>JAKDFA010000013.1:0-620000 GCA_036971435.1 Dactylellina sp. 'tibetensis'
TAAATATATAAATTATATTAAAAAATTTATAAAAAAATTTTAATTTTAATTTTTAAATTTATATTAATTTCTTTATTTATAAATTATATTATATATTATAAACTATAATACTATTATATTAATTTATAACTAATAAAAGGTATAAACTTATATAATAAATAATTTAGTTAAATTATAACTCTATATAAATTATTATAACTTTTTAAATAATTTTAATTAATATTAAAATAATATAAGTAATAAAATTATAGATAATAAAAAAAATTAATAAAAAATTAATTTTTAAAAAAAACAATATAATAATATAGTTTTAAACTTATTAAACAAGTAAATCAAAAGCTATATTAATTATTTAAAAAATATATAATTAAAATATTATAATAGTAATATAAATATAATATCTATTTTTTAAAAATATTAAAGAAATATTAATAATATTATTATTTAATATTATTATTAATTTTATTACTATATAAAACATTATTATTATATTAATCATTATCTATAATTTATATTAAAATCCTTTATATTTTAGAATTATCTCTTTTATATATAATTAATTTATCTATAAATAGTAATACTTCTAATATTATTTAAAATTAATACTAGATAATTTGAATAGTATCCTTAGTACTGATTCACCCTACAAATCACCTCGAAAGGCCACGACCCGTAGCCTTACATTTAATATTTATAATTAAAATATATATAAGTTTTTATATATATGGTTAATGATTAATTATTATTTATAGGCCCATATATAAATTACCCGGCTTATGCTTGTATGTATATTGTTATAATAATATAAGAGATAATATAAATTATAAAAATATTAATAAAATAAGATATAAAATAATAAATATATTATAATATTAATAAAATAGAATAGTAGATAGGATAATATAAATAAATTGATGGTTGATAAATTAAGGTTTTTAAATAGGGTAGTATAAAATGATTTCTTAGCAATAAATGGATTTTTTTTTTTTTTAATGGAATGATATAGAACACCCAAAAACCATACCATACCATACCATCGACAATACTAAGTGGAACTAGCTGAACTTTGTACCAGTAGATCTGGGACAGGGGACAGGTGTAACAAATCTATTTTGTCAACCCGTGATAGATAAAATATGTTAATTTCTGGGGGGTAGCCCAGCTATAAGGCGGCTCTGAACTTGTCCAGGCGCAAGTATTTCAGAATATTTGTAAAGATTTGCTCGTCCCCTTCCAACGTACCGACCAAATGTATGTCTTGGAATGGTGGCCAATGCCATCCACCACGAAATCCAGCCAGCCATATATCGTCATGCTCGTCAATTTCAATCACGGACGGACCTCCATTCCGCCAAAAAACACCTATCTCATGCAGGGCATCCAGACTTTGACGTAATTGTGCCGCCCATTTCTCCCTCAGTGACCTTGGCGTTTCGAGTGCCTCTGGGTCCTCTAACCTCAGCCTTAGGGTGTCTCCTGGGATTCGTTCGCGAAGGAACCCAATGATCGTTCCATCCACTGCGTGTTTGACATATCCTAGCAACTTTGGGACTCTGATTACCTTCGACCCCGCCAGATGGATAGCTTGCATGCTTGATATTTCATCAACAAACGACATCCACCCCAATCCGAGCACTTCAGCCCTACAACCCGTTTTTTTACCGCCAAAAATAACTGTAGCCATTTGTCCTGGCCCGTGATTTCTATCCAAGACGAGTATTTCTTCCGAGCTATACTGCGGGATGCTACTGTCGGGCCGAAACCTCAGATCTAGATCAGTGGTCGGACAGCCCTCTCGGTCATAGTTGTAGAATGTCTCAGTGGATTTGATTGGAATCAGAGTAGGCTTGCCATTCACCGTTTTGAACATGAAATGAAAGGTTTCGGGGTAGAGCACTGTATGCAGAGTACGGGTTTGAGAAGACGGAGGCGTTGTCGAGGGTGGCGCTAATTCATCCATTAGGTGCCTCCCAACGTTAACCATTTCGAAAAAGGCCGCATCACCTGAATCCCATTTACTGCTGTCTAGATCCGGAGTGAGGTTATTGATGAGACGGTCCTCCGCGAGAAGGTCTTGGACGTCTCTTCCCCTAGATGATAATCCATTGCTGGGGAATATCGAGATTGAGAATCGTTTACCATTATACCAAAAGAGCACCCCCGCACCACTACCTGCACCACCACTGACACTCTCTTCAAGCTTAAATTCTTGGTTTGAATCTTTGTCAACCATCGTCAACATTTTTGAGCGGCTTTGTAGTACGAATTGATGTAGATGAGTTTTAAAGAGTAGAGAAGTATAGGATGGGTAATGCTAGTTTCCACATGCTCAGGAAAGAGGAAGGGAAACCCCGCTTTTATAGTGGATATTATAGCTTATTTCGAACTCGTCTAGTAAGCCAGCTGCTCGAAACAAAAGATCGAGCTGTGCCGCATAGAGACATGTATGCAAGCATGATTTTTGAGTTTATCTAAAGTACTCCGTTCTGATGCACGATATTATGGCACAGTTGTCTTAGTTGTCAATATGACTACATAGTAATACAAAATTTGAGGGAATTGGCTACATGAAGCCAAGCGAAATGCTCGGGGGGACAGCAACAGGACACTCTGTGTCATACACTTAGAATCTGCAAATACAATTGTAGGTTCATAAATCACGTCATCACGTGAACACCGATTTGTTAGCCTGCATACGCATGTGTGTCCTGAAGAGCTCGAGGGTGACTGAGCAGTTGCAAGGGTCGCGAAGTATGGATCCTGCACTAGTTGTCGGAAAGCCCGCCTAATTGGTAAGTTCAATCAGAACCAGGCCTACCCTATATCGTTTCTAAGACTCGTGAATTTGAGTGCTCGAGGAGGTCTGTGTTGCATGTTGGGCCGTCGTCTCATCAAGCCGCTCTGCAACGGTTGCACAATTGCGGCAGAAACTTACTGCTTGGCCACCCAGACCTGGCCTGCGAGATGATTATCAACTAGAAGACTAGGCCAGAACCGAACAACGTACAACACAGCTGCAGCAATTTCAGTTATGACAGCATCATTAGCGCATCAACATATCCCGTTCCAGTCCTGGTACCGTAACCAAAGTTTGTATTTTGGTGAAGCTGCTAGTTAATGGTAACTTGATATCTCGATGTTAAATTTTAGCTAGTTTGTAGGAAGATCTTCTAATTCGTCGGTGGGTGACAGATGTAATGATTAACGTCAAGCTAGGCAGCCATCTTTCCCCTATGAATGCGTATCAATCATTTTCCATGCAAATTCCCATTTTTGATTCATTAGCACTCTGCAGTTTCAAGATTTCTTGAGTTGCAGTTAGTCCTTAGAAACAAACCTATGGATAGCTGCATTGCATACGGAGAATGCCTTGGATGTAGCACGGCATCTCGGGCTGAAATGTAGGAATAGAAAGTTCAAGCCTTCCTACATATGATCAGCCTCGGCCTAATGTAGCCAATAAGTATCAATATCTCCCTAATGCATCCACTCGATCCTTAATAAATATTAAAGATAGATTTGGAATAGGAAGACGACAGGCGTCAAGACTCTGCGCAAACCTGCCTATTCCAGAAAAATACGCTACTCTCGCGTAACAAAAGTTATCTCTCGATATGCAATTATATCTAGCTACATAAATACAGTCTTGAACATCCTTGACTCGAATATACAGGTCGTTCTAGCGCTAGCGTATTAAAGTTGTCGCTGGTAGTTATTGGTGGTGGTATCATGGCCGATGCCAAGCTAGCCGAATCGAGCAACGCTCATTTTAGACTTCAGTATTACATTCAAAGGCATTGGGCTTATTTATTTGTGAGATTCTGTGGTAGAATAGCATGTGAGCTGATAGTTACCTAGTAACCCAGAGGGTCTTCTCTAAGACTACCAGTAATCCATCCATTCAGTTCAGCTCTATAGGTCTAGTGTTGTCAATAGTATGGTAAAAATCCATACCATTCCATCTTATTCCATAATATGGCTCGGATCCCGGGGATGGCTCGCAGCCCTGGTCATTTACTTATAATATGACTCTTATTACAGGAGCCGGCTAGTTAGCCAACCACTCAGAACAGCAAAATAGTCGACTTAAGAGTCAAACTGAAGATACCCGTCGCCTAACTAATACAACTTTTCCGTGCAGCCTGCTAGTCCGAACCTGTCCCCCCTTTGCTTCACCACTCTTTTGGAGCTTTGATCACTTTCTTCGAGCCAGAGCAGAACGCCCCTAAGAGATGGGGCGTTTAAGTCGTGGCTGTCTCCGGTGCAGGCAGCGTCGTGTCCGCTGCGACGAAGGCCGACCCGCATGCCGTCGCTGCATCAATCGCGACGAAGTTTGCGGGGGGTATCGCGATGAAGCGTCCATCATATTCCGGTATGAGACAGATAAGGTAATTGAGCACGCACGCGCGTCCCAGGATGCATCTGCCCCGAGCTCCCAGGCTTCGTCACGGATACCCTCGTCGACCAAAAAACGAAGTCGATCGGTTGGCGCAAGTCCTACATCTCATCGCTCCTCTTCGGTGTCAGGACTTACTACAGACTTGTCTACCTTGGCCCTTGAAGAGTCGACTGGATTGAAGCTGAGTAACCCTTACCCCTGGCTCAAGGGACTCCCAGAGCGGCTGCGGCCTCCAGTAGAGGACCAAGCCGTCGACCATTTCATGGAGAAATACGTCTTGTATCCATGCAACCAAACGTCTTCTCCGGGTTTCCTCGAACACCTGCCTTGCATGTTCCAGGACGTCAACTTCGACGGCCGTTACGCTCTCCGGTGGGCCGTGAGGGCCGCTGCTTATGCCGACATTTCTAAAGAACAAGACAGCGATGCGCTCGGAAACAAGGCGTTGCAGTGCTATGGCATGGCACTTTCCGCTCTGGGGGAATCTCTCGGAAAGCTAGGCAAGATTCCCGACGACTACGACCTCATGACCGTCGTGGTACTTGATATTTTTGAGGTACAAGCTGTTCATTCTCCTAGTTATGCGCTCAGGATTAACTAGAGAGCAGACTCTATATACTCCAGATTCTATCTCGAAGGGATCGCATGCCCAAGGTATGGCGCAGATCCTCCGCCTCCGAGGCTATGACCAGATGTATAACACTCGCGGCTGGAGTCTATTCAGGCTGGCACACCATCGAATCGTGAGAATCTCAGGTTGCTCAAAGGTGGTCCACCTGCTAATTCCTGACCTTAGCAAAAGCAAGAACTGGCTTATAATATGCCACCCATCGCCGAGACGACAGACTGGCTCAACCATCTGAACGACAGCGAGCCTTACGTCCGTCTCGCGAGGAATGCCCACGATATCAGCGAAGTATGCAAACGGGCGCGGTCTCTCCTCGAATTAGTCAATGCCGGCGACCTGCCTGCCTCGACCGTTGTGGATATGATCAAGGAGATGCACACTCTTGATCAGACAGCAGTAAGCTGGCGACAAACCTCGCAGTGGGCTTTCCAGACGATAGACTTGTCGGATCGACCAGAGTTAGAGCCAGTAGCGCGAGGCGTGACTGACAAGATTCTGCTGCATTCAGATCTATGGATGGCTTACGAGTGGAACTACCACAGATGTTCCCGCATCATCTTTCTGCAGCAGCTGCTGAATTGCTGTGTTGCGGCGCTCGAAACGCCGGACTTGGATAAAGTAGAAGTAGAGATACTCCAAAATATCATGGTTGAGTGTGACTCAACCATCAAGTGGATCTCCGACGAAGTCCTCGCGACAGTCCCTCAGAGCTTCGGTGACATCGATCACATGGGCGGGCTCTATGATGGCGAAATTGGTCCACCACGGTGCCGGGGTATTGGAGGTTACCTGCTTTTGTGGCCGATCAGAATCATAAAGAGCCAACCGTTTTCGTCGTCGATTGACCAGAAAGAGAGGGCACAAAGGGTATTTGAGAGAATTCGGGATTACACTGGAATGAAAGCTACATTGGGTGACAAGAGCATTATCTAAAATCTCTTATCTGCCTGCATCTATTCTACATAACCAGATAAGCGATTCTTCAACATCACGCATAAACGTACATCTAAAGGGACCACTGTAGCCTGCTAGCGACAAACAAATGAAATTTTAACTGAAGCCGTCTCACGCTTCGCACTCTCCTCTTATCGCTTGAACGCTGTCTCTTCGAGCTCGGTGCCATCGGCCAGCTTGACCTTCTCGGCGCTGACCATGACGAAGGCCATGCGGCAGACCTGATCAGTGCGGTTGAGCCACTGATGGTTGGCGCCACCCTGGATTATGAACTCGCCGGCGCGGACGGTACGCTCCTCGCCATTATCCAGCCGGATGACGATCTCGCCCGTCAACACGATGCTGTAGTCGACGCTGAGCGTGCGGTGCATGGGCACCGCGACGCCCGGCGGGTAGTCGCTGATGCAGAAGATGACGCCGCCCGGCGGGCACCGCGGCAGCTGGCCCGTCCGGTCCTGCGCAGCCTCCTGGTTGTTGGCCGGCACCGACTCCTTGACGTCGAACACAGCGAAGCCCGACCCCGCGGGGCCTAGTGGGCGGAATATGGGCACCGCCGTGTCTGCACTGAAGATGGATGTGCCGTCGGTGGCGTGCGATGTCGCCACGACACGGGGTTCTGCGAGTGGTGTGACGGGGACGAAGGCAGAGGGCGCAACGGGCGCGGGAGTGGTAATTGTGGATGCCTCGGAAGACATGATCGACACAGCTTTCAGTATGCCTTAGGAGCTGCTGGTGGAAGCGTCTAAATGACTGGAAGCTGAAGGTGGAGGACTCTTGGCTGTAGTTTTGGGTTCTGGGCTGGATTGCGATGGGCTCTCCGAGGGCAAGCGCGAGCTTCAGAGTTAGCTGCGAGCTTGGCACTGTATTGAGATTGGTTGCAATCTCTCTGTTATTGATGGTGATGCTGAATAGAGAACTTTTCTTCTGTACTGAATCTTCATGCTCTTATATACACGATTACCCATCCATATCTCGTCCATGATGCCGCAAAGGGAATGAAAAGCGAGCCTGTCTCGGAAAGCTCACTGCGCCATCCCTACCCAGGACATGGACGAAGGATTATATCAAGGGGCTCCAGGAAGCTCGCAGCACTAACCACATATGGAAACATGCGCGATGCCCTGTCTTACGCGATTGGCTGACGCACGCACCCCAAACAACTCATTTGCTTTAGTGGTGCGGGATTTTGGAGTCGAGCTCGCTACAATCTGATTCAGTTACACACATTGCAATGGGGGTGCCGTTGCGTTAACATATCGGATCTTAATCCGGGCTGTGAATATCTAGAGGTTTGATTAATAATTATTATATAAAGAGAAATTCCACCACAAGTATTTACATTTACTGTAAGCCTATCAATTATTAGTTGTCGAGGCGAGGGCCTCAAACTGATCAATATTGTATAAACCAAGATTGGAATTAAGAAAAAACTTATCAAAATCACAAGGTAGATCATTAGTGATAGTATGCGCCACGATAAGATTTTTTAAAGTTTGGTATATAAATGCTTTTTAATCTTGAAGATATTTTTAGATAATTTTGTGGATGATTAGTATAAGTGATTATAAAATCTTGAAGATAAACTATAAAAAATTCAATATAAGCCCTATCGTTAAATCCTAAATCAAAACAAACTGAGCAATCAAAGGAACTAAAAAGAAATAACAAGAATAAGAATAATCATTTATCTAAAATATAAAACCAAAGATTTTCTCTTTAAAATATAATCTAAATCATTCCTTGTTCCGTCTCCTCCTTGACTTGTGTTGCGAGACTAGGCCATCCAGATCTCCTTCTGTACCCGCGCCTTTCTCTGAGAATAGTTTCACCATTGCCTCAAGTCCGCGATTTATCAAACGATAATATAGCGAAAAATGATAGGGTCACTCTTAAGTTAGCCTGAGAGTGCCTGGTCGCGACGCTGACTCGTCGTTGAGAAGCCGCGGACAGGGCGGACATTTGCGGACGCTAGCGGAGTGGCGCGGTTAGGCCCGATCCCCCTTCCTCCCCGAGTCAGCATCGGACGCCTGCCATCTTCTAAATTGTGAAAAAAAAAGGATTCCTAGAGACGTTCCGACTATATATATATCCTCAGTATTGTCTTCCAATGTTCTCTTATTTGTGCTACCATCCTGCCTCGCCTTCGTCCTTGATTTAATAAAATAGAACACCAACTTTCTACCGCCACACAATGCCTTCTTCCAAGTTTTCCGTGGACTCCTTGCCTGATCTCAAAGGGAAGGTTTACTTGGTTACTGGCGGAAATACGGGAATGTGAGTTGCCCTAGATCCGTGACGTTATTTTTCGACTGATGATTTTGAAGAGGATTAGAAACGGTAGTAGGACTTGCGGCTCATAGAGCAAAGGTCTTTATGGGTGCAAGAAGTGAATCAAAGGCACTCGAAGCTATCAACGAAATCAAACAGAAATCTCCCAATGCGGACATCGAGTTTCTCAATCTTAACCTAGCCAGTCTTGCATCGGTTATGTCTGCAGCTCGAGACCTTCAAAGGTAATGATAGCCAGGGCAACCCAACGCTTCCGTGCACGTCTGCTGACTACCTTTTATCATAGCAAAACGACTGTGCTTCATGGACTCATCAATAATGCCGGTATCATGGGTGTTCCGTTTGCCCTGACCTCTGATGGGTTTGAGTCGCAGTTTCAGGTAGGGTCGCGCCCCGGCGATAAGATAATCTACTCTGAACGTAGCGCCTGTCGAGGCAAGCCTAACCTTGGACCATATGTAGACCAACTACCTGTCGCATTGGCTCTTGACACATCTACTACTCCCGTTGCTCATTACCACTTCGAATGCATCTACCCCTGGCGACGTCCGCATTGTTAATGTTACGTCAGGCGGGCATGATACATTCGCCCCCAATGGTGGCATCATTTTCGATGACATCCAACTCCAGTCCAAAGGCCCAATGGTTCGCTATGGGCAGTCGAAATTGGCAAATGTCCTCCATTCTAGGGAGCTCCACCGGCGATTGGGGCCAAAGAATGGAGACCCCAAAGCTGGCGAGATTTGGGTGACGGCAGTTCACCCAGGTAACATTTACACGTAAGTCTTGACATCATCTCAATGAGTAGTCTAGCGTCCACACTGACAAGTCTCTTCTATCCTAGGAATTTAACCAAGCAAGCTACAGGGAGCCTACCCGGTCCAGTCCTTCAAATACTTGCACCCCTTGGCAGATGCCTTGGTATCCTCGACGAGCAAGCTAAAGGAGCGCTATCCTCTCTTTTCGCAATTGCAGGCCCGGATTTTAAGCGATCCGACTCAGGGACATATATTGTCCCCTATGCAAAGATCGGTACTCCAAGCTCTTACGCACAAGACCCGGCACTGGCGTTGAAACTCTGGGACTGGACAGTTCTGGAGTTGGAAAAGAAGGGCGTCCTGGGTGAACGATAGAGGATCGCGTACTAAGTTTTGGATAAATCAGGCTGCGAGACGCCAAATAGTTGGTTCGTGGAAAAAGACGAGAAAAAATCGACTAAAAGCTAGATCTAAATGTTGTTCTGCTCGGCTTCAGTCTGGAAATGGTCCGATTCAGTTAGTAATAGAGAGGAAACGCGTCCAGCCTTGTTCGACCTTTCCACTTGTATTTAGCCCTAATTGCCTATAGATGTTATGAGTTTCGCAATGAAATTAATCTGTAAATTTGAACTCATTTCCGTCAAGAATCGAGAGGTAATCCTCTGTCAATACCGTCAGTATGTCACCAACAGGTCACATCCGATTAACAAACTTACTTGCTACTGCCCACCTCGATCCTAAAGACCTTAGGGTACCAAGCAAGACGTTCACAAGGGTAAGAATCTCGGAATTCCCAGTCTCGCGCATATACCAAAGGTAGTGTTTGGCTGCCGTGTATAGACAGTCACTCACAAATGGACTGGTAGCCGAGGGCTCCTGGGTCCCGGCCAACTCATTAACCTTAGCCGCAAAAGTCACAACTACATGTCCAATGCCCTTCAGACCAGTAAGAGCGATTTCTTGCATATTTAGTTGCTCTTGTATGCCAACGCCAGATGGATAATCTGCATCCGCACAGGAGTGATGGTCGTACAGCGCGAGAAGGGCGCTGTAACAAATACCAGCCGCGGTAGATCGGGAGCTGAATTGCTGATCGTTTCCCCTGTAGAGTTCTTCTGAGATTCCTGACGAGAATGCTTGCAACACGTTATGCAGTTGCATGCCCTCCTGGTAAAATATCCGGGCGTCGTCTGGCTTATCGTTGATGTGCCTCAGAACACGGGAGAGCAAATGAGCCGCTTGACAGGTACGTGCGAAAGGCGGTGCCGGGATGTCAGTGCTTGAAGACATTGCCAATGATGGTATCACCGTTGTCTCCTAGGTCATGTATATTAGTTGCAGCTAAGATGATGCGTTTAGTGAAAGCCCAAGATGATAACTCACTCCCAAGTTCCATAAGTCTTCATCCATTGGTAGCAGGTCTTCGGGTCTTGCATCTGCGCAAGCGAATGGACGGTTGTCGGTGCCGATGCTACCATACCTGAGAAGCGTGAGAATGGAGAAAGGATTCAGGGCTGGCCATTAGCCTTAAGACTTACCGGTCCAAGACCAGAACTCCCCACCATGTCCTTCTTAGTTCCTCCACCTGAGACCAGGAATCTAAATACGCTCAGTCAGGAATGATACGCCGTGGTATGGAATAGGAAAATAAATCAACTTGGAATTGGAACCATGTGGGAGGCCCTGCGATCGTGGATCCCCATCGCATATCCTATTCGGGCACAATGTCCAATACTTAGATAGGCTGCTGGATATATAGAATTCGCCGCCTCATATAGCGCAATTAGAAGACTTGCTTGCAAAAGTCGTACCGACAAGAGTCCTGCTGCCTCAGCGAGAGCAAGGCACCGTTTGGATTTGTCGTATAGCAATATGGTCTGAGTGCTGGTGCTATCCGCAGAGGAGCACAGAAGACGAAAGGTCATTAGTAGGAGTACGGTATCAAGCTTTGGCTCTAAACTGCTAGATAACAGCTGGTTCAACCGTAGCTTGGACACTGTTCAGATTCCGAGTTAGTATTCGACTTAAGGTGGTGAGTAAGTGTTTCACAACCTATAGGAAAGAAGCTATGAATTGAGACAAAATACGAATTAACATATTCTTGAAGTCGGCCATTATCTTCAAGGATCTCTGCAAATTCAGCTGGGATGAAAACAGGCTGAGATTCGGAAGAAGACCGGCGGATATTGAAAATATATGAGTCCAAGAAGAACAGCGAACGATTTGCATTGTGAGGTAGCTATATCACGTGTTTTGCATATTAGCACAGGCATGAAAGAGTTCAGCCTTTGTCCTGATACTAGAAACGATCTCCAGAGAGACCTCTCATATTGCCCCTCCACAGGCAGCACATGTTCATTGGTATCTGCCTCAGATTCACGGTGGTCGAGCGATGTGAAATAAAGAAACGTACCGCTAGTGGAGAGTCGTTGCTAGTGTATTTTGGATGCGACTCAGCTGGATATTCACATATTTTCCTGCTTTTCCTGCATAATTCGCAGGTCGGAAGTTCTCTGGTGCATTTCCGCTTTTGCTTCCTACAGGTCGAACAGGAGAGGCGAGCAAGATCGTCATATGCTTCCGCCATTGGCAAAAGTTAAGTTATAAAAGCAAAATTCCGCTTTATATTATTAGAATACGTTAGTAGCTTGCTTTACCGTGCAAACTGGAAAATCCCGGGACTTCTATTTCGGTAGTGATACCGTTGATATTCTCGACGATCACAATGGCACCGATGAATGTTCGAATTTGATGATTCTAATGATTTTGTGTATATATACGAAGGTATTAGTTGCACAAAAATTTATGCCAAGACCTTAGCGCCACAATCTGTGACGTACTTCGAGCTTGCGCCAGCTTGTGAAAAATGTCTAGCTAGCCAAGCCACACCTATTCGAACCCCCGCCTTTTCTGTGGCGGTGTTCGTTGCTATTGTTTACACAAATTAGAGGGATTTCGATGAACTAAGCTTGGCTAATAAGATATATGTTAGATGTTTCAATGGGACCTTGTTACAGATTTAAGTAGCGATATTGTGCGCCTGCCGCTGCAGGTTCGCTTCTTTTCACCGAAATATGCCAGCTATTTGACCCTAGGTACTGCTAGTAGGCGCTAAAAATTTGCCACTCACTACTGGAGTAGTTACGTTCCGTAAAATAAAATGTATAATACTAGGGAAAAATATTCACAAAACCATACCATATGCTACTTGACTACTATTCCCCAAATTAGCAGTGAAATTTTGCGATATAGCAACACCAATATTACAAATAACTAAAACAGCAACCGCAGCCTGCTGCTCTTCCCCACTTGTACTAGCTGCAACTGAATAACTCGCCGATGAGCATATGTAGCAATATTCTTACATTCATTCGCAAGCGCCACCTGCTGATCTGGCCTGGATTCATCAACAAGCTCCGTGAGATGTTCTACGGTGCAACACGCCGACATCGCGATAGTAGCACCAATATCAAGTGAATACTCGCGCATGTGACCCGAGGTGTGGAAAAGAGACTAGATCCGTAAGCAGCAAACCCGATACTGTTAAGAAGACAATATATACCGAGCGTGATGAAGAGACCCTCATTAGCATCGTTCTGAATTGGGCACATTGGATCAAGGTAATTTGTGCCAGCAGTTTCAAACCCAATTATTGGGAGAGCGATACCAACCGGCAGGACAAAAGAATTGGAGGAATCATCAGAAGCGTTTATTTCGGATGGTGCAATAAACCGTGCGAGTATACCAAGATAGGCAGCTGTGCCGTGTAGGCCTATGGAAACTGTTTTTGCAGCGTCCAGGGCAGCGAGTACTCGGGGGACAGCAAAGTTAATAAGTCCACTAATGGCGATAAGGCTCCTCCCACCGCCTGCATGGCGCTATTCCAATAGCTTGCGCTAATAACATTGTCCAATACCGTAGTACTAGATGGGAAGGGAGCATTATCGTCATTGGCTAGTTTGCAGATTACCGCTTATAAGAAACTGGTAATCCACATAAAAAGGTCGAAAAACGAGATAGTTGAAGTTCTAATATCACTAAGGATGTTTGAAAGGATGGTAATATAGATTAGTGCATCAAGAACTTCCAATAACGTTGTAGATAACCTGATTAGAAGCTCGAATAACGTTATAACATGTCAACCATACATTTAGCAACATCAAGTATAGCTTAGGTGAATATTGCTGCCAACTGTGTAAAGAAGTCGGACAGAGTGAGCGATGCAAAGACGCCGACAAATTTATGGACGGCTGTGGGAATCCTCGCCACTGTCGCGCTATCCGCTGGAATTGCACTTTCCATGGATCCAAAGTTTCAACGATGCACTCTAACCTAGAACTGATGGTGTTGGATCCAAGGATGACAGGAAACATTCTGATATTGATTTTGGCAGTGTTAAGATATCATCTCAGAGCTTGACGTTTGACCGTCCGGGGATCTTAGGAAGAACCATTTGCATTTTGTGACCCTATATTCCCAAGGTCGCCCCATGAAGCAAATGCATTCTAAAGAGCGGTGATATTAGGGTCAAAGAGTCCTTCATCGAAAGCAAGGAATCTAGCCCATTCTTAAACATGCATTTGATAATCTTGGATAGCACTTGCTTTGTTCTTTTGACATCATCCCAAGCGAACAAGATTTCAATGAAGAGAACAATATCGGCGACGACTGCCTCGATGGTTGGATCACTATATAGATATAATTCTACGCCAGGGTTAGCTCGTTTAGCTCGTCTTAATAGCCACAAAATACACTACCATACTAAATATAAAAAGCTACTCTTTTCTAAAGAAAACCTTCAAGTTTTAATATTGATAATGGATACTGGGGGTCTTGTAGCAGTATACAGCCCGCAAAAAAAGTTATAGAAAATAGAAGAAAACAGCTATAGTAATTCAACTCAGAAGCTTTGAACTCATCTGGCAAAATCGCATTGGGAGTAGGGCTAGGGCTTGGAATTCTATTGTTAGGCGTCTCGGGCTTCTGTGATTTTCTAGTATCGTGAAAATGTAAGGTTGATGACTCTATCCCAGAAGAAAATTGAACCACGGTCCAGATCAGCATAGGGCGGGTGCCGTATATTCCGCAAATAGGGCTAGTAACTGATATACTAGTTTATGTAACGATATGCTTTATCAATTCGATTCCTTGCCATTACACGACCGTACATTTCTTGTAAAGCCTCGCATAGTGGGAATTTATATTTTCATCGTTAAACCCGATTCTGGAGGCAATCAAAGTGCGAATATCCAGTATACCATTCATTGCCCATATAAAGCGTACTATGCTCGAAGCTGCAAAAATTATTTTAACATCCATTGCCGCCACTTCATTCACGTGTATCTAGTAGTATAATTCCAGTTCAGCAGTAAATCTCAGGGGAAATTTTATAATTTGTAATTGGGGGCAGAGCTTTGAGTATTAGATACATATTCAATCTCGAGTGTAGCAATACCTGGGACTAGATTTCTCCTCCACCGCAAGCTAAGGCTCAAAATACAAAGGGGTGAAATGGTACAGAAGAAAGCATGAATAGGATAGGTTGCTTTATAAGAGCTATTGGTACAGTCTATCCCCGTTTCTTTTCTTGATCTCCTTTTACCGTTCTTAAAGGGTACAATCCGTGTGAGATTACGTAAGATTTCGGCGAAGAAGCGTTGAAACTGAAGACGCTTTGAAGCTAGCACCCATGATCATGGCATCCACTAACATAGTCGATCTTGATTTGGCAGCCATTCCCAAATCGACATAGCCACACTTTTTGCAACCGCGATTTCTGATCTCCTTCCAAAACTGCTTCAATTGCCATCCGTACGCCGTACAGCCCTTACCTTTAACGAAAAGGCCACAGGCAGGAGCGCCGTTACAATAAAACTTTTTACAAGCGCCGCTATCTAATCTAAACGTCAAGTCAGTATACAGCCATAGAAGATAATTATATGTTTGTGGAATATCGTTGAAAAAACTTACTTTCCGGCTGTGTACACATGATTATTACCGATGAGGTTGATAACATTGTCACACTCGCCATTATCTAGATACAACCCGCATAGGCTGCTTCCCTTGCAGCTGTACGTATCGGCTTGAGCGATACTAGAGCACCGAAGAGTGACGAAGAGTAAGTTAAGAGACTTCATGGTGTCTTTGAAAGTATTGTGGTATATAGGCTTAAAATTGTTGTTTTCATGTTGAGAACCGTGTACTATTCCAGAATGAGGTATCTTAAATTTGAATGATGTTTGTATTCAGAAGTCGGAGAATTAGTTGTATTTATAGCCAATTGATACGTAACATTTTTGACAATTCTGGGGTTTCTTAAATATTACTCATCTGAAGATATGTCCAAAATAACCAGCTCACAGGTACGCAGCTGGTACAGCAACAATGATGCTAGGGATCATCAGTTATGCACGAGCAATAAGCTCTAGGACGCGTTCGCAATTCTTAATAGTAGTAATTTACGTGGCGTGTTGATGCTCCTAGAAGAAAGAGGATGATCAGTCGATTGCAAGGCTAAGATAAGCCAAGAAATATTATAATTCGGCTAATTATCCCCAAAGGCTTAAAGATCATGTGTGCTAGCTACAGATGGTTTTAATTACTTGTATCAAATATGGTTAAGCGATGGTGCTTATATCATGTGGTGGCCATTATACTGGTGATGACCAATCTCGGCATTCGTGCGACGTATCTACTCCTTTTTCTCAAAACCTACTTGGGTCTATATTCTTTGAATCCTTGCGGCCCTATAGCTTAGTTGAAAAGGGGTTCTTATTTGTGAAGTCAATTAAAATTAGGCGTGGCTGCTTTAGAATTATGTTAACACGTGTATAATTTTGAGATATCATAAATTTTGGCCTAATTTTCGGAAGGCATTAGGTCATATTAAGATTTGGCAACAAGAACGGAGATACATCAGTGAATATAGGAAGGAAAAACATATTGGACAAGACTAATAGATGGGAATAACGCTTAATGAAGCATTTGACTTGCAAAATATTTTTCTCTATATCAACAATAACAGCAAAATCTGAACTCCATACGGATTACTAACCGTGTTAGCGGTGTCAGATGCATTCTCATGGAACTAGAGCGATAAGAATTTTTCAACAGGGCAGACCCGGAAATATTTTGGAAGTCCATGTAGATAAAATAAATTATAATAGGGGATTAGTGGTACAGGATAAGTGATTTCAAGAAGCGAGAACTTACAGAATGCTAGGAGGCAAAAGCCAGAACATCATAATCGGGCTAACAAAAGGATAAATGCTGACAGTAGGTGCCTAGGTATCATACTATCAAGTATGATATAAGGATTATAATTGGCATGTATATAACCCAGAATCAAGGAGAAAGAATTGCCTCTTATCACAATGTAACGTCATTGAACATGAGATTGCCAGCGGCTAAATAATACGCAGTAGTATCGCATGAGTATTTGGAACCTTTTTGAGGGAGGTTGATTTCCAGTGACGAGTCTCATGTCACCGTTACAGTTGAAGAGCATCTATCGGGATTTTGCCATGAACCTCACACGCTTGATGTCCGGCGGCTGGTTTAAAGGCAACCGATATCAATAAAAGGCAGGTTCCGCCTAACTATAATTTAATTGGTAATTTTGTACTATCTATACGTATAGTACAACACAAGCAAGGAGGGTTTTTTCGAGACTAACGTATAGTAACTAATATAAATTATTTATATTTAATTTAATTTTGGTATATTTATTTTTTTATATATTGTATTATAGTAGTTCTTAGTAATACAGTCTGTTTCACCCGTTTCCGACCTGTTCTCCCGTATACGCCCGTCTCCACCCAGTTGTACCTCTTTCATAGAGCTGCGTGCTTGGTGCAGAGTCCCGTCGACAATATGTATTTCTTTATATAGAGATACTTTTATTGTGGGTTTAGTGTTTTGATATGATTTCCTAAATAGGAAGAGAAGTTTACTAGTTTGCAAAATGAAGTAGCCTGATCTAGGGTCGCTATACTACGCCATAACTGGGGTGGTATGTGCGCCTTATTAGCCTAAATGTAGGGCCTGTAGGATGGACGAAAATTTGAGTTGAAAAGCTTGGGTGGGTAGGTTTTCGAATTTTGGTTAGTGCTATTCCTAATTTCTAGGCGCGAATGGTTTATAAACGAGGCGAGGCTCTACCGGGCAGCCAAACTCGAAAAGTGGCAGCACGTATGCGCCAGGATTCCCGCCCCATTCCTTCCACCAGAATTCTTCTTCGTGTTCGGTAGCAACCCATTGTAGTACGAACCGGGCAGGGTAACTACCAGGCCGAAAGGAGCATCTTTGCACGAGTGTCGTGAAAAATTGTCTGATAGTCATGCCCCGAGTGATATTGTCACCATTCGGGTTTATTTTCCTGAGTCCATGTTGTGTTTGCTCATATAATTGTCGCGGTTTGAATAAGTCATGCATTGTGAAACTGTGAACAAAGCCACCATCGATCCGGTCGTGGTTAACACGAATACAAATTCCCGTGAGACTACATGGCAACCTAGGAATGGTGAGCTGATCGTCCCGGAACAGGTTGACTAGTCTCAAAGCATCCTTTTCTGCAACTTTACCAAACTTGCTGGGGATGCGATAAATATTGGATTCGGATTAATCGCCCAAGTTTGCTGTTCCGCTAGGTATTATGATTTTTTGCGTGTCCAGGTCATATATTTGAACACGGTTAAAATCCCAAAAAGCCTCGATCTCGTAAATAGCGCGATGGAGCTTAAATGTTATGGGTTTGAAATCGGGCGATGGATGCTCTGGTGTTTGTCTTGACGGTTGTGTAGAGGACCTCTAGGAGTTGAGTGATTGACAGCCATCGTTTACAGACTAGCCTGATATTGTGAAGGTGTGATAATGGAATATATGATACGATTTTTACCTCCAGTTCTGTTGGCAAGGACACTTTGAGATTGGAATTTGAACTAGTGGTGACAAGACTGGACTCTGCGTATTCCATGGATTGGGATTGTATTTCAAAGATTTCTTTTTCCTCATCATGTTGATCAGGCGTCAGCGCTCTTTCCTCAGAGCTTAGCTTCTAGTGTTTTTTAAAGCGGCGAAATATCTTAGCCGGTCTTGAAAGGAGCACCTTAGGAGCAGTATTACTCATCATTCTTAACGTTATGGCGGCTGGCTTACGAGAAAGGTGCTATTTTGTAGGTGTTCGAGGATTGCCATCGAGCATGTGTTGGAGACGGTGTTGTTTGGTGATAATTAGGAAACCGTAGGTTCTCATTTCCAGAATGCCGAGCGCTGGCCACGTTGTCACCAAAGTTCCTCCGCAAAAAAAGCAATCGATTCGTCCAAACCAGCGATCGATATCAGGCGCGCCGGTGCGTTAAACTCGTGTAGCGTTATGTGGGGATATCCGGATATGTTGACGGGTTGGTTTTTCTGGGTAACCTCCGAGCTCCAACAGCTGATCATCAGTTTGGAGGAGAATTCGCTTCGCGTTGCATCGAGTACCTCAAGACCAGGTAATGCAAACTGAAGCCTTCGGCTAAACCGTTCAGCCTTACTCTAGCCATGCGAAGTTTGCGGTCCGCGGAGATGCTCCCCTCCAAGCTCGCAGGGTAGCGTCTCGAGACCCCGCTCCTCTCTTCTTCCGCGGAACTCTCGATAGCTTTCTACTCACCCGATTATATAATCCCCAGTACCTGCAGAAGAGCTCAACGTCATAACCAAGCCTTCGCTCAAAGCGAATATTTGATTATATAATATTGATTCTACTTTTGCATGTATGTAAGCGACCTCCCAATATAACTACCACTCAAGTGACTGTAAAGAAAACTTATATAATCGACCCTGGCACATCCGCAGTATTACGGCATGCATAACCGGCACTACCGGGGGAAGTAGCGAGAGTGGGTCTCTCCTGCCCAGCAGGGTAGCGACAGGGTCTCATCTAGAGATCTATAAAGCTCAGCAATTCAAGCTGGCAAGATGAGACATTCGATCAAAAATCACTACAATCAACATTCAGCATCTCTTCTAATAGAAGCAATAAAACTAATCAATTTTCAACTACATATTTCTCCAAAGTTTTACTTTAATTTAACCAGCAATGTCCAAATTACTTACTGTTGTGGGAGCCACGGGCACTCAAGGTCTTTCACTAATCAACGAAGTCTTAAAAGATGGAAAATACAAGATCAGAGCTCTGACTCGAAACACCAACAGCAGCAAGGCTAAGGTGCTTGCCAGCAAGGGTGTTGAGGTCGTGCAGGCCGATATCAACGACGAACAGTCACTCATTCGCGCATTTGAGGTAAGCTATAAACCCACGTAAAAAGTCAATTGTGCGATGAAAATTTCCAACACAACCAAAATTTGTATAGGGATCCCATGCCATCTACGGTATCACCGACTTTTTTGAGCCATTCGGCACTCACGGTGCTCAAAAGGCAATCGAGATTGAGACGGCTCAAGGCATCAACATTGCAAAGGCCGCCGCTGCGACTCCAACACTAGAGCATTACATCTGGAGCACGCTACCCAACGCGGGCAAGGCCACGAACGGGAAATATATGATCCCTCATTTCGTAGCCAAGAACAATGTCGATGACTATATCAGATCGGACCAATCTCTCCTTGCAAAAACCACCTTTTTCTGGATTACTTGGTATGTCAACAATTACCAGTATCCAGTATTCACACCAATCTATGTGGTAAGATCCCAAAACCAGAAACTGTTCGCGCACAAGAGCTAATTTCTTTTTAGCAATCGTCCAACTCTTATATCCAGCTTTCTCCTGCCGCGTCGGACGTCCCGATTAAATCCATCGGTAGCCCATCAGCCAATATCGGCAAATTCGCATACGCCGTCTTGAACAAGCCTGATGTTTCGTTGCCAGGAAAGACTGTTATCGCATATACGGAGGAGACTACCACCGGAAAGCTTCTCCAAGACTGGGCCGAGGTCACCGGGAACAAGGCTTCATATGTTCAGACCAATCTCGAAGAGTTCAGTGCCATATGGCCCGGGTGGGGCTTGGAAATGGGCGAGATGATGAAACTTTGGAATGAAGTTAGAGAAAAGTCTTGGGATGCCCCTGATGGAGCGGTTACAAAGGAAGAACTGGGTCTTGGGAATGAGAAGTTTGTGGATACTAAGGCTGCGTACGCTGAGATGAACTGGGCCAAGATCTTGTAAACATTAATACTTTATATTCCCCCTGGTTTGTCTCTGCGATATTTCCTTTTTAATTTAACGCTAATTGCACCATGCTTGTTCTGTTTGGCGAAGAAACGCATCGAGGTTCAGCTAAATTTGGAAGGAGTCTGGGATTCTCTAAAGGGCAAATTTCCATCTAGCTATCTAGATTAATGACTTTATCGAATTAAAGAAGTTTTTGATTCTTCTTCTTCTTCTTATTTTTAAAAGGTCCATTCTATTAGCTTGTTTTGCGAGCCAGATATGCCGTACTAGCTTGAAATGGATTGGATGTATTTTGAAAGCTCGTCGCACCGTTACCTCATATGGAGCCAGTCACCTCACAGATACCTATTGCATGAAGTATAGTCATGTATTTAGCGCTCTTTTTAATTTTGAAAAATAAACTTATCTTTTGCTAATTACCACCAACTTGAAAAGTGTAGTTATATTCTCTTTGTAACACTTTCAATATATTTCATTTTATGTTATCTCTACATACATTCTCTCTGATCTAATATTTAGAGATTAAAACCAAAAGACGAAAACTCAAGTCCACGTACTAACCAGCTAAATGAATGGAGGAGGAGATGGTGGACAACCATCAACAGCAATAACGCAGGGAGGTTCGCCAAGACTCGGAAAAAGTGACATTGGCCCAACAACACTTTTCTCTCCTTCAACGCCGATATTTCTTACTTAAGGGTCCTAGTGCTGAGCGAATAGAGCTTCTATTCC
This sequence comes from Dactylellina sp. 'tibetensis', assembly GCA_036971435.1. Taxonomy (NCBI): domain Eukaryota; kingdom Fungi; phylum Ascomycota; class Orbiliomycetes; order Orbiliales; family Orbiliaceae; genus Dactylellina; species Dactylellina sp. 'tibetensis'. The sequence goes on from JAKDFA010000013.1 coordinate 20,937, forward strand.
GCCGTCTTCCTCTGATTGAATCTCTGAAATATCCGAGTCTTCGCTAAACGGATTTTTACGTTTGAGCGCTTGGCAGTAGCATCCGAGGCTCTTGCATGTTGCCTGGATTTGCAATGTGCTGCATCCGAAAATGCCGTATTGAGAACAATCGCAACTTGCGAAGCACTGTGTTATGCCTGGGTGAGGGCTACAGACCACTCGTCCTAGTGCGAGGGTGCCTCTGATAAAGGTGGAGAGTATGACGATTTGTGAAAAAGCTTGGATGGTTGCATGATTGAAGATGACCTGGTTTTGCAACAAATTGGTAGAAGAATGTCGAAGAAGGAAGGAAGGCGTAGTTCAGTCTTGTAACCAGACTTGGCGTAGTTGATCTTGTTGGTTGTACAAATTTTGCAGTTGAGGGTAAATATTATAGTTCGTACGACTTATAGATCTCTTCTAGGAGGAGATGAGAAATATAGACTATAAATACAAGTTGAGTCTCATTATTTCATTGTCAGTGGCATATATAGGTATATTTTATTCGCTGTGGGCTAAAAATCGGAGTTTCTCGGGGACCCAGACTCGCTCAGCTGAGTTACTTGTCCGCATGTCTGAACAGCGGAAGCGACGTGAAAAATCTAGTCGACGAGGGCATCAATTTGATCAATACTTGTTAGTTTATCAGTTTCCGCCATATTGTTAGAATACTATATCAGGTTGACGACAAATCATGCGTTCAGGTCGCAGAATCGTTTTATTAACATCTTGTGGGTTGTGAGTTTGCGGACCTTGCGGTCTGTGTTGCGCTTCCATACTGTGTTCGTGCAGCTGAGGGATCTTGAGCTTGGGTCTCGTAAACTAGACAACATACGGCGAGGGCTTGGGTTGAAGCATCAGACACAACCATGCGAGATGGGGCGGTTAAGTGTGATGAAGTTGCTGAGGGTAATGAATCTGATAGCTAGAATTCGGAGGAAGTAGATATTGCGGACCGGAATAGGAACGTTCGACGATTAAGCCGAAAGAATTGAGGAAGCACTTTGAAGGCTGGCTGGCTGCATTGTTGCAACCGGCTACAGCTACCGTGCTGAGGGGCACTCTCCAGTGTTGAGCGTTTGTCAGATGTTTGACATATTTGCCAAAAAGGGAGCCACCAAGCCCAACGGACAAAATACAACAAAATAACAAGGGCGCAACTCTGAATTTCAATGTGGCGGTGAAATTTGTCATTTGCACTCGAAGTGCGGGACGTGTGTTATTACTGGCATGAAAGGAACTTTGAGATCGCGATACGATAGCATGTTGAAGCAGCTTTAAATATTTGTGCTCACTTGAAGCTATAAGGGCTATTCTACCATCCCCTCGATCTCTCGCGTAACTGCTTTCAATTATAACCTATCCGGCTGACCATTTCTATATTAGTTTGTCTCAGGAGCTAGAGTACGCTCCTCGAAGGGTAATTGCCAGCAAGCCCGATGAATGGTAGCAGACCAGGAAAGAATGAAGTTTGTCTAGAAACACTTTTCTCTCCCTCAACACATACAGCCTCGAACAGGGTTGAAAAAACAGCAGTCTTAGGCAATATTGGTTAGCTTAGTTGATAAGGATTCCAAGGCTCTTCTTTCCTTTCCATTATTCTATGTAGCTTATACCATAAATAATTCTGTGAGATATGGTGGTTGTGACGTAAATATTCGTACAAATATCTTGGCAGCCAAGACTGGTAGTCTGTGACAAACCCATCCGCCTGCTACCATTGATATTTGTATACATTTCTAAAATATTGGAAATAAAGCCCTTCTATAAATATAGGAAATTTATTGTTCTTATATAAATGGACCTAGGGAGTAGAATGTTCTTCGGGCTTCAAATTGGTTGCAAGCTGGATGCGGTAAGCGTAGTAGTAACTAGTTTTAAGGCCGAAGGTTAATGCCTCATAGCTATTATTGAAAACGTCAAACTGTGATTATTAATTACCAATTTTACTGGTTTTTGTCTTCGCCGGGCTTTTCTGGTTTTCCTGGACACTGATGAGTACCACCAGTGGTTTTGATCCATTGCCTACAGACCGAACATCGAGTTGCTATTGCAGAAAAATATCAAAATTCTTTGAGAGAAGGTAAAGATGATAAGGTCATAGAGCTGAGTAATATGGTTTGGTATATCAGAGGAAGATCTAAATTCTGACAATGATCCAGCTCAGATAGTTGAAGAGCAGACATTGATCTAAATGGAGATTGAGTGTGGGAATATGCTTTGTATTTACGACTTTAGCTTAAGGCTTAGCGCCGCAAAAACGGTCCGAAATTGTTTACGTCAAATAAAGATCAAAATTCGGTCGTCTAATTCTAGCAAAGTACGGCACCTAAGATATATTGATATTAGATAAAGGCTTTTTTTATTATTATTATTTATTTATTTTTTTTTACGTAATTTCATATTTCCGACAACCGATGAATATAATCCACTATTTGTCTACCCTCTACTTGATCTTGATCATACCTGCTGAACATGTGTTCTTGCCTTGTCACTGAACTTGTCCGCCTCGATGCTACAGGACTTATCTTCTTTAAGGTTAAATTTATTAGGTTGGATCAAAAGTTTGTCCGGATTGAGAAATTGCTTGAATGGGAAGGTATCAAAATAGTTACACCAGCTTCAAGTTGGCATGCTTAAGTTTATAGAATAATTAAGACCGAGGACAGAGCCGTTGATCTTGACATATGCTATTAGGAGAACCTGTTTGGCCATTTGTGTTGTATCATGAGGTAGCCTCAGCACCTAGTATGGGTTTAGGAGATCCAACGACCCAAAAGCATACTCTCTCTAATTTCTAGATATCTAACTATTTGTCAGCGTCAAGGCCTTAAACACGATCATCCTATTCCTCAGCCCACAAAGTCGCCATGAATCCTTACAAAGCAAATCCAACTAAGATTCCCGCAAATAATCCTTATGCAGATGTGCCTCTCTATGGTCGCTACCTTCCCCAGGAAAACAATTTCCGTCCTGAAACCTGCCATATACGATCATCCACGCCGAAATCTTTAAGTTACTGAGTCTATACTGAAACGCTTGTATTCGTCGAATTTACTGTACGAGGACCCAGACGACGATGGACGGGATGTCTTTGCGCTAGGTAGCATCATGGTCAAGTCGAGTCATATGGAAATCCAGGACGCCAAAGCGCCAGTACTCTCTGTCGGATGAGAATGAATTTGCTGCAATAATGCTTGTGCGAGACGTCTTAAATAGAATAGGAGTTGAAGTGCCAGAAATTTTATCTGTTGGGAAGGTTAGTACTGTCCCGATACCCATTGTATCACACCTAAAATATGAATAATGAGGCCAACAGAATATTGTGTAAATTTATATTAACCGGCGCGATGTCTTGATACAAACTCGCATTGCTAGATTGACACTCAATACTGCATGGCCTTATCTGAGCAGTGCTCAAAAGGCATCGTCCAAGTCCCAAACACGCCGGGTCCTGGCACAGCTCCAAAATATTCACCCAACTTCCATGTCTAGTTCAGCATCATACTTGGTACCCGACAACAACCCTATCAAACATCGCAATATCACAGAACTCGAACAATTTATTCTCTTCAATAACACTAAAACATATGAAAAGAAGCAAACTCACGAGAAAATTACTCATCAGGAAAAAAAGGGCGAAGATTTCTGCCTTATGCACAATAACCTCAGAAACTCAAACATAATATGATGATAATGTTATTGAAGTCATCGACTAAGAAATAACTAGTTTTTTTTGATTTGAAACGTACTAATGCTGTACATCGACAATATCGCACTCCCAAGCGAGAAGATTTTTCGAGTCTCAATCTAGAAGAGGAAGTCCTGGCGGACCTAACCTACTAATATAATTTGTTCTCATTAAATCAATAATATAAAGTTTATAGAATAAGTTTCCCGGCTATCACCATATTCTCCTATTTTGTATATAGAAATTGAATAGATAATTACAGTATATAAATTTCTATTATAAATATTGTAGCATCTAAATTTAAATTAGATTATAATAGGATCCCTAATTATATCGAGGGGTTATTGACTGCCGGTACGCGAAGCATCAAGCTTAAACGGAAGAGACATAACTATTTCGGCTAATACTATTTTTCGAACTATCTGAGGAAGTAAACAAGGGTAAAGTATAGCAATGGTTGGGTATAGGTGACCGCATTATGATCAACCATATTTTATACACGTGCGCGTGCTCAATATCAAAGATAAGTACCACCGCAACTAACTACTGAAGTATTATTATTAAGTTAATCGTTAAAAATGGCTGGAATTCCTTTAAAATATAACTTCGAATAAAATAAGAACCATATTAAAACACTGATTTAAAATTATTAAGTGTTTAGAGCTGAAATTTATCATTAATTAAAAAATACTTTAGAAGATTTAATTTTATTTGTAAATTCTAATAATAGTATAAGACGCTGAGATAGGCTTGTTGAATGATCGTGGTTGTTAGTAAATTTGTCATGTGATTCGGGTCGCTATAACAACACTGAAGTTTATTATGAGCATATATGAGCTCATTGAGGAGGAAGTATTGATATAAGGAGAAAAGAATGAGGTTATGTACTCTTAGAAAGTGATCAATCATCATACCTAATTTTGTGTACTATTAGGTTTACGGCAGGCTTTGATCGGCTAGCTCCAGGCCGATCAAGCGCTTTGCAAAGGTTATCTTACATGATGCAGAAGGTCTATCCAGAAACTCGCCACAATCTATGCGCGAGCTCTTTTTTTCAGGCCATTTTAGGATAAGGAATCAAAGAACCAATCTTAATATATGGAATAACTAGATCTGCAAAGCACTATCCTGCCATTTTGCGTGCTTTGTGAGCTAGGATATGGCCATTTAGAAGTATCTAAGCGAACATGCTAGCGCTCCTTCGATTTTGCAGTTAAATTCTGTCAGCAGTGTCCTGTCGGAGCTTTAGCGCTACAACTTCAATTATAACAGATCTTCTAGCTCTCAGAAAGTGCCAGCCCCAAATATAGACCAACATGTGTCCTAAGCTCCGCGCCTTTTTCTTCCTTCCTCTTTAGCTTTCGAAATTATCGCCAACACCCAGTATGACTATTGGAGCGATATCCCTTCTCAACTTCACTCAGATTGTTTGGTAGCTACACGCTACCTTAAAATGTAGCAGTTTGGTAATAACAACCATGTTTTCCTACTATCAGAACCCTTTACTTCAGTCATGGCCATTATATCGTGAACCTTAAAGGTTACGGATCTAATGTAGCAATTGCCGCCGTAAACCTGCTGACTTCTTTTAATCAGCTGGGCTCCCTATGTTAACACGGGTGGTTCTTCTACGATTGGGTTGGATCAACGGAGAAATGAATGACCATTCAGGCCCGGAAAAAACGCAGCGCCGATATCCTTTATATTCCTCTCCCTGTTCCTCCCAGAGAATATATTCCAACAAGTCTCAGCGAAAGGTAATGACAGTCTAAGTTTACCTGTATTGCTATCAAAGTTATATTTTATCATGGCAATATGGCACAACCTGGTAAATGCCTGGTAAATGCCTGGTAAATGCCTGGTAAATGCCTGGTAAATGCCTGGTAAATGCTTGCGTGAGAGCCGAATATCAAAGAAGGTAAATAAACTTACGCTCAATAAGTGACCAGGTTAGTAAGGGTAGAAAGCTTCAGATTTAATCATGGTGATCCTAATGACTTTTATATCATCTGGCGCTTCTTGTCAACGGGGTTGCACAGCCACCTACGGATATTGCCTTTTTGTTCGCTACGCGAGTTGAAACATGGGACCTGATGTGGTATGCATATGCAGTTGCCGACAGCAGTATCAAGGGTTTTTAACTCAGATGCTCTTATCAATGCCCATACGAATACTGTCGTTATGACGGCTGCGCTCAGCCTTGCTCGGCCTTTCCCTCTGGGGAATGGCTGGAGAAATGCTGTATCGGGTATGGGTGGTGTGAGTAAAGCTTATTTTGTGGGTGTTGCTGATTTTCACTTTGCCGAAAAATAGATCCGTGTCAAATCTAGGAACCCACCACATCCGTCCCAAAACTTAGATTTTTGAACAGAATACAGTTTTCTTAGCCCATGAAAGTGAAATGTTAAATTGATTTTAGGCTGCAATAGTTATTTAATAACCGTGAATGTGCAGTGGTTATTTTCCTTTATTGAAGTGGATGACAATTCAAGCGGTGTATTGATTATGTTGGAACTTTTGTTGTCACCCCTGTACCGTGATGAAAGCCGGCCAAGTAGGAAGAATACTGCCAAGTACCTAAATATATTAGGCGATTTTTACCCCATTCAAAGCTCCAGGTTTAAGCCCCCGTTTTCAATATCTGGGTGTCTACGTACAAGGGATCAATTGCGGAGAAATCGAGCTATTAAAGTGGTAATTTATCCATGAAAATTTGTGCGCATTTCATCGGCGAACCTTTTAACCGATGACATCAATCGGCTCAAATACAGAGCGGTGGTTGCAAAACTAGCGCTGTTTTCGGCCTTGCAGTTCGTCGCATTTTGCCAGAATTACCCCGGATCCCGATACTGCAAGGAACAAATAAAACTACCTTGCTCCCCGTCCTTCATTATTCTGCAGTTAAGAAGCCACCCGAAGCCACCCAGATTGGCTAATATGGGTCCATTTTCGTAGGCATAGCATCGCTAGAAGGAAAAACATTTATCGTTAGACCTGCATCTGTTAATATCAATATTACAATTTTGCCTATTTTCCAGACGCGGAGTAGATCGCACAAAAACCATTTATGTTGCATTAAGTTTCATTGCCTTATAGACTTGCCGAGAAAGCGGAGTTGGAGATGTGAATCTACATTGCTGCCTATACTAGAGCTAGTAGACAAACAAATAAATTATGATTTGCGTCGAAGCTTAACAAGACATTCAGATCTTCTGTGTCACGAATGGTGTATATATTCTCTGTCTGCTCCCTAGCCAGCTCCTCGATGTGAACTGAATAATCAAGCGGTTAACGACGTGTATCATGGCATACAAAAAAATATCCGCGGTAACTCTACTGTCCGTTCTGGCAGCCAGAGCAGTTGCTCGCCCTGCACCTGAGCCTTCCCCTTTTGTTTGTGGTGCTAGTACAAAGGGACCACCCTACAGTGCTTCCATTTCATATCAAGGATGCTATAACGATCCAAGCGTGAGCATTCTTGGCGCATTGAAATTGAGTACGATTGCAATGACACCGCAATTCTGTGGCAACTTCTGTGGCGAACGAGGATTTGCATATGGAGGTGTTGAATTCGGAACGTAAGTTGTTATTTTGGTTTTCTTAATATGCCAGTGTGGGTATTGTCGTTGACAACTAATACGATTCAGGCAATGCTTTTGCGGAATTGTACCGAATTTCGGCAATGCCGCTAAGACATCAGAGAGTAGATGCTCTCAGAAATGCACAACTGAGCCTTCTAGTACATGCGGCGGAGGATATGTGTACGTATGAATCGGTTTTGTCCTAGCTACCAGCGATGTTGGGGCTGATCTGGAGTAGAATGTCATTATATAAAATCAACAACCCGGTTGGAGACGCTGCCACTGGGTCAGCTAGTACTCGCTTTATACCTTCCTGCCAAACTAGTCCTTTATGCTCGGAGAATATCTGTGATACATCCTTGAGCCGGAAACACCGCATACGATCTCTCGTCACCGGTCTCACATTAGAAGAGAAGATCCTCAATTTGGTTGACGCCTCGGCTGGAGCTGTTAGACTCGGGCTTCCTCCGCACGAATGGTGGAATGAAGCTACCCACGGTGTTGGCTATGCCCCAGGTGTTCAATTTGCTCCTCAAGGAAGCAATTTTAGTTACGCTACCAGTTTTCCGGCCCCGATCTCATACGCGGCAGCTTTCAACGATGATCTTGTACGAGAAATCGGTACTGTTATTGGCAGAGAAGGACGCGCATTCGGTAACTATGGTTTTTCTGGCTTCAATTATTGGGCGCCAAACATGAACGCCTTTCGCGATCCCCGCTGGGGCAGAGGTCAAGAGACTCCAGGCGAAGATGCTCTCCGTGTTTCCAATTATGTTCGTGCATTCGTTCCTGGCCTCCAGGGACCAGATCCGGGCGATAAGATGATCATCGCTACATGTAAGCACTATGCAGCATATGACATCGAAACCGGACGCTACGGCAACAACTACAATCCGGACCAACAAGATCTCGCGGACTATTTTCTCACATCGTTCAAGGCCTGTGTCAGAGATGCGCAGGTCGGTAGCATTATGTGCTCCTACAACGCTGTCGATGGCTATCCATCATGTGCGAGCACGTATCTTCTCCAAGATATATTGCGAGAACATTGGAACTTCCGAAATGATTACAACTATGTTGTATCAGATTGTGGTGCCGTTAACGATATATTCGCCTACCATAACTTCACCAAATCCGAACAGCAGGCAGCGTCTGCGGCTTTTAATGCCGGAACAGATATTGAATGCGGTAGCTCCTTTATTAAACTGAACGAATCGCTCGCCGATGGAGAAATTACCGAACAAAGAATTGACCAAGCTTTAACGCGGTTGTATTCGGCGCTATTCACCGTTGGGTTTTTTGATGAAAGCAAATGGGCTCAGCTAAATTGGTCGAATGTTGCGACTCCTGATGCTGCAAAATTAGCTTATCAGGCTGCCGTTGAAGGGATGGTACTTCTCAAGAATGATGACAAATTTCTCCCGAAGACTGCCACATCGGGGTCTCCGAAGACTAATGTCGCTGTTATAGGCCCTTATGCTACAGCGACTACTCAAATGCAGGGTGACTACTCCGGTAACGCCAAGAGTATCATCAGTCCTTTACAAGCCTTCCAAAGCAATACAGCGTGGAATGTTTCGTATGCCACCGGTACAGGAATCTTTAGCACTGACACATCTGGCTTTGCTGCCGCATTGTCCGCTGCAAAGGCTTCAGAATTTATCATCTATCTAGGTGGCATTGATGGTTCACTTGAAAATGAGCAGAATGACCGCAAGAGTTTAGCTTGGCCAGGTAACCAACTTGACCTAATCACGCAGCTCGCTGCTCTATCGAAACCGGTGGCGGTTGTCCAATTTGGCGGTGGCCAAATTGACGATAGCGCGCTTCTTAAAAATGCGAACATCAAATCTATTATCTGGGCAGGATATCCAAGCCAAGACGGAGGTAAAGCCCTCCTGGACGTTCTGACCGGCCAAGAATCTATTGCTGGAAGATTACCAATCACACAATACCCAGCCAGCTTTGCAACCGACGTCGACATCTTTAACATCAACCTTCGCCCCAGCGGATTGTATCCAGGAAAAACGTACCGCTGGTACACAGGCACTCCCGTCCTTCCTTTCGGTTATGGTCTTCATTACACAAGCTTTGGATTCAAATGGGATACAGTTTTGAAGACAGAATATAATATTCAAGATATTATTAACGCAGCTGGAAGCTCTATTAACGATGTCACGCCATGGACTAAATTATCCGCTACTATCAGCAACACCGGAGATATTACAAGCGATTACGTTGGTCTTCTGTTCTTCTCAAGCAAAAACGCGGGTCCCGAACCTAGGCCTAATAAGACCCTGGTCTCATACGCCCGTTTGCACAATATTCCAGCTGGAGCATCAAAGATCCTATCTCTCCCTTTGGCACTTGGCTCTATTGCTAGAGCTAATGCGGACGGAAATATGGTCATCTATCCTGGTGATTACAACCTTTCGCTGGATAACGACAACTCCCTGACCTACACCTTCAAGCTGACCGGGAGACAGGCGACAATCGAGAGGGGACTACCAAAGCCTGCGCCGACCTACAGCGCTACGGTGCCCATCAAAACTCAACCACCTTCTGATCAGGCCTATTCATAAGCGCGGTATTTTGTGGGATTGACAGATAATAATGCTTTCTAGAATGTAACAAAAGCTTGTACAATATGTTAGATAACCTGACATCCATTCTAGCAGATTTCATATGGCGAAATCCACTATATGTTAATTCCAATTCTTATGTTGAGAAAATCGGAAAAAGACTTGATTCTAGTGAAAACCCGCAACGTGATTTGTCACCCACCCAATAAGTGCTAGGCTACCTTAGCGCTGAGACAAGAAGGCTATTATTCAATTAATCGGATTGTGTCGCTGTGTTTGTGCTATGCCAGATCTGCAGATCCAAGTTTATAACAAATTGAAGTGAATAAAGCACTCATTCCAACACAAAATAATCGGTGGTAATTATTGTCAATGGGTAGTGAAGGGGTCGGCATCTGAATGTAGCCTCGTAAGAGGGTGAATAGAGTGGAATTAGCTACTATACGTATGATTACTGATCTCCTGGTGGTATAAAGGGATTGGAAAGGGCAGGAAAGGGCTGTTATAGCACCATTAGGCCAGGATCGTAGTAACTTCATATTTAACTGTGTTTTGTAATATTTGCGTTTAGTAAGGTGCTTGGCGTTGTTGTGCTCAGCGCTAGAGTTAGGTTTCCTGGTTATTGATTTTGGATTTATTTTTTTGGATATCTAATATAATATAATGTTTGTATTGTCCAATCTAACTACTTCTCGTAAATTTTGGAATTTTTTAGACGGCGACCATGATTCCAGTCATTGATTAGTCAATGACCACAATTCTAAATATTAATTGATTATCTCGTTTAAGTTTTCTCGTTTAAACAAGTAGTTAATTAACTTTTAGAGTAATCGTCGCAAAAAGGCTATGACTCCAAGAATTAATGGGTAGAGAATTGATTGAAAAAGAGTTTCGAAAAAATTGAATGAGGGGCTGATTTGTAGTATGAAAAGTATTATATATATAGGTTAAAATAAGTGCTCATTCTCAAAATGTAGCACCAGTAAACTACCTAAATCTTTCGGCTCTCTATAGATCTAATTTACACTTTCTCCTCTACTATTTCAACTTTCCCCTCTATTTCAACTTTCTCCTCTATTTCAGGATTTGCCTCATACCAAGCTTTAAATTCCGGGTTAGAATACATGGCTTTGCCAGTAAGTTGCCCCTTGACTTCGACAAGATTAATTCCATTCTTGGTCCATACGATATCACCATTGTGCACAATCACTTCTGCCTTGTCACTCCGCACATCACAAACCTTCGTGGGAACTTTCATGATCTTAATTATGATGACCGAGAGGGTATCTGACAAATATGTCTTTTTCTTGTGGTCGCTCTTCAATTCGTCTAGGGCATTGATATCGGGATGCATCCATTTCCAAACATCGGCGAGTTTTTCAACGGTTTAAAATCCATGACACAGGGCATCAACATTGCCTTTTCTTTCCGCATATATACCATTTTCGACGATATCGCCAGCGTAGCGTTTCTGTGTGGCATGATAGAAGTGAACGCCTATCATCATGAAAGATGGTACCGGTACTGGTTCGATTTCTTGAGTTGCACCGGTCTCGTCACCGGTCTTGTTGGTTGATTGCTTGTCCATTATGATTGTAATGAAATAATGGTCTGTTTGGGCAATGTAGACTGAAATGCAAGGAGACAATGAACAACCAGGTGTCGATTATGGATGTATCCGAGATATATATCGATTGATTTTAACTTATTTTATACGTAGACGATAACTCTATAAAGGACAAATGAAATGGAACTATGTGTCCCTTAGCAACTGCTATGCCCCATGGCTGTCACGTACCTGTCTTGATACAGCCGCTACCACTGCAAGGAGCGTACCTGTCTTTGTAACTTTGCATAACAACGGCTGGCATGCCCAAGGCTGAGAACTTCAGAGAATGTGAATTCTCCGAAGAATCCAGAAACTGTGTTCCAGTCCTGAATACTTGCGGGCGCACTGAGGAATATAGTGGCAAACATCGCACTGCGGAATAATACCCATGTATGAGAAATACTTTCCATTTGGGATGCGCCCTAAGGAATGGACTCATGACTTATGCGCACTCAAGAACACCCGCATATGATGATACTTTTCAAGTTTCATTTGAGGCGCCTCGGAGATTGCCGTTGCAATAATAATCCCGATCTTAGCATATGTGCCGGTTGAAATCCATTGCACCGCGGGGATAAGATACTTGTTGCATTTTGTTTCTCACTACAGCCTAAAGAATTCACCATCTGAATCCCCTAAAGGACGCCTTTGGAGATGTAGAAATCCGCAAGAATGTTAGCACTTCTATTCACGAGGCATTATCTAGTAAAATTCCTATTAATCTGGTTCGAGTAGTGGTGTGATATATACAATGAGACCACCGAATATCACCCAGTCCCGTACAAGCTGAACAGTAGTAGGGATACCGCGCTTACAAAACAAACCAACCAAAAATCTACTTTAGAAAACGTGGATGTTGGTAGCAAGCTATCGGACGGGACTATCATTTATAACAAAGGGCGCAAGTTCACATACCTAAAAACCCTCCCAGATGGGATTAGAACGTCTGCAGTTGCCACTGAGAAGTCTTTGGATTCGAGACGGCGTAGTGACTTGCCTTGAGAAATAGAAAGTCCGATGCATCGATATCATTTGCCTTCGGACGGGATAAGACAGCATGGCTGAGTTATCCTAACAATACTCAGTAAATGTTTAAAACTTACCCCGCTTTGCGCATTCGACGGTCTTTTGCTTGTCCGTTACGAAGTTCGTATGAGAGATTAATGGTCTCCAGTTAGCCGGTTGGCTCTATCGTTAATAGCAATATCTGACTTTGAAGGATTTACTTGAGATTTCAGATAAGCCGAAAATGCAAGATCATGATGATAGTGACGTGTGCAATAGAAAAATATCACGATTACTCGTTTCTCAGAAACATCTTATTGGTTTCGCGCTTCGCTTTGCGAATATTCTCTTTCCGGCCTTCATTCCTCTTCCCCGTGACGCCACGCAGTTGACCCATGCAAGATAGATGAAGTAGACATCCCTGATGCATATGCACATCGGCCGCGCGCAACCCACCTGGACAAAAATGAGGTGGGATATCGTTCCTGCACTCAGTCGCATTCGCAGCTGATAGTTTTCAGCTCTTCTCTAGAAATACCATGCCATCGCACTTCGCAGTGACTTAGTGGCAAACTTCGATGCTTTGCGCTTTGCAGATTTGGTATCCACAATAGCACAAGCTCAATCAAATTCAGCCCTCGGACAAGTGCCGGATTGCTGAATTTGTAATCTTCTTCAGCTCATCGAATACCTTTGCGGTACAAGCATTTGACACTAGTTAGCACCTAAGTTTGTTGAGAGGTTAAGCAAACAGGCATTTTGGGCACCCAACACTAGTTACAATACACTATAGACTTGGAGGCTGCTATGTATAAGTCTGAATTACGAGACCAGAGGCCGCTAAATTCAATTGCAATTCATCACCTAAATCAACGCAAAGCCAAAATCAAGTAGATTCTCCAAAATATTTGCTCTTCAAAACATTTAAGTGCCACGGCAAGTAACCACCATTGCATTGAAAAAACAGTTTTTCGAGGAATCGCCCGACAACACATTATTTTCAACAACGAAAAGTTCAAACATTCAATCGCTACACGTGTGTACTCTGCGTGCCGTCTGGTTCACGAGACCACGCTACACTCATTTTGCAGTTTTCTTTTTATTTTTGAGAATGGAGGACGAACCTCAATAACATCTTGGTTCAAGAATATAATTTAAAAATCTAGAATGATCGACCCGGCCGTACTAGCTATTCATAAACAGCAAGCGAAATGGGCTCGACCAGATGGTGGCATAAACAAGTGTGAAAATGACTTTGCCGTGTCATCTACCACAAAGCTAGTTCCAGGAAACCGTCCGCGGTCGCTTCTCATATTAGCGACGGTGTAGGAGAATGATGACCCTAGCGTACCTATATTTAACAAGTTAGCAACAATATATCTCGTAAATCAACCGATATCTAGTTCCGAACCTTCGGAAGCAAGAACAGATACAAATCGATGGCACAATACGAACCTAAGAAAAAATAGCCATTAAGCAGTATGGCGTAGTCCAATAAGCCTCTCTCATCGAAACTAAGCTTTTCAATCTCACTAAGAGATTCAGTATCGTTTGCCAATAGTCCCCATTTATCAAGCACGGTGTATCCGCGTAGTGCTGCAAGTTCTCTAAACCTTTCGATACCTTGTTTGTCGCCGCAGGCTACATAGATAAACGGGGTTTTGCCATCCCTACGCTGTTCTCTAAACCGCTTCGCCACGACATCAATGGAGTTTAAGTTCTTCAATGCCTGCAGCTCAAGATCATCCCACCACTTTCCTACAGCATCATGTTCTACCCGGAGATGAACGCCGATGTACGAGTCCTTCTGTAGACCTTCTGCTTCTGATAGTTTTTGCACCAACCGCCGGTGAGACTCTGTCGGTCGTATTAATAAGCTTATCTCAGTCCAAGCCCGCCAATCGAGTCCAGTCGGATCATTCTCAGGATTGATAACCAGAAACGTCCACCCAATTTCCAGAACCACGGGTAAACTCGTCGAGTTGATGGTAATTCTGTTTTCGCTCGAGGTCTTGTCGACGTAATCGCGAAACGACCTAACGCCATCAAAGTGACCTAAGTACTCTTTAAACCCAGGTGACCCCTTTGGGTCGATCAAGATATGTTTCGCATTCGGTATGGGCGGTTCGTCGGATGGTAAGACCTTCATCTGTGGACAAGCTTTACCCAAGTGGGACATTATATGTTCCTCGTCCCAGCTATGTCTAAACTGACGTTTCCACGCGCTGTCATTTGCGTGAAAGTTATTTAGTCTTTCAGAATCTCTCTCACTACTTGATGGAAGGATCAAGTTAGCCCCAGTGTCTATCGCCATGCGAACACAGTTTTTAATCTCGTTGACCTGGTTGAAGAGCCCTGCTGAAATGCCGGTACAATTGAGGTATAGGTTCGACCGCCACGTTATCCCTTGACACAATTCCGCGAGACTAGGTGTGAGGATGGTATCTAATGTTCGATTCGACTCGGTAAAAACCTGTTGATAATATCTATCCCTCCAGCCCGAACCTTCATTATCGCCCATATATTTCTTAAGGGTGCCTGTAAACGTCGGGAAGGGCAAAGCGCCGTTGTAGGAGCCACTGCCTAAAACCAGCCAGATGGCCAAAGCCCCTAGGAGCGTGGCAGCGCCAAAAATCGAGATCTGTTTCGTTGTTGGGTATTGCTGCGATTTCATTGTGGTGAGCTAATCAGGGACTCAGGCCCTAGCAAGGCCCTCCCGAAACTCGAAACTTTAGTGATAAGAAAGATATTCCGGAGAAACGATGAGAGAAGCGACGCATCGAGAATAGAGAGATGTATGATAGGACCAAAACAATGCATGTGTGGTCTAAAGCCAGGACAGGTCAACACAAGAAGGGTTTTCGAGACTAGGACAGGTTAAGTGCGATGTGTTGATTTTCCGGGGTGCAACCCCTTTTTTAAGGTTCTGAACCGGATAAATTAAAACCTTCCAAGCGAAATAGCACACTTTAACAATTTTCTCTGACACTAACAAAAGCCCATACCGTTCTACCAGGAATGATACGAGGATTGTCAGAAACGCATTTGTTGCGGAGCCAATTTACGGTTTTGATTGGTTTCATTTATTTAGCCTACACAACATTTTAATCTAGATCGTGTCATATACATGTTGCCAATGCTAAGCTATTCCGAATATCTACCTATACATGCGAAATTGCCTTGGGTATTGACTCTTTCAACTTTAGTAGACTACCGCCTTCCGATTTATAATATATATGTATCTAAACTTTAGCAAAATGTTCAACAGCGTGCCTGAAAAAACTTTGAAGTCTCAAGTCTTCGCACCCACTGGCTCGACCAAAATATTTCAAATCAACATACACAAACCGACACCAGAACTAAGCTATGGAGAAACTGCCAGCCGAAATTTCTTATTCCATCGTCTCATACTTGGACCGTCCTTGTCTTTTAGCTCTCCGTCAAACCAGTCGCTTGCTCGCAAGCTGGGCTCTGCCTCGCCTAGTTGGGGTAGTGAAACTCGAAGATGATGACGAAGGCTCTGGCATACCGCGATGGGATGGGAGGAGAACTTATACGATTAAATACGCGAACATGAACGAAGTTGTAGAGGAGCTTTTGCCACTCGCCCCCTTTGTGAAAAAGCTTTTCGTGGCGCCAATGTACTACCAATCCGGAATATGGAAACTGTACGAGAAAGAAAGATACAACTACTATGTTGACGGTTACATTAGTCAGAATGACCAAGAAGATTTGTGGGATGAGATCAGGAGGGAGCTTCGAGGCGATTCAGACGAAGATGCCTATTACCACGAGGATGATGAAGATGATGAAGATGATAATATTAGGGGCGACGACAACGGAGGGAACGGGAAAGGAGAATACAGGGATGGAGATAAAGATCACGATGAAGAGGACGATAATAATAAGGGCGATGATGGTAGGGGGAACGAGGAGAAGGGAGCATATAAGAACGGAGATGAGGATTATGATGCGGAAGACGATGAAAACGGAGAGGACGAAGGGAGCCAGTTCGACCAGGAGGATGAGGTTGATGCACAAGGGGAACCGGCTGAGGTCGAACGCACTGAACAGGAATGGGATGAGCTAATTGAGGATACTTATTATAAAAGAGTGCGCGAAAGCAGACAAGATGAATACAATGACGAAATGGTCACAGTGAAGGAGTTGGAAAAGCAATGGGAGGCAGATGTCGATTGGCAGAATAAGCATACCAAGAGCGCTGAAGCAGCTGTATGCAAGCTGATCGAACGCATGAGGCTACTACAGTCACTAGAGATCAAAACGAGAACCATCACGGGTTATAAAGGCCTAGAATGGCAATGGTATGGAAACATTCAACAAGTCCATTCCATTTCAGAAGAGCATATAGACTAACAGACAAATCAACATGTCCATTTCAGTGAGGAACTACTGAAATATGATCAAAGTTTGTCGACAACGACAACCTCGCTTGATATGTTTGCAAAGGCTCTCAGCTGCGCTAATGCCCACATTTCCGAACTAGTACTGCGAGATGTCTATTCTTCACATCTGCTGTGCTCTGACCACATACTTCACGCGTTTCGCAACCTGGAGAGACTTGAAATCTACTTCCTGGAGACAGATCGGTGGTTGGCGACCCGGCCAAGAACCGATGACTGGGCCAAAGCTCTCGCAGAAACCCGACATACTCTCAGAGAACTCACGATCAGAAGGCTGCCTGAAAAATATGACCGCGACATGCACTGTTTACAGGATCTTTTAGGGCAATCACCCAAGGAGAACCTCCTCCCCATCGTCTTCCCTCGATTGACACACCTAAAGTTAGGCCATCTCACTACCACTTCAGACTTCCTCGGCCAGTTCCTAGCAGCACAACTCCACTTACGCGTACTCGAAACCGAAATGATAGCCCTCGAAAATAGTTATAGCAGTTGGAACCAAATAGCCGAGATCTTACCCGCAAAGCTGGAGGTATGGCATGTTGAAACTAACTTTGAAAGGCGGGATGTGGATTTTGGAGATGTTGTCAAGCATAACATAATGTGGTCATGGCGCCAGGAACGCATGGGCCAACCTCTCCATGACTGGGTATTACCAGGATGGGGAAATGAGCTCAAAGGGGGGGTGCCTGTAGGAAAAGCGATATTTCGAAGGGAGCCAAGACATAATTGACGATAATTGGTCAAAAGAAGACTATTGGAAGTTATATACAAATGTGTACACAATCGTTTAGTGCTAGTATAGGCATAAATCATGTCTTGTATTTGAACCGCGCTCAATATCTATATCTTACGACGAAATTCTGATTTCACGTTCACACAATTAGTGAGATATGTAGCCCAGCAGGAAAGTGCCAATCTTCCATCAAGAGATTTAGGTCTGGCATAGTAAAACTATTCAGAAGCGCGCGGTCGCAAGATTTGGACGGCCAAGGTGCATTGAGTGTCCGAACGCCACCCAACCTTCCTTCGCTCATGAGAGAATCTTCAGCTTGAGCTTAACCAATTACAAGTGAGGGTTTCAAGGACTTTTTGTTCAGCCTTGTATGCTCAGCAGCCCTTGGATATCTGGTGCTGAGACTGTGGAGCAAATTGGTTCAGCCGCAGTTAATCTTAAAAAGGAGCCATCGCGACAAAGGTACTTATAAGATGTAACGCGATAAAAAGTCTCTGTTTTCCTTTATACGTTCTGAGATCTCACGCCCATTTGAATCCGTTTGTATACGGATAGACGCCGACAGATCGATAAAGATGTTTGCACAGAAGCCATGTTGCTCTTTTTTGGCCCTAGTGCTCGCCTGGGCGTCTTTATTTCCGAGGGCTGCGAAAAGCCAGAACGTTGAATCCCCGACGGGCGGAGAAATTTTGACCACCGGTGAAAGCTTCGATATCATCTGGACTGGCATTGGGAACTTTCCCGATGTTACTCTTGAATTAAACCGGGCTGTATCGCCAACAACGTCGACGCTAATTATAGCGAGTGGCAACAACGAAACCGACTGGGTGCTTGATCAACGTTTTACATGGCAGGTTCCTGATGTCGACCCAGCTACGGATTATCAGATCTTTATCCAAGCTATCAACAACAACCCGGTATGTAATGCAGATGGCACCGCCTGCGTTGTAAAAAGACAGGCAGCGGCAATATCATCAAATGAATTCACAATACGTCGAAAGATCATATCCTCTAGTCCATCGCCTACACCATCGCCTACACCTACACCTACACCAACACCTACACCAACGCCTACGCCTACACTAACGCCTACGTCAACACCCACTTCAGAAGCGGACAATAAGACGTCGGTTTCTAGCGAAGAAGCAGCAAAAGAATCCTCCTCGAGTCTAACTACCAAGTCCATATCGTCCAGCACCGCCTCGGACCCTTCACTCACTACACCCTCTACATTGCGGACGCGCGACGATCCGAACGCATCATCAACAGTAGTGAAATCAACACAGCCGTTGAATACAAACACTTTAACTTCCCCAACTTTGTCCGAAACCTCGTCGGCAGCTGCTTCGCCGCGCGTATCATCACCTTCAATTGGTCCTATAGTCGGAGGCGTGGTGGGTGGGTTAGCGATCCTTGTCGTTGGAGCATGGCTCATAGCTAGAGAATTGCGCAAACGGTCTTCAGTCTCAAAGCTTCCTCCAGTCCGACCAGTGGATCCTAACAACCAATCTGTTTGGACCGGCGATAAGCCTTATGCTTGGGATCCGAGAGTGAATACTTTGGATATATATGCTGGCCGCGTAGAAGACTATCATTATGGTGGTGTACAACGGTAAAAACTACCGCTGTTAGCTTCGCGCATCGCTTCTGGTTACCAGATAAATTCTTAGCGGAGAGCCTTAACCCTGTGAAATTTAAGATTGTCCCATTTTGCGCACGAAAGGTCTCGCTGAGCCTACCGCAATATTATCTTTCCTAATTGTTCTTTTACGTGGGACCAATATTCTGTATCACAGTGCTAGAACATTGCTATAGCGGTGGTCCACTCATATTGAAGGTTTGGTTCTTGAGGCGCTAGGGAAATCAGAGAAGCGACAACTGACATCCTTCTAGCTGAGGTTGGTTCATTTTATGTATATATATGACACCAATAACCTTATAATGGGAGTCCGAGTCATCTTCGATCGTTATTTCCTCTGATAAGGGATCTTCTCCAAGAACGTCTTGGAAGAAACCTCTTTACAACATGCGCATTACTACTGTTTAGTATTCGGCAGCTAATCTACTTTCTACCGAAGTGGATTCGTTATCTACGCATACGACTACGAGATCGAACTGCCATGGAAACAACCGCCTCTGCAGCGCTATCCGCAGGCTTCCAGATACTTCCAAGCCTTCTTGCAAAGCACATTTGAGATTTCCGACAAAGCGGGCATTCTTATAAGATGTAGGTTTAGTCAGAACTAAGGAACTAGTGTAGTCTCGTACGGAGATGCCCCTCTTGTAGTCCGCACAATATCAGACAAAAAGTCACAACTATCCCTCCATACGTTGAATCCAAGAGGTTATAGCTGTTGTACGTGTACAACAGCCACAGCCATGACCACGACCACTTGCCTCAGTACGAGAAGACCATCCTAAGACCGCCCGAAAACGACCACAACGACTTCGACTACTTCTACTTCGCAACCTTCGGAGTGTGCTGCATCATTTGGTCCCTCAGGCTTTTCAGACAGAATTCAATCCTGCGAACACATATCACCATAGTAGCCTCTACTATTTCCCTGAAGCTTCTCCGATTCCTTCCCTCATTAACTCCTACTCTACCCCAATGGTTAAGTCGCCCCAAATAATGACAGCATCTCTATTCTCCTTCACATTGAGAAACATGCTTTGGGCATTGGTTTTCCAGTATACACAACCAACGAGCCGGATCTCTGAATAATTTTTCGTTTCTATGAAAACAAACTAGGCACGAACTCTGCTTCCATTTATTATAAGTTCGTTATTATGGAAGTATCTGGCGGATAATTTGGTTCCTCAATATTATGATTACCTTATTGTTGTTCTCCGTTCGTACGTAGGCGATTACATTAAATTCACCAATGGTACGGAAAACCTAGATCTTGTTGGCTTGATAACCTACGGTTCAACTGACTGATTAGTTAACGCTGACACTCAATCTTCGGCCTTGTGCTTAACAAGGAGAATTCGACATTGGCGTATTGATTCTCACCGATTTCACACTTCAATCCTAATCCTCATTGACAAAATAGATGATGACTCCTGTCTGCGATTTCTACAGAATTTGCGGCGAGGACATGACCCCATGCGCGAACGACCCCTGCGAATATGCGAATCAATCTGGTGAGACAAAATATCATGACTTTGCCGTAGTGGTCTCTCTACTGCCATCATTGGCACAATTTGGGCCTGGAATATCATGAAATGCCTCCAAAAAGCCTGGGTGTTCGTCTTGGCATGCAAATTCATTAGTGCAAGTACCAAAAACGCGTATTTGATAGCTACCCGAACCCCTACGTATACGTTACGTTTGTGCTATGTGATCTTCCTAGCTTCTCTTTTACGACGCGTGCACTTAGGCTATCGGTCGCGATATCCGGCTCAAAGAAAGCTTCGACCAAGCTGTCGCTACGGGTATATGTAAGACTTGCCCTAATAAATACGTAGTCACTATCACCAATGGTATCGAGATCCTGAAGCAAGGAGTTATCGATGAAGTTCATAGTATTTGGATCGAAGCATCAGATTTTCATAAGAGTTTCATTTTGGGCGTTATTATATAGCCGCCTTTTTGGTTTCATATTGTTACTACTGAACGGAGAGTTTAGACCTCCCCTGTTTTATTATGGCAAGAAGTTCAAGCCTTAAGCTCAAAATGCTTGGCACCCTCTTCTAACAATGAAGTGTTAGTGCTTTCATTTGACAGTCAATTATGTCAGCTGGTATAAGACCTGAGCCCTATTACATACAGCAGGTAGCGCCATATTCGTTCCCGAGAATAAGGTTCTAATGTTGCCGTTCGCAGTAAAACTATCAAACCCTGGAACTCAGATATAAAGCTTCTGTAGCTAACGCCACAAAGGCATATAGCTAAGGTCAGCGCCGCCTCGTTCTCCCAGACGGCAAGTTTGTGGCGTCAGTATCACGCCATGATATAACTAGGCTATTGGGCAATGCCACAAAGACATTCCCACAAGGGCTTCGATAAAAACCTTAGGGAATAACGATAGTTTGAGTCACACAGATGTGTCTTCTCCTAGTGTAAAGTTATTAGCCTCAGCTCTAGAAGTTAGGAGCGGTTAGAGCGTAGTAAATTGAGCGCAAGGCGCCTTGAGGTAACAATCAGCACAAGATGTTGGCGTCGAGTGAGGTTTAGTGCCCTCAGAAAAGCACGAACAAGTGATAAAACTTGGTCTTACAATCGATACAAGTCGTTTATATAGTATATTAAATCGAGCTCTGAAATTACTATAAAGCTTCATATTGTATTACGACTAGTTAAATCTTTTCATCGCTGTAAAAGAAGTCCACTTTACAGGGCAAATTTTCGAATACTAAACCTTCAAGTCCAAACAATCTGACTCCACAATTGTCTGTTAAATCTGAACCTATCTGCTGCCAATACCCCCCAAGGCGAAAAGGGTATTACGGCATTATTCATGAAATTCATATATTTGGTGTAAGTGAGGGGGAATTGGTTCGGCGGATAATGACCGTTTAGTTTTGTCCAAATGCTAAGTACAGTGGTTATCTGCCAGTTCCGCATTTTCAGATCAGAGTCGTTCATGAGCTTATTAACCCATGAGTAGAATATGTTATCCCAGCCACCACCAAAAGTGGTAGGAAGACCGGTACTGGGCCAACGTTGTACGCAAGTGGCTGTGCGGATAGGGGGGTATAGGAAGCCGTAAGGTAGGTCTGCGTCAAATTGTTGGCTGTTGGAAGTGTTTTTCTAGTTAGTAACACACAAAATTGAATGATGGAGTGTTTTAATGTCTACGTTTATGTAAAAGGATTTTAGGAGGAAAGGGCTAAGAAGACGGATCGAGAAAGAAATAAAGGAGAAAGGAAGAGCTTACAACACCGCACGGAGTCTAGCGACGACATTTTGAAACACGAGCGCTACATTAGGGCTATTCAAGTATTCCATCGCCACTTCGACTCTGGACTGACGCGCCATATAGTCGTAGATAAGCTCTTGGGTATCCCCGTCATTAAAGTTGTTTGTGTTTGGTGTTAGAATCTAAAGAAACAGAGCAATAAACGTTAGTCCACGGTTGAACATACCGCACAAAAAGTCTACACTACGCAAGGAAATCTTATATTTATTAACTTACAACTCTCTTGTTAGTATTCACCCTACTCTCCACGATGAAGAACTCTTGCCATCTGTTTTGGTTATTGACATTGTTCTGGTTACCGGTTGGATCGTACCAAGTTAAAGCTTCTATGAGGGAGTCAATGACAGCTCTGTTTTGAAAAGCTGAGCCTTGGGCGCCGGTTGGTTGGAAGAACATTTCCTGGAGACCCGGGGTTTGAAGTGGGGGCTGTTGACCTGGCTGTTGGGCTGGTGTGGCGTCTTGACAGGGTACACATTGATCAGTTACCATTTGATCAAAGAAGAGTTTCAAAAAGGCATTTTCAAAGACGTGCTCCTAAATACTCAATTGCTATTATTAATCCTCCTTCTTTCCAAATTAACCGAAGGAAGCATACTAGCTAATATTTATGTCAAGGAGGGGAAGAATGAAGGGCTAAAATCTGAAAACGCACAGTAGCATAAGTTGCGAGGGTACCAGTTTGATCTTCTGGGTCCGTCAATTGTCGAGCGACATATTGGCCGAGTCGCCAAAAGCACGCCATGGTTGGCCACGGCAGACCTTGCCCCCCGCCGACATAATTGACATCAATATGTACTGGTTGTTGACCGGGAGCCACGACGCCGTAGAGGTTGAGTAATTCAGAATATGCTGGATATGGTCTTGGAGTGTAGGTCAGAGAGGTACACTGAGCCAAAGTGTAGGTTGTAGCCTGTGCGCGTTTTGAGTTTGAACGCCAGCGGCGTTCGGCTTTAGTGTTTTCAAGTTCCCTGGCTTCGCGTTTTAGGCGTGCCGCTGAGTTGATGGAACAGCCACTCGCGCTACATGGACAATCCGGACCTGGATCGTCATTAGGTTGTTGAGGGTTATTTGGATTGTTTGGGTTGGTTGGATTGGATGGATTGGATGGGGGTCCAGGTTGGAACGCCCTTTGGAGGTCACGAATCCAATCTAATACATCGAAGAGTTCTTCAACGATTGCTGTTTTTGAGGTCAGATATGCTATTTATATCCGAGACTGTATATGTTGAGTCCGATTTGATGCTCACCCACTAAACCCAAAGGGCCTCCGACTCGTATCTAAAGTTTCCCAGTGATTAGTGACGCGATTTAATTTTAAGATACATTCTCATATCCTGATAAAGTCAGCTTTACTTACTATAACCAATTGACCTCCTTCGGCTGCCGCAACTGCGTCTTCGCCAGCTCCATATCGAACAATCTGACCAGCAGCCTCCTGAACTCGGGCGACTGTATCGATGGGAGTTTTATGCTTGGTTAAAAGCTATAAATTTCTCGCGGGTATATCAATAAAGCGCACTTACCATTTTGCTCGATATTATTAAACTGCTGCAGTTCGAATTCCTCTTGGGCTTGCTACATGTATAACGAGATTTAGCCGCCACCTTCTTCTACATGCCTATCCTGAATACCAAACGGTGTTGATGTGATATATTGCCTACCGGACGCCGTTGTTCCACTGGCTGAAAGACTCTCTGCGCGTATCGTTTCCATACGAGAGATTTTCTTTGGGTGTATCTTGTTAAAGTATCTATTCACACACTCAAATTGCATTAGTGGAACAGAGGTTTGGACTGGGTAGTCCTGGGAAATACATACTAAGTGCCGAAGCTGCAAGTCTGATCTGATTAAAAATGGGCACCAATCTCGCAAGCCAAAGCGGCGATATCAACCACCTCTTTTGACTTGACTCAGCATCCGCCTCTGCTAATTGCAAATATTGCTCCCATAACTGTAAATCGGCGAGTAAAGCATTTTCGTTGGAGCTCAACTCAGTGAGTAGGTCGATCATTCCAGGTATATCGAGTACTTCGAAGGAAGAATCTTTGTACAAAAGGTTTCTGAGGGTTCCGCCACACGCTTCACTGGAATCGCCAGCGCAAGCTGTGACACAATCCGATGCAGGGGCGGTTTGACCAGCTCCTGCCAGTTCATCATCCCAGAAACATGTATTACCACCCTGCAAGGCAACGTATTGGTAACTGTTCCCTAGATCAAGGCACTTATTGAGTGTCATATCATCGCTAGATTGTGAGTTTGCCAGAGCTCTAGTAGACGCATCGTCGGTCATACACCCTACGAGCTTCCATGGATCGGATGCTAGGTTGACAGTAGGGGTGGAATTTGCCCGCGTAGTGGTAGTCCGAGTTGTCGTCGTAGTCGTTGACGTCGTAGCCCTCGTAGTCGAGGTCGTGGTCTTTGTACCTTTGGGAGATACATTCACGGCCTTGGAAAAACAGTCGATATCGGCGCCATTGTTCGCAATCATGACGCCAAAGCCGCATTTGCTACTCGAAGGAGAAGTGACTCCTCCGCAGATATTTTGGCACGATAGTATTTGTTGGACATTCAAACGAATGAGAGATCCTTCCATTTTTGGTGGAATGGAGCCATCATTACAGGTGTATGTTATAATACCGAGGGTGCTACCTTGCAAAGCGCTAGAAAAGACGATTGGGTCGCCTCCGCCATAGACAGTGCCATCTTGGAATCTACCAACCGCAGCGTAGAAAGCATTGATATTGGTCGTACCGGCATCACAGCCGTCAGCGACTGTTACGCATTGAACAGGTTGGGCACTGATGCCTTGATAAGCTGATAGTCCGAAGAGAATTAAGAGACCTTTGAACCTCATTCTCAATGTAAGCAAACGTAACCAGGAAGAAGTGACTAGGAGAGCTAGTGTGCTAGCCGAGCATCTGGAAACTCCTTCAATCTTTCTTGGTTATGATCGATTATTATAAGGAAGAAATACACACGACATTATATTACCCTCACAGTCGATCGGGAAGGTCGTGAAGGTTGTCTGCGCCTGTACACCCGGCTGTACAAGCGTTTGGCTCTTTAGAGTTTGAGTGTATACCGAGCTCCGAGGTAGCATATCTAGGCATTGTTCAATTATATTACTTGATTACCCATAGTTGCTGACCCTTACCTCTGCAGATTATCCTTCACCGCCTTGCAAGCTTTTCGTAATCGTTCTCCTAGGAAGAACGTTGATTGGAGTTATTCCTGCAGTTGTATTCTCGCGAGCCGCCAACGGGCTCGTTGGACAAGGCTGCGGAGATATAGCTTGGCTGTAAGATTCCCCTATTGTTTTAGCCCCATCTGCAACCTGCAGGTAGCGGTTAATTGTCGGGACCGGGATACCCATAAGCGATTATTAATCGTTAGAAAATTCTACATCGTGTTGGCAGGGTGAAGGGGTGATTTAACAATCTAATATTAGACACTTGGTACCATGCGAGCTCCAGCTCTCTAGTGATGTATATTCAATGCAGTTATAGGTCGAAATTTTTTGTTTTTGAAGCTCGCGCAGGTGACAATGCTGATAAGCTTATCTTCGGCAGCGAGATCCCCACATCGGCGATAGCCGCAGGCCCAACCACAGAGAATTAAATTTTTTTCTTTCGTCCGGTCCAACTTCGACGAGTCATATATAACCAACAATTCCGATTGACCTCAGATGTCAAAAAGAAGAACCATCTGAGGTGTCCGGTTCACGAGACCACGATTAGCAGATAAACAGGGTATAACGTTACTGGATGTCGAGCTACAATACTAATCCGAGCTGGCTCAAACTACCGAAAATCGTATTTTCGATATTAAGATGATCTTTTTTTTGGTTAAATCACACTGGTAACGGCAGTTAATAAATTTAACTAACATAATCATAATACCATTGATAGTAATGGTCAGTGCTTGCTTGCTTTGATCTGGTCTGGCCTCAAATCTGAACCATTTGCTGTAGCCTCCCAAAAAATGTAAACCGAATCATTAAAAAAATGGATATCGAGAATTTCTTAGTATCTGTAGTCAAATGTTATTTGTATATGTTTAGTACAATAGTAAGTGTCAAGCGTTAGCAATGCAATTCAAGTACTTCAGGGAGAAATTTCCACTAAATATGTATGTACACCCGCAATCCGAATGTGTTACAAATTTGTAGCTAGGGTTTGTCTCGTACACCAGACGCGAGGCACGAAGGTTGGAGTAGGAGAAAGGTTAAGAATTAGAAGCATTGAGAGTAGTCTATTATCTATCAGTTACTCGCAGGTATACGGTATTAACAGGAACACTTACATGGATTCTGCGAATGACACGCATAAGGAGCAGCGCATTGCGTAGGTCCTGTATAGCCAATACCCCCACACTGCGACCATTCACTTGCCAAGGCGGTAGTTAGAGACTCAGTTGTAGTCGGAGTTTTTAAAGATAATGTGGTTCGGGTTGATGTAACTAAAGTGGTACTTGTCGCCGAGCGAGTAGTACCAGCCGCGGTAGTAGGTTTTTTCGATGTGGTGGTAGTGAGAATTTTTGATGTTATGGTGGTTATTGTTGCGCTAGTGGTGGCTGTTTTTGATGTGGTGGTTCCCGTTCCACCATTGACTTTGATGCGGAATATCGCCTAGACGTATTAGTTTTATATGCTAGGAATCAAGGTGCAATATAATATCCATATGCATACCATGTCATGTGATACCAACGTAGCACTAACTCCTGATCCCGAACCTGTTGCGCCGGTGTACATTTCGGTCCAGCTATATGTTCCCGCTCCCAAGCCAGGTACGTCTGCGAAACTAATGCTTAGCGTTGCTGCGCCATTCGCAGCAACGAGCCCGATTACCCAGTCTCCACCACTTAGCGGACCAGCCCAGTACGGATAGAGTTTGTTTGTCTGCGGTGCAGCAGCCCCTGCAGGTTGAAATAGGGATGCAGCTTTGCCCAAAGGATCCTGGTTGATAGCAATGACCCCAGGATTTTTGATGGTTGCGAGACTTGATGCAGATATCTTTGTTAAATCGCAACCGAGAAGTAAAGGAGACTTGGAGATAGCCCAAAGTCCGAAATGCGCTCTCTCTTCCGCTGCAGTTAGTTGTCCGTTACCGATTTCCTTTAGGAGTTGTTAATTCTGTTATATAACAGGACACTGTATACCAAATCAAGCAAGAGCGTACCATCATATCAAAATCATTAAAGCCTCCCGGAGCGGCGTAAGTCGCGATAGGTGCGTTGTTAGCCACGATATTAGCTACAGAAACCCAATTGTTTGTGATATCCCCTCCAACTCTCCATGAGTTACCGGTCTGATTGCCCCAAGTATAGACCTGTGCCAGTCCCATCAGTATAAGATTTTGAGGTTTCATAATCGAGTGAGTGAGTGAGTTTACAGCGTCTATTCCCCATTGGCATAATGAGTACAGGACCGGTCGACCGGTCGCGGCAAGAGCATCTCGCATAGTGTTGTAGCGCGGCTGGCTGTATCCAGAGGGCGTGTTACACTATTTTAGTAAGAAAAGATCAAAGTCAACAGCCGTCAGGTGAACGGGCGCCCAATGTGAAGTAGAAGACTAACATTATCATACTTCCAGTAATCGACACCCCAGCTCGCCAATAAGTTTGCATCCCGAGTTTCGTATCCTTGTGACCCAGGAAACCCAGCACAAGTTGCAGTCCCGCTGTCGCCATAAAGACCTGCTCGAAGAGATCAAAGTTTAAGCCTCTGGTACAATAAACAAGTAACGCAGATGTGAATATACCGAATTTTAATCCTAACGCATGTATCTGATCTGCTACCGCTTTGATCCCACCTGGAAACTTTGTGGGGTCTGCTACTAGGTTTCCAGAACTATCTCGACTCATGGAAGACCAACCATCGTCAAGATTGACATATTTGTAACCTAGTTTGTCAAGCCCTAGGGAGATGAACGCATTTGCAGCTGCAAGAGCGTTTGTAGCAGTTGGCGAGATTCCAGCATTATAGTTATTCCAACCCATTGCAGGTGTTACACCAACACCGTTGTTTAGTCTTCGCTGGACTGAAGACGCTAAAGCCGCTGGAACCGCTAAAACGAGGAGGAAACTTGCGAGAACCATGATATAGCTAGTCTCCAGGCTTACTATGTATGAATAACGAAGATATTATTAAACTGCAGTTTCGATTCAGATGCGAAAGTTTTCTTGGGGTTAGCATTGAAAATAAAAGCCTGTCGGGATCAGCTCTACCATGGAACGAGGGAATTAGGTCGACTTATATTTCAGGATCAAGTTTCAAGTAAATACACCAGTTCCAAGAAAAAACAAGCTTTTCTGGGGTTCGGAGGCATCGACCCGGTCCAGCTTCTCTCAGTTCCGCGGAATGTATATTTCGGCTATAAAGATGGTTATGTCAAGTGTAAATTGCCGGATTAGAAAACACCCTTGTTCCACGAATCCCGGATGAAGTGTAGTACACACGTGTTGTTTGAACATGCTGTACTGAGCTGTTGGGTAACAAGGCCTTGCATTTCTCGGACATCTAATTCCGCGAGATATATTTCTCACCGGCCCTAGTATGCCGGGCTGCTTTGAAACCAAAAAATGGGTATTACACTTAAAAACTTTATATTTTGTCAATATCACTCGGCGTTCTTGATGCCGATGATATAACTACACAACTAACTAACTATTCAATTGTACCCCCCTAGAAAACGGGAAGGTATATACCTTACATCAATTCAATCTACAAGCGTTCGTTTCCACCACCAGCATTCGATGAGTTATGTCAAATGATAGTATTGTAGCTCCTCCAAGACCTGTTTGCATGAAAATTCGATTGCCTTCCATCCTCGTCCATCACGATGAAAAATCCAAGTCTTAGTTTATTGATCGTGAAGCGTTTTGAAGGTCTCCTGATACTGTATTTGCTTTGCACATCGGCCAAAAAGCTAAAAAAAAAAAAAAGGCATCTCACCCGATCGATCTTCAGATCGTAGATTGGCCCATTCTCAAACAGCAAGTATATCATTATATCCGTTATATCTACCCCCCGGTCTATAGCCGGCGTCCGGAATATCGGTGTACGGCTATTTGGGTTCTTGGGTACTATATCGGCCACTATGTCAAGGATTATGTACCTTTTTTATTAGCAGCCCAGAATAGTAGTTCTACATCCCACACAGCCTTTACAGTTAGCGCTAAGGCCCTTCTCAAGTAGCGTTTCTACCTCCTTTATCTTACTATCATCTATAAATGGCAATTTAATCCTCTATAGTTTCAAATTCTCCGTCAAATCTCCTCCAAAGCAACAGCGTCACCACGTGATCATCTTAATTATAAACTACTACCCAGGCCTGCAAACGGGCGTCAAACCGTCTCGAATCTGACAACCACGAATGTTCCGTAATGCAATGAGGACACTGGTATGAATGTTAACCGACTACATATCTATGATGAAGCAGACCCATCAGATACATCTCTCTTAGCTAGTAAATAAAGCGGGTTGAAACTATGAGTAAATCAATCCGTGGCCCGTGGAATTTCTTGTGAGGCCAGCCGGGTTACAGTGGTCGCCAATTCACGGCACTGCACACACATTCTTGCTGATCAATTGACCTGCGGACGTGATATCGATTTTAGCTTCTCTCGCAGTATTTTAGCCCTCGACGAGGGAAAAATCCTCAAACTAGTCTTTCTAATTTTCAGAAAGTCATTTTTAATGTTAAAGTTGCCACAACCCCGCTTCTTTCCATGAATAAAAAACAATCGCAGCCTATGCATTATGGATTGAAGCTTTGCCCACTCTCTCATTACTGGAGATGGAAGCAAATACGGTAATAGAAGGTGGCCTTTCTTTTTAGGGGGGACACTTATTCTCTGTAGTGTCTGGGCTTGCTCCACAGGATGGTGAAAATCCAGCCAAGTCCAAGTCCAAAATACAGTCCACAATCCAAGCAGATAAAGGTCTCTTTACGGTATCATGTAGACTCCCAATAGATTACGCAAGGGTCAAAGGGTCAAAGTTTTTGGCGAATGCTCGCCCGTTTTAGTTAGAGGTCCTAGCAGGTCTGTGTCTTTGAGGCTTATGCAAAAGTCGAATATTCCAAATTCATATAACAATCACCATACAACCAACTCAGGAGTTTTAGGCTGTAGATTATAGGCTTGGTGTTCCGTTGTAGAACAAGAATAAATTAATTTTTTTGGTAAGCCCCAAGCTCTATTGGAAGAATGTAACTTTTGGCCATGCGTAATCTGGGTACTATAAACTGTTGAAGTTCTAAGCAAATACTCTCCGCTTTGTTATTTGGTTCACATCTTAATATCTACGGTAACATACGACATGAGCGACTATATCGGTTTGACTGTCGATTCCGAGGCTGTAGACCCTGCCTTGCAGTCAAATAGCCACAATCCCCTGAGCAGCAAAAAGATACCGCCGAACTGCTTTGTGGCGTTACACACCTGGTCCCAATTAATCTACGATAGTATTGTATTTGAGAATTTATTTTTTTATTCTCTTGTGACCCGGACATGTAAAGTTGTAATTTCGGTGCCCAATTGTGAATCTAGCAATGGCATGCTGTAAATTTAAAGCGCCTACTACACACACCACCCGGGCACTCACATAAGCTCAGACACTAACTCGCAACCCCGCCTTCATCCCGTCACACAATCACCACATTCAAAGTTCTCGGTTCACGGCTGACCTTCTCCCAATTATTTTGCCACTCCTCTCCTTCTTCTTCATCTAATATTTATAAGAAGCCAAATCATGATGAACAAAATATTTCTGCTCCAGGTTCATACACGTCGGACCATGTGGTGGAATTATCTATAGTATTATTAAGCGCAGTCAAACCTTACCATCCAGCACCTCTAGCCTTTCAGACATAGAAATCAAATTACTTTCCTAGATAAATCCAGCTTCACGATATATCAACTGTTTCACCCTTGCAAACTTACCTGTAGCAAATTTAAAGTATTTATACAATATTGATCTCGTAACGGGCTTCACGTAGCTCTCAAGCCAGACTCCAAGCTTCCCAAATATCAATAGACGTAGTATCGCAAAACCTTTGTATTGAATGAATAGCTCAAAGAACAGAGTATGATATACTGTATAGCGACAACTTCAAAAATAACAATTAGAAGATGAAAGGATTACAATTTTAAGCTATCGCAATTAGAGGTAGTCTCATAAATGGAATGATTTGCTGTGAAATATTACGAAACTATGCCGGGCCAAGGAAGCAGTGCTCTAGAACAAACCTCAAGAGCGATGCTAAGCAATAATTAATCCGGATCCCGAGGCCCACCTCTCGATTATCTCAGCAGATCAAGAAAGAGTAATAGTTAAGATTGGTGTGAAATTGCTGCAGACGGCTTTGTACCAACCAAAGCGCTGATTCTTAGCGCTAATGTGCGATAAATGGAAACCCGCGACTTTTCTAGACCTAGTCCCCAGGCCATGAAGATCTTTCCTAAATGCACCCAGTTCCACAAAAGGTTACTTCATGCAAGCTTCAAATGTAGCAGGAAACCGTGTCCTTTACGTTTCAATTTCTTTGGTTTCCTGCCGTTTTTTCAATTCCGTTTCCCTTATCTAATGCCAGCGCCGCGGCTGTCAAGGTAGCTCCAAGCCCCTCCCACAATGAGGGTACGCGCCACGGGCCACCCTGGTACCAAAAGACAGTTGCGGTTAGCATTCGCATGCCGATGGTGAATTTGAAGAAAGTCCGGTTGTTCTGGGCTGCAGCCAGCGGATAATATATTCCCATAGCAATAGCAGCCAAGGCCATAGCGTTAGACGCCCCAAGAGCAGATTCAGGAAGATCTAGATTAGCGAGAGCTTGTCGAGGGAAAAGCAGATTCGCAAGACCAGCGAGCAATGAGGTGGCCCCGAAGAGGTAGATGCTGACTGCTGCAGCGCTTGGCATCTTGCTGTGGAGATAGTGGATATACTACGCACTCGATACCGAAAGGTATGCTGTTGGAGAAATTTTTTGTTGTTGTCATCTTTTACTGAACTAGAAGCGAGAATTTTGAAAAAAATACGCCCCTTCCGGCCTTTTCCGGGTCTGGCATCCACAATGAAAGAAGAAAACCCCCAGTCCGGGATCTCAACGCAAATAAACTCCGCTCCTCTTGACACCAAATCAGAGCGGGGCTGAAGTCACAGCGCTATCCATAATACGTAGAATTTCAACCTTGTAGGGACCACTTCTAGTTTTTTCTGCACCGCCAATAGTACGCGGGAAATTCTCCGGTTTCCCTTAAAATGCCATCAAGACTGTTAATAGAATTTGCTCAGCATTCCTATAAACTTTAATTGGGAAAGAGAGTAGTTAGTAAATTTTTCGGTTCCAGAGGGATCAGCATGAATAAATGCTGCCAGTTTCTGGGGCTTTATTTTCCAGAACTACTTTGCATTACTTCATCTCGAAGGAAAATTTTCGATTGACACTCTAGTCTCCATCTAAAGCATTCTACTTTACACAATATAGTGCACTAGCAAGACGGCAACTAAATTTTCATTAAAGATTCATAATAAACTTCCTACGCAACTTCGCTGAAATTCTAGATGTCGTCATCACCTCTGTAGCGTTCAATAAGATTTTAGAAACCTGCAATTTAACACGCCATAACACCACTCGGATTCGGGGCCACATTGCAATCCGATATATCTATATGTAAGAAAGCTATATGAGTAAGCTACGTAAGTTGAGTTCAGAGTCCGCTAGCAACTAATAGCAATCCGGATGTTCACCATTTTCCCAATTCGGAAAATGGTCCTCCCTGTCAATGAGAAGCACCACAAAGCCAACACAGGCGCTTCACGCCAAGACAACACCATTTCCCCAAATAGGAAAATGGCGATGCGCTACACTTCTGAACATATGTATATTGTTCTCTAAGTTCTTTTGGGATCACATTGCCTTTGGGATACAGATCATGGCGAATTTAGAGTTAAGACGGAAATATTGCGTCCCGTGCGACCGACGCTTTCTCCAAGCTTACAAATCTGCAATCCTTCAACAACCCTTATGAGGTTCCGTAAGATGTTAGGGAGGACAGGTATAAATAAAGCATCTTCAGACAAGTTGAATCTCTTTCTCTATCGCTATAAAATCATCCAGTATCTAATACCTGCCTATAACTGAAAATTTGTTCTGAACAACCAGATTTCACCTACAGTACCTCTTGGGTTTTTCTGCATTATCAAGCCGATTCTCTAAACTCCCATACGAACTCTAAGATGTCGGTCCTTCCTCAAAAGACAGTACAATTCATTCCGGAGAACCTCTCCTTGGCCGGCAAGGTTGCCATCGTCACCGGTTCTGGCCGTGAAAATGGTATCGGTGCCGCTATAGCAAGAGCACTTGCCCGAAATGGTGCCGCCGTCATGCTCCACCACGTCTCCGAATCTTCCAAATCTCGTGCCGAGAAGATTGTAGCGGATCTTCGTGCTCACGGTGCCAAAGCTGATCTCGTCCAAGGCGATGTTGCTCTACCTGAAGATGCCGTCAAGATTGTAAATGAAACCCTCAGATTGCTCAATACCGATCATATCGACATTCTAGGTATTCTTCGCTTTCCCTTATTTATATTCATTGCGACCCCAGATTGGATGAAAAAGAGATTTCCAGGTCTACAGTAGTGATATCACCGTACTAATTTCACTTGATACCTTTTTAGTTAATAATGCCGGTTGGTCCCACGGCATGTATAAATCTATTGACGCGACTCCTGAAATTGTTCACAAGGAGTTTGGAATCAATGTTTTCGGTCCTTTGTACCTCGTCCAACAAACCATACCGCATATGCCACAAGGTGGCCGTATCATCAACATCGGTAGTGTCGCTTCGAAAATGGGCATCGAAACTGCTGGCATCTACGGCGCCGCCAAAGCAGCACAAGATGCGTTGACATTCGCATTGGCCATGGAAGTACGTTTCTGCCCCGCCGATATCTAGCCGATATCAAACTCATATGGTTTTGTATACGCGGTACTGATTAATGTATCTTTGAGTTATAGTTTGGTAAGAGCCACGGTATTACAGTCAACACTATTGCACCAGGCCCGGTAGCAACAGAAACAGCCTTCAGAGCCCTGGGCGCTACTTCTCAGGAACAATATGAACAGCTTACAAGTGCATGGGTGGCCAACACTCGCGCCGCTGCTCGTGTCGGAACCGTTGAGGATATTGCCGATCTAGTGCTGCTAGTCACCTCTGAGAAAGCGCGTTGGATCACTGGGCAGTTCATCTCTGCTAGCGGCGGGATGACTGGTTTGTAATAGAAGTCTTACACGAAGAAGATTCAGACGTGACTCAATGTTGTTGAATGGTCTCTCATCAGCACATTACTTACTCATAAAGACTTCCATAGTCCTCAGAATGTATATTCCATAATCAATTAAAAATACATTTTTCACTAGCGAAGACTGTTAAGGATCTTTCATTTATCATATGCATGCTCTCCCGACTCCAGGGGATTTACCTTTTGTCCTCTGGTTTGATAAGAACATCACTTCAGTGTCCCCGGCTTTCGGTTCTAAACCTCGCCATCAATCTCCGCACACAACCAGCGCAAACTATCTGCAGGGACAAGGCCTTCGATCCATATGATCTCCTTAACCACTTTAAGAAGACCAGCAGAATTATCCAGTTGAAGTTTTGCCATCTCCTCCCTTATATGGCCTACACGCCATACCTTATCCTCAACCAACAGATCAAGTGAGCATATAAAAATAGCCCATAATTTTAATTCTAGAATGGAAGACCAGTCAACATAAGGCAGTGACAGAAGAGTTTTTAGCCTAGAAATGTGGTTACGCATCTCCATAGGGACCCCTGAAAAGTCCGATCGAACTTTCAAAAGAGCTATAAAAACGAGTAGGCTGCGTCTCAGAACCTCTCTTATTATGATACCTGGAGTGAGTAATACATGTAAATAAATATTCTCAGCCTCCATTCGCGGTAATGAGAGTGCCTTGTGAGCTGAGCTGATGATCAATTGAGCTGTTTGAATGTCGTTGTCCCAAAACTTTTCATCAGTAGCACCATTGTTAATGAAGATACTGACTCCTGCGATGAACTCCAGGGCATCGATGACGTCCTCAAAGTTGGAGAAGGTCGCTCTTAGTTGCTCAAGACTGGAACGAAAGAGTGTACTTTTGTTAAAAACACCTTGATAGGTGGGGTGGAAGACCAAATCTCGAGATAGATTGAAATGTGGTATAACATCGAGTGCTGCCGCTCCGCACAGATCTTGCCTTTGCTTGACTTTAATAACGGCTATTCCTGTGAGAACTCAGGGGTTTATCTTACCAAATGGTTAGAAGCCGCGTGTAAGCATTATTTAACTTGTCTATGCCGCCCCGTAGTGCAACAATCCGTTCAAGACCGACTATGTGAACATTCCATTGTTCAAAATTCTGTACTTTGACCTATTCTATAGTCAGCTTTCCGTTGGGTGTACGAGAAGTTACCTCATAGTTCCTACATTATAACACAGGAATGAAAGTACAGCTATTAAAAGGCCGTCATCTAATAACGCATCTGATTTGAGAATTCGCTTCTTGACAGATTCTATCGATTTGTTGTAATATGCTAACGCCATGGTATCGCCCTTCTCGAACGGGATAGAAAGTGCATCCTTCGCACTCGCGGAGCACCCACCTACAATAGATGAAGCTAAAAGAAGGTGGAAAGCACCAAGATCAGTTGTCATGAGAGAAAACCAAATGGCATAAAGTGGTCGCTTTTGAGGCTGGCTGATTTGGCTGAATACTGCGTACTGGTTTAATAATGCCGTTTCATTGGCTGTCAGAGAACGGTACTTACAGTTGCGTACAAGTTGAAGTTGACTCTCCTCCAATTTCATGGGATACAGAAAACTGTGTAAATTCGTTTCATCAAGCGGACTAAATCCAGCTGCCTGCTCTGTCACATGAGGCACTACCTGCTTCTCGGCCTCAGTATTTGACTTTGATCGTGTACCCACCGCAGTTGATGACAAATCCTCCAAGTCCACGGGGGTAGTCGTTTTACTTTGCATTTGCCGGACATTCTTAGCCTTAGGACGCCGTCTCGCATGACCGATATCTCGCATTACATGTTTTCGAATTTCTGTTGAATGCCGTTTAAGTCCGGAAGGGTGAGTGACATTAATGAATGCTAAGGCGGGTGACTGTGTTGCTAGGTTTTCTGCTCGTGGCATTTTTGGATATCACAAATACAAACGAATCAAAGTTAACGATTAGCCTGCTTGGCAATTATATAATGTTTACCGGAAAGTCTGACATTCGGACAAGACTTTGAAGGTGAAAGGGAGCTAGTTAAAAGACACTGCACTAGTTATTCATGGTCGGGATCAATGCCCTCATTTCCATACCAGCTCGCTTTCGACAGAACGCTGACAAATCATCTGTGTTTCGATAATAAGATTACAAATCGTTGGAATATAACTAGCAAGAGCGTTAGTAATGTGCGTTGCTTTGCTAATTAGCTGCTACTGTTATCAAGAACAGGAAGCAAACTAGTCTTGAAGCTTAGTTAAACGCCCGGCGTAGAGCCCACAAAATTTTGTGAGGTCTATTTTCGAGACCGAAGCAAACGTTGTTTTCAAAAAACACTAGTAATAAAATACCAACGAGTAGAAAAATTCCTTCTCCTCCTCTCCACCAAGTTGTCTTTAATGCTTCTACCTTACTACATATACTCTACATAGCCCTTTACGTCTTGTCATCTGAGATTTAGGTCAACACTCTCTAATATCGGACGCAGAGGAATAGATAAATACAATGATACAAGAAAAGGATTTGGGATGCTCCCAATCTTTAAAAGGCTAGCAATTTGGTTTCTGGGTTACGCTTTAGACACGACTCTCTCTCTACAGATAATATGTTAATTTTCAAGGTTTGCACTAATTTCCTTGTTGGAAATCCTGTTTCCCGAATCATACTTGACATTTTCTTGGCTTTTCCAACACAGCCGCAACGAAAGATGCCCCTTTTGGGGACATTGCTGGCGCGAAATCGTTTGTTTATTCCTATTTAAGTAATTTGAATAAATTTTCCTTTTAGGCTATGAACACCGGTACGAGGTTTCTCCGTCAGCAAGCTTGGCCAAGATCATCTTGGCTATATTTGGATGATAAAGTCGTAATATTTCGATAAGGGGCATCAATTACTGTGCAGCGTAAGAAATTTTTATCATTCGTATACCAAACGACGGAAGGCGACCCGTTGGAAAATGTAGAGCTGGATTCATTCGACTCCCAAACATCCAAGCGTATCACGACAGTCGGAGAAGATGACTGCCCGAATCAGCAAAAACAGCAGACCTTTCCTCCTCGCCCTGCTAGCCATCATCGCAACATCTCTCGTGGCGCTTACACTACACGACCCGCACCTCGTCAAAGTCCATGTCGTCGACCGCTTTAACGACCTTACATCGCGTCCAAGCGATCCGAAAACGGCCCCTTTCGGGAATCAGACGTTACCACCATTCTCAGTAAACGATGCCCAGAATTTTCTCATGACCGAGAAACAATGCGAAGCCTCCTTCCCAGGATTATACGTCGAGATTGAGCGAGCCGTGGAGGATCGCAGGTCGAGACCGGTAACACTTGACGAGCTAGAGCAGGTCAATGCTTCAACTTATGGTTACGTTAGAGGGATGATATACAACCAACAGGTAAGCAAGGGGTGCCTAGGTTCTCCCGCGTGTAAATGAAACTAATCTTGTACGGATAGTTGTACATTATGAAGATGTTCGAACCCAACTTCTCTCGGGGATTCGCAACCTTAATGGCCATGCATCGCGCCATCATTACATCGCCGGAGCCAATTCCCAATATCGAGTTCACCTTCAATACGGCAGACTATATCGAAGAACCGGCACCCACCTGGACTTACGCCCGTCGCTCCAATGAGACACTCAACTGGCTCATGCCTGACTTTGGATACTGGTCTTGGCCAGAACCCAAGGTCGGATCTTACCCCGAAGTACGCCTCAAAGCGCTCATGGCCGAAGAAACGATCCCGTGGGAGAAAAAGATTCCAAAGATCGTCTGGAGGGGTGCCACGCTCAAACTCCCTGTCCGACTGGCATTACTCGAAAGAACCAAGGAGGCAACATGGGCAGACGTCAAAGCACTGGATTGGGGCAATCCGGAAAGTAAAGAACAAAACCTGCTGAGCATGTCGGACCACTGCCATTACCGGTTCGTTGCGCATACAGAAGGACACTCTTATTCCGGGAGATTGAAGTACCTTCAACAGTGCCGATCGGTGGTAATCGCGCATGAACTTGAGTGGATACAACATTACCACTCGTTGTTAATATCAGACGGACCGAATCAGAACTATGTCGCATGTAAAAGAGACTTTTCGGATTTGGAAGATGTTATGAACGAGTTGCTATCAAATGAGAAGAAGGCGAGAAAGATTGCTGACAATTCAGTCAAATTGTTCAGAGAACGCTATCTGACGCCAGCTGCTGAAGCATGCTACTGGAGGAAGTTTATAAAAGGCTGGAGAAGCGTCAGCTTCGAGCCCAAATTATTGGATCCGATGGGCAACATTCGAGGTGTTCCAATAGAATCCTTTATTTTAGAGAGGAGGACAGAATGGGCGCCCTACTAACTGCGGACTTTCACCAGTTTAATTCACAGATGTATAAGATCCGTGATGTACCAAATACTTCAAGCACAAAAGCATGCGACCGCTATTGCAAATTATCAGGACTACGGATTGGAGAGGACTAAACCTATCATGGACCGATGCTGGACACAGGAACCCAGAGTAATATTTAATCTTTTAATACCCCAACTCGGAAGCACAGCGGTCTCCCAGAAAGCCGATGGTTGATAACAAATTGTAATTTTTTTAAAATGACAATACGAAAATTGTACATATACTTATAAGCCTCGAAATTCATATCTCTTAGCGATCCGATTACTACCATTAGCCTGTGGACCGTGGACTAGTAGTGTAGGACTGCCTCGGTTCCAGACGATGGGTACCAGTGTAAAAAACTATAACAACATTTCGCTGTTAAAAGAACTGCCTACCGCCAAGATAAACCGTATGGAAAACAGAGTCAATATTATTGCGAGCAACAATAAAAGCAATGCTGGATTTGCCAGCATTCCTATGAACGATAAACTAGAAATCCTGTATATAACTGCTGCAGCACCCAGAACCCCAACAATTGAAGTGCTTTAGTCATTTGCTCCAGTCCCTAAGAAAACTTCACTACTACGGCATTTGAGGTGACTAGAATCCACAAAACAAAGATAAACAGTATAACCAGCGCTAATACCGCAGGTGAGAAAATAAACCCCTAGAGCGAAGAGACTATGCTTGTAGTGTTGACGATTAAGACGAAGAGGAGTCCAACCCAAAAATAGCTAAATGTATGAGAAGTATTACATCATATCCAGGCGACTCGCAGTACTATCATCTCAGCATACGCTACAGTAATATACTTTAGTATGGCACAAAAATGTAAGTAATTCTTTGCACCAAATTGAAGCAAACTTAATAAAATTGCAACACAAGACCCAATTGTTCCAGCTCTGCCCTTTGATTATCCTTCTTTACCATGAAGAAATTACCCTTCCGTTTTTTCTGACTATTTTCTATAGCTCTAAAGGATAGGTCATCTATGGAGCCGGCTAGTAAACCGGCTCCGTTTTACCCCAATCGATGATAATATAACAGACGGGCAATTATAACAGGTAAACTGCTATTCTAGTGTCTACTAAGGACCTGGTTGTATACGACAGGGTGGGTCGTATAGTGCAGTAACAGCGATATGAGTTTCTTGTAGATGGTAGTTCGGGTTGTAACCTCCCTCAGTTTCCCTATTAGATGCATCGACGGAGCCAAACCAGGCGAGAGTTCGGAGAACGATTTCTGCCATCGTAAATTTGGAGTGGCTGTAAAGCACTTGATGGAATTATTATTACGCACTATTATTTAGCGACAAATTATCCCAATAGCAAGCTTAAGACCATAACATGATAATCTAAGATAATTCTAAGGTCATACTACCTTGAAAGTTCTTCCTTTCAGAGTTAAAAGGCCGAGGAGTCGCAAGAGATAATTGACATACTACTTCTAGTGCTTTTTGGTCACAAGTGGTTGAGGCAAGACCTCTTTATCAGCTGGTATCATATCTTCTGAAATGGAAAGAGAGAACCGTAGTTTCCCCAGGAACTCATTGTTTGTTAACATTACGTCATTTTTTTTTTTTACAATTCTCGAGTGAAAAACTTAAGAGGTGATTGGTATGGTCCGAAAGGCTCTGTCCCTGAGCTATTTACGTACACATAAAAAAATTATATATTTCAAGCGCAAAACCTCATGGGTAGCGGCAAAGTCTGAGCAAATGGAACAAACAATAAACAGTCCTGCCCTCGGTTGTTTAACTATAGAATCGCGATATCAATTGTGCTAACCTGCTCTCGATCAGGAAACCGGTATAAACTTGCATGCTTGGTACACCGTGATTCCACAACTCGAACTGGGAATATTAGCGAGACACCCAGCTACAATAAATCAAAATGAGCTGCAAGTAGCTACACACCTTCTGCTTGGCAGATATTCGACTAGATGGGCTCAGAGAATATGTGTATTCTCAGGGCATATTAGCAATTATATAAGTAACCCGCAGCTCTCCTGCTAAATGCCTCTTCTTGTTGCTACTCAACCATGATACCACGGGGTCTGATGCTTCCTCATATAGCTAATATGTTGTGTCATGCAATGATGCTTTGTAATGACATACCTATTTGGCGAACGTATCATATATGTATCATATCGATATCACGAGCTATGACTTCAAAAACTTTGGATCTAGATGCATAATCATAGATACCAGAATTCTTAACAAAGTTTCGGTATTTAATTTAGGAGAAAGAGCATTTGAATATCACCGGTACACAAAATACGTATATTAAAAATCATATTTTATCTTATAATAGCATATCTAGGCAATTATACCTAAGCTCAGAAATGCTTTGGTATATATAGCGCTAGGCAAATAAGAGAAATAAAACAAGTAATTTATTAGGTACTCGTTTCGTCAATACCATCAAATAACTCACTAATCTTGCACGAGTTGGTAAGCCTTCGGAGGGGACATCTGTAGATGTAAAACAAAATCCCCGATTTTCAAGATAATGTGAATTACGCCCGGTTATTAAGGCTTTCCCCAGATAATCTGAGCAATGAGGCTAATAAGTCTATTCGGCGTGTAGAGATACGTAGCCGGAACTCTTCAGAATATCAATGTGCCCGGAATCCCCTGTCGTGCCCAACACTGCCACCAAGCTGATATCACCATGGCAATATTTATGCTTAAGCCAATGTTGGAACTCTCGAATACTAGCTAGGGGAAATCACGGATGTTCTCTAGATATTGAAGCAGTTTGGGGGCCTCGGGGGAGCCCTTTTCGACGTTGACTTTGAGAGACGTATTGATAGACAAATTTGCAAAGTAACCGAATATGCCGAGAACTCCGCATGACGACAATGATGATGATAGTATGCTAAAAGCCCTACTGGTTATACGCAACATGAACGTGACTAAAGATGAAGCAAGAGCTTGGTGGGATTTATGTACTGCCGAAAGCGTTTTCAAAGTGACAAATGAGTCTCCAAGGTTTCCCAATGGCCCGCCTATCAGCGAGCTTGCTAGTTAAAAATACATGATAGAATGCATTTTTTATAAAACTAGTTACCCTCGGTAGAATATCAGGGCAAGGGATAGTAGGTAATTAAATCGTGATGTAATACCAATTCGCAGAGCATGAATTCAATATTCGCTTGCCTTTCCAAGTTCTGCTACAGCACAATAACCGCGTTGCTTCCGTGTCCTGAGGATAGTAGTGCTCGTGCAGATGAACTAAAATATGAACCGGGTTCGGCACTTAGTATTACCTCCTTCCAGCAAATCAATCGATTTTGGTGAACTCTTCTGGGAAAATGGAAGGAAAATTGCCTTTTAATGAATATGGGAACTTTTCATGCGCACTCCTAGAAGAGATATCGAGAGCGAAACGGTGTTATCGATGCCTTCATATTCGCAACGATATCATCTCATTTCCTTGATCACCAAATAATATTCAGTAAAGAGCCACCAGCAAAACGTCAGGTTATCCAAATACAAGTATATCTAGGATCCATCTTTTTGTCGCTAGTGATTAGGCAGGCAAACTTCAACCGAAGAGAAAAGTACCTTTGCATAGGTGCGAGAGGACCCTCATGCCAAGCGCCAAAGACTTAATTCCGACCAAGACAAGCACAGGGCCTAGGGGATGTCATTTCGGAAGAGGTACCTAGGTGCCAACCGCTGCATCCAAGCACTGGTGAGAGAGA
This sequence comes from Dactylellina sp. 'tibetensis', assembly GCA_036971435.1. NCBI lineage: Eukaryota > Fungi > Ascomycota > Orbiliomycetes > Orbiliales > Orbiliaceae > Dactylellina > Dactylellina sp. 'tibetensis'. The sequence continues at coordinate 63,879 of JAKDFA010000013.1, forward strand.
TCAACTCAATGTGTTGTGGCGCAATCCTATCCATGTTTGCTTAGGAGACAGAAAATAGACACTGTAAATTGGCTTAGACCCGGAAATTAAATGGTCCAGGTGCCAAATTCGGGGAGGCGGGAGCATCTGGGGAAGGAACATTATTGTCTGTGCAGCTGCAGGTGCAAAGACTCCGGAAGTCTGGGGATGTGGGGAGAAGATCTGGAAGATTCCATATGCCTCAAAACATTTTAACACATCACAGCTACACAAGTTACAACATGCACGTATGCTCGCCCTATAGCATTTCCGCTTCAATTCAGGCCCTCCATGTATAAATTTACGTAGCTTCGATTTACGGCAAAACTCAATATTGAGCTAGAGACTTGATCGCAACCCGCAAGGATCAAATTTTCATTGGCGACCAAAGCACGAAGAAAATTAGCAGCGGAGCCCTCCACCCTAGCCGCTGAGATCTCTCCACACGCATGCAGAGATCGAACCCAAACACAAATGAGCAAAGTATGAGCGTGTACGGAAATATCAAGTAACCGTGACTAAAAGTAGAACAGGTCTTTCAAACGTGCTGCCCGTGCAAATCTACATCTGTACCTCCAGTAAAAAGACATTCTGCATATGGGGCTTTCTTTACGAATCTAGAAACTAGTTCGATATACTCCCTTTCAACCCCTTTCATTACTTGGCGATCTCGCCAAGCAATGCTCTGCAGCCCAGCTGTTCCATGGTCTGCGGTTTAGACCGTGCAGGGTATCTAATTAGTTGCTTCTCCCAAGTACGCCTCGCAGCTTCGAAACACTGACCACGAGGTCAAGTGTAAATGTTACAAAGAGTGATTATTTAACTTTGTATTATTAATGTTAGTGTACTACTCCTATTTTACGAGAAATAACAATCAGTCAAATGGGCGTGAGATTGCTGTTTCTCTAATTACTCAAACCGTCGATAGCGAGCTATCTCCATATTACTAGTAGATAGAAGAGACAGAATCGATATTCATATTAAATCCCAGAGATTTTGACGTTCTTGGAACAACTCTTATACTATTCAGAAGATCTAAACTATGAATTATTCTATTAATTAGCGCTTGCGAGGCTCCTTAAAGTGGCTAAGATGTACATGCATACTTATAAAATGCTTTTAACCTAATACTATGAAAATTTCCAATTGCTCGAACTAAATACTAATGGTTTCCACCCCTCCATCAAATTGGCCTGATTTATCTAGCCCTGGCACTTCCATCTTCCACATTGGCCGTTGCTAACAGTACCTTTGTAACCGTAGCTCTGCTCTCCATGCTTGAAGTAATTCTTGACAGATGTTTGAGAAGCACATGTGTTAGTGATTCTCAAATAACACTTGTTTCCGGTAGAAGATGAACCGGCAACGAAGTAGCTACCGGCACAGTCAGAATGTCCATAACTCTGGTGCTTTTGACATTGGACGCAACAGTCATATGCACTGGTGGCTGAAACCTGAGTATCACCTTTGATAACAGTGACGCTAACGCTTCCACTTGGTCCGCTGTACAGATTATGTGCATTGCAGGCAGCATAGGTAGTAGGCCCAGGAAGAGTGCTAGTCTTAGTCTTGGTAACAGTGGCTGTTGACTTCTTGGTGCTGGAATAGACGTATGTAGATTGTTTGGTAACAGTCTTGACAGTCGGGTTTGCGCAAACTGTAGCGTAGACAGAGTTGGTATGAGTAACAGTCTTGGTTTTGCCGTGGACAGTAACAGTGCTAGATGGCTTTTGGGAAGTGACGGTAACAGAGCAAACGCTTGCCAGAGATTTTGTGCACTGAACTGCAGTGGCGTAGCTCTGGGGGGCCACGTAGTCTCCATAGCCTTCACCGCGTTTAACATTGTAGGCTTTATTATCAGGATCGTCGGCGACATTAACGAAGCCATAGGGTGCAGGAACGGTATACGGTGCCGCAGTTTTCTTTGTGGTGACATCAACAGTGCTGGTGTACACAACGGGGATTGTCTTTGTGGAAGTAGTGACATGAGTGACATAGACGGTATTCACAGCGCATTGTTTCTTCACTGTAAGAGTGGTCGTGGCCTGCTTCGTCACTGTCTTCTCCTTCTCAGTGACAGTGCAAGTCGCGGCCGGCTTCCAAGAAGTGTATGTGATGGTCTTGGTATTTTTGACAGTCTTTGTGGAGCTTGAGAGACTGTAGGGTTTCTGAGTACCATAAGCGGTATGACAAGTTTGGGCTGTGTTCACCGAGCACAAAGCGTTGGTGAAGGTAATGAGAGAGCAGAGCCCGATCAAGGTGCTCGAAAGCATTGTAGACTTCATTTTGAAGATTTAAATTTTTTAAAACGAGAGTGAGAAGATTTATAAACGGTATAAACGAGTGTGGATTGCGAGGACTCTTTACTGTATGAGTTAGAAGTCTGCTGCGGGATGGTGGAGAAAACTGAACAAGAGGAGGAAATATGGGGTTTATATGCTCTTTTCACGATGGAAGGAACTCAGGATTGGCCATCTAGTTTCTTCAATCGAGGTTGCATTGGAAGTGGCTGACGCAGATATTGCAGCTCTAGCACAGTATGATGTCTGTACCGCTGTCTGTGCTTGTGAGCTTGTGTTGTTTCTCCACAAAATTACTTGTTGGCGCTCGGAAGCTCATCTCGGTTCTCAAAAGGAGTTTTCACAAAGCAGTTCTAGTAGTTAGTTTTGCAAGGATATACCAGATCCCCTTACCTAACAGAAGAAAAAAACACTCCAACAGGGAGTCCATTAGTGCCTCTTTCTAGGGCTGTCTCCAGCCGCACATATGTGACCCGCTCACTAGTTTGATCTAGCTCTTTTGTGCACTCCCCTATTTCTCAAAGCCTCTCAGATGGTAATTAGACATTTCTGCCAAAAGTTTCCTGTCTGGGATCACCAAATGGTGATTGGTTGCTCGGGGTTCTGCCGCGACTTATTGAATTGCAAGGTGATAAAATAGTGCGGCGTGATAGGAGATTGCAACCTGGTTGCCAAAAAATGGTTGAAAGGGTCAATACGCTTCGAATGGAGTACCAATACGATGAGATTCAACTATTCTTCCAGGCAGAACCAAAAATAATACTATACTGATAAGACATAGTCATTCAATCCTATACTTCAGGCGTGTCAACACCAATAGATCAGAAATCGTGTTGTATTTCATGCACTTCCGGCGGTCAAGCCCAAAGCCGAGACGTATAGCAACCAAATCGTGCTCGCGGCTCCAGATGTCATATTATATCCATGTAACAAAATCTTCTTGTCTTCTCAACCAAGCATAATTCCGGAATATAGGAAACGATGGGCTATCTAGGCATATTAGAGATGGTCGATTCTTTAGTAGCATACTACATAAGAATTTCCCCAATCCATGTTCTCGATTCTGTGATGTATTCTAAGCTCGGCCGCTAACCGTAACTCTATCAAAGGAAATTCAAGCGCCTGCGCCGCCTCGAAGAATCTTGGCATAATATCGCTTGATCAATTGAATACGAAATTGCCCATATAAATCCGGTTTTCGTCTTTCGGTATATTCAGAAAGGTTTTTGATCTTGGTCTTGAGAACATTCTAATTGCAGGCACCAACAAATCGTGAGAGCTCTCAAGTAAAGTTGCACATTGCAATTCTCTCAACAATCAAGATCTATTTCTGGACCAACCCCGGGTCCAATGAAATGAAATGTTTGACCAAAGCATCTCGACTAAAACTGTCACAATATCATGATTGGAGAACAGTCTCACAGAACAGAACAAAGAGTGTAGTTAAATCTAGAAGACTACCGAGGTTCGTTCCAAAAGTGTTCGCACGAGGTTAAGGGAGGAAAGCTTTTGTACTCTGCCGTCAAATCGATACCTTTCTCACCCGGCGTAGATCTTGTCTCGTAAACCAGACGCGAGGCACGAAGCGTAGATCTATTGGGAAGAATATTCAGTTTTGTAATTACCGATATACCGTCAATCTCGGGCCGGGTTCTTCCAGCAGCCACTCTCCAAAACCCTATATTCCTTTACGTTTTTACTCTATATTCCAAGTTCCAGTGTATATATTTAGCCCGCCATTTGAAATTAGCTTCCGGCATCACCCCTGAAGGTTCAAACTCTTTTCAATTTCAATCTAGACTCGCCTAGCACTTCTAATATTTTGACAAAACATCTAGCAAACAAAATAAGCAACAACGTAGACCGTATATGTGCATTCTAGCACAGCTGTGTCGTGAAAGATCTAGCCGATATATTCTATCGCCCGACACTTTAACGCTCCATCAACGGTGCTGGGGATACCAAAGTTATAGAAATCCAACCTGCCACATATTAGCAAAATATTAAGTTTCGCACAAATCAGAGCATTCTTTAATTCAATTCAATCTTGAAGGGAGAGGAATGGCAGAGGAATTGTAATATCACTGCGACCATGAGTAAAATATAGACAGCCAACCGAAGCACTGCGGGACTGTATGCTCAGAAAATCGTTCAGATGTTCATTTTACGCTTACGCATCTGCGTGCTACTATTATCTAAAATAACGTTAATATCTAAGTGGCGTTGCATAGGTCAAACTTGTCTTTCTGAATATGTGATCCTAAATATGATTTCGTCACTGAAAAGGCCACACCTCTCCCTTATCTTATTCGGTGGTCAAGTGTGAACATTTAATCTTTAGCACTTGTATATCCTATTTAAGTAACAGATAGGTGGCAAATACATCTTTATTCGAGACCTCACAAAGTTGTGCTGGTATTAACGTCTGAATTTCGCATATTATTATCCACCAGCAAAGAGAGTATTGTACCGTAGAGCAAGCATCAAGTCACTCAAATTGAAGACTATATGGTCTATAAATTTATTTGTCCAACAACAGTCAGGTATTTTTTCTTTTATGAGCTAATCATTTAATTAGCAGATTCAGGATTTATGTATTTGTTTATGCATGCATGAGGGCTCTCCAATGATCCTATGCTGCACATATACACATAACGCACTGCGAGTATATTGAGTAGGCCTTTAGTATGATCTTGTCTTGCGATGCGTTTATAGCACAATTACATTAATAGTTATCTCCTCCAGTTCGATCAAAGACAAGCTCATACCATTTTAAATCCCAAGCTAGCTCCGATTAGTTACCATATTTGAGAGCCTGCACTTGTATCGTGTGATGTTATCATGTTCTATATACACTCCTGCATTTTTCTAAGGCCTTAGATTTGCCTGACCACCGGGAACACTTTGCCGACTAAGCTGTTGACCTCCCGGTAGCGGCCTATTAGCACCGCTCGGCCCGCTAGGCCGCTGTACAGAATTTCCGTCTATACCTCCAGAGACACCCTTACCGTGTGCCTTTGCGTAGGGATCATACTCGTAATTGGGATAAGCTTTTGTACTAAGTCCGCCTTTGTTTACTCCGTTGTTAAGTTTCAAAGTTCCTTCAAGACGAAGTGAAGCATCTACGGGTGGTCCTGGAACTTTGTATGCTCTGATAACAGGGTTACCCTTTGTGCTTACTTTGAAACTTGGGTCGCTAGCTCTGTACATTTGTTGAATTGTAACACCTGGAGGGTTTTTCTGAGCTGTCCCGCCAGTTATCCGTATGTTCGCACAGGTTGGGTAAAACTGTGCCCCTCCTCCTGGAACATCGTGTAGGGCGATGATTTCATGGCGCAGCATATATTGGCCATTTTTTATATTCTTGGGGAGCTGAATAGTCCAAACATTATTTTGTTTTATTAAAAGATCAGTTGCCCAGTCTCGACCAGTTTTGCCCACAAGACCAAGTCCATCGATCTTAAACCATTTCAACTGGGCACCGTTAGCTTTCGTACAATCGCCGCCGCACTCAGCTAGGTAAGTAATAACTGGGCCTTTATGATCTAGGGGCCATTGATTCCAGCGGAAGGTTACTTGGCTACCGGCCGTCGCCGGTGCAACTTGCGGAGCGGATTTGGCATTATTCTGGCACGCAAGCCCAGCACTACCGCCGCTAAGGAGCACAGGGCCGGCTAAATCTTGGCCACCTGGAAAGGATGGTGTGCGAGGAGCGCCCTTCGGGATTCTCCAACTCTGTCCAATACTTTTTGAGTACCTTGGACCATGATATGGGTTGAAGCCTGGATATGATTTCCCGTCAATGATGAAATCATATATAAAGCCATGTCCTATAACGGCGGGAGTGGCGGAAAGAAAAACAAAGAACGCCGCGGCCTTCATATTGCTAAAATTAACTTAGATATTGATCGTAAATGCAAGCCGCCAGCAGCTAGTAAATTATTTCAGACTTATAAAAATCGTGAACTCCGAAAAAAGCAGCGGTTTGATTAATCTGGCCAGCAGATTACCGGGTGGTGGTGTAGTGGAAAGTGATAATAATTAATGGATGGCGTTTAATGCCAGAAAGTAGGTGTAAGTATAAGAGCAAGTGCGGGCGGCGCGTTTTATTTATAATATCACGCTGCTACCCATAGAATAAAGACCATCGAATTATCCAGCTTTTCTGTTCATCCAAAACTCGAGACAGCCCAGTGAGACCGCAATTCTAGAATGCTACCCTTCCAAACTTTATCCTGTCGAGCTGAGGTCAAAAACAGGCCGGAAGGCCGATGCCAAGGCGCTTGAGTGCATCAAGGAGGTAGCAAAGCTCGATAGTGTTGTTGGAGCAGCCCCTAAACCACGACCGCAGTCTCCTCCAAATCAAAGGAAACGAGACTCAAACAAGACTGACCAGACACACAAGCGAGACACTCTCCAACATGCTATTAACTGAAACGCACGACCTGTCAATACACCATTTCCAAGTCTCAAGGTAGGATTCCATATTCTTCACAAATGGTTTGCAGTTCTATCGTCACAATACTGGACTACCCGGGATCTAGTTCACATATCATCAAGCTTCGATACTGGCTACTGAGGCTAGTATATTATGTGTTTGGTCCAGAGTCAGACAACGCAAAGTGTGCAGGGCTCTAGCATTTAATTAGGGTGAACTGACATCAACTAACTCGCAACTGTGATAGTTCCTATTTAGTTGAGATTGCTATTCTATTGCTCCATGGAACTTTTGTATCTCCCATCTATGCCAGGCTCAGGTTCCGTCTTCGGTCGTTGGCTGCTGTCCTGAAATATTGGGACCAGTCTTTTAAATTTTAGTATCCTTTCTAGCTAAGGATAAGCTATAATATGTGTTTAAGTCGATGCACAATCTTAAATCTTGCGAGCGAAACATCTGAAGTCCGACACTTACCAACCGCGCCGACCGACGACCGCAGCTTCCATCTCCCAACGCACGCCAACTATTAGACCTCAATCGTTATGCAACTAACGCACGTGCTGGCCAATTAAGCAGTGCAAATGACTTATTGCCAGGTAGCAGTATTCTAGCTCTATAGCAGTATAGAATTTGTCCTATAAAAACTTCGAATTCAGTGGCTTCTTCTCGGATTGAATGAATAGATTGTATTGTATTAGAAGCATATTGATAATTAAATGATTAAATATTCTATTATACCTCAGGCACATATCGCCCACTGATGGGGGGGTTTTAAGAACTTGCTGCGTTGATTCTCTTCCATTATCAGTCGACTAGTACATAGTCGCTCTACTGCTAAGAAGATCTATATCATGATCATGTGGATACTACCTGCTTATAGTTCTGGGGACTAGTGCTAATTAACGACATCCAAAATGAGGACCATCACAATCTTTGCGTCTTTGAAAGTACCTAGTTAGCTTGAATATTTGCTTCGCTCCCAGATAAATCTGCCGAGAAGTTTGTAAGTGTGACGGGCGAGTGCTGATTTTAGAGTTTGGATATGGAATAACAACATCATTTGCATTAAGCCTAGTGCTTTGAGATAATTATAAACTAATAATTGAGTAACAGAAAATCAAAGAAAAATACTATAGGCTAATCTGGCTTACAAATTGCAGTGAAAAGGCTGCGAATATTGTATTGTATCCGGAAAGACTAAGACACGGCTCCCAAATATATGTTTGCATGTGTATATAATTCTAGAATGAAATTCTCCAAAACAAGGTTTGTATTATCCCTTGAGTGACTATACGAGAAGCATATAGTTCTACGAACCGGGAAATAATAGCTTGACGGGTGAATGTGCCGCGCATGTATGTGCGTCGCTAGAGTGAAGGTTGTGAGTTTGCCTCGAAACCAGATGCTCGAGGCGAGGCTGGAGGGTGGCCAGGGGTCTGCAACAACACCAGCCAACAACGCCACAAGATGTTTGAGTGAGCCGCATTCCTGCAAATTCGATGTCGGTTTGGGCTGAATAGGATTTTAAGGGGTCGCTTCGCTTCGAGGTATATGTACATGTACATACATATGTAGACGCTATTCTCGGCTAGTTCACACTATAAAAATAACAAAATATGGAAAGATAGAAAAAAGTTGGATGATTAATTATACCTGCATGCTGTACCATAACTATATAATGCGCGCCTATGTTACAGTATATGCATATATAGTGGAGGTCCAGCGTGGACAGCTCGTCAGGATCTCGTTCGTATATATGCTCATGCGGTTCTGACTGCTCAACAAACGCTTCCGGCCAACTGAAAATCGCGACAGAACAAGTTATCAGTGCTTCAGCCGCCTTGCCCAGGCTTTTAGAGTATGTTACTTGGGTCCCTAAGCAGTCTCAGTCAAATGTGTGAAGCCTGGAATGTGAAACGACGCGACGGCGGCCCAGCTCTCAAACACCACGAAGCGCCCCAGAGACCATCCATTTAAACTGCTTCGCTGACTGCGAACGGAGGGGTTTTCTTAACACACTGTGTCACCGACTTTTTATGAACGGGTAAATCGAGGGCATGCACTGATTTTCACGTTTTTCATGTTTACGTTCTTTCCAATTTTTTTTTATTTTTATTTTTTTTCTATTCGGGTTCGCGCTCAATGATAGATCCTGCCTGCTAGCGCTGACCATCACCTGCACCCTAAAATAGAGAAAGGCCCCAGGTTGGCTGGCCCAGGATACCGAGCCGCCCCGCTCAGACGAGGCTCAGGCACCACCCCGCCCATGCAGTCAGCATAAACAACAGGCTGCGGTATCCTTGACTCATAATCTTTTCTCTTGCTTAAGTAAAACCAGCCATCTGAATCCATCTGGTTCCTTGCTTTAAATACCTGTATTAGTATTGTCACTATTGCAGCCTTAATCACCAATGGAGCATCATTAGCAACGCCCGCCAACAAAATCCTCGCGAACATTCACACCACAACACCACAACCACCATGGCGTCCGCTTCGGTGCCGAAAAAGACGCTCGACATCGTCCAACAAGGTCTCAAAGAGCTTCATAGCCCGGCAAATGCCGAAGTTGAGTATGTATCTGCGTTTTTCCGGCTTTGGACTCAGATGTATCCAAAACTAATATCTGGTCCCTAAACACAGCATCGTCGCAGTTCCAGGGCTTGGAGCACACCCGCTGGAAAGCTGGAAATCGGTGGACCCCAAAAACGAGTTCAACTGGCTGACCGACCCTGATGGGATCTCAAAAGAGTTTCCGAAGGCTCGTGTCCTTCTTTACATGTATCAGTCTGCCTGGGCTGGCCCCTTGAAAGTGCGACAGTTCATGACCAATCTTGCAACCACTCTGCTCTATGCGCTGAAAGTCAAAAGAAAGGTATTCAATTTGAATCATCTACTTGGCTTCCCCGTTCAGTACTAACTTCGATAGGACACACCTCGCCGCCCAATCGTGTTCATCGGTCATAGTATGGGCGGTATAATCATCGCTAAAGTAAGAATTGACCCTACAGCTACTTGCGCGTTCGACAGTTGTTAACCACTTCTAGACCGTAAGTTTCGCGGAATCACGCAGAGATGCCTTTGGAAAAATGTTCGAGGCTATTACTGGTTGTATTTTCTTTGGAACGCCGTTCGATGGAGCCCATGCCGCCATCGCCGCCTCTATGTTTGCTCAAGTTAGCGACTTCTTCGGCGTAGACCAGGCCACGCATTCAAAACTTCTTGACCTCATGAAACCGGGAGACGAAGGCCTCCGTGAACTGAAAAACGATTTTATGCGACTTTCAACGAAAATGAATCCAAAGATTGAGCTGTTTTGTTTTTACGAAGAGAAGCCTACCGACTGGAGTAGGCAAGCGGGCATCCCATTCAAGGTGCCCCTTCCAAAGGTAAGCTCGCAGTTACTACACAGCTGATTTTTCATCGCTGCTAACAAAATTTAGAAATATGAAGAGTTTGTGACAAGGGACTCGTCCACACTCACCGGTATTGACAGTATAGGCTTGGCTCGGACACATAGAGAGCTGGTCAAATTTGACAGTTTCAAAGATACTGTGTATCAGATTGTTCGGGGTCCGCTGAAGACTGTTATCAATGGTGCACCCCTTATCGCTAAGAATAGATTTAACTCTACTCGTGGCATAGATAGAGAAGTCGTTAGAGGCGTCCTTAGTACCCTAGATGGTGTTCAGGTTGAAAAGAAGCGGAAGCGCCTAGCGCAAGGTGTTATATCATCCTCTTGGATCCTGCAAGAGGAAGTGTATAAGCAATGGCTTGATCGAGGCGAACGCTCTGTTGATGGGCTCTGGGTTCTTGGCCCAGAGGGAAAGGGGAAGCTGGGTGCTTCGCTTGCTGCTATCGACCACGTTGAGGAATTAATTCGCCGAGAAGAAGCACAAAATTCAGGTCAAGCTGCAAACCTTCTAGCATATTTTCTCTGTGACTCAACCAGCGAAGGATCGAGCCCAGAAGAACTCCTCAAATCCCTCTTGCGCCAACTTGTGTATCAACAGGAAGCCTTAGCCGCATATGCTAAACAGTTTGTGAATACACAAAAGGATCCAAACGCTCGTGGAAAGACCCAGGCAGGCTTAACAGTCGAAAATCTTTGGCAAAGCTTACAAGATATGCTCACAGACGATTTGATCGGCACTGTATATTTTGTCATAAACAATCTTCATTCCATGGATGAGGAGGCCGATTCAACGAAAAAATTGATGGAATTAATTAGTTCTGATGTTAAAGGCGATGTGGGGTCTCCACGAGCTCGTGTTCGATGGTTGCTTACCAGCCAAAACCGACACAGCATTAGACAAGCCCTCGCTGCCCCGGATATTCGCACGATAGATCTGGACGACAATAAATATGGTAATCAGGTACAGCAGGAACTCCGCTTGCATGCCCAAAAGAAAATTGCTACCTTGGGAATGGAGAAAAAATACAACAAGGCTCTTACATACTTCGCGGGGAGTTTAATCGGAAAGAGAGCCCAAAATACTCAGTGGATCGATATTACAATTATTCAACTAGCTGAATTGCCAACCGACGCCAAAGACTTAAAAGTGCGAACACTTTTAGAGCGCATTCCACAAGATTTAAGATCGCTTCTTGATCGCGCTTGGCTCTCAGTAAGTTCCAATCCTTATCTTCTCTAGTCTGGGCGTCACTTACTCGAGCAACAGGTTCTCGATCCAAAAGACGAAAAACTAGAAGAGATCAAAGAAATGCTCCGAACTCTGATAATTACATACGAAGACCCGACAGAACATGATCTAGCCATCCTGACGGGATTATCTCATGATGCCGAGTCAAGAGCGCACCTGTGCGATTTGGTTCAAAAATGTCGACCCCTCCTCACCCTTCGCAAGACAGGACAAGGCAGTGATACAATTACTTTTATGAACACTGTAGTTAAGGCTCATTTACTCGAGAACGCTGAGAGATTATTAGGACTGTCCGCCGAGGAGATCCGTTGGCAGCATGGCATTCTTGCCTTGCGAAATTTTTCTCATTTGATGGAACAATTTAGCCCCCCGGAGCCGGCTGAGGCGGCAGGTGAAAAGGATGAGGAGGACGAACAAGAAGCAGGTTCCACGACAGAGAAGCAGCCAACTGACACTGCTGAGAATCAGCCAACTGATACTGCTGAGAATCAAACTACCAGTGAAGAGAAGCCTGACGAAGAAACCACTCACACAGAAAACAACGAACAGAATTCTACTCCTGAGCAACAGGCTGAAAACAATGACGCATCTGTTGCAGACGCAGAAGAAAACGAAGAGGTCCAGTTCGAATATTCTGAAGATGAAGAGGAAGACTATGACGTGGAAATGGAGCATATGTACGAACACGTCGAAGAGACAGAGATCGAGGCGTCCAGCTATGCTATCAAGCACTGGCTCCATCACGCTAGCAAGGCGACTGCGGACATCGCTGAGACGCTTAGTCAAGAAGAAGACTTTTGGAAACCGGACTCAGTCGTTCGCGATTCATGGCTCCACGCCTATGCTGATTTGACTGGTGCCTTTAAAGGTGTATCCATCGAGAAGCTCACCGGTCTTCATGTTGCAGCCTCCATTGGCTTTGCTCAACTTGTTACGGCGCTCATAAAGAATGGACATGAGGAGGAAATATATGTTAGGGACAGTTGGCTCAATACACCCGTAAGTTAACCGAGTCTCTAGTAACTGTTATTCTATAATAATTGACGCATCTCTTAGTTACACTTGGCCGCATACCTCGGACGTCCCAATATCGCGGAGGTACTCCTCAACAGCGGCGCCAAGGTTGATGATGGCCAAGAAAACGGCGACCAGACGCCACTAGCTATGGCTGCCTGTCAGGGCCATTGTAGAGTCATGATCAAGCTTCTTAATCGAGGGGCAAATCCAAATGCATTGGCTGAAGGCCGACCTGTTATTAACGAAGCCATTGTATCTGGAAATCTAGAGGCAGTGAGACTTCTGGTAGAACACGAAGCACTCCTAACACACGATGACGACGGCGACGACGATAACCCTCCACCTCTCGCTCTCTCAGCGCTCCTCTCTGATCTGACAATGTTTACATACCTTCTAGATGCATGTGCGGATAAGATTCCACATAAGGAGTACAACAAAGCTTTCATATCTTCGGCCAGCGCCGGTAGGCTCGAAGTCACAAAGAGGCTGCTTCAATTCAAACATGACCTGAAGACCTTCCAGGCTGCTTTAGAGGCTGCGGCAACAGAAGAGAACTGGGAGATATTGCTACTCATTTTGGAAAGCTGTGAGGGTCTTGATTATGATAAAGTCTTCAATCAGATAGCTGTTGGCAGCGAGCAACAAGATAGGATACTGTCTGCCATATGGAAGCACGCGCAAGGAAGACTTTCGCGTGAGACCCTTGATTCCTCTCTCTACGAAGCTGTGGACAAAGAAAAGGAGTCTACAGTAAAGCTTCTCTTGGAAGAATTCGGGGCGAGTGCAAACGCAACAGGGGCAGAGTAAGTACCTCCTAATACTCCTACAAAATACAGTTTTGCTAACGTACCATAGATTCGGAAACGCTCTTACTGCTGCAGCATATGATGGCACTATTGAGATTACCAGAATGCTTCTCGAGAATGGCGCGGACCCTAATTCCCCTGACGGTTGGGCCCTTCAAATAGCCGCTGAGCAAGGCCATCTTGAGGTTGTTGAACTTCTTATCGAAAAGGGGGCCAATGTAAATGCCTGCATCGACGAAGTAAATTTTGCGCTCGGAACCGCCCTCCAGGCCGCCTGTGAAGCTAGCCAGGTGGAAATAGTGGATCTTTTACTCAAGAAAGGAGCAGATCCTAACCTAGGAGCCGGTCCTGAGACCTGTCCCATCATTGCTGCTTGTCGCAAAGGCGAGGCGGAGATTCTCGAGCTACTGATCAATGCCGGGGCAACTATTGATCGTTTCGGTGGCCCCGATATGTCGAGTCCATTGATTAACGCTGCGGGAACACTTTTCAAGGATTCGGTTGAGCGGCTTCTTAATGCCGGGGCAGATATCAATTTGGAAGACAATGATGGTGATACTGCTCTGATTGTTGCCGCTTCTGTCTCGGATAGCGACCTGGTAGCTTTTCTGTTAGAGAGAGGAGCAGATATCACTCACGTGAGCAAGAGAAATGTGAATGCACTTCAAGCTGCGCTAGATTCTGGTGATACGGATTGTATCAAGCTGCTTGTTGAAGCCACAACTCGCATTCTTACAGCGTTAAACTTGGCTATTAAGGAGCAAAACCAGGAAATCAAAAACTTGGTTCGAAATATTGATTTCACAAACCTAGTGCCAGCTGAGGAAAATGATGAGCCAACATCAGAAGACCAGCCCGAGGAGCCTACCGAGGAGCAGGAAAAGCTAGACGAACCACTGACAAAATTAGCTAACGAAGATCAGGCTACAATGGGAGAAAGCAATGGTGAGGCTCCAGCGATGACCGAAGAGCCAAATATGGAGTCCTCATTGGTTGTTCAACCGATACAATCAGAAACTCCAGAGGAAAACCAGCAGGAAGTAAACCGAATAGCACACAGCTCTGTCCAAGAAGTGATTTATGGGTTCGCCCAGGAACCTTTCCAAAGGCCTGTCCAAGCTGTCCAAGCTGTCCAAGAACCCGTCATGGAACCCGTCATGGAACCCGCTAGGGAGCCCGTTCAAGAAATGAAGCACGGGCAACCGGCTCAGCAGGAAACAATGATATTAGAGAGTCAAGCTAGTCCTGCTCCTGATGAGATTGTTCCTTCTCCTATCAGGCACAATCCAGCCTTCCCTGGATATCAAACCTACCAAGATTTTAGAAAGACACAAGCTATCGAATCGGCTCAAACTCCTCCTATGGTTCAGGAGTCTCCTGCCCTCTATGCTCCGCGGCCTGTCTCTCAAATCCCAGCTGCCACTTCCGTTACTGTACCACCAACTTCTCCACCGACCCAAATCAACCCGACAAACCAGTACACAGCCGTTGGTGTAAGCCCTCAGGTTTCAACAACAGCTGCCCGACCTTCACCCCCTCCTCAAGTAGCTCCGCCAAACGCAGGCGTTACGCTAGCTGATCAACTACAGGCGTATCAAAGTTACCAATCTACCACCACGCCGGCCGGCCAGGACACCCAGCCGTATCAAGGCTATCAGAACTATCAGAACTATCAGAACTACCAGCGCCCATTGCGTAAACCCCTCAGCGGCACCGCAAATAGCACAACTACCACTCCCACGACAACTGAGCCTCCTCAACAAGATCCTTATCAAAGCAGCTACGCCCAGGTTAGCCAAGGATATCAAGGCTACCAGGGCTACCAAGGGTATCAAACTCAACAAAGTTATCAAACACCTCCACCCAGCCAGGGCTATAAGAGCCCCTCCCCAAGTCAGTTATACCAGAGCCCGTCACCGAGTCAAGGTTACCCTACGCCCAATCAAGACTACCATACGCCCAACCAAGACTACCAAAACCATAGACTCCCTCAGACCTACCAAAGCCCCACAGCCAACCAAGACTACCAGACACCTCAACCAGCCCTAGGTTATCAGACATCAGACCAACAGCAGCAGAATCAAAACCCAAAGAATAGTATAGCCCATCGAATTTCAGGTTACTTTCAAAACAGTGACCAGTCGCCCAGTCAAGGTGGAAGGTTTAGGTTTAGTAGCGGGCGATCCTAAAGTTTTTCTTGCCAGAACATTTTCTACAACAAAAGAAATAATTTTCTTCTCTATGTACTTGTTGACTACAAGTGTTGCAACACTTGTAAATCTAAATGTAAATATCACCGTACCAATGGTCCTGAACACACATGTTCTCGCAAATTGCAAAGCTACTCTACATCGTAACTAGAGTGCATATGATCAGTAGCAGTCGTTTAATCCGGACGAATTTTAATTATTAAGTATACGGTGATGGCTATTTACGGTGATGTGGGGGTTTATAACTACGCTAGATATAAACATATATATATATACGAAAGTTTCTGGTGCAAAGCCGAAGCGTCATTAGCTATCGCCGCCTCTCGGCATCCTTTTCACCCCAATCAGGCAAAAGACCCATTTCCCGAAACCTTCGTTTCTCGTATGTTTTCGTAACCAACCAGTTGTAGACAACTATGAATAGCACGATGGCTATAATAGCCACCCCGATAATGAGTGGGGCGAGAATGGCAAGAACCGAGATACCATAACTGACATTCTGGAAAGGCACATTTGTCGCCAGCCTCTCAGTTGCTAGACCAACCTGCATCGCGGTTAGTACTATGACAACGTAACCGAGTATTGCGGCTAACAGGTGGAAGTTGTCTCGAAGGAGGTCCTCGTATGAAATGTGAGAAGCGACTTTCGAGTACCCCCGCCACAGCAAGCCCTTCCGCCACCGGTATATCGAATTCAGACGACTCAGACGCAGCTCTCCATACCAAAATCGGGGATTGACAGAAGAATACTGGAAATCTTGGAGGAAACTACGAGTGAATTCCCTCCATTTATTCCAGGTTATGGCAAGAGGCAGAAGCCCAGATTCTGTTGCAATCCGAAAGTCGCTCTCGTAAGAGATAAGGGCCGTGTAGGTAAAGAGAAATCCACGGGCGTTCTTTACTAGTTCCTCCCGAGCTTGCCTCTGATCGGGATCCATATCCTCGTGGATTGTGAGATGGAGGGCCCAAAACTGCGCGTCCAAGAGATATGATGGAATCGGTTTAACGAAGATGCGCGCACCGGACCATACCAGGTGAAGATCCATAGTTTCCGTTATAACGATACTTCTTGAAAGCATCACCTGGTAGTGCAGAGGACGCGGGGGCATCGGGCGGCCGACGAGCCAGAGATGGTCTTGGATGTCATCGAGCCGCTTGACGAGTAGTTCCCGCTGTAAAAACTCTAGATCCTCGTAACTGGGTATTGCTATGTGGTCGCGGTTTGTGCGATAAGACGCGGGAAGAAGCGCCGCTAATTTCTTGGGTTGCGGGCTACTTAGGATGTCCTGATCCTGCTCCGTGATATCGATATGGAAGGGGATTTTTGTTGTATCACCGGTGCTAGTGTTGCGACTCATGCTCATGCCCAGGATTTCGGCTTCCGGAAGGAGAGAGCCAGTCGGAAAATGCGACATTTTCGAATTTCTGTGGGTGCTGATGACCTTTTTTTGTTTTCGTTTACCGTTGTCGAACACTTGAAGATTATTCTTAGAGCCGTACAGTCGTATGGTCGACTAACGTAGTCGTTAGCCTCGATGAGAATAAATACGGGGATAGAATTCGAGATGACTCTGCTGCCCCGCCTGCTCAAATATAGTTTTGGCTTATATAGGACGCGGACGTGGCTTTGAAGCATCTCTCAAACGAGAGGCTGAAAATATATGCAGCCAAGCGGAACTCCGGGCGCCAACCTGCTTACCCGGCGTCAGAATCGCAAATATAGCTGAGGTCGCAGCCCATGCTGACCGTGACTCCATTTGGGATAGCGGTGCACCTGAGCGCTCGTGAGTTTCTCCGTCAGCCCCTTTCGCGATTTATTTATACTTCCGGAGAGGAAGCAGCTGACAAGTTCTGGGCCAGACTTGGGCGCGTTGCAACAACACAACACGTTGGGGTCTGGGGAGAGGGTATTTTCTGGTCTCGCAGTGGGCCAGACTTGTATTTCCAGTAGAAACTCGCCTTGACGAGCTATTCGATATTTTGGAGAGATCGAGAGATTATCAGATTGATTCCAAGAAGCCTCGAGAATATTAGGGGTTGGGTTTCAACGACTTGGCTGCGAGTAGATGGTCTCGCAGTGGTAAATTTAGCTCGTTAATCGCACAGCAACGCAAAAAATGACACAGTTTCTCAAAAGCTTAAGCTTAATTAAGCTCGAACGACCGACCGCAAATTAACTACGGCGCTTCATAGAGAAGGCAATTTCTCCCACGCATCATCGATCTTGCTGGGTATCATAACCACGAATTCTTTCCCGGCTCCTTCGCTTTATATATCTACATACCGGCTCCAGCCCCGGCATATATTATACACATGACCTGATCATGTTCAACATGGCCTTGCTGTTTAGGGATCTATATACCTCCATCACCACCTCCGATACCTTCCTGTATTACTGTAGCAAATACGCGTACGCTCCCGATGACTGGTTTTGGTATTTCACCGGCACCGAAGTTGAAGGTAGATCCGTTTTCATGATGTGGGACACAATCGGGATCAATAGCGGTTCTACGGGTTTATACTGCCGGGGTGGCACGCATTACTACTATTACCATGATGACCCGGACACCCTTGAGAAGCAACTGAGAGAGTCCTACATGGCTGGACGTATGACCGCCCTCTGTTCCCCCTCTTCTCCCCTCCACATGGCGCTCTACGGTCTCGTACCTGGAAATGCCAAAATTGATTAACGGTATCCGCTAACGGTGCGTGTAAAGTGATCGTGTGGGATAGAGGTATGAATAAGCTTGGAAAGTTATATCTTATCGGATATGATGATTTGAAGCAAATATGTCTTTCCGATAGGCTTTGCACCAGCGCAGTATACCCGGCCAGTCTCTCACATCTCGCGAGGTTGTACGTTGGAGGTGAGGAGCTGCGAAGAATAGTCCGTCCCCACCGAAGTTTTACGGAGCCCCATCTGGAGGAGAAAAAGGCGAAGGGGGAACCCGATTAAGTGATTGTTAGGTTCATAGGAAAGTCGGATGCGGACATCTCGTGCCTAGGGTGTGGCGAGCTGGTTCGTCGGGCTCTGTCTGAAGTGCAGGTAGGGCCACGAAGGCTTCAAGCTCCCTGAGCGTTGTTTATACCTAGGTCATTTCCGGGTCACATGTGTTTAGTCGTTGCTTCGTTGAATAAGAATACTAATCTTTGTTATCTCAAAGCCGTGAATCCGCAAGTGAGTTTCTAGTCGATTGGTGCTGGTGTCATGGAGACGATATGTAGTTTTGAAACTACCTCTTTGTGAGTATACCTTATCTCGTAAACCAAACGCTCAACGCGACACATCTTTCACCTACATCCCACGTTCATCGTTAGGTTCACCTTTAATCCCCAACATCACCGTCATCATCACCGTTGCGGTTGCTATTACCGTTACCGTTACCGTTACCGTTCCCGTTGCTTTTGAACAATGCATTTTACTGGATTATCGAATCGCAGCCTAGGGGGTAGAAGAAAGAGAAGGGGAAAGGGCAGAGGGGAAGGGAAGGGAAAGAACGCTGAGTCACTAACACTGTCACCGAGTGTAGCAGCAGCAGCAGAAGTAAACTCAAGGACCTCAAATACCCTCCCATCTGAGTCCAGTCAAAAACCGTCTTCGCAACCAAGACGGTCCCCCTCCGATTCTAGGTCATCACCTAGGACCCCCAAAGAGGGTGCCCGTACGGCTCCGGTACCCGATTTTTCCTTTAGACCCTCGAAACCGCGATGGTCAGGAAATACATCCCTTGACCAGACTCTCCGGGGGAAATTTTCAAATGCCTAGGGGGGAGATAGTCGACCAGATATGCCTCAACGAGATCAAGAACAGCTGCCTATTCTCGCAGTGGTCAAGGATGCTTTATTGCATAGCAGAAGTCGACCTCCACGTTCGTATTCAGCTTTCAATAATGTAGGTTCCTAAACTGTAGTATGAGCTGTTAGTTGACTAAACATGATGTTAATGTAGATGCTAGATGGGAAGGATTCAGCACTGGCTATGAGAAATGTAGGGAAGTCAATACGAATTTCCACCGAATGGGACAACCTAGACGCTATCACAGCCTATGCTATCATCAAACCCGCCCTAATGTGGGCCATCAGCGTCGTCATCGCTATGACAGCTTCTATGGTGGCGTTGAGGTTAAGTCACGAAGAGGCGAAGGCGTATGCTGTATAGTAGGCACGTACTCTCTTGCGGCGCAAGTGTTAGTGACGTTGTTGAAGGATAATAACAAACCATGAAGGAAATCACAGGCTCAAGGTTTATTGTAGGGGCAAAGTGCACCAGGGCCATTATGCAATCCTGGCTCTACCGATAAATATATTTCCTTCTTTCCTTCTTTACTTCGTTTCCTCGTTCTTCCCCTTTCCCCTCCGAACTTTTGCAATCTCCTTAGCAGCCGATTAGCCATATCAGTCCTTATCTTCATTCTTTCCTTTTTTTCTAACAAAAGAAGGATAAAGGAATGAAAATATCGACGATGACCCATCTCATGCCCAGATGTCACAGTGACCTTCACGTAGAAATGCATAAGCATCTATAAAAGTAAAACCTCATGAGAGAAGGGTCTTAAAAACAGATAATCAAACACATAATCTAATGCCGGCCTTGAGAATAGACCAAAGGTATAAACCTCGGCCTATGGAGAAACGTGAACCTCGAGGCCTGTGCTGAACATGTATGTTTTTGCTGACATAAAGCTGTCGGGGTTGAACGATATCACATTGAGAGATTGGTTGAAGAACAAACAATTGCCATGGAAGTATCAATTAGCCAAAGGAGCATCAGGGCCAGTCCAACTACCCCCATGGTCATTTGCCATATATATATATAGGTATATCTATACACACATCCATATCGGTTAAAAAATATAAGCCTTTCTCAATTTCCTTCCATGTCAGCAGGCTAGTTAGAACAGTAAATTAGGAAGTATTACACGGTATTTTAGGCTTTGAGTGAGAGTAGGTGCTATTAAAAGAGGCGGTTGAGGAATTTGAGAATGGAGGTAAGTATTTCTGTAAATAACATATTTCCTCCGAAAGCATATCCAACACTGTGTTTTATAAGTACTTACATCCTGATTCTTCCGCGACCTAATATTAATATACTAATAGTCATGACTAATAGTAATTGCGCAGATCTTTGAATGAAGCGCAACATACAACATACCCCTGGCTTTTTGCCTTCAGTCACAGAGTCAGTCTTCTTGGTTAATACTAGCTCTTGTATGACCTTTGAATCCCCGGTGACCACGGAAATCCTTCTCAGAGGAGAAGGTGCTGACCGACGAGTTAGACTAATTAGTGGCACGAGCCCAATTAATACCTTGCTTAATTCTTCTTAATTGTGTTTTTCTCCAGGGGAACTTGCACTTGGCGGGTGGCAGGCCTCCAAGAAACCACTAGCGAATCACGAAGGTCCGTCATGCAGGTTGCAGCCCTCCGCCAAACATGATTGGCTAGAAGCCCGATTCGCTAAATTTTATATCTACCCACAAACATTGCGCAGCGACATAATGTTCGATAGATAGCCGTCCCCGCATGAGCAGCCCGTCGCCAATGAACCCTCCAACGGGCCTCCCGTTTCTCACGAAAAGAGATTATCCACTCCAGGAAGGAGATATTTGAATCCCTCTGAAAGCATGTGCGCCAGTCACCCTCGGACCACCAAAGACAGGGGCAGCCTGGGCTCGACTATCGAGCTCGCGAGATGCTCGAACAAAATATACCATATACCCATGCATGGCTAGAATGAGCGGCTTTCGAGGTTTTTTATCTCTTAATTCTCGTCTTCTATATTTTTCATCATGGCACTATAAATTCTATCCTTTCGCCCTTTTTGGGGGATCGTCCGCTTCCTCTTCACTGCTGATCTGTGGTATCTTGAAACCAAATCTCTATCACAAGCCTACTAGAATCTCCCCGAGTCGCTCGTTATCATGGCATTATCAACATTCTTCTTTTCGTCCGCTCCTTTTTTTTTGCTATTATTACATTTCTTCTCCACTTCACTTGAAGCCGCTGTGATCAAACGACAGGCACCTGCAGGCATACCTCAGTATGCTCTTGATTATGCGCCCCTCATTTATCTTCACTCTGATGATCCGTATCGTCCATCCGATATTAGCTCCATGCTAAGAAATACTCAACCAGAAGTCAACTTTCAACCTGTTTCAGGCGCCCCTTCACCATTGGATTTAAACAATCTCGATCAGTTGAACAATTTCGGTGCCGGATCTGTCTATTTGACTGCATCGAAAGATGTAGCAACTGATACGGACCAGCCATGGCTAAAGGGTGTGACTCCGGACCAAAGCGGCCGCACGAACGGCGCTGTTTCAGCTGCTATTATTGTCAATGAAAAAGATGCAACTACCACCGACGTCTTTTATTTTTATTTTTATAAGTATGTCGCATACCTTCCTTCCAAATCCAGAGAACAAGCAGCTAATCCAGCAGCAAAATAGCTTCAATGCTGGTCCTCCAATCAACATTCTCGGACTTAAGTTAGTATTCGGAAACCATGTTGGAGATTGGGAACATATTATGGTGAGGTTTATTAATGGGAGGCCTACACAACTATGGTATTCTCAGCATGCTGGAGGTGAAGCATTTACTTATGATGCAACTCGAAAAATCGGCAACAGAGTAAGAAGTCGTTCTTATACCAGCTATATTGATCGCGGGCTAATCAACTCCACAGCCTATTGGGTACAGTGCTAAAGGCTCCCACGCCAACTATGCAATTGATGGCAAACACGACCACACCATTCCAAAAATCAATTTACCGGGTACTTTCTTTTTAACAGACGATACCAATGCTGGCGTTCTTTGGGACCCGGTGCTTTCGGCCTATTTTTACAAATTTGACGCGGGGTCGAATTCGTTCACACCCTCCGACTCTGCTACTCCCACTAATTGGCTTTATTATCAAGGTCAATGGGGAGACCAACAGTACCCCACCAACCACGCGAACCAGATAGTAGTATTTGGACAAGCGAAATTCGGCAGTGGACCGACTGGACCTCTATCTAAAGAATTGCAACGGAACAATGTGTGTCCTAGCAGTGTGGGAAAATGCGTGGTGTGGCCTATTCTTATCGCCAAAAAGGAATAAGAGCTTTACTCCGTCACTCAGGCGTTGATATCGCACTAGCAGGACACCAAAGCACCAGAAATTAGTAATAGTGCTCGTTTTATTTGCGTAATTCTCAATATTTGTACATACATGCACCTGCAGGCTTCAGATCTCATACGATACCCTTTTAGTTCCGCATTCATAGATGTCGTAGAATAATACTACGACGAGGTCATTCATTTTCTAAAAAACATGCGTGCACATAAGTCTTCAGGAACAGTGAACAAGTCTTTTATACTTTAGTAATACAGCGATCGGAATAAGTTTGAAGACTTGCATAACTCAGGACCATATTGATAGAGGTTATATAAGACATCCGTTTCGAGACTAGCGACATCTAAAAAGAGAACGACGCAAGCGACAAAAGTAACCGCAAAACCTACAAAGACGATTACTAGCAGCTTGTGATCTCGTTCCCAGCCTCCACCAAGCAAAACAGTTGGTGTGATTCCTTACCCCTGCTAACCGCACTACCAAAATACCGCCAGTTCTCAAAACACACTAATATATTAACTATCAACTATGCTGCTAATGAGTGGGTTAATTAATTATGTCCTATTGCGGGCTTGTTGTTGACGCAAACTATGGGGACCGTTATGAGGCTGGATTATTCGTGACCTCAAGCAGCGGAGCTTTCTCCCCTGCGACGTCTGGGTACGAGACCACCGTGACCTGGCATCTGTAGCTACATCTGAGTAATAAGCATCTACCAATTGGATCACTATCTATATACCGGCTTCATAGTCATGCTCTCTGTTCTCCTAAGTACTAGAGTTCCTGTTCAGAATTTACTACATCTCTTGTCTCTTATTAGACTCGAGATGCATTATCATCGTCCTTTAGCTTAATAATAAAATGTTGCACAAGATCTATAGATCTACGGCAAAGAACTGTTTGAAGAATCTAGTTGCTAGGCAAGATCAGATATCAAGATCAGATATTGACACCAAAAATAGTGTTGCATCGGCCGAGTATGCCAACCAGGTCTAGAGGAAATCTTCCGCCTTCCCGGTTTTGTTTTGGTTACATGGACATTGTGCATGTTGCTAACACCTGACAGCCAATGACAGGCGGTTCTTAACTCACCGGTTTCGTCATTTTAGAGATCGAGCAAGCTAGCAAGGAGTTCGTATAATTTCTGAAATATATAAGCACACGTACAAACATCTCGATTCTTCTGCTCATGCTCTCAGTGCCAACCATTCTTACCAATTAACTATGCAGAATAATTATTGGGCCTATTCCTCGCCCCCGGGCATCCCTACTTTATACAGTCTTTCATCGTCTGGTTCGATCCGAGTACTCTGGGCCCTCGAAGAACTTGTTGCAAATGGAAAACTTGAGAGATACAATCTGAAGGCATTCAAGCGCCAAGCGCAAGCTAGAGCACCGGAGGAAATGAAAGAAGGCTTTCGCCTCGGAAAATCGCCTACTCTCACGGTTTCGCCAGCATCAGCGCCGGACGAGCCACCCACCTCTTTTGCCGAAAGCCGTTTGATCATTCAGTTCCTTGCCGACAGTTACAGTGACGGCATTTGGGACCAGCTAACTCCGGAGGACAAAGCACGCAACACCTACTTTCAAGAATTCGCTTCCTCGACCCTCTCAGTCAATACGAGCTTGACACTAACAATGGATCTCGTGCCTCAAGCTATCCCTTGGCCGGTCAAGCCGATTTTTATGGCCATCTTCTATCCGATCGCCAATATTATGAAAAAGGGCCTAGCAGAACCTTTCGCGTTGATGGAGGACTCGCTATCAGAAGAGAAGCCTTGGTTCTCGGGTCCACGCCTTGGACAGGCGGACTTTTCTATGATATTTCCTTTTGACACATGCATCGCGAGAGGATATTTTGATGCGGCAAAATACCCAAAGATCGCGAAGTGGCACCATGCCATTCTCCAACTGCCGACTTACCAGATGGCAGTCCAGAAAATGGGGTCCTACAACCTAAAAACGTTTGATAGATATTAGTCACGGGATGAAACACCAAGATATCTCGAGGAAGACAGGGCCCTTTGGAGGGCAGCAATATGGATTCTGTCTCAATTCCACCTGCGTAATTGAGTATCAGATCTACAGTTCTTCCGGCTCGTCTCAATACCAGCATTTAGCCTTTTTATCAACGCCGTTTCGATATCTAGTTCCCTCGTAGCGTCATTTCTACGGTTAAGATCTTCAATATTCTGACTAAGTGCTTGTGATCATTCCAATTTCTGATATTGCGCCCGTACGGAAGCTAGACAGGCCTTTTAATATCCCAAATATTTACCTAGTATACTAGCAGTAATCAATGCAGACGCAGATGACATCTAGCATTCCGGTCAAGGATTACGCCATACTTTTGTAGCGTGTAATATACCAACGACCTCGTATACACGTGCTTTAGCCGACAATGTTCCCCCAGGCAAATATTTTTTGAAAGGGGTTGATGTCGGCTAATATTGGTTCCAATTTTCGGTTATTATATCCTCCTGGTGCATTCGAAAATTGTTACCCGAAGATCTCATCCAACGTGCTAACCTAACGAACAGGCAGTTGAACCCGCATATTTGGGAGTCAGATGTGGCTTGCGATAACATGCTACAGAAGGAACCCGAAATATTTTTTTTGACTAGGTCAATTAGCAGGATCTTTTGAGCACATAAACTCAAAACAAGTGGGTGGTACCTGCAGCTCGCAAGGCCGCTGCCCCAATAACAAGCATGGGTGTTGTTGAGGTATTTAATCTGCTTCTTGCTCTAGCGGGGTTCCTGCATTCGCTGGCCAGGCTCCTGGTCAATGATATCTCCAGGGGAACTCCCCACACGTTATTAAGTAATTCAGGTCCCCGCAAACTGTCTTCGAGCTGGGAATAACTCCACATGATTAGATAGCAAAGAGCAGTTTCGAAGGAATGACTAGGCAGGCCCTTGAGGTACGAAGTTGCAAGGATTTGCCATCAAAATATTAGCATTTTGTATCATGAAGGAGACACCCGTATTCAGTAGGGACAATGGTACCAAAGTCATAAACGAGCCTTCCGCGACCTCAATCTTCTTATTAAAACAGACTGTCCTCAAGCAAACATAGAGGTTTTTACCCTGCTATTTGCAACAATTGGCGGAATCACAGATGAGCAACCAATGCGTGCCTAATTAGTATACAGAGCATGCAGCCTAGCTATTTTGAGTTAGATAAAAGGATAGAAGCTGAAGAATGTTCGATCCATTCCTCGAAACCGGCATTTTAGAAACTGGGGCAGATGTCCTTAAACCCGCAAACCGGACCTACGAGCTATCCTTACAGGTTTTAGACCATATGATATGCCGGCATACATGTGCCCGGAAACGAGGGAAATTGGGGAAGGCTTCTCGGATCTAGGATCTGGTTCGGCGGTGGAGTATCGATCCCTATCTTTCTCTCAGCTGGATAAAAGCGATTGCACGTAGTTTATTGCATACTGTAAAGCTCAGCGATATACTTAAGTACTTGTGAGCGCCTTTTTCCTCAGGAGCGTAATCTAGCTATTTTATGCACCGGGAAGCATTCGACCTATGCAGCAATGAGCCCTGGTGCGACACTGCAACCAGAGAAGTCGAATACGAGACTTTAAATTACGCGTCTAGGTAACCCGAAAGCCATTTGCCTTCTGATACTAGTCACAAGCCCCTCGAGATCAATCTATCTCACCGGTAGAAGCTAAATTCGAAAATTCGAACAAATCGAATATTCTGAGATCTCTTGGACCCACGTGCTTGGAAGCCGCTTTAATTCAGCACCTCCCGCCCCCTTGGAGCCTCATAGTGGACCTCGGTTAGGCAGACATTTGGCCCATCGGCAACTTCAGTTGATGGATATCTCTATACGTAGTCCGCCATGTACACCTTCCATCTTAGCGCAGATGCATCGGGAGTTGTGAAACTGTGAAGAAAAATGGCGAATAAACCTCGTAAAAACCCTGCAACCGTACGAAAGAAAAATCAATATGTGTTGTCTGTTGGAGTCTGTTCTGCCCACTCGGATCCCGTAAGCTAGCCGTGCCGTTTGTGCGAGACAAGCTTCACTATGTCATGGAGCCGTTACTTGGCCGCAGCTAGCTATTTGGGTCATTGGGAAAGGGAGGGGGAAACGCGTTCTGTCGTTGGCAGTCTCTGCGGCCAGGATACTAAAATCCCTCAAGTGATCAATTGCTCTCGAGTATCCCGAAGATGGCAAAGCCAGCAAATATCGCAAATGTAACGCTTCCAATAGTGTGGTGTCTCTCTCAATGTTGCATGTAGGCTTTTCTGTTGCATGTTGCACCACCATGCTACTATCATCCTCGCGAAAAGCCATGCAGTATCTCCAATTGGTAAAAACGGCGCGGGGGTGTGTAGTTCTCAGCCCCGCTCTCGCTCTCGCTCTCTCGCTTTGTGATTGTTGGGTGATGCATTCGAACAGCCGTGAATGACAAACCTGGAAGACGGATGAGGTTCTGGTGAGCCAATGGCACGATGGGTTACTGCACTAGCCCCGCTCGTGATCTCGAGGCTTCATAAAAAAATAAAAATTATAAAAAATAAAGGTAATAATCCTGATCATGATATAGGTGCATGTGCAAAAGATGTATCCCAAGATAAGAAGCGGGATCTTGACATCAACGCAATCACGATAGGCGAACACCCAAAAAAAAACTAAAGAGAAAATCGGGTCCGGCACGCTGAACTTAACGACTGGAGCCCGAGATAGCGGAAGTGCTCGCAAGCTTCTGATTCGAGAGTATTTCAACGAAATTGGGTGCAGACCTCCCAAATTTTTCAACGGAGAACGGCGAACCGTTGTTCGGTTTTTAGCGCCATCGGCAAGAAGGGGACGCACAGACGGGATGGAACAGACCACTCAAACAAATATACACCCCACCATTATTGCCATACCCGAGAATTCCCCAGCAATATTCACTTGGGGAAGGGATGCGGGAAAGAACATATCTTCGTAGGTCTCAACATCCATTTTTAATATACATATAATATATATAGGTTTATTATACAACGCAAAACTGAAGTCGACTTGAAGGAAACAAAGAAAATCATTGTACTGAAGAACGAAAAAAAGAACTAGAGTTAGAGCTAGATTATATGACAAAGCAAAGCAGTTGGCAGAGGTAGGTTCAAGCGATATTGGCTGGTTGATTGTAGGCTAGCCTTTTGGATAAGTGAGAGAAAAAAATTGTCATCGCTTCGTAAGGAAGGTTGAGGCTAAGGAAAAGTCTTGTTTTTGTAAGAATGAAATAACTTTTGTTGAACCCTCCTCCCAATTTCTCCGCAAACAAGGATTAATCGCCAATAGAAAGGAAATATGTTTAGACAAAATGAAAAGCTAAAATGACAAAGGTCTAAAAATACCCATCTCCTCCAATGAAACCGTGAAGATCAAAAAGAGAACGCCTAACTATTCCTGTGTAATGGTATCTATGATTTTTGAATGGAAAAAAAAACAGAAAGAAAAAAAAATACAAGAAAACACAAACTTTGTTCCAAAAACAAACCAGCCAACAAACAAAGGAAATTTTGGTTTTACAAAAAAAGAAAAGGAATGGAAAGAATAGAGCGAGCGCGATTTTGGTAATTTAAAAAAAGTTGAATGGAACCTCGTCATTCAAAATGTGGACACTGTGACTGGGTAACATCTGTCCCTTAGTGTCGAGAAAAAGACCGTCCTGGGTATGTGATAGAAAGTAGGGCCCCTCAGCCGAGTTATGGCTCGAGTGAGAAGGGGTGGAAGCCATCTCGGAGAGATCCGAAGGGTATCCTTCGAGGTCCGAAACAAGTGTTGCACATGTTGCATTCGATGCAGCACGTGAGCGCCCGCTATAGCGAGCGGGCGGAATGGCAACCTCACGTGGGGCAGAGTGCGTTCGTTGGAATGATGGGTATTGCAACTCGTCAATCTCCTCCAAGGTCACGATACCGTTATCGAGATTCGAAAACCCCCGGAGGGATGAGTTGCGATAGTGCTTTCTATTCGCCTTTAGGTTTGGTAGGCTTGCACAGCTCGAAAGAGTTCGCTGAGTGACGCTGTTGCGGGTTTTAGAGAGCTGGCGTTGATGGCCGATAGCATTGTATTGACGGTCAGCATGATCAAAGATGCCGAAACCGCCATCAGCTACGCCAATTTCTGGGGTTTTGGTAGTTGGAGCATCTTCGGACGAGGTGAAAAAGGTTTTACCTTCATCGGAATGTCTCTTAGGTGATGCGAAACCCAAACTGACAAGGTTTACAGTCGACGGGGACGCTGAAACAGGCGCTGATTTGCTTCCCAGGCCACACGAGACTTCTTCCTCTTCTTCAATACCCTCGAGATCGTCGACCCACTCGTCGAGGCCATTGTTGTCATACGTCCAATCGATATCTGCCTCCCAGCTCTGGGCTTCCGCGTGAACTTCCATGAGAACGGATACGCGTCGGCTCATTCGTTTGGATAACCTTTTTGACGTTCGCTTGTTGATGGTCGTAACCTCAACAACCGATGTTTGCCCAAAGCCTAAGGTACCGGAGCTAGAGCTCGAAGGCCGAAGCGGAGAAAGAGGCGGAAGGAGTTGGTTATTAATCGCAATGGTTGGCTGCGAATCCGTCAATTGCGATAGTGCTGTGTTGATGGTAAGAGATGCACCCGGCGGAGATGGAAAGGCTCCAAGAACATCATCTTCAATGTCCTGATCCAAAATACCATATTCCTCTTCTATAATGCTGTCAACTCCCCTCAAGAGGTGCACGGCGTCATCTTTCAACATAATGATAGAATCTCGGCCTTCGCTCTCGAGAAGTGGGATATCGTCCTCTCTGAATGGCAAAGAGCCAGTAAAAGCGGTTCGTGAGGAACTCCGAGGCGGAGGAGCTAGATGTGAGGGGAACATGTTGGTGAGGCTCTCGGCTGATTTAGATTTCATGCTTAGGTCAGCAATAGAGTCGACAGGCGAATAAACACTCTCCACCGAAGGAGATGCCATCGGTAGCCCCACGGTACGGAGACTGCCACTCATGCTTTGCATGTGTCGAACACTCCTTGGCGCAAGAGGACTCAATTGCACAACTGGCGTCTTTGGGGCTTTGGAGTCTCTCAGCATGGAGTTCCATTGCACCGGGAGGACCTCTTCGGCCGCATCTTCCAATTGAGCCGTCTGTCCGGTTTCTAAGTGGGATAGATGTCGGAAATTGAAAGGGTTGCTGATTGGTTTTCCGTTACAGAAGGTTCTAGAGTCTGAACTCGATGCTACGAGCGCGAATAGTTTATTGTTAGCCCTTGAATGCCTCGATTGGGATACGACAGGCTGAGTCAAAGGAACCTACCTTGACTTCGACTAAGGAGATCTGGAACGCTATGTGTTCGTAAGAGTTGGGGCGGGGCGCGACGTTGGAGGGGTGGCTGTCGAATCTCATACTCTTCTAGAGGACCTAGGCTGACGCTGAGTTGGGAGTTTTTCCGCATTCTGTGTGCCTTGATTCGTGTCGACAAGGCGGAAAAATGCGAATCTTTGTTATCGGTAATTGTCCGCTCGCTCAATCGGCTGGAAGATGTCGACCGTGGAACAAGGGATTCGTATGTTTCCTGCGAGGTCATCTTGTTGAACAAAGAAGAGCCTCTCTTTCGCAGAGGTGGTCGTCTGTCCATGGCGGTATCGGAGGGTTTTGGAATGAAACTATGGAAATTGCGAGTGATATCTGTGAGAACAGTGGTGTATCGACGTTTGTCCGTTGTGTGAGGAGCAGCAATGGCGGAGGCGGAGGTGATACTGTCACGACTGGTGGGCTCCGGATTATTGCTATTATTATAATTGTAACTATTATAACCAAGATGGGTGTCGTTCGAGACGCTGTTGCTGCGAGCTACCTGGCGGCCGGCTTCTTTTATCTTTGAGAGCATTATTGTTTTCACAGAAGATCTCGTTCCTGGCGCGGTGTGGGAGTAATTTTCCTCCACCGTCCCGCTAGCGCAGCCCAAGGCTCCGTCCCTTTAATTCTGGGTTTAGTTAGGGAGGTCAGAGTCGTTGTGCACCTCCCTCCGCACGTTCGTTTTTCTGGCCCGGCTGGTGGCCCTGGCGCTGGCCCTGGTCCTAGGATCCTGGACGTCCAAGGGATCCCGGCCTCTCAGCAAAGCTCGTAAACCTGTCCCTCGGGAACAAATCAAACCCTCTGCCGAAAAAGCAATCGTCCGCTGAACCCTGCAATCCCGGCGGCAGGGAGAGAGAGAGAGAGAGAGAATGCAATGGAAAGGAAAAACTTGTTCCCCAGCGGAAGAAAGAAAGAAAGAAAAGTGGAAGGGAGAAGGGGAAAAACAACAGAGCGGCGCAGCCCAATGGGTTTTTATTATTGTAATCCGGCAGGGAAGAGCAACGTCTTTGGGAAAACTAGAATTGAGCGTGGTGACCTTGACCGACAATCGTACAATCGACACCGTTGGACGATATCTTGGGTATCTGTCAAACCTATGATTAAATTGTTCTCCGGGCAGGCGTGGGTCGGACTCGAAAGAGGAAAACAAACAAAGATCTAAGATATATTCGAAACCGGGTGTTGGTTAACGTGTTGACCCTTCTCGAAGCCTCGGGCGGCCGTTTGAACGGTAACGGAGTCCACTTGGTGGGTATCGAGATCCTGCCGGAGTTGGCAGGTGACAATGTCAACTCTGAAGCAACTTCGCCTCTTCAAGCGGGCAGGTAGGCAGGTATTGATGCTTTGAAATAGATGTCTTGATCGTATTCGATAGTAATATGCAATCCAACGGCGATCGGTCGGTTTTCTCAAATACAAAGGCTAGCGACCGGGTTCAAATCTGCTGAAGGTCAGCTCCTTGCGACTGCAGTGTTTACATGGAACTTTTCCCACGAGTCTCTTACATAGTACGTTGACAACCTTACAGTTCCGATCTTCTGGAAATGCCAAAAACGCTGATAGATTGCTGCGGAGGTCGAATTTATCCACAATACCCGCTTAGGTGAGCTATTAACCCTCCAGCAGAAGAAGCCGTCCGTGTTTCCCGTTGGAATGAATATTATTGCATCCAGCACCAGGCCAGGTTCAAGCAAAAAAAAAAAAAAAAAAAATAGGAGTTTCAGTGCAACGGCCGACCGTAGCTTGCTGCTGGTTCCAACGAATTTTGCAAAGATACCGAATGTCAGGTTCCTCCTCGATTCCGGCAAGTGGGATTTCTGAAGCGAATTGCTCAAGGGCTCCCACGTTGTGAAGCCCGTTATCTTCAACCTGTACTCGTATAGAAGGTGGTTGAAGAAATCTGGTCGGCGATCTTAATCGATAACTACCTGCTACAATCCCAATTAGATTATTGATGATACCTTCGTGGGAAACTATCCTTTACTAACAGCAAACGGCCAGCAGCTGATAACGCAGGTGTGTGGGGACCGAGCTAACTTCGTAAGACCATGAACACAGCCTGTGAATTAACTTGAACGGTGAAAGTCGCACGCGAGCACCATGCGGATACTAGTACGTGGGAAGGGTTTAGTCGAGTCTCGCTCAAGACGTCTAGCAATACGAATGAAAAATAGCGAACGGGTTCAAAGGCGCTCGGTCTTGGGAAAACGGGAGGGACGTTAACAATATAGATGCCTGCTGCTCGCTCACTTCATATATAGGATGCACAGGCTTTCCGGAAACTAATCACAGAAGGTTCACCACATCACACCAAACGACAAAGCTCAAACACTAGTTTCTTCGCTCAACGTGATTCAAAAGGCACCCATCAAAATTTGGACTTTCTGACATGGATTATTAGCAGCTTGCAACTCCGTTGTTACGTTCCTCGGCTCGGTATCCTCCCCAACGGTGCCGGCCCCCTGAACCCTGACGTTCGTTAACGACTGAGGTGCACCGCATGCTCAGGCACATTGCAGTTGAAACTCGCTCCGCGAATTCAATTTTCCGGGGAAGTCAAAAATGGTGATGCGCAACCCGATCTTACCTCGTCGGCTTAAAGTCTCATCAAGACAACCTGCGAAGAAGAATTCTGGATACCCAAACCTGTTCTTATTTAGATTGCAAATAACCGAGGCAGGTATTGCCCAAGGCAGGCAGGATGTCGTGTAACTTGAGCGCTGGGCAAAATATCATACGATTGGCCGACGAGTTTGAGACAACACTCTCGTCTCCAATATTTCCCGTAAACAAATCTAACTTTTCGCAAGTTAACATGCTTCGTATTATTTTCTCCAGCGGCACAACAGCACAGGTGACTCAGTGATTTCTTCAAACTGTGCCCGTATGTGGGCCCATTTCATGTCATGCCATGTCAACTATCAAGCATTCATTAAGCTTTGCAGCCCGGGCTAAAAGCACATCTGCAAGTTACCGATTGGGATCGGTTTGCAAATATATTTTCTTGCTGTCAATGAATTATTACTACCATTATTATTACTATTGTTTTTTTCCCCCATCATTATAGGGCGTGGCAGAATGCACAGTATTTGCCCTTTCATCGGATAGAAAACTTGAAACGAGGGGCTATTTTGCTTTGACAAGATATTGTTGTCTGAGAATGTTCCCAACCCCTAATTCAAATGACAGATTGACATCCGATTGGAGGTTTTTGAACTTTCTGTGCAAGCTCTGTATAGGCTTTTCTTCTGGTGTACTATAATACAAGTCAACTATAGAAACCTCTCATTCTAGACCCATCTTGGAAGTACGATAGTTCGCTCATGTGAGAAGCGAGAACCAAATCACATTCCAGCCGCTCACTCTGTGAGGCGCCCAGAATGACTATATCCCGTGATTTTACCTGAGCCGCTTCGATGGGTGGCTGCAGTTGACCCCATATGCCGCTCTTTCGCCGGCAAGGTGCTGGGTAAGGCCGCGTCAGGTGTCCGACCTCTGAGGATTAGACAATAAAAGTTTGTCTCCCAAATTTCTTTGACTTCCCGGGCCCCCGTCTCATGAAAGTTTTCCTTGGGTCTAACCAGAGGCATCATCCTGACCCAATGGCCGGGACGTAAATGCTGTCATGCAATGAAAATCACAACCTCTTCCCTGTATTCCGCACTGGCTTGGCACAGCACCACAGAACACAAAAAGACTTGACATGGAACATACCTTGACGGTGTGCCACTGCGTGGACCAAATTGCCCCTTCGAACGTACGATCGCCGGATCGAAATACAAGACGCTCGGTGAGGTGCCAATTCAGTTCAGACAAGAGAACAGATATCTAATGAATATCAAACGTGCTCGTTCAATCGTGGTCTAGAATCGCTAAAGCGGACAGTATTAGGCCCCCCGCGCCGTGGGGACCACAAATCCTTGACCAATTGCCCAAAAGACAATCACGTTTTCGTGGGGGGAAAGTGGTTTTTTGATCCCATCGCGGAAGGTGAGAGGCGCTTATCACCAGTAACCAACAGCAGGTCCGTGTTCGACTTTTTAAACGTGGAGGTACATTTCTGCCCGATGCATATTAAGATTGATCTGTGAGATGCTTGGTTTATTTTTCTGCGTCGCCGAAGATACCAAAAAGACGTCTTGCAGGTTCCGACAGGTGATGAGAGAGTGGGCGAAGATGCGCTTAGAAGGTCCAATCCAAACAAACTCCAGGTCTCAATAAGCTTTCAGCGAGGTAAGTTTGTCCCTGAGTGATCGGCAATGGTTGGTCCAAGTTCAAATTTGGTGCCGATGCTAAAGCGCTACTTCAGAGTGTTTCTCATTCCATCCACCAGATCATAGCAATTCAACCGATCTTGCGAGCACTACATATATACCCAATGACCGTCAAGACAAGCTCCTGATTGGCGAGGCTTATAGAGCGAGAATCGCAATTCAGGGTGCTTGCCCTGGGTTGAATGTACGGTTTGTCGACCTTTGGATGCCAGATCAGATAGTTGCGGCGAGATGGGTCCCCATGGGGCCACCACACACACACACACCAAAGAGGTTTTTTATTGGCAAGGGTGAGATACTCGGTTGCAAATACGGGTCCTACAAAATGTGGACATACGTTCCTGGCTTTTATTAATCTTGCGAGGCGCATATATGTAACCGTCTCTCTTAATCTAATTTGAACGATCTTATTGTTACAAAGCGCCTTTCTCATCGTGCTGTCGCAGACGAGTAGGTGAACAGAGTATTTCCAATCATCGACCATGTTATATTGGCATCAAGATGCGGTTAGTCTCCGCTGTTCATTAATGCCCGCCCCTTAATATATTCTTGGCGGCGGCTCCCTATAATTGAAGAATCGTGACGTCGATGTCCATTTTGATCCATCCACGCATGGACCAACACACACAAACCAAAAAAAATCCGTATGTTTCACCAACAGCTTCCTAGGATGGCAGTAGCCTTTAAATCCCGTAATGGCAGCCCCAAATCCCCGAAAGCAGCGACATGGAGGTACTCCCGGCCTTGTGTAATTTACCAACTTCCTACTTAGTCCGTGTTGTGTCTATTTTTGTTTACATTTAAAAGGATATACTTGTCAACCACGCAATTTCCACGTTGTTGGTACCTGGGCCAATTCAGTATTATAGCGCACTCACCTCGCGCCATTATAAGTTTCTAACGAGAGTCAAAGTCTCAAGCTTCCCGTCGACGGATCGAGAATGATTCGCAGCGAGACATACCACAGCCTCACCTCCATTATCTCCCGGGGACTCTGGTTCAAGGTTTCACAGCAGTTCTGCCTTTTGCGATAGAAAATGTTACCGTAATACGACTTGACACTGATATAGGCGAGTAAAAAGTCATGGTCGAAGGCTTAGGTAGCATCCGGAGCCAGCATGCATAAGTATCTGGAGCACTTAGTTTTGTTGCACAAGTATGTGATCTTAGGCGCCAGGCAAGGGAAATTCATGCGCATGGCTATTATAGAGAGCTGCTTTCCTTTCGTAGTACAACCACAATAAGATCAATAGTGCTCTAGGAGGAAACACCAAGCTTCCAGAATCCAAAAAAAAAAAACACCGGTACCTTAACAAGTTTTAAAATACTCGTTATCTCAGGTGCAGGCTAGTCATAAGTTCCAGGTTTCTTGAACTTGAGGTGGTTGAATTAATAATGTTGACATGCGTAGCCTAGAACAGGCAAGCACTGCGATCAATGGGCTTACTGTGGTTCCAATTCAGAACAACTGGCAGAATGTTGGCTATTAAGAAGCTTTTCTCGTATAGTAATACGAGTTCCTAAATGTATAGAGGGTGCCAAACTACGGTTCATTCGCGGCTAGGTGTAGCATCTATACGGACAAGTCGGTTGGAGCGTTGCACCATGGGATCAAGGGCCTTGGAGCAT
Source organism: Dactylellina sp. 'tibetensis' (assembly GCA_036971435.1). Classification (NCBI taxonomy): domain Eukaryota; kingdom Fungi; phylum Ascomycota; class Orbiliomycetes; order Orbiliales; family Orbiliaceae; genus Dactylellina; species Dactylellina sp. 'tibetensis'. The sequence continues at coordinate 99,700 of JAKDFA010000013.1, forward strand.
ATTGTAATACAATGGGTTTTCGTTAGTGGATCACAATGGGTGCCTTTCACGAATTGAAGACAATTTGTCCTAGTAAGGCTTGCTTACCAACTATTAGCTATAGATCCCCTAGAACCCGGAAAGCCTTAATTAGCGGAATATTTTCTGCATAGTTTTCGTCCAGTCGAAGACGAGCATATGCCTTTCCAAAACCTGCATGGTTTAAATTAGTGTTGCCTGCGATGTATTACTGTTGATGCGGTGTGCCGGCTTTGTTAAAGCCTTGTGCTAGCTCTTGAACTAGATACCATAGTAATGGTAAATTATCTTTCTTCTATTCAATTCGTATTTGAAGCAGATGATAAATGATGAGGTTGGCTTACCTATGAACCAGTTTCTGTATCGGACTGCAGATCAAAGGCTTCGGCTACCAAGGGTATACTAGCGGAGGAATATATACTGATATCTAGTTATATATTATGCTTAACTATATTGTCTTGCACAAGTTGCTTGGGCATGTGGCGAACCCTATGACTGATACGATCGGAGTTACCATTTTCTTTGGAGGCACTTGAGATACGCGGAAATACTGCTATAATTTCATTACATGGATACATATATAGGTTGGTAAGCCCGTAGCAAGGCTGCGGCAGTTACATTTAGCGAGTTGTTGTCTTAGCTTGTTGTCATCCATAGGTTCGACTTCGGATTCTCTGTTACCAACTATCATGATTGGTATGCTCCTCTTGCATGATTGGTCTTTTATAGTCATATATACATACCTAGGTATCCACCGTCAGAGTATTCGGATTTGCATTTGAATGTAAATGCACCGCCTTTTATCATGGCGACACTCACATCCAACACAGCATTCGAGTACGAAAAACGCAGGTTAAAACAAATCTTCTCAGCTACCCCGCCGAATTTGCGCGAAGGGCGTCAAGTTAGTGGGCGGGTAACAGTTTCCGGGCATCAATTTAGTAAACAAGTGATCAGTTACAATACAGATACGCCCGCTCTTAGGCATGTCATTCCTCCGCAACATGATCAAGGGATCTGTGTTGAATATCATGAAATTGCTCCCATCCCCTCCTACATTCCTTTCGCTCTTCAGCACCCTTCATCAAGCTCTGATCTCCCACGGATGAAGTATACATCCCTCTTGAGCCAATTCCAATACGGAATAGACAACGATAGCCAGAACCCTAGGGATTTTAGCTGGTTGAACTCTATTCTCTTACAGAATCTTGTGAGCGACTTCCACGAAGAAATACAGCTTGCACAGACGGCAGACTCAGACTTTGAAACAAAGCTATTAGACAGAACTATCAGCTTGCTTGAAACTCTACCGTCAGCTTCCACCTACTTTAACTGGATCCCAGAATTGGATAATCATCCCGAAGTTGACAAAATTGACGATAACACGCTCGTCCTCGCTGCTCAAATCACCATTTTCAACCTCAAGGACAAGTTGCTGCCATGGCCGTTCCTCAGGGATATGAAATCCTATGTCACATCACTGGGTGAAACGCTAGCACTAGCACCGGAGTCCCTTCAATTGTTCTTACAAATAGCTTGGCAAGGGTTCAATAACATGCTATTCTATGCAGTTGCTAGGCATTTATGCGCTGACTCTTGGAGTCAAGACTTGCTCGAAATTACGTCTATGCAAGCCGCCCTGCCCCCAATTCAAGTTATCCTTCTCAGTGAGAGTGGAGGGTCTATTCACGAAAATATATGTCCTCGAGCCGTGGCTGTATTGGTTTCCAGTCCTGCCGGTAATTTTTTGGACTATCGTGTTTTTAGAGATCTCCTGGGGCAGCACTTAGAGACCCTTCCGATGGAGTCTCGGAAGAATCTTCTCAATCATAAAAAATGCACTTCAGAACTTTGCCAACATCATAAGAGACAAAGTGAAGAGCAAGCGGATGATAACCCCCAGAAACAGAAAAACAAGGAATTAGCAGACCTGCGGTACAACCAAACACAGCACGACTGTAGCCTGGGATTGTCTGACGACCAGAAAAGAAGTCAGAAAATCCGGGAGTGCTTCAAACAGAGACTTAAGATCGATCTTGATAGTTTCAAAGCGGTTAGGACGGTCGCCGACGACAACGATGCGCCTGTGGCTAGGGTTGTTGATATACACGCAACCGAGGACGCCCTTAATATCAGGTATCCTGACTATAGGCTTTTGTATTGTCGATTTCCTACTCGCGCCGGAACACTCGCAATCACGCATGTTTGGGCACACGGCCAAGGTGGGAGTCCAGAAGATGGGATCAATATGTGTCTGCATAAACGCTATGTAGAGCTGGCGGCGAGCCTTGGTTGCGACTCTTACTGGATTGATTCTGCGTGTATCCCCAAAAACGAGGCGTTCCGACTTGAGGCTATCAAGACATTGAACACAATATTTCTAGGATCAAAGGTCGTGCTCGTGGTTGACAGATTAATTCAAACCATTGAACATACCGAGAGCACGCTATTGCTTGCTGCATTGACAATGTCGGATTGGAATACAAGATCTTGGACCTTTTTCGAGGGAATCATGGGGTCAGGCCACCTGTATCTCCTATGCAAGTCTAATCGGGTCGTAAGCCTACAGCAGGTTTGCGCAGATATAATGGGAAAGCATGCTAACGCATCGCTTGCGATCGGCATGATTGCACTGCAACATATTTTCATATCCGCGCAGCCTGCCTACGTTGGCAAATGGCTAGATTATGGACAAGCAAGGGAGCACGTCTTCGAGCGGACTGGTAGTGCACTGGCATTAAGAAGAGCTTCTCGAGATGGTGATGACCGTAAGATCTGGGCGCTCCTGCTCCATGGAGACCAATCTTTCCCGGCATTTGGTATCGATGAGCGGTTGTGCAGGACCTCTGACGGTTCGGCAAAGACTCATTCAGGATTTTTGTTGTCCGATATGCCCCGTCTATCCCGAGCATCCTGGGGCCCGAATGCAGAGGATAAACTCCACTGGTACCCATACCAACCAAAGGCGAACTGGACGACAGGTGATGGGGCGGGGAGCAGACTCGGAGTTGTCCTAGAGGATGGGAGCTTTTTCTGCACCTGGTTGGTGAGAAAATTAAGCCACGAGGATCTAAAGGAGATCCAAAGTGCTACGGAACCTTCAGAGAAAGGGTATAAAATAGTAGATCTGGCATATTCCCCAAATCTCGTTAGCATGCGGCCACTAAACCAAGTAAACAGCCAGTACTTTGGGTATGCAGCGATGGTTTGCGAGAGAATGCCGGATGAGAGTTCCTCGGAGACCATGGACGTTCTAGTGTATAGCAATAATACGGGAGGGCCTCCGAATTATAGTAAGCGGGAAGTGCGGCCATTCGGATTCGATCATTTCCCAGTGTATAGGATTCGATATATCTTTGAAGTTGATCATCTCGAATCATGGCACGGCTACGATGAAGAGAGACTTCGTTTGCTATAATATGTACATTGGTAGTTAACATAGGCCAATGCTATTAAATGTATTTTTTCCAGCAAAGAGTGGCTTAATATTGGCTGAAATCTCGTCAAGAGTTTGGTCATGGAAGAAGCTGGCCATACGTTGCTGTATCATGAAGTTAGCTCGTCCTGCGCCACAAACAGACCTATGCTCAAAATGTGTTGTTTTCCGCTCTGCAGCTCTGCCTGCTACAAGTTTCATAAGTCATCGTCGATATGATAGCTAAGTGCTTAGCTACAGTTAGCCGTTCAATCGTAGTAAATAATCTATATTTTTGCCACTTGTTGACTAGCTACTATCATGTCATAATTGTATTTTTTGCCCCCCCTCTGATAGCATGGCGCAGCTAGCTCTAAAAAAGTCAGCAACTGTATGTGACAGAGTCCTTCAGTTTCTCGCTCTCACCGCACGTGCAGGATCCATAGAAAAAATAGAGTGCAGGACTTACACAGCTTTGCGAATTGCAATTGCAGTTGTGGCTAACTATACCTGGCTCGGCATATTTAATCGTGCTGTTCGACCGAGATATCGATCTTTGGTTCTCTCAAATCAAGTTTCCAAACAAGCTGATACGCACAAAATATTTCTATGTTATGCACTCGACTTTATTAGAAAGCGATAAATACGCAAAGGAGGAGGAATCTGACCTGCAACCCAACGCCTACCTCGGATTTCAAAACACTAAAAAAGCCATGCGTCACCTCGAAGGTCCTGTGGGGGTTCGGAATACCAACTACCTTTCATTACTCGGATTGGCATCCTTTTATTCCGTCAGTGCTCAAGGCACGAGTGGTCCAGGTCTTGGAACAACGGACCTCAAGCCTTTCTTAAGACCTGTTCAGCTACCTAGCATTATAGCGGAATGGGCAGCTTTGCTACCGTTGACTTGCTATCTTGCAGACAGAAATCATAACCATAAACTAGTCGGAGAAATCTCTGTCTCTGGTCGTCTATCGTTGTCATTGTTCCCTCGATTAGGGGTTTTTGATAGTATATTCCGCTTGTTATCCGAAGGATCAGAATTTCTAGATAAGGCGAGCAGTCTACAGGATGCTTCGCTAGTCTTCGATGTCAACTGGGGAAGCGTATTCCCTTGCGCGAATGGATCAGTATGTTCGATGGTCTGCGCTTATGCCCTGCGGTTTCTCCAAAGGACGATAAAGATGCCGGAGACTGTCGCAACAACCAGCGGTGGCACATCGGGTATTGCTGGAAGCGAATTCGTGGAGAAAAATGAATGCGAAGCAGCAGTCGAGGCCACAAATGAAGACCCTGGCTATCGTCGGTATCAGACACTCAACGTATTCAAATTTGAGCGTCAAATTGTTAAGGAGAACATTGTCGCCAAGCTGGCTCGATTCACGCAGTCTTGGTACTTTGTTTTTGGTAAAACAATAATTCTTCTCGGTATAAGTGTCGTCCTTGCACTTTTGGGTAATTACGGCTCAATGGCGGTGCTGTTTATATCGTCAATTTCACAAGTAGCCTGCCTCTTCTTACATTTTAGGCGCCCTCCTACTTACCTGAAGAATACCGAATCGCACGATGCATGCATGCTCGTGGCAACCCATGAGAACATGACCACCTGGAATCTCTTCGTTGGTGATAGAGGCATCGTCGATAGCATGCTGAATAAGCCAATGATCGAACTTCCTCTATCAAAATCCACCACAGTCCTAGGATACTGGTTTTACTTTGCACATCTCATTCAGATTCTCGCAATGACATATGTACCAGCACAAAAGGGCTGGGACGGCTTATGTCTCTTGATTCTCATGGTCATTGCTCTCTTGTTCCGGTGGGTATATGGCGAAATGAACCTCACAAAATCATGGTTGGAAAGGGAAGGCATCACTGTTGAATGCAAACGCTTTCAATTTGGCAGCCGGTTTCAGATGATGGGGGCTTTGCAAATCTATAGTGGGAGAGGGGCGACTGCCTGGATGGATGGGATTCTAGCACGTTGTGACAGAAGACAGGCATGGTTGGAAAAGATAGGAGCTCCAGATCCACTTTTGCCTCGCGGCGCCTATGATAGAATAGAGCAGTCAGATAAAACCTGGGTCGACAGGATGAGCTACTTGTCCATCGCCGCTGCGCGCATACTAGAGGACGAGGTACCGAGAATGTGGTAAGGAAGGTATTCGATGAGAGATCTGGAGAAAGCTGAAATGCTAGCTGTCAACCAACTACCCCAAGTCCCAATCATAATCTAGATCACTTTTAGGTTTTATATTCTTCTCTCCTTGTCAGATAGACTCCTTTGCTATTTTCAGCCATTGAATAAACTAGTTACCAATCACCGTCTTCAGCCTAGTAATGTTAATCTGGTATGGAGAAACACCATTCGGTATGTACTGTTTAACTTCGCGCGGAGCTTGCGCGGAGACTTAGAGAGCGTTGAAGTTTTCAAAGGATTCGGATATTCGGGTACGAAACCCACATTTCGTCTATAGCCTTTCCCAAAATCGAAACTATAAATGACGGGGATGTAGTAAGCAGCTGACATATGGCAAAGCTAGCCTTGTTTTCGAATTTCACTTCATGAGCAAGTTTTTGATCTAAATGCTTGATATGCTAGAAAACTCTCTCTGCTCGCGATAATATAAAGCAGAGAATTTGACGCCAGTATCTATGCAAGATTTTCGAATTAATAACATGTATAGATAAAATTTAACACAGGATGACCATCTAGTCTAACCCCTGGTGCGCTGTTCTATTAGATCTATTTTTGGTAATATATCACGTGTCTCCTGTTCCACTGCTGGATTATATAGATACCTTCCCATCACATAACTGTATAACCGCATACTTGCCGCTCCATGCCCATTTCCGTTTCTCTTGTTCCTTCTGGTTATCTGCATCCTCATTCCGAAGCCTTTCATCAACACCTTCTGCAAGTCCTACAACCACATCGGCCTTGCAAGTCCTCAATGCCAGAGTTCTGCAACCGCTTCCCTTACCTATAGGTCCAAGAGCGACTTCGAATGGTGTTGTCGGATCCCATGCCGCCTTCGATGTTTGTGATTAGCGAAGACCTACGCTTATATCAGAGGGGTACCATACATCACCCGTTAATTTTCTATAATTCAAATCCCCTTTATAAATTACGAGATCGCTTTCCTTGAGGTCATTCCATAGATCCTTGTTTTCCGTTTCAGCTAGCGTCCAAAACGGGTCCTGTAAGGTCCAGTACGCATTTGTTCTTATGGACAACTTGCCCTCTGCATGGAATTGTGCCAAACTGGCGAATAGATTCTTCACGGCTCCAACGTCAACCTCTTTCATCTCATGCTTCTGATTTTCGTTTTCGTTCTGGTTGATGAAAAACTCCACAGGATCCTGGAGTGCGTTGAGGAGAATCCCAAAATCTGAGGGCAGAACATCGCTAACGAACCAGGGGTGGTTTTTCGGATGCAGGACGATATGGCTTGCGAGACCTTGGGAGAGTAGGTATCCGGCTAGATACAAATCAACAAACAGTTCGAACCCCGAGTTATCAAGCACAATGTCTATCCTCCTTTCACTTTTGGATGACTTCAGTGAGGTGAGAAGGGCGTAGACTTTATCCAGATCATTTGCAAGAATGTTTTTCTCAGACTCCTTTCGTGCATGGGAGCCTTGCAAGGATTGAATTTCTTCGTAAGAGATGGAAGTGAGGAGAGAGAGGTCTGTCGCGTTTCCCCAGAGGCAGATTAAAAAGATCTCATGGAAGAGAAGGGATGAACTGTCGTCAGAGAAAGTTGACGGTGCAACTACGGAGGGGTATCGGTGAGCGAGTTCAAGGATAGCAGGTAGTGAGGAACGGAGGGTGTTTAGCTTGGATCCGAGGAAGACGTCGTAGTCCTTCCATTTTGTGGAAGTGGTAAAATAGGTTGCGATCCGTCTGTGAGAGGGAAGATTTCGATTAGCGATAAAGAACCATATGTTACTGGGAGGAGGGAGAGAAAGAGTATGTGTGTGAATACCGATAAAGGTAGCACTCCGAAAAGAGCCATGAGACTTCGAGCCACTTGGGTTCGCCTAGTGTTGATAAGGTGTTATTGTAATGAGCAATGTCGGGAAGGCCGTCATCTCGTAAAGGCCTAGAATGAATATGTCAGGTTGCGTCTCGTCCAAAGCTGCGGGCGAGGAGACAGAGCATACGTGAGAACACGGTTATGTTGGACTTCATATTTCAGTTTGGCTAGCTCTTCGACAACTTTGCGCCCTTCCTTGGTCTTGACCTCGTCGCTCGGGCCGGGTATCGAACGGAAGACAGCGTCAATAGCTTGAGTCTATTTAACCAACATTAGTAAGCCGATCTGGGCTTAGGAATCCGGGCAGAAATGGACGGGGTACCCACAATGATCACGGGCCATCGTCGGAAGGCAGAGGAGTAGGCAAAGGAGTTTTGGTCTGAGGTCTTGTAGGGCGCTGCTCGACGGAGACCGTTAGCTTGAGAGCGCGGCAGCCGATCGGGAGACGGGACGTACGGACGGAGTCGTGCGCCATGTCGGTATTAATAATTGCCGGCGTGATGGATATAGACAGTTTGGCGATGGTGGGAGGAGGGGAGAGCTGATGAATGGAGGTGGGAGGTGATGGTGGGGGCACGGGTGTCGGGCTTATCGATAGTTGATTTGGTCTACGTAGGTACGCAACTTGGTGATTCGCTAGCTACCTAGGTAACTACTAGCTGGTATGCTTAGTTTGCAGCACATGTAAACGGCATGTTGTAGTTAGCACAGCCCGCCGCCGTCGCTGCTAGTTAGCTGTTGAACCAGACCTGCACACGAGACTATCTTGCTCTTATTAATCTGCACAGCAGCCGTTTGATTCCGCCCAGCCCCACCTCCCTCCCCTCAGCTGATCGATCGCAGAGATCCTTCTCAGATGGCCTCTTCTTGTTATAATAATTAGTTACGGTTACCGTCCTTCTCGTCCTCCAGCTGGCCAACTTCCTCTGCACTGAAACATCGCTTGCATCATGGCTACACCGCCGCCATCCGACACCCATCTCGCCGGCAGAGTCCGCTACGGCGGCCCTGTGCAGCTCATCCGCTTGATACTGTTCATTCTCTACTTTTCCGTCGGTAGTATCGCGTAGGTTTTTCTCTTCTTAGCCTGAATTCAGATCTATCCGTCTCTGCATGCATATTACGTGTGGTAGCGGTGCGCTGACATGTGAAAATCGCCCACAGAATCGTAGCGACACAGTTCATCGGACTTCCGCTGTACTTCCTCAATAAAGACTGGTTCTACGCCTACATCTCCCTTACAAAGCAGTCTTTCGGCACCCTCGTCACAACCGGCACCCAGTGGTGGTCCCCTACTACCATACGCATCAGCGGCGACAAGTCCGTCCGAGGCCAAATCCGCATCTCCAAAGATGGTCTCCTCGAATGCGACTTTCCAGAGCGCATGGTATTTATTGCCAACCATCAGCTCTACTCCGACTGGCTTTATATCTGGTGGATCGCCTACTCGGCTCGGATGCATGGCGCCGTATACATCATCCTCAAAGAATCCCTCAAATGGGTCCCCATAATAGGGTGGGGCATGCAGTTGTACGGCTTCATCTTCCTCGCTCGAAAGTGGGAGAAGGACCAGAAGCGTTTCCAGCACCGCCTGAACAAGATCGCGGCTAAGGATCGCAAACCTCAGGATCGCCCGCCTATGTGGCTACTCATCTTCCCGGAGGGTACCAACATGTGCGCTAACGCAAGAGCGTCCAGTAAAAAGTACGCCGACAAGATAGGAATTGTAAGCGTTATTAACCTTGGCTTGCATTTATCTTTCTACCTTTGCTAACGTTTTCCTGCAGAACGATCTCGAGCACGTTCTCCTTCCTCGGATCACTGGCCTCCAATACTGCTTGAAAGAACTTGATGGGTATGTCGAGTGGGTCTACGACTGCACCATGGCTTATGAAGGCATCCCGTATGTACTCTCTCAACGTCACTTTTCTTACCCTGATCTAACAAACATACTAGTCGCGACAAGTATGGCCAAGACATCTTCACCCTCCGTGCTCAATATTTCCAAGGCCGGCCTCCAAAATCTGTAAACCTACACTTCCGTCGTTTCCGTATCTCCGAAATCCCTTACAAAGACACTGCCGAGTTCGAAAAATGGATGCGGCAACGGTGGATCGAGAAGGATGCGATGATGGAGACATATATGCAAACAGGCAGACTGCCGGGTGAAGATGATGAAGTTAGCGTTTTGACTAATGGCGGATTCGAGCACCCTGGCAAGAAAGTCGGCTTAACAGAGACTAGCAAGGGGAACGTAATCGAGACTGAAGTGAAAATAAGAAGTTGGCTTGAAGTTCCGAGGGTTTATGCGGTTTTGGGGTAAGATAATCTTCTTTCAGGCTGTTGGATACAAAAGGAGACTGTTAAAAGCTAATTAGGGTGTTCATTTACTACAGAGTTACTGCGTTAACGTTCAACGTTATTTCAAAGATATGGGCCATCGTAGCGATAGCGACGGGGACGACGAGCAAGAGAGTGGATGTTATTATCGATCCGAATTTTGTCGTCGATCCGAATCCATCGACGATTCCGATTGCTTAACCCGTTTGATAATGCAAATGAGCTGGTCATTACTTGTTGCTTTTGTCGAGTTTTCTTTATTTTTGTTTTAACCCTCTCGTCTCTGAACCGGCTCTGAAAATACATCAATGCGATACCTTGGAACAACGATAAACTGAAACCCCAAATTATTTGATTTCGGCTTCCCGGTCGGTCTTAAGACTGTATATTGATGGCACGCAGAAAGTATTATCAAGGTACTGGATCGGGATTTTTTAGTAGTAATGTCTTATTCTTCTTGGGCGTGCAAAGTTGATTTAAAATGCGAGATACCCTCCTTTATGATACATACGCTCTTCGTCGGTGTCAAAGACTATTGGTTGATATGCATGCATGTTAAACAAGAAATTGACGTGCTGACGTCCTATTATCCCTTGAGATATCTGTTGATGCACATGGATTGATTTTGATTATTCATCAAGACTGAAATCCCACACATTTATTGCTATGATGAAAAGGTCTCACTCGTTTGCTCGCTACTCAATGGCGTTTAAAGGAAGTCGAGTTATTAGTGTAATCCTAAAGCACGGTTGAAAGACCGTATACTGCCAACTCTTCATCAGCATACCCCGGTCGAAGAGACTGTCATCTTGGTAGATACATACACTAATGACTTTGAGCAATCTTGAAGAAATTACAAAGTGCTGAGCTTAGTATTGTAGCTCGCCGCCTCTGTTCTCACAAATCTTCACTGACATCCATAGTGGTCTCCTTTGCCTCCTTAATCTCCCTGTTGGCCTCCAGGTTCCTTAACAGTTTCTCCTTCTTCCTCGAGGTAGTTTCATCTATGGACAAGGATAATTAGCGGTGCGTATAAGCCATAGGGCCTAGCTATATCTCACCTTTCATTAGGACATCTCCACCTTCTTTGCCCGCTTCTTCAATTATCCGCTGGGCTACGTAGGTCTTATTTCTGAGCAGTTTTCTCGACTTTTTCGATGATGGGTTGTGATTCGCTGAAGCATTTGATTTAGAGACCCGCTTGAGAGCATGGGAGGGCTTCGTCTTTGGCCTGGCCTTTGGTTTCGAGGCGCTTGGACGGTTGGGATTATTTTTGTTTGCCATGTCGGTGTGGCTGGTGCGATTGATACTTGATGTCGAAATGAAAATTTTTTTTTTTTTTTTCGAAAGTTAAAAAAGCTTGCGACGGATGCAAGGCAGGTTTTGGCGAGCGAGGGACGCACGGCTGACTCACTCCGCGCGATCACGAGAGGACGCAAATGAAGCTGGACCGTGAACCGCGACAGCCAAAAGTGCAAAGATCGCCTGGATGCGGTTCTGAGTCAGCAGCGGGGTTTTCGCGACGATGCCTCGATGTGCATATGTGAGCGAACGGCAGTTGCTAGGTTGCTGATCGTGCTGGTATGCCGTGTTTGTTGGTAGTGCGGTGCTGGCAATATATGACTAGCTAGCTTGTGCTTGAGCTTCAAGCTTATGATGGCTGCAGAAATTGCTTCAAACCTGCTTATTTAATCAGCCTGGTTTCCACAGAAAACCGCATTTATTCTCGCTGTTCATGAATACCAATATCGATATCAGGATATCATCTTCAGAATCACAAAAATCAAACTTTGCAGTTACAAGACTTACTTTTGCATTTGCTCCATCGAGATCTCCAACATGGACAACACAAAGTCCTCCAATGGTGTCAATGCCATTGTGGAGACCAGGACCCTGGTGACCGGTATTAAATACTCTTAATTGTCCTATAGCAAATACAGAGCTTGATACTTACTCCTATTTATATTCGTGTAGCTGTAAAACTGAAGCAGCTTTATGCCGAGAAAAGCCAGCGGGAGGACTACTTCCACCCAATTCTCGAGCGGGTTGCTAAGGCTACTACTGAGAAGGAGAAGCTCCAGCTTCTCGTCGACGAAAATACAAAGAAGGGGTCGGATTTCGGGGGGACGATATTTGAGGATTCTTCTAACGCCTCTGGTATATAAGCTGCATCGTCAATTGTGTTTTGGCGGAAACTAACCAAGCCTGTGTCAAATACCTAGACTTGCTGGCCATGGCAGAAACCGATCTCACTATCTCTGATGATGTATTCAAACCTCTCCGAGTTCATGCCGAGGAGGGAATTCGCCAAGGCAAGTGCAGTTACACCTAGGTTGCTGTAATGTTACTCGTCTAATCCGCCCTTTTATTGTCTTAGCACTTCGCAAATCTCAGTACACCTCCCTCTTCGGCTCCATCTTCAACGAATGGATGAGCTTTGAGGGTAAGTCTGATGTTGTCGATGATGATACAGACGGCATCAAGACTCCCAAATCAGATGATGACTCTGCCATGAATATTTCCTCGGATATGATAGGCCGCCCCGAAAAGTATACCCAAAAAGCAGAATTGGAGAACATCATTTTCTCTCCAAATCCCGGTGCCAAACCTCAGGAGTATATAAAGTATCTCGAGAATCTGTTTCAAGAAATTGATGCAGAAGCCAAAACCCAAATGAAGAAAACTTCCAAACTTGATAGCGACGACGAGGATGAGGCTTCCAACATCCCTGTACTCGACGACGGCGAGCCGGTGGATGGAGACGCATCTAGTGTGGACGAAGATAACGCCAGCTATCTCGGCTATTATGGCGTATCCAGAGTGTTGACTCTGAAGAGACTCCGAAACACTATTGGCCGTTTCAGTGGTTCCATCCGCAAATATGATATTCTCCGGCGAATCGACGTGAAACAAGCCATCCACGGCCTTGTTAGTAGTCAGTTGCTCACAGAAGCCAAAAAAGCTGCCTGCAAAGAAATTCTCCTAAGCGAAGTCATACTTGACGAGATTGCAATGGTCTTGACTTTGCGCCTTCGCGAGATTGAGAACTGGGGTTATTCCGAACCAAGCATCCAGCTTGATTTTAGGCGCCATTTAAACGGCAAATATAGATGTTATGCCGATGAGCCGCTCTTGGATGCTATTTTCTTGCAGTGGGTTGGTGTCAAGTGGGGAATAGAGGTATGTATTTCTAATTATTCCTGTCGAATACTTTGCATAAGGACAGGGCTTACTTTATATCGGAACTATATAGTTTCGCAAAGTTCTAGGGGCTTTACATAACAGCACAGCCTGGCTTCGCCCAGCTAATCCAATTGACGCGGCACGTGTAAGTCACATGAAACCCATTGCTTCAGGCGATTCTTCCACTAACGTTCCCCTGTACTATAGCAAGAGGTCAGGTCTGTTATGCTTCCTCAGGAGAATGAGCCAAGGAATACGGAGTCAATCGAGACCCAGCAAAAATCTTTCATGAAGGAATTCTTTTTAACCCTCCTTCCTGAAAGCTTGTATGACTTTCGAACGTACAATGAGGATGGTCAAGACGCCGACCAAGAAAAGAAGGACAATGAAAAGATCCATCGTGCTAGAAACGAAGAATTAAAGCAGATGCTCCTCCAGCGACTTCTAATTGACAGACAACTTTCTGAAGTCGTTAACCCAGGACAACCGTTTACCGTTGTCCAGGCTGATGCTTTCCGATTCGCGCAGAGCCAAAGCCATGAGGTTATTCTCGCCCTTATGAAATTTATCGGAGTGACAAAACATTGGCTCAAATTCTTCGATACCTTCTTGAAGCTCCCAGCTAGATTTGAAATCGGTGGTGAGGTGAGGGAGAGTCGAAGAGGTGTGCCAATCAGTCATCCGTTGGGGTTGGTGTTTGGCGAAGTCCAACTGTTCTTCATGGAGTTTGCCATTAATCGAGCAACTGGCGGTACTCTTGAGATGTTTAGGGTTAATATAACACAGACTTCCATTACTCCTAGACTGATAGTCTAACTAACGTATTGTAGATGCACGATGACTTTTGGTGGTGGAGTTCCGATGAGAAACAGTGCGAACGTGCATGGGAGGTCATAAAAGAATATTCGGCTGTTGCTGGTACCGATTGGAATTTGGAAAAGAGCGGATGTGTTAGAATCTCTAGTCTACCACTGGAGAAAGACTTTTCACAGAGCAGCCTGCCAACAGGGGAAATATCATGGGGTTTCATTACGTTAGGTACGGACGGTATCTGGAAGATCAGGCCTGACGAGGTTGAGAAGCATATCCAAGAGATGAAACGCCAAATGGCTTCACAGAAGAGTATTTTGGGAATCATTACCGCATACAATAGGTCTGTATAAGAAAGCTCGGTTTACCATACCCAGTCACTAGGGAGAAAAGTACTAATAAACATGTGTAGCTATATAAAGTTCTTTATCCGTAACTTTGGAAAACCTGCTCGAGCGTTTGGCAAGCAGCACGTCCAACAAATCATCGGGGTAGTCAATAAGATCCATGAGGCCCTGTTTCCGTCCCACAATGGTGACATCCTCGCATACGTTACATCGCTGGTGGAATCTCGATTTGGGGACGAGATTTCTGAGCCAGTTCTCCCAGCCTGGTTGTTAATGCCTGTCGCTAATGGTGGCCTCGGAGTCCGGAATGCCCTTTTCGAGATCCATCCAATCCTCAGAGCCTACAACATCGAAGAAGAACAATATGAACGCCAGAAGAAGTACGACGGATACTGGGACCCTCGCAATTTCAAGCAGTGCTTGAAGAAAGATAAGAAGGAATACGAGCTCGCAAAGGAAAAGTGGCTCAAAAACCCTAAACAGGTGAAGATTGCCTGGGAACACGAAATTCCTGACGAATGGTTCGACGGTATGGAGAATTGGCTGGCTACTCGACAAGAACCTAGAAACACTCGCCGTCGAAAGCAGCAGCATCCTTTCCTCACTTTCAAGGAGTTCATTCTCGGTCGTTGTGGTAAATTTGAATATTGGGGCGAGGTTTGGAAGGGGCTATCTGAGACTCCAAGTTATACCCAACGTTCTCGATTCCCTGATAGGATTTCAAAGGGTTTATTAAGTACCTCATATTCATCTGCAGAATGGTTGAAGTCTGGTCATGCGGGGAATACACCATACTGGAGGAGCTGGTTGTTGAGCTTTGGGGAACAAGCACTGGACGCCTTTGGAGAATTTAAGATTGCAGATGATGGAAGGCTTCCGGTTGCCATGATTGATATCTATATGAACCTGAAGACAAAGTGGGACCAATGATGAGGAATGCCTTAGGGCCATGAACTTCTGGTGGGCGCTAGATTCATCAAAACGACCTGAAGTGGGACATGACTACTAATTTGAGAACATCCTAGCTTCCAAAAAAAACATTGAATGTTTCATATATGACTACCATAATAAAATAAAAAACATTTCTAGTGAAAGCGTGTTATAGATCTATCTTTACATATTCCCTCATGGATGCCGTCCTATTTCTAAGTCTTCCACTATAAATTGAAATGACACAACAGTTCCATTTCCTTAATCTTGTCCCTTAATCCCACCCTAGCGATATTAGTCTATTACTATCATCTCACGATTTGATAATATTAACCACTATGGACTCCTCTGTATCTGTAGAGAAACTTCACATTCGCTGCTCAGCTGATGATGTACCCTTGCCATCAGTTCCATCTCGCTTGCTATATAAGCAGCACCCATGTGAATATCAGCACAAACCTAACAGCCACCATGCAATCTCAGCTCTCCGCTCTGCTGTGTACATTGCTGAAATAAAAACAAGAGCTGTAAGTAAAGCCTTTATCTTCCTCAGCCCCCCTTTTATTCTAATATCAGCCTGACGTCGGTATTAGTATCGTGATCACATCGCCAAACTCGACAAGCGTATCCTTGACCTAGAAACCAAGGTCAAAGAGCTCCATGAGGTATCAAATAGCAGTGCAGAAGAGCTACAAACAGCTAAATAAGCTTTGAGAGAGGAACCCCTTCAACAAAATGAACTTTCCGAAGTGAGCCAGTTTCTCGAACCGTTTGACTTAAGTCTGTATGAGGATTTCCATGATCTGAGAGCTACCGAACCCCAAGTCTGTCTTCAGCAGCACGCCCTGCCCCGATATAACAGAAATTATAAGCCCTCACGGAAAGGCACGGGCCGAAAGAAAAGCGAGAGCGGAAGAAGTCCTTAGGGCTATCCAGACCAGACGCAGTTTCCGTCCTAGCATGGGATACGAGTCTCATAAGACGCAAATGGCTAACAACGATACTGCCAAGCAAGTACAAGCTACAAACCCACTTGAAGCAAGCCACGAAAAGCTAGACCATGTATTCGAGGAGAAGCAGAGTCAACAAATGCAATCTATCGATAGTTCCAAGAAGAAAAACATGCCCTCTGTAGTTCATGTAATCGACACGAATAACGATGCAGAAGCTAGCAGCACTAGCAATGTCAAATCAAACCTTGAAAACAAAAACGATAACTTTTAAGAAAAACGCGAGTTGATCTATCCAGAGGATCAATCACTCTCGTGATATCTAAAGATCATAGAAGCAGTGTTTTGGTATGGGTAAGCCACTGCTGAGCTACTAGAATACACTGTTAGGGGATAATAACTGACATGGCAATCTCAAGGATCTTTAGTAGAAGAGATGGGAATGATCAGCAATTGATTATTCTCCTTTCAAAACAGAAACCATCTTCTACCACATATTGTGTTTCCTATCAGATCATCTATAGTTATAGTCATGATCCTGTGGACCATGCTCCCAATATTAATGCTGTTTCGGCCGAGAATTTGATTTAACTTAAAAAAGGAACCAAAACCTTCGAATTCAAGCTAAAGAAATGGATAAAATAATACATTATACAAAAGTAAAATAGATATATATACAAGTAACCCCTTTATTCTCTCTAGAGTGGTTCTCCCCGTTCACTGATATTTATACTTAAGGAGCGAGACCCAAGATATTTACAAACATTGCGAGTAGTAAGGATTGCCGACCTGGCAAGTAGTTCCAGATTCGCAAACGGTTGGACCCTGTAGAACCGTAGTTAGCTGACTGTCGATGATAGCCTTTGAAGAGAAGAACTTACGGTCCAGCCAAGGCCTCCACATTGTCCGTAATGAGTTTGGGTAGCGCCGCTGGCAGTGATGGTAGTCGATGCTAACCAATTTGTTAGAGACCAGGACAGATTACAAGTACATTTCATTGGAACATGTTTCGGTAGAACTTACGACGGGTGGTAGTGGTGCTTGGGGTAGTGGTGCGGCTAGATGTTGTGGTTGTCTTGCTCGACGTGGTAGTTGTCTTGCTCGATGTAGTAGTTGTCCTGCTCGTTGTGGTGACTGGAGTAGTCGTACGGCTGGATGTGGTCGTGGGGGTGGTTGTAGGCTTTGTTGTGGTGGTAGTAGTTATTGGTTTGGTGGTAGTGGTGGTGGCCGCGGTTGTGGTCGACGATGTACGAGTGGTGGTTGTGGCACTGCCAGTTGGTGGAGGGCTAGTGCAACTTGGAACTCCATAGAAGATACCACGACCGTTGGTTCCAACGAAGACACGTCCATAAACCTTGTAGTCAACAGCGACTTTGTTGGCATCAGCAGCTCCGAATCCGTACGCGTCATTAATTCTAACCCAGTTGACACCAGCATCGTCAGTACGGTAGAGACCGGCAACACCGTCAATGGTGAAGAAACCAGCAATGGACCAGTAGGCCCCGGTTGTCTTAGGTGCACCCAGATCAAAGTGCCCACCCACAGTAGGGCCACTGATCTTGGTGAAAGATGCACCGTAATTTGTGGATCTGTATAGACCATCGCTTGCGGAGACCCAAACGTCGCCAGATAAGGTTGGGTTGGGCACGATTTTAGCTACGGCAGTAGCACTACCAAGTGTGGCTGTGGCAGTGAAGGTCAGGGCACCATCGGTAGAAACAAAAAATTTATCGGTGGATGCGGCATAGAAGACGGTATTGTTACGCTTATCAGAAGCAATGACTGCGCCTGCTGGGACAACAGCAATGTTCGTGAAAGCGTTGGTGTACTGGGATCGGATCAGGCCTGAATTGCTTGGGCTCCAGACCATGATATCGCCGCCAGCTGAAAGTGCGATGGTACCAGCTTGAGCATTGTTGGCAGCATAAATCTTATTCCAGGTTGCACCACCGTCGCCAGAGCTAGCAAGCTCTTGCAGTTGTGTACCGACACGAACCAGATTAAGAGGGCTGTTACCAGCATAGTCAAGACTAGTCGTGCCACTGAAGTAGAGGTGGAATTGGTCGGCAAGAGTTGGACCAGTGTCGAGACTCTTGTGCACAAAACCATCAGCATCATACATACCAGATAGGAGGATACCCGGTCCAGAGGGGGGTGAAAGAAGATCCTGAATAGCAGTCTCCTCAATACCGTTGGCCATGACCTGAATGGTGGGATTTCTAGTGGTATCCCATTTCAAAAGATCGCGGCCGCCCAAGATGGTCACACCAGTTCCGTAGAGCCAATGGTTAGAATCGAAGGGATCAATAACGATACACTCCAACATCCAGCCAAGCTCCTCAAAGTTGACATTCGATGAGTCAAAGATCCAAGGAGCTGCACTCCAATTGATGGTATAGTACTTGTTTCTGGTTGGATATCCAGCCCATTCCCAAATACTAGTCCAGGTGGCTCCACCGTTTGTACTACGCCAAATGATTCCATCTGGCCACCAAGAGTTTAACGCAGTTACCATGATCGTTCCTGGCTTCTGTCTGTCGACGGCAAAACCACCGAATCCGAAGTAATAGTCGCCACTTGGAGATGGTGGCGTAATATTCGTCCAGACTGAGCTGCTGATGTTGTATTTCCAAACGGATCCCAAGGTTCCGTCGTATGGACCACCACCGTTAGAGTAGGTGACATAAAGGACATTCTCTCCGGGAGAGAAAACACCCTTGTGGGGGACATAGCCAGTAGGCTGTCCGGGAATAGCACTCCCTACTCAAGGTTAGTTGAATCTTTTTAACTGAACACAAAGGCCGTAGAGCTCAATCCTTACAAGTGGAACCAGCATTAGTGCTAACGAATACAGAATTTCCAAGGTCCGCAACACCAGCAAAGATACGAGGAGTGGCAACAGTTTTGCTTCCTCCACTGTTTTCGTCAAATGTAATCCATGTTAAGCCAATTGGGTCCTGTTGGTATTCGCTAGGGTCCGAAGCATTTGGCTTAAATGTTCCAACGCTAGTGAATGAGGAGACCTTTCCCCAGGTTACGCCGTAGTCGCTCGATTTCCACAACCCATTTCCAGAACGGGCGCCGAAGAAAAGAATGTTGTTAGAGTGAGGGTCGATGGCAAGACGCTAGACAACGCTATTAGCTAGAGACTCTCAAGCAACTAGGATACCCAGGACCCATAAACATACCTCGCCAACACCTCTTCCAGGCATGTTACCTCCGACCTTGAATGGGAGGGCGGTCTCGGACCAAGTGTTACCTTTGTCCGTTGATCTCATGATGGCGCCGTTATTAGGATCCCACGAAATCGTATACATACCCACTGCCATGTAGACACGGTTAGTGTCAACTGGATCAGTAGCAATGGCATCGACACCCCAATGGTTCCTAGCATATTACGGGTTAATATAATTGTACTTGGTCATAGTCTACAGTTAAGCATTGTGGGCAAAGACGAGCAATATGGAATAAGATGTAGCTCAGGTGACTATACCAGTTGCTTGGTCCGACAAAATCGGTCAGTGGTGTCCAGGAATCATCGGCGTTGAGCCTGTATGCTCCACCAATATCGGTTCTAGCGTAAGCAAGACCCTTCTCTGTGGGATTAAAAACGATTCCGGGTATAAATCCACCACCGCCTCCAATCTTAACGTTTTTCCAGGTGTGACATTGCGATGGAGCAGCTGAGACAAGCAGCGGCGCGACAGCAGCGGCCAGCAGAGCAGAGATTGTGACCATAGTTGCAGATGTTCGCGGAACAGTTGGATGAGCTGCGTATCATCTCAGCGAAGCTTGGAGGGGTTGGAGTATTTTATAGACGACATCCAAGGCTCCCTTGACGAAAATCATTCAATGCCATCTAAAAGATATGCCTTTAGCCTCTCGGTTACATTTCTCCGGTAGACTCGGAATAGCAGAGAGTCCTCGACCGTATCATAAAGATGACGTCTCCACCCTCGTACGCGCCACCACTGCCCTGGGGCTGGGGAGAAGGGATGCGAGCTAGACTAAATTTGAGGGGATCATCGACCCGCTCCTCAACTAGCATTTAGTTAGATAGTAAGGAGAGTTCATGATTGTGGAACCGTGGTGTGAGAAGCCGATTCCGAAGAGAAAACCAAGTACGGAGTGACCTTCTCCGACGTTTTTGCAAAATTGAATCACCTCAATACCCATATTTAGGTCGACATCGCAAGGCCTAAGGTGGGTTCGTCGGCAGCCTGCATATTGAGCTGTTTTTTTTTGCCGTGAAAAAGACCCGCCATGTTGAATTGCATCTTATTCCGTCTATTGCGGAAGAATAAGCACCTAGTTGGAGCATGTGGTCGAAAGGAAGAATGCACGCATGTTTTTGCTCATGGCCTCGAGAAGGGGCCCTAGGTGGTAATGTATGCTTGGCCGGCTGGTTATACTGAATTTATCCACTAGATCGCGTGGTCTTCGATATTCGTGGTTTGTCGCCACGGAATCTGGGCACGAAACATTTGGTACCGATCACAAGGCAACATAGATACCAGGTTGGTAGTTAGAATACTCGCAGCACCGCACTGTATCCGGCAAAACTAGTGGCGAGAAGCGAAGAAGTTGTTGGATTTGGAGTGGAGATTTGGAGCGGTGGGGCAGGTCAAGCTGAAACGTTAGTGCCTTGCAGCAAACGGGCCGAGATCCGGCCCTCCGGTTTCATCCCATCTGCCACCATCATTGCAACGCAAGCCCGTCCAGCCCAGCCAAGCTTAACTAATTAGCAGTCTCGTAACCAGACTTGTGACTAACCAGCTGTCCAGTCTCGCTAGTATCCAAGAGATCTTACAATCTCTTGAGCGGGGCATCCTGCAGCGGAAGCTGTTGATCCAGGTGCCAATCACGGGGATTACCAGGTAACGAACGAGCTCTGCAGCGGTTCTGCGGTCTGTCAGGTTGGTTGGTTTCCGGGTAACAAATTCAAACCCGCGACGTCGAAGAAGAAATAACAATTGGAAACTGTCACCCAGATGAACCTCCTAGATTCCGAATAAGTCTTTCTTCTAGAAGGAGGCCTTCGGCATCCTCAGCGCCGATGACGACCAAAAGTCTACAGGCAATATATCTGCCTAAATCGCACCTGCAGTTGTGCTTTGCTTAATCTCAAGGTACAGACGACATCCACCAAATAACTCCATCATGCACGGCAGTACGGCTTTATATTTCCTTGGTTGGCCAACTCGAGAGCCTTTCTAGCAGTCACGTGCAGCAGGCGGCTTACGCGGTTTTGTCTTCAGTCGTTGTGGCGCTCCTCGAACAGCTCAGCCCTGAGAAACAATTAGCGTGAAGAAGTATCAAAATCATGAATTATTCTAATTTCCACCAAGTGCACTGCTCTGTCTCTTCCTCGACAACAAACCCCAGTCCTTTCTTGCCAGGCCCTTATCCGATCGTTAGAAGTTGCATAATCAGCTTCAACATCCTCAAGACCCAAGGAACAATACCACAAGTATTACTTGCGGGCCGATGTTAATCCGGAACTATAGCTTGCTAGAAAATTTATTGGACCAGGAAGGAGCTACCGAAGAAAACATGCCAGACTGCCCGCAGTCTAACCGGTAATCTGCTTTTATTCGAAATGTTTGATCAGTTAGTTGATACGAGCTATCTGAACTAATAAACATATTTTTATTCAAGCTGACGCTTTGTAATACTCTTAGTAAGTCGCTAGTAGCTTAGACACAATGTCACTACAGAAGACAGCGCCGAAACCGAGATTTTCGTTCTAGTTTACTGGGTGGGGGTACTTAACTTATAGATACTGCCTGAAGTTTTCCGTATTGGTCGATATTTATAGATTGCAGTCACTGAAACATGCAAAAGATGCCCACCAAGCCATGAATAAGTCATTACGTGAACCATGAGATCGAGGCGATCATTATAGTCCGAGACATCAACTCATACGAAAAGTCGAAATGAGGATTGAGCTCTTGGATTTGACAATCTAGCGGGCCTTTCGGTATTCCCTTAATACCATTGAGAGCCATTAATCGTTTACTTTAACATCTTGGGATTTATTTGACTTGTTGGAGATTCTTGAATTTCTTAACACTTCTTATTTTTAACATTATGATTAGAGAGGGGTTCTGGGATATACAAGCATTTTTGTTCTCGTTACCAGCCTCTGCAGAGCAAAACAGTTCGTGCGAAGCCGTTTCATTTCCAAACCGGATCCTTTTGTTTTGCATAGTACTTATCTTTTGAATACTATAGAGTTGGCGACAGGATAGTCTCAAAGTAAGACCCTGTGACATGAGTTCGAGATAGTTTTCGACTCCGCAATTGAGTCCACTTGGCCAGGTTCAAGGCCGGGGAACCAGAAAAATATATATGCCAAATTAACCGGAGAATCTATGTTCCCACGCGGATCGAATCCTATGAAGCCATCAGTCACCCTAGTAAAATCTTAACTTCTGGTGATGCACCAAGTCCAGAATTTTCATTCAACTGAATTCAAGATAAAGCACACCCTCTTTTGTCGCACGAAATGGGTTGTGTAATCTTCTAAACCTATTAGCCTGAGGAGTGATTCTCGATTTGGCAATTTGCCAAAAACACCAAGACTCTTGCTATCAATAGCCATATATGTATTACTCTAAAACATCGGAGGCAAAGAGCAAAACTTATATTTCGCTATCCCCGCCTCGAGTCATACAGAATCGGAGTTGCAATCCTTCTTTTAGTCTGACTCGAGACTCTTGTCCGTTGTAAAAGCGCAAAAATTTGTAACCAACAAGAATACCCGAAGAAGCAGTACGTCAGCAGTTGATAGGCTTCCCGCTTTTCTCGTAAACCAGAAGCCGGCCCTTTCTTGGCCTGAGTCGCTTCCCGCCCTTTCGCCGATTTCAGCATTCCATCTACACGCACAATTATCTCGATTCAAGTATGCAGCCCTAATTTTTTATTATACCTGCAGAAAGGAGATTTGGTTCCGGAAAATAACGGGATGGTGGGCTAATCCATGGGAGAAAGTCTCGTTGCCCGGATAAGGTTCCAGGGCTCCAAGAGATTGTTTAAGGTTGAACCAAATGCATGCATCCATGTTTTATCTCTTGGTATTTCTTGGTGTTGCCATCTTTCCTTTTTTTTTAAAAAAATTGGGTAAACCGATCATACTATGGTACAGTTTGAAGATCTTCCCATCTCATATAAGACAGTCCAATATCTTTTGGGTTTTATCTTTTCCGCGAAAAGAGATAATTTTTGGAGAATATCTTTAATTAACCTCCAGATGACACTTAATATACCAAACATAGAAAAAGTCTATCCGTCATTTTAAGCTGAAATCGTTCGGAAACGTCAAAGTTTGGCTAGTGATTAATGCAGAATTTAGAAGAACCCAAATGATTTATGATTTCTGACAAGTTCTCTCGGCTTTTAGCACAGCCTCGTTGTGTAATTTCCATAGTCCTACTCTAGCACCCTTCCATCTGCTAATAGATATCAAAACTGAGGCTGCATGCTGTACCTTAGGATACAAGCAGAATCCCAATCCACCCACAGTAGCTTTGCGAAGCTAAAAAACATAACCACACGTATTGTACAATATTAAAGTGACTGGGCGAAACCCAAATTTATCTCACCCTTGCTCAATTGTATCATTAAGGTTGCACATCTTTCGTAGTTGCAAAGGGCTCATATGTCCATTTGCCTCGCATAGTGGCAGTATTTTGAGCCACACCTACCCAGTTTATGATTCCATCTTGAGATTTTGTACACCCAGCAGTAGGCTTCCAAACAAGGTTATGCCCTATCGCGAACGGATCTTGGACAGGGGAACTAAAATATGCTTCTGGCCGTACGGTTGCTTCAGCGATCAGAGTACAAAAGCAATCATGGAAACATTGATTAGAGATCAGAGCGGAAGCAAGCGACTTTCTCTCCTTGAAGAGACGGATTAACAAAAGCGTGCGTTATAGTTTGCATCGCATTGGCCAGTGGTTTTCGTTCATAAGGGAGCATACGTAATTATGGCGGCGAAGAAGCGAGTTTCTTTTCGTCAGACGTACCGTGGTACCACTAAATTATGAGTATCGGAATTTACTGTTATATAATGCATCCCAACCTTTGCCTGAATTCCATAGACGTAATCCATATTACACATTCAAAATCTAACACAGCGAGCATTGGCCGTTTTTCAGCTAGCTCTTTGCCATAAAGCACGTATACTCGGTATGATTAAACAAAACAAGAGTAGCCTTAGCTTCGTGGGCACACATGAAGCTCAAGATTCAAGACGGCAGAGCCGGGATCAGCAAACAAGTATTATAGACCCAGTCTGGCCGACAGGCTGGCGGCCCTGGACATGTCTTGTTGGTTGTTTCTTTCTCATGTTCAATAGCTGGGGTATTGTCAATGGCTACGGCACTTATATCTCCTACTACCACGAATCACTTCTCGCCAGATATAATATTGTCTATTTCAATCTTATCGGCTCCACACAATGCTTCTTTATTTTATTCTTCTCGTTCGTGACGGGTCGTTTGCTTGATGCTAACTATAGCCGTTGGTTGCTCTTGACCGGTTCGATTCTCCTTATCATTGGCATGTCTAGCCTGAGCATCTGCAATGGCAGTGGTGGTCTTAATGATGGTAATTTTATTATTATCTGGACTTCTCAAGGACTTGTTTGTGGCTTAGGTATGGCATGCTTTTTTGTCTCGAGGTAACCCATAAGCCTAATAACATTTTATTACGATCAACTTATACACTAAAATATACTAATTGTTTTTTTGGGAATAGCTCACAAAGTACGTCGCTTTGACTCCCGTCTACAAGGTATCACAAATATGGTACTAACCCTCTGAATAGTTGCTGCTACTTGGTTTAAGCAAAAGAAAGGGTTTGCTATTGGAATCGTCGCATCGGGTGCCAGTATATGTAAATTAGCCCTGCCAACATAAGTAACCCTGTTGCAATCTTGTGGTAAACAGCTAATAAAATGTTGGTCCTTCTATCTCTAGCGGGTCTCATATATCCTACAATGCTCCGGCGCCTGATTGACGTCGTTGGTTTCAACCGCTCAGTACAACTAACTACCGCCGTTACAGCAGCAACATGTCTCATCTCTCTTTTTTTGGCTGTCCCCAATCCTGCCCATCATTTTAGAAAACCCTCACAATGGCGAGCCACTAAGACATGGATCGATTCTGGAGCTTTCAGAGACCCAGCTTTCTGCTGGTTCACAGCTGCGATATCCTGGATGTTTTTCGGATTTTATTGTGTGTTTTTCAACATTGAAGAATGGGCATCGGTTGTAAAAGTCGGGTATAAAGAAGTTCCCGAGCCCGGGCAGCGAGCTCTACGTACGTACTGGCTCTTAGCAATCATGAACGCTTCTAGTACTATTGGCCGGTTAAGTTCATCCTACCTTTGTGACCACTTTGGCGCATTAAATGTGCATACTGTTGTCACCTTGGTCTCCTCGTTTCTGTGTCTTTTTCTGTGGACTTTTGCGAAAACGTTTCCGGTGGCGCTTGCTTTTGTTGTAGTTTTCGGTGCCTTTTCGGGGAGCGTGATTGGTCTTCCACCTGCATCTATGGCAGCTATTCTTGGACCCGAGCCGACTCAACAGGCTAAACTGGGCCAGTGGACTGGTATGATGTATACCATCTCTTCGTTCTTTGCTCTAACGGGGCCGGTGATCGCGGCACACTTGGTAGTCAAGTTCGACAGCTACATTACAGTCCAGATGTGGAGCGGGATGTGCCTGTTTTTCAGTGCATGCTGTATGGGAGTGGCTAAAGTTTATAATTCTCGAAACGAAAATGTTGCTCGGGCACATACATGGCGGATGACAACAAAATCAACGCCAGCGAGTAGTATTCGGAGCAGAAGTATAAGCCGTCAGAGAGATATAAGCGTCGCTTAATATTTCACAGCTGTTACAAGACTGCTTACAGCCAATGCCTATCCGGACTCCTAATACCCCAAACTCATCAACTACATGATCTGCCCATTATGAATCGGTTTACTGTTTGCTACTTTTATTCTTTCGTCATTTTCCTTTCTTACCAGCGGCTCATGAATTGATTTTACTCGTTTTTATAAATGACTTGGCAGTTATAAGAAGAGTACGAGTATTGTACTTGCAACGAATAACTTCGGCGTGTAAACTTAATTAATCATAGACACAATCTTGGCCAATTGGACACGATCCTTGTACAACTATGACCTAGTGCTGAAGCTTTCGAGTATACGAAGCTCTTGAAGCCAAAATTATATTGATAGTGCATGTACTGGCGTGTAATCTTCATGTTTGAATTGCTGGCATACGCACGCATATTTAATTTGGTGTATGTACGCGTACGAGTGGCTCCAGCAGCGCTGCCATGTTGGTTACAATTTAAGGTAAGTTTATGGCGCACTAACTTATTGATATACAAATGCCTTCCTATTCATCTGTTAACTCACAAACTGTAATAAAATGAATCGGACATGATATCAATTCTCGAACTTCCAGCGAGGTCACTCCATCCTAAAACATCCCGTTCTGACGTTCGGTGGCAGACCATGTGGTGAAAAGTGTGTTGAGGGCGCGATCAAATCTTATCTAATCTCATCGGCACAAATTCGACAGCCGGCCCGTTTCTCCCGCCAAATCTTTAAGGTACACACGACTATCAGTAGGAGTCATACTTGACGCCAGAAAGTACAGCAATTAGAAAAAAAAAATTATTATCGACTGTTCCTGCGCCATCTAAGACGAGGGGTTTCGACTTCTATAACTTATATGCTCTCAGTCGCATCAATTGCGCCGAGGATTTCATTCCAAAGACTCCTACCACATAAGGCATCAACAGTCCTTCGACAATCCTGCCCCGCAACTCGCTTTCATCAACCTCGACTGCACCGTCTTTTTACCGCATCTCCATTCTATCAATTGGTTTGTTACACCCACTCACTGCAATTAATATCAATGGTCCAGGGTCTCATCAAGCTTACCATTGTCGAAGCTGACCGTTAATCAACAGCAGGAGCGGCAATTGATACCCCCACCAGAACCCCACGATATGACCACCTACGACGGCAAGCCGCTCCAGCGGGCGGCCCTCGACACCTTGCTCCGTCGCCGCATGTTCTATGCTCCAGCATTTGACATCTATGGTGGTGTCTCTGGTCTCTATGACTATGGTCCACCAGGTTGCGCCCTTCAAGCTAATATTATCGATACATGGCGGAAACATTTCATCCTTGAGGAAGACATGCTAGAAGTCGACTGTACCATGCTCACACCACACGATGTTCTCAAGACATCCGGCCACGTCGACAAATTCTCCGATTGGATGTGCAAAGATCCTAAAACTGGCGAAATTTTCCGAGCTGACCATCTTGTCGAAGAGGTGTTGGAGGCAAGATTGAAGGGAGACAAGGAGGCCAGGCATCTGGAAGCTGGGGCTCCTGTTGAGGAGACCGCCAAGGATGTTGAAGGCGCTGAAGATAAAAAGAAGAGAAAGAAGAAGGTCAAGGATATCAAAGTTATCAAGCTGGAGGACGCTGTCGTCCAGGAGTATGAGGAGACCTTGGCAAAGGTTCGCAGCTGACAACATCAACTAGAAGTAAAAAGATAGTGGACTAATCTCAAGCTTTTAATAGATTGATAACTTTGATGGCAAGGACCTTGGTGATATCATCACAAAATACAACATCAAGAACCCTGGAACCGGTGGCGATCTTGAATTACCCGTTGCCTTTAATCTCATGTTTGGTACTACAATCGGTCCAAGCAGCAACTTGCCAGGGTACGACATTTTCCCAAATCCTATCTGCCTTTGTAACAGACGGAAACTGATTTGAAGCACAATAGTTATCTCCGTCCGGAAACCGCCCAAGGCCAATTCCTTAACTTCCAAAAGCTTCTCAACTTCAACAATGAAAAGATGCCATTTGCGTCAGCCTCGATTGGCAAATCTTTCAGAAACGAGATTTCTCCCCGTCAGGGTCTTCTGCGTGTCCGCGAATTTTTGATGGCCGAAATTGAGCATTTTGTTGACCCAGAGAACAAATCTCACCATCGTTTCCCAGAGGTCGCGGATTCCGTTACCCTCAACTTTTTACCTAAAGAGACACAGCAGGCCGGTAAAACCGATGTCGTCAGGAAGACCATCGGCGAGGCTGTCGAGGAAGGCATGGTTGACAACGAGACCTTGGGTTACTTTCTTGCAAGGATCAATCTATTCTTGAAGAAAATTGGTGTCGATGAGAACAAGATCCGATTCAGACAACATATGGAGAACGAGATGGCCCACTACGCTAGCGACTGTTGGGACGCTGAGTTACAGACCAGTTATGGCTGGATTGAGTGCGTCGGTTGCGCTGACAGAAGTGCCTACGATCTGTCAGTCCATCAACAAAAGACTGGTCAATTCTTAGGCGTCAGAGAAGTCTTAAAGGATCCTAGAACCGTTGAGGAATGGGAAGTTGATATCAACAAGAAAGTGCTTGGCCCCAAGTTCAAGAAGGATGCTAAAGCCGTTGAAGAAAGGTTGGCATCGTGCTCAAACCAAAAAGAGCGTGAAACCTGGGCGGAAACTTTGAACGGTGGAGCTGACATCTCCGTTCTGGTGGAGGGTCTGGGCAAGGTCGACATAAGTAAAGACCTGATTACGGTTGAGAAGAGAAAGAGAGTGGAATCCAGTAAGTTGTCAAGGTCGTTCCCATACTTTTTATTTACTCAATGAGTGACTGATATTATCTGCGATAGCCCGAGAATACACCCCTAATGTCATCGAACCCTCATTCGGTATTGGACGTATCCTCTATTCGTTGATGGAACATGTCTTCTGGACACGTGAAGGAGATGAAAACCGCGCTGTGTTGTCATTCCCGCCGACCATCGCACCAACCAAAGTCCTTTTAGTACCGCTGTCCAACAATGTAGCGTTCAACCCGTTCGTGAGCTCGATCTCTGCAAAGATCAGACAGTTGGGTCTTAGTAGCCGTGTCGACGCTTCTGGCGCCACGATCGGTAAGAGATACAGCCGGAACGATGAGCTGGGTACGCCATTTAGTATTACGATCGATTTCCAGACGGTGAAGGATCACACAATCACACTGAGAGAGCGAGATAGCACGAAACAGGTCCGTGATACGATTGATGAGGTTCTTAGCACATTGAAGAGGTTGGTGGAAGGTAACGAGAGCTGGGACGAGGTCAAGCTGAAGCCATTTGAGACCCAAGAGGCGGATGATTAGAATCACACTTCCCACCTAGCGTGACCCGTACAGATTAGCTGCGGTGCCAGTATCATTGCAAAAGTTTTCTTCTAATGCAAAACGCGCGTGTTTACAAGATCTTAGTACATAGATGTGTTTTACCTGTAAAACAAAGCAAAATACTAATTTCGGCCTGTGGTACCAACCCAGCAATACGCTTGTTTCCTCTTTGAGATCTCGACAGTAATTCTGAGACGTGATTGGGCTTGGCGCTTGATCCCGTGGGATTTCGAAGGCAAAAGGTAGCCAATCTCAGCCGCAGGTTCCAGACTCTTGGATGGTTTAGAAATGAAAAGTAGAGAGCGCATTTCGGAGGCCAAATTTCCTGTTAGGGGGAGAAAGAGATTGTTTAGACAGATATCTTGCAATTGGAATGAGGCGCTACTGTTTCTTCATCTTTGTTTCTTCATCTTCGACGTTCGCGATTAATCGACTGTAGACATCGCCCTCAACCTCGTCGTTCAGTCTGCCAGCGTTACAAAGAGCCTGGCCTCTCCGACAACACATTCTCAGCTCAGTCTCTCACAGGGGCTCAACCGACAATCACAAGATTATAATGGCAAAGGGCGACCCGGAGAAAGGCCTCGTGCTCCCGGACCTCAGAGATGTCTACGGCGGAGTCGAAGATAACGGGCCGGTCGGCGGCGTAGTCACAGAACAATCAGAGGCGATCGCACCCTCATCCTCCGCTTCAGACCAGAAGGCTGGAGGTGCGTCCGGGTCATGGTTCACGAAGAAGCGGATAATAATCATCGCTGTGGTTGCAGTTATTGTTGTCGGTGGGGCTGTAGGTGGAGCGGTGGGTGGAGTTTTGGGCAGCAAGAAATCGAGCAGCAGTCCAGGAGGGTCCTCTGATAACCAGACATCATCTGCATCTGGCGGTGCAGCGACATCCACTCCAGCCACTGGAACGAGCGGAAGTGGTTCATCTCCAACCTCTCCTGCTGCCAGCGGGTCGGTCAATACGATAAATCCAAACCCCACAACAACTGGAATTATCATCCCCACCGGTTTTACCGCAGTCGCCTTTTCGGGTGCCCCTACTCCATCGGTCAAATCCACACCACTATCTATCAACGTTGGATTCCCCGGCCTGAGCCCGAATTTCGAACTCAGCGCTGCTAGTATTGTAACTAATGGAGACTTTGGTGAAAATCTTACCGACTGGAGTGATCCTGATAAATGTTGGGGTGTGGAAAAATGGGATGGGAAATACTTCAGCGCCTGGAATGGAAACCGCCCAGGTCCTTCCGCTTGCGATTTGAAGCAGGTGATGAGTAGGAAAGACAATTCTGGCAAAGACACCGATTATGTAGCCAGTTTTCTGTACCGGAACACCAATGACCAGGTAAGCCTATTTACTTATCAAATTGAGGTTTATATTGTTACTATAAAACTAACATTCGGGACAGGTTAGCAACAGTGCCTGGCTCTGGGCCTATCTCGGCGACGAGAGCACGGTTTACCAGGTCTTAGCGACCAACGAGAAGAAAACAACGGCGGAGAGTGGCTGGGACACAGCGGCGTATAAATTTACAGTCAAAGCGAATAAGAAGGCAATGATTGTTTTCAAGGGTTACCACGATCAATCGTACTGGGAGGTCTCGGAGGTCCAAATTGTGCCCCTGGACATACTTAATACGTAGTGTTTTTAGCGTGCTTATGATTGATGCTCTGTTATTGTTGCTCTGTTATTGTATAATATACTGTCTTGGAGTTACGTAAAAATTAAACGAGCTGCCGTTGGATCTAAGGCAGCCAGTTTCCGCTGTATTATATAATACTCTATTAACACTTTAACTTCTGTTTGTCAACATGTGCACAATGCCTCCAGTTGATCGCATGAGGCTGCGTCCTGGCTGGCAGCTGGCCTGCAGAGCGCTGGCTTCATGATCAGTCCAAACATCATATATACTTAATTGTACGATACTAAGTTTCAAAGAGGAAGACGTATGGGTATGACTATTGCAAGAATTATATTGATGAACCCTGACCGAAATACCTTAATAGGCCGCTACAAAGATATCATCTCCTGGGCCAATTAGACAATTTCGGCGTTCTAAACTGATCATATGCATGATGCAGGAATACCCTTTTCCAGCACACCCTCAGTCTATTAGACAGGCACCAGAACATTCGAAAGCAAACCGATCGTTGTATTACGTAGCAGGAAACCGGTTCTTGGGACTCGATTTAGCGGTGCGGCATAGCGATGCTCGCAACGAGCTGCAGCAAAGATTTCCAGCAAACTCGAACCCAACAGTCGTCCAAACGGCATGTATGTACGTCTCACGCGCACACTTATCACATTTCGAACCGTGCGGGCACTCCAGTGTCCCGGTTCACTCGGTGTTTCTCTCACAAGGGCAAACGCCGTTCAATCGATCGATTGATCAGAAAGAGGGGTTTGATCAATTGAGCCCCCACCGGAAGGACGAGCGCTGCCAAACGGGGGCATTTCCCGCGACTTGAGGAGATGCAGGCGAATAGGATCCAGTTCCACGGTTCCCAGGACCCGCCAAACTATGCCAAAAATTCGCAGCTGGGAATTCCGGAACCGAAGCAACCCACACCCTCCTCAACGCATCATGGAATTTGCAAGGTTCTAGCTTCCTTCTCGTCACATATTCTGCAAGAGCTGCAGACGCGTGGTACCCACAATTATTATTGTCCTTCGGCCCGCTAGGAATGTTGGAATTTAATCGACCGCTTTTCCCGTCAGAAGCACCAGCTGGGCAGGGAAGGGCTGGCGTTCGAAGGAGGGGTAAGCGCGAGTTTTGGGGCGAGTCGAGTGCATGAGATCCAGACACAAGAAAATTGGAAGACGGAGCGAGGGAAATGGTGTCAGGCAATTCGTACCGCGATAGCCCAGACGTTCCAGATTCTAACGGACGCATAGACCTCTTCTCCGCATTCTCAGCCATCTCGCTCACTGGTTAGCTCCCCTTTTAGACCCGCTCCCGCCCGTCCTGCTCGAAAATCAGTGTTTCCGCAGCTTGCATCCTTCTTCTTTCCTGAGTTACCAGAATCGCGGAACCTCTGAAGCACCCTTTCCGTTTCCTCTAGATTTATTAATTTTATTTTTATTTTTGAGAAAAAAAATAACTAAAAATAAAAACTTCAACGTCTGTGTCCAAGATACCTTGCAATGGCTCCATCAGACGAAACTATTCTTGTAAGAGCCCTTTCCATCCTTGGACACGCGCTTTGTGGGATCGACATGACATCCTAACCCATTCGATAGATCACAGGGGCCTCTGGCTTTGTCGGCTCTGGAGTCGTCAATCGAATCTTAAAGGAAGGCTACAACGTCATCCTAACCGTTCGGGATGATGCACAACGACCGTGGCTAGAAAAAGTATTTGGTCATAAAGATCAGGTCAAATTCGTTGTCGTCCCGGACTTTCAGGAAGCCGGTGCTTTCGACGAAGTAGTCAAAGGCGTGGACTATGTTATCCATACCGCTAGCCCTATCCCTAAACCTGTAAGTGATGAGAAATAAACACAAGATATAAAGTAATCGATTGCTAATTTATACTACCCAATTTAGGACTTATTGCAACCATGGAAAAAGAACTACATTGATCCAGCCGTTCAGCCAACTGTTAGCCTCTTGGAGGCTGCCACCAAAGAACCAAAGATCAAGAAGGTCGTCATCACAAGTTCTTGTATTTCTTTCGTTCCACTGGACCGCTCTTTGCTCGGAGAAACCCGTACCACCAATGGTAAGCGCATCTACTTGTACAATCACTAATACAACAGGTATACTAACCATTATCCCAGAGGCCAAGGGAAACCCAGAGATTGACGAGAACGCGGACTTTGGCTTCCCCTTTGGTGCCTACCACGCCTCCAAAATCGCCGGAGATGTTGCGACATGGAAATTCCACGACGAGAAGAAGCCAAATTACGCCATCATCACCATAAATCCAGATTTCGTCTACGGTGGTATCCCGGTTCTCAAGTCCGCGAAAGCGCTTGATGACCACCACACCACGTCCGCAATTCTGTGGCGCGAGTACACGGGAACCGACGGCCTACTTCGTTACCAGGAGACAGACCACTCTGTTCATATTGACGATGTCGCTGAAGCCCATGTCAAGGTTCTCGATGACAAATACAAGGATGGCGAGAGGTTTATCCTGTCCGCTGGAGAGTTCAAGTGGGATGATCTGTTGGCCTATGCGCAAAAGAAGTACCCTGAGCTAGGATTCAAGCTTAACCCGATTCCAGAGTGGAAGAATGGTTGGGATGCGCTATATTACCGGCTAGATGCGAGCAAGGCTGAGAAGGAGCTAGATATTAAGTTCAAAGATATCTATACCCAGTTTGATGATCTCGTAGCGGCTATGAAGAAACATGATGATCTGGAAGAGACACTGAACAAGGCGGCGTAAACAGCAAAATAGGACCATGTTGTTGTATCTCACAGATTAATTAGATGTCTGAATATATTATTTTTGAAGCAGCTCTATACAGCTACCTACAATGGAGATTGAAATGTAGCATCGGGAAAACGACCCCCAAAAAGCAGAGCCAAAAAGGGCTTAAGGACATAATCATCCAGTCAGAATGAAATACATAGTCTAACTCACCAGGGTAGTATATTTGCTTCTAGTACTATTTAAAATGATCCAGAACCCCCTCCCACCGATACACTCGGCCCTCTACAATCCCCAAAAGGCTTAAAAAGCTGATTGGTATCGGCTCGATATCATACATGCCGCCTTTCGCATAGTTATCTATAAATCCATAGCCCGAAACCACCAACCAAATGACAGTACTCAGCCATGCCACAAGCTTCATTTTCCATCCAACGAGTTGTTTCCCTAAAACCATTTGCTGGATGATAATTCCTATAGGCTGCAGAATCAGAAACGCGGCTGCTTCGAATCCATCGCCCGATTGCATCCACGCGCCCGAGAAATGCAATATCGCAGAAAATATAAAGGGTATGAAGACCCGCAAAATCGGTGACTTGACCGTATGCGTCAAAAACACAAATTGCTGCCGGAACAGTCCGTGCCAGGCTATCCGCCAAAAGTCCGCAATAGTGTACCATTCTTCCGTCCAGATGCCAAACAGGTCCGGCCATTCTTTGTGATCATCGCCGGCGACACCAACCATAAAGAGGGCGCAGAGCGTATGCTCAACGTCAACAGCCATCCAGATTGCTGAGGCGCCTAGAATTGTACGCGCGGGTCCCGTGAAAACGGTATCGGGTAAAGTTATGGCATGTGAGGCGGACGAGAACCATAGATCGTAGTGGCACCACGCGAGGAGAAAGTCGATCAGAACCCATATCATAAGCACTCTAGCGGCGCGCGTCAGGAGGAACTGCGATCGTGATAGCTGGGATACCTTGGCGCGACGTTGCTTCAAGTGTTGCGGTTCAAATGGAGTAAGCAGCATTCTTGGGTTGTTATAGCAAGCTCCCGCCCAATCAAACCGCTGCCGCCACGTTGGATTTACGGAAGGGCATGGCTTTTTGGGTATTTTGAAGATTTCGGTCAGGGGTATTTCATAGCGATACGGGGTGACGAGGAGAAGATCAATGCCCTGGAGCGTAAGACAGACGGCAGCTGTTCCGTAGCCAAAGTTAATGACTGGAGAGGTCAGATGGTGACAGAAAAAGGTCGCCTGGATGCCGAGCCCGATTACGATAGGTACAACTACAGTTGGCAGGGACTTTCTGAGAAAAGAGGTTTTTGGTAAAGGACCAATTATGGCGAGAGTGGTGATCTGAAGCGCAATTGAGATTGGGACGAGCCAGAAAGTCTGCCGGTCGGATGGACTAAGATGAGCGACGTTATATGTGGGAGAGCGAGGGATATATTGGACATTATTGGGGACGAGAGGCGTCGCAAATAGCATTTTGATTTGCTGCGCCGTCGTGCGTCGACGCCAAAGACGGGTTTAAACAGCAAGAAGTAACTGTTGAGAATATGATGTAGGAATAGAGCTGGTATTCGTTGCTGTTGTTTATATCGCTTGGCACCGGGGAATGTTGACGGGATCGTTATCCCCTGAGGAATAGAGTGCCAAAGTTGGACGATGTGTCTGCTCGATTCGATCGAGCTTCAAGCCATACCTTAACACGGACTGTTTGGCGCTAGCTGTTAAACTTGGTCAGCAGAGTTGAAATCAGGATTTGATTTTATCGATATACGTACAGACCAATGATACAGATGATGCGGGCATTGGACTAATTGCCGGAGGGTGAAGATTTCAAATGACCTTGCTTACCTTGTCGCATCAAGGTAAGCGGTCCGAAATAGCGCGTTCCATTTCGTCCTATAGCTAGGGCAAATCTCACCCTCTAATAAAGCCGACCAGAAGTGCCATAAGATAGAAGAAACTTGAGTGAGGAGATGTTACGAAGGGGAAGATTGTATCAATTATGGACTTTTTGTGGGGAGAATGCCAAGTCAGAATCGGTTAATAAGAATGTGATGATGATGATGGTGATGAGGAGGCGTCGCTAAATAAACATGACAAACCGCTAAACAGGGATATAACTATCAACATATAACTTGTTGCACCTCAACTAGTTTTCTATACACATGGCAGTACTTTTTCCAGTCGCAAGCAAATATACAAAGAAGTCGCGAGATCGCAAGATGCAAAAAAAAAGAAGGCCTCCGATGATGTCAAGGATGACTACTAGAAAGAAATCCCAACCCCCCCTCCTCACGTCTTGCTTCCCCTAATATCTGTAACCAGTGTTGTATGGACCGTCTGGGAACTCCACTGGCTGCTGCACTCGATCCGTATAGGGATCTTGGTGGCCAGTCAAAGGCGTCATCCGGCCACCTTGGTCGCTCACGCTAGCATTGTGCTGGTTGCGATACGCATCCCTCCTAAAATCGTCTACATCCTCGTCATCATCTTCACCTTGCCACCGTCCCTGGCCTACTGCTGTGCTAGATAGCGGTGCGTAAATACCACCGGGAGCAGGAGTAATGGGTTGTTCGTAGGGGGACTGTGGATGCCCGTTGTTGTCGTGCTCGTCGTCTTGAGGATCGAGCATGTGGTCGTCCTTGTGGCTGAAGGCGTCCTGAGTCGTAGCTTCAACATCATGTTGCATAGCCACGACTCCAGGTTGAAGGTGAGAGGTGAAGGGCATGTTTTCTTTCCAAAGGTAATAGCAGGTGTAAGCGTACATTCCGGTTGTAATGGCGAATGCGATGCTGGATATTGATACACCTCGTTAGTTTTTCCATTCGCACCCCTGATCAGTGGACATGATTCTTACAATACCACCACGGCAAGACCTATCGCGGCTTTGGATATCTCGCAGATTTTGGGAGTTCCGTACGCCGTTGTGTCACAGCTCTTAGATTCACCTTTCGAAATGCCGTTGTTGTTATGTACCGCTAATGAGACGAACCCCGCAAACCATAGGATCTGATGAGTAGGATACCAGTGTTAGACCTTGCTACCACTAAAGAAATCGAGATGTGTTCTCAAGCTAGAGTAATACGTACTGTAGAGAGGAAGCATAACGCCGACTGCGCGATGGGGTGCGAAAATTTGACGGTCCTCGGCCACCTGGGTGTCATTGCCGCGTAGATAATAACCGGAACCGATATAAAGCACTATCCAGCCGAGAAGGAGCTCTACGTAAGCATAATGATCGATATAATCACGTACTGTGGGGATTGTCACGTACCATGGCGAACAGCAGGTTTGCCTCACCAGGCGACCCGCCCTTCTGAGCCTTTAATGCTAACAGCACACACCATAGTATAAAAACGAACAAGCCCTGGAATCCATGCGTGAAGAAAGCGGCCTTCTGAATGGCCTGGATTTTGGCCAACGACATCACCATTGTGATGTTGTGGTGGTGGTTGAGGCTTCCCCCCCGTTGCTAGGGAGTTTGACGGTTCGGTACGGCTGGGATGTCAAGTTTTGCACCAGATAATCGTGGTAAGCAAGGCGAAATCTACC
This sequence comes from Dactylellina sp. 'tibetensis', assembly GCA_036971435.1. NCBI lineage: Eukaryota > Fungi > Ascomycota > Orbiliomycetes > Orbiliales > Orbiliaceae > Dactylellina > Dactylellina sp. 'tibetensis'. The sequence goes on from JAKDFA010000013.1 coordinate 136,919, forward strand.
AAGATAGTACACAGGTAGCAATCAAGCCGTATCGAGAACGTGTCGTCGTCGTTAGATATGCAGAATGTAAGATTTCGCGGTCGGAATTGGGGGAAAGAAAACAGGAGTGGGGGGAAGAAGAAATAGGTCAGCTCTGAGGGCTGGAGCTGAAATATAAGCCAAGCCAGGTTCGATCGGAGATTATTTCAAAATCGACGCTAAAAGCGTCCAGTTGAGGCTGAGAGTGTGCGGAAGAAAAAGCTTAGCTATCGAGTCGACAAATTAGATACCGTCACCAGGAAGCACAGATAATTCCACTGTTTGGTGAAGAAGAACGCTCGAACAGAGGATACTTTTGCGGATTAATTGTAATCACGAACCTGGGGGGAAGCTCACGATTATAAAACTGCAGGGCATCGTCATCACCAAAATAAAACCGAAACGGGCAGAGTCTGGCTTAGCTGCTCTTTGGGGAACCAAAATCCAAAAATAGCAGCAAACGGTTGTTGGAGGATCAACCAGGAGAGCACAGCCCGGATTAGGACCGCCCCGGACAACTGCTCCAAACGCCCAAGTATTTGGGATGGATCGATGCCTACGTACGCGTGCGTACCTCAGCCGCGAGCATGCATTCCTTCTTCTAGTCATCGTTTCCTTTGTCTTTGTGGACCTAAACCAAATTGCAAAATCGTGCTGCAGTCGAATCCATGATATTCATGAATCGTATTGTCTGTAGCACCACAATTTATTCGGACAGGGGACTGGTTATCGGGCGCCACATGTGGGTGGCTTTAATCTACCACAACACAAAGCTAGGCTATCTCGTCCTCTACCAACCTTATTGTTATCATCCATCTGTCGATGAGGGCTGCTAAACTTAAAGTTGATGGGTTGGCGTTTATATAACCGTAACTATGTTTCTATAAGACGGAAATATTGGTTTAGAGCGGAGTTGCAGAGCCAATGAGCCAGACTAGATGTGCTATCTTGTCTTTAGCAACCTGTTCTGGTGCACATACGTGTATGTCCGATTATACGTTCGGACAATCATGGCCTCGGAAAGCCTTAATATTGAGAAACTGGTCCTTTGTATTATTTGTGACTATCCTTTTGACTATACGAAAAGTGATCGTACAGGTGTTAACATATCTAAGAAGAACTGGGGATAAGAAATACATTGCTGCGCTCCCAGAGAGGTTTCAATAATGCGTTGACGAAGGAATGGCTTCGAGATGAAAATGAAGGCAAATTCAATGCAAAATGAATGAGAAGGAAAACTATACGGTTGATTAAAGACATCGGAGACTCAAAGATCAAAGTAGAATGCGAGTAGCAGGATAGGTAAACAGTGCAAGTCTAGAACTGCCTCGGATCTCTCCGGAATACCCTAAATGCAGCCTGAAGTTTGGTCGTAGTCAGGTGCCTGTCATATAAATTACTCATAGACCATTACGCCTAGCCTTAAAGCTATTGAACCCTGATTCTCAGCTGAACGAATACCTTGCAAATACCATATGCAGAGAATTTTATCAATGGGAGATAGATACCCTTGACTGTCGGAATGCGTTCCAGTGGTTAAATGTTCCCCAAACCGAGTTTGAGACGGTCCTCATGACATGGGAATGCATATGCATGGGGTTCTCGGAGTTTTCGGATCAAATTTTTTTTGTTATTTTAGATCTCGAATCAACGACAAGCCCCCACCGAAATTCATTCTTTGCGATGGTGGATACTACAGCTCTCTCTATACATATGTGGTCTTCAGGAATAAATTTTGTAATGGAGGACAATCGTAGTATGCTAGCATGAACAGACTGGGGTATAAGCGTATCGTCTAGCCGTATTTCCATGACTTTGATACAGCCAAGCCTCATCAAGCCCGGGTCCAAGATGCTTGTTTGGTCAGCTGGTGAACCGTACCATAATACGGCCATAAAAATGATGCACTATGCCCTAGAGGATGTTATTCAGCCTACATTTCGAGCAACCAAAACCAAGTGCCGAGGGATGAAGTGCAAACCTGAACTCGGGATTCCCCCCGCTTTAGAAGTCCGATATACCCGACTGCAGAGTTATAAAATCAAAAGAAACAGATCTGTGGATGAATGCCACATCTAGATCCAACCCATGGAAAACCAATTTAGCCTCGCATGATGCAATATCACACGATCAAATTGGGGAACCAGTTTCAGAGACCTGGGTAGTTGAATTATCCAAATATAGTGAGAAATATATGGTCCAATTGAAAGTGGTTTCACTTTTAACATGCAAGAGTCTTGGTGTTGTGGGTGGAAATTGGGGGTTTGAGGCTACAAATTGGGCAAGGCGTTTGTGTAAATCCAGGTTTAGAAATAATCAGCTACAGAGGCTAAAATCCTCGGAATATATTTTTATCCGGAATCCTAGTGGGTCTGGCGGAAGGCCTAGTTTTTCCTGGCTCCATTTTCCTGGCTTAAGAGAAAAGCCAAGGTGGGACGAGATGTCGACGAGGAAGGCGAAGCTTCTTGGATTTCCATAATGCTCATTTTTGCTAGAGAGATTACCGTAGGCACCATAACGAATACTTAGAGATCCTCACACATTGAAATGATACTAGCTTGTCTCGGATAGACATCCCGAGATTTGCTAGGATATTGCGAAAAAACTTTTTTTGATCTGGGATGGTACAAAGATACACCAAGTTGGACAATATCTCAATGCTATCGATAAGAACGGTACACGAGATCTTTCTTTCAAGTTTTTTAGGATGCCCACAAGATCGAGAAGAGACTTTCCGATTCTACCGTGGACAGTCCTGCACGCCATTATGGGTGGCTCGAGCTCGTTTCCGCCGATTGAAAATACAAAACTTAATAAAGGTCTTCGGAGCATTTTTGAAGCATTTCCGGCAAATATAAGGATATGGTATTATATATGCGAGGTCTTGCGGGGAGGAGGGAATAAGATTTAGCTCATATGGCCAGAGGTTGAAAACAGGACCCCGCTTAAGTTTTAAATTCAGGGTGTAACCACTAGTCAATTGAAAGTTGAATTGATAGGCATATTCCGAGATGAATCCTTATTTGCCTCTCTGGCTGGGGGGCCAGGGCTGTTTGATGACCAATGCAGTTGAGGGCAAAGTAGTACCGGAGTCTAGGAAAGGTGTCCCGCATGAGCCCTCGCCAGAGAAATGTGTTGCGGACGTAGTTGTGAGTGCTGCTTAGCTACTGCAGGTACCACCGTCCAATTTAGGGTCTTGTAGGCGGTTGTACGGAACGGTCAAATCGGGGAGTCTACAGGCAAACCCTGGTGATTTTGTTCTGGAAGGCTGGGGCAGGTGGGTCGTCGAAGGGGGTTTTTCCGGCTGAATTGGCCATCACTTCGCAGCAGAGATGTCTAGAAACCTAGTCACAAGGTCCTGTGGGTCTTTATTTCTCTTCTAGATGCCTTTCGGACGAACTGTACTGGGAGTAGGCCTTTCAATCGATCTTTGCTTAGGAGCCGGGGTTAGCTTGCTCTGAGAATATCCGGGGTATGTTACAGAATGTCGAGTTTCTCGAATGCCGCGCACGATGCGAACCCACAGCAAACGCCTTGTGCCTGGAATACCGGCCCGCGCACAAGCCACCTGACCAAGTCGCTAACCCCAAAGCTCAATATCGACGTTTCAAACCTAGCATGTGTAATAATTATGGCATCAGATTTGAAGGCTGCCCGGCTTCTTGAGAGCGAGTTTTTTTTCTTTTTCTTGCCTACCTGCGCTTGAAGCAGCAATCATCCCATCCTCACCCTCGTAATGTTCCGATGTTTCGGTCTGGACCTCCACAATGTGATTGTGAGCAGCCGCGCTCGTCTGGTGGAAATTCAGCAGCACCGTGACAGAAAATTGGCAGACATACATGGGCCTGTTGCCTCTCCACGTCCAATATCCGACTCACCGACGGATCACAGCTAGTGCTTTCCCGCTGTAACGAGATGATCTCATGAGCGCACCCCGGCTAGAGACCTTGCTCTATCCTAAAGTGAATTGTGCAGAGAGAAGAGAGGCTGGCGAACTCCACACTTCTCTGTCTTCGTCGTGGGAGAAAGTCGATATATAAAGATCGTGATCTCACCCACTCCGTCCTGTTCTTTCCTCCCTCAAGCCTGGACTTCATAACGATTTGACAATACCTTGATCCGGAACACACATCGATACGCTCGGCCGTATACACAATGAAGTACTCACTTGCCTTCAGCGCTCTTGCGCTTATCAGCTCTGCGGCTGCCCAGCAGCCCCTGTGGGGACAGTGCGGTGGTATCGGCTGGACTGGCAGTGGTTCTTGCGTCGCTGGCGCTTTCTGCTCCACTTTGAACCCTTACTACGCTCAGTGCTTGTCTGGTGCCGGTCAGGCCACCACCACTACCACTCGTACCACGACGACGTCTCCAGTTCGTACAACCACTACGACCACCACTCGTACTACGACTACGTCTCCAGTTCGAACTACCTCCACCACCACTCCAGTTCGAACCACCACCACGAGCACCAGGACCACGACCACGTCTCCTGTTCGCACCACCACCCCACCAACTACCACCACCACCCGAACAACCACTGGTGGCGGCAACCCAGGAAGCGCAGTTACCCTCACTGGTAATCCTTTCGCTGGCCGTACTCAGTACGCCAATGCCTACTATTCCTCCGAGGTCTACTCCTTGGCTGTTCCATCTTTGGTCGCCGCCGGTAAGGCTTCTTTGACTGCTGCTGCCAAAGCTGTCGCCACCGTTCCATCTTTCGTCTGGTTCGACACCATCTCCAAGGTCCCAGTCCTTGAAACTTACCTTGCCGACATCCGTGCCAAGCGTGCTGGTGGTTCTGATATCATTGGTATCTTCGTTGTTTATGATCTTCCAGACCGTGACTGTGCCGCTCTTGCCTCCAACGGTGAGCTCTCCATCGCCAATGGTGGTGTCGCCGCCTACAAGAACCAATATATCGACCCTATGGCTGCCATCTTCAAGAAGTACCCAGATGTCCCAGTTGCCTTGATCGTTGAGCCCGACAGTGTCGCCAACATGATCACCAACATGGGTGTCGCCAAGTGTTCCAACGCTAAGACCTCCTACGAGGACTGCATCACCTATGCCGTCAAGGCCTTGAACTTGCCCAACATTGCTATGTACCTTGATGCTGGTCACGCTGGTTGGCTCGGATGGCCAGACAATTTGACCAAGGCTGCCCCATACTACGCTGGTCTATACAAGAGCGCCGGTTCCCCAGCTTCTTGGCGTGGTCTTGCTACCAACGTTGCCAACTACAACGCTTGGTCCATTACCACTTGCCCATCTTACACCCAACAACTTGCAAATATCAACGGTATCTGTGATGAGAAGCGATACATCAACGCCTTGGCTCCTCTCCTCAAGACCAATGGATTTGATGCTCACTTCGTCACCGACCAGAGCCGTTCCGGCAAGCAACCCACCGGTCAAATCGAATGGGGTGACTGGTGTAACTCTAAGGGAACTGGTTTCGGTCTCCGCCCAAGCTCCAACACTGGTGATGCACTTCTCGACGCCTTCGTCTGGATCAAACCAGGTGGTGAGTGCGACGGTACCTCCGATACCTCCGCTGTCCGCTACGACTCCCACTGCGGTGCCGCCGCCGCTCTCACTCGTAAGTTTTACAATCCACCATGATAACTTGAGTTTTCCAACATTTTAACTAACCTGATATTTTCTCAACAGCCGCTCCTGAAGCCGGTACCTGGTTCCAGGCCTACTTCGAGCAATTGCTCGTCAACGCCAACCCAGCCTTCCCGTAAATTTTTCAATAAATCTCGGTTGATGTCGGTGTTGATACCGGTGAGATCTCTCGTGATCACTGGACCATAATTTCTTTCATTGTAAGTATGGACCGGTGTATTAGCGAGAGAAGGACCCCCTTGTGAATAGCCCAAATTTTCTTTTTCATTGTCTATAATTTGCATAATGCTCGTTTTCGCCTGAATTGCGATTACGCAGCTGTTGTATATCATTTGTTAGCTTCGACCTGTACATATAAATAGATCAAGTTTCCCCCTAAAAACTACTTTGCTGGTACCATTTTGGAATTGTGATGCTCATTTTTTTTTCTCGTGAGATCAATTATTTTTCTCTTGGTCAGTCTCGAAGAGCGTTCTTGCATTGGCCTCTGAGTCGTGATGTGGTCATCTGGTGTTTTTCCCTTCCAATTTCTGCAAGGTACGCACAATCTTATCGCGTATTCGTGCGCAACGTGTGCCCCAGATACTTTTTATCTTGCCCGTGATATCAAAACGCGTAAAACGAAGCTGAAGAGCATCCAATCTTTACAATTGACATTGATCCGCTGAAAAGAAGCGTGGACGATGGCTGTGGGTTCGCGAGTCGATTGATGATTGCGATGAGAGGTTGTAGAATGAAAAGAGGACAGCCCTGTTTTCGCAGATTTCGTTGCATTTTGAGAATAACAATGCTGTTCTTTGCGTTGTCTCCCCTGCAATTGCTTGATGGATCAATTTAAGCTTCAAATTAACAGAACCTCAAGATTCGAGACTCTTATAATCAACCTTCTAATTAATTCTGAAGAACAATGAAATTCACAGATTTTACGAGAGGACTTTAGATCTCGTGTGGGTAAACACTTTTTGCTATATACAATCAATCTCGCGCAAACATTTTGAAAAAGGATCTGGTATATACAAGATGGAAGAAATGAAAGAAATATAAAACAAATGAAAAAAGTTTTTTTCGAATGCTTGGAACATATTTACTGCAGGTATAGGCTCCTAAGCTGCATAGACTTTTATTCAAGGAAAGTACGGTTATGTTTAACCATTTATGCCTCCCTTGAAGCCGAATTTCCGTCAATCAATCGGGGCACATTTAGTGTCCGTAGTGGTCGAAGCAGCGCTCGCAGAGAGCCTTCTGACCACTGACGCACTTGTGGGAGGAGAGGTTGGTGCAAGACTCAACAATCTTGAAGGGGTTGGTCTGCTGGCAGCTGCCGGCACGGTCGGCGAACCAGACCACGTCCCAGCCGCCTGGGCACTTGCCCTTGCAAAGGGGTGCGGTTCCGAACCATTCCTGGATGCAGTGTTCTAAAAGAGGCCAGAACTATTAGCATTGAAGAGAGGTCTATAGGTAATTGAATGGCTGCTTACTGGGTCCGCGAGGGCCACCGTGACCACCGTGGCCACCATAGGCTGGGACTGGTGGTGGGTTGGCAACAGCAGCCCCCATGACGGCTGGAACAGCCATGACGATGGCAGTGAGGATAGCGATCATTTGCATCTTGAGGATTTTAATTGGATGAATTGGTTCCTGAATGGAAGATTTGAGAAGATATGATATCGTTGAGAAAGTGAATGAATGACTATTCGAATTGCGAATTGCTGATGAGAATGAGAGAGAAAGAAACCGACAATGTGGATGGAACAGGATATTTTATAGAAGAAAAATTGACCGTATGATTGTAGCATTTACTGGATCGCTGATATTTTCGAACTGTCAATGGTGTTCGACCCTGATAAATCATCGGACCTCGGCCGTCATAGCCTCTCGTCATAAGGAAGTGGTTGCAATGAATGTTTTCGGAACTTAGAAATTCCCCTTCGGACTCCAAGAATGAACTGGCCGTACCTACCACGGTTCGAGTAAGTGATAACCGATATGCTTGTCTTGTCATAAACCCGTTAATAATCTGTCTCCTGGTTTATAACGGTCTGCGTACCCACGGCTCGTAGCCTGGGCCGCTAAGGCAAAAAAAAGTCACCGTTCGCCTGAAGCTTAAGCCAGTGATCCGGATCCGGCCATATTGGCCCAGGCCTGTCAAATGTGTTAGGAAGTAGGTAAATACTACCAATCTTGGAAAGAGAAGCATAAACGTTTATTTATGGCTGGCTGGCTAGCCTGATAGTCTGTGACTAGGTTGCAGTCGTTTGGCATGCGCATGAAGATACAGAAGGAACCAACCAACACAACGTCATGCACGATAAGCACGCGAAAAGCTTAATCGACTTGAGTTTGCTTCAAGCGGCTGGTTTTACGAGACAAGACTTCAGAGGTTTCAATTACCACTTGGCTCATAATTATAAGTGTCAAGCGTATGTATACACGCCACCCAGAGCGTCTCCCAAGGCACCTAGATTAAAATACCGTCTCGTTTAGATCTTACAAATATTCTTCCGATCGATATCGCGAATTTGATCGATTGGTGGAGAATCGAGTTCAAATGTAACGCGCAAGCAGTGCGGTTTGCAAGTCGACTCAAATTCCTGGAGGTGACTAGACGCTGCGAATGGAAGGTCAATATGTGGAATTTCCTGGAACTATTTTCTAATTTGGCAGCCCTGTGAGCAAGAAGTAATCGTTTATCGATTGAGGCCTTGGCTTTGCGCACTAAGCCACGGCTTCAAACTTTATTCCCGTGCTAGACATATCGATACTAAAACAGGGCACTAAAATCATATTCCTAACATTGGCATCTTGAAAGCCCTGGTAAATCCCACATTTAGGGAACCGGTCGCGGCATTATCAACAAGAAACAGACTTAATCGATTGTCTCGGCTTTAAACCGAACTGAATTTAACTGCTGATTCTCCACAGATGCTCACACATGTACAGCTTGGGTATGTGACACCGGTCAGCTTTATCTATAGCCTAGCCTGGAAAAATTAAAAAGCTCCTGGCATGCATAATCAAACGGAAATTTATACTCCCGAGTGGCAAGTGGATCTTTTAAACAGCTTCCAGATACACCAATAGTGCTTTGAACGGCGATTTAGTTATAAATGCATCTGCCAGTCGGTAGCGATGGTTGCCGCCGACGATATATACACCTTTTTCACATGTGCCGGATTACAATAGTTGGGCGAAATCGTGTTTGCTAGGTGCAGAGATCCTAGTGCGGACTGTTATATTGAGGTATACCCCAAAGCCGGGAAATAAGCCATAGGCGCCGACTCTGGCTTGGAAATAATGCTAAAACCATATTATACATTTATGCGATAAATCTGGTAGCCGAAATTCTGGTATTCTTGGCTTACTAGCTTCTTGCTGTTGGAATGGATGCAAATTTACAGCAATAGGCTCATGCATGCATATGGCAGAATTATTTTCCTTGCGGAAGGGACTATAATTAACTTAATAGATGCAATATCCCGTATCGAACGATCATTATGCATTTATTCTATGGAACAGAGCTACTAACCTGTTTGGCGCATTGCAGTACATGGTCCGAAGACCAGGTATCAGGATCCATCTGCACCCAATAAACTGTTGATTCACGCTTTCTTTGCTATACGTTTACCGGCTGAGTGAATGCAGACAGCTAGCTCCGTACGATGCTAGCTTCATCGGATCGAGATTCTGGGATCAGATATAATACAGATGTACATACGGGCAGGGTAGTGACTGTGTAGAGGTACTTAAGGATAGACTCTTGCTCGGGAATCCTCGTCTTAATAAATGCAAATAGTCCGGTGCAAAGAGTAGATTAACTGCACACAGTCAGTGGACGGCTGATTCGATCCAGGTTGACAGGGTTAGCTCAAAGGCATCCTCTACTCTGCTGGGCATGGGACTAGTGCCCCAAATTTTCCGGGTCTAAGTCGAACATCGGAAATTAAAAGAAGGTGGAAAAAGGTCTATAGCGTAATGCCTAGGCATTTTCAACTGGCCTCAGATCGAGCGCTAATCAATTATTTGCGCTGGAAGCAGAAGGAAGAGAGCGACAGCATCGCTGCTCGCTTGGGTTTCGACTCATTGATTAAGTATACTTTCTTCCCCCCACCGAAAAAGAAAAAAGAAAAAAGAAAGTAGAAAAAAGAAAAAAGCAGGGAATCAGGTTATTCAGTTGATAATTCTGGCGATCAAACAACTTCGAATCGGTGGAAATGCTGTGTTATCTATGGCAATGGGATATTATAGGATCGTCGTCGATAAACAAGCCGATACCTATGTTCAACATCTACGAGGTAGCATTTCTCTTATAATAAGACCAACCTTATATGAGTATTCGCAACTAAATTATATAGATAGGGAATCAAAGACATATAGCGAAGTCCGATTAACTGCTTCACTCTAGCCTTTGGTTCTTGGCTGGGGGTGGAAAATTAATGTTTAGTGGCAGTAGAGAGTGCTTGACCGGTCAAGTCCCATAACAAACTCCTTTCTTAGGCAGCATCCGCTCACTCCAAACTTCTCATTTGCGTATTAATTTTTTTTAGAGTAGGTAAAAATTCCTCCGAATTTTCTTCTAGTTACGCACTGTGATCTGCCACCTAGATTTTCTGGATACCATATAATTATATAAAGACATCATGAACTTGGATCGATATAAGATTAGAGAGTCTCACTTACACTCTTATGACTTCTTATGATACTCAGCGGTCTCGATCAGAATGGATTTTTGATCTCTTAGGGTTCCTATCAACCAGTTCGAAATTGATACATGCAAGCTGGTTCCGGCAACCGGAAAAGAATGAGCTTCTACAATTCAAGCAGCGCATAACCTGGAAAGTTATGTGTGTTTTATAGGTGCACTGGCAGGTCTATCTATTACCAGTGTCCGAATACGAGGTGGAATCCAAAGTAGATACCTATATTGACCCCCCATTCTGCGCTGTTGGGATCCCGGGAGATTCCTCTGGAGCTCTTGTATAACTATATATTTATCAGATGTGCTTTGTTCTCCCTAAAGCAATATACAATCACAAGCTTACCAGCATCTTGGGTTCATCTCGAGCTTTCAGTCTGATCCGAAAGCCGAATTTATGGCCCCTTGTAAAAATTCGGGGATAGGAGCTAGAAAGTAAGATACAGAATCTTATTCTTTTGATATTCGGTAACGTGGTTGATTGATTGGTCTGTACTTATGCATGCATGTTTATTGGGCTTCATCGAAAAAATACACATTCCTCCTTGCATTTACGATTTCTGATATTATAAGTCCTGCATGTACAGGGTTTGCATTTCTTCTGAATGGATTGCCAAGACTACTGTGCTGAAATGCCCTAGTAAATTAGGCCGTCCCGTAATTAACTGGTCCGCCACCCGTTGCAGTGACTCTGCTTTTTTGTTATTGATTCAGAATGAATCTAGTAATGTCCTAACAAGGGATCACGTTGATATTAGACTGCTAGCTGCCTTGCTTAGACTCGGCGAGGCGGCTTGAATGTTTGGATCTAGTAAGATTTTGTGGCATGTAAGAATCCCAGATGAGCTCAGATTATTTTGTGTTGAGAAAGCTTAGAAATTGTATGGACGTGTAAATGGCTTGCATCTGTCATTAGCCTCGAAACTAGGCGCTCGAAGCAAAGATCTGGCATTTGTTTGCATCGTAAAGGTGCAAGTGCGATCCTTATCATCTGGGCTATAATAAGCAACCCCATGGGCCTGCTGTAGACATTTTCAGTTGTTCAAAATTGCAAAGGGAAACATCCTGGTGCGGATCATACCATGCGTGGGGTGCCACAGGAGATCCGATTTGTCCAACGGGGGCTGTTGACAGGCATTTTACCGAAGGGGATCGCCTTCCGTTCCGTTTGACAAGGAAGCATGTCTCGGTGCATAGAGAGTCTTCGGATACGAGTAATTACCTAAGAGCGATCTCGTTTGGGGTCAGATATCGAGGTCATGTTATCAATAGCATCCCAGGGACGCACGTTCCAAATCTCACACCCTGAATACCCGGTTCCGCGGCCATGCTAGCAAGCACCAAGCTGCCTCGAGTGGTGGGGTGCTCGGTGAATTTATTTTCCAGACACTGCCTGTTGCTCGGAGCTTTCCTTCTAAGGTGGCCCTCAGGATCACCTTTCGCTGGCTTGGGTAACACAAAACTGGGGCTGCTGACGTCGCTGACGGGGTAGTAATACGAGGAGTGGAAATGTACACAGTTATTGGGGTGCAGCTGGCAACGGAACCAAGCGGCTGTTTCGAATCGCATTCGAATATTCCATCTGACAGGAATGCGGGCCCTGTACGCCAATTTGGATTCTTCAGCGGTCTATTGTGGCTTGAGATGGTGTTTGGAGAGTACCAGGATCCGGTTGTTCGTTGGTCAAAGCTCCATTTTTACATTCCTTCTGCAGATGGCATAACGTTGTCAAGCATAGAGATAATAGATGCATATAAACGAAGCTCTCATTCTTGAAGTTTGCGGAGAAGTGCGAAAGCCACAATTCCCAAACAAGAACAAAACACAGATACTATAGAAAAAGGGCCAATGCGGGGGGGGCGCCGAACGAATCTGTGATGAAATGTTCTTTTGCCCTTACCGGCTGATCATACGGGCCGGACGGGGCGCATGCAAATTGGCAAACTGATTGGCTATGAACTGGTTGTGCATATGCATATGCGCGCATGGACCACCTCCCGCCAACGTCAAGCCTGTCATTCAAAGCGTAGCCCTATATCAATATATACGTGAGCATTGTAATTACAAAGTTAGGGAAATCACACGTTTTACCCTAGTGAAGATCATAGCGCCCAAGCATCCCCTATAGAGCAGGGCCCGGAATCTAGAAATCAGCGACACTGGCTCTGACTAAAACCCCACGTCGATTTGTGCCATGATCCTTGGTCAAGAGATTCGGGCCATCCTTAAAACCCGGCTATTGCTGACATCGTATTTGCGCCCACATAAGAAATGGATGGAAATATAAACTAATTCTTTCCATTTGCGTCCTAGAGTTCTAGAAAATGGTGGTATTTCGGTGCTGGTCTAGTCAGATCATTTGTTTGTCTTTGTACATGAAAAGCTAGCTAGATTGAGACAAAGTATCACTGCATTTAACTGCTGAATCATGAAGAGTTTGGTAATATCATCTCATAATGACTTTAGAGTCAGTCGACAGAGTAGTTATAGCGCTACTGGTCCATTGAGAAAGAACTGGTACCGGATTTTTCCGCTTATATGTGCACACGTGTACACGCTGAGTCTATCCATAACGTTAGAATCTTCCAACGAAGAATCGATTCGAGAAATTTTTTTCGAGTTTTCCTGACATCTTAGATTCCGCTCTTATTATATTATTGGTCGAACAAGGATCTATAATATGTGATAATATAGAAGCCTCAAATGTAAACCGGCACAGCCCGGATAAAAGTCGTATTGGCTCGAGCTGCTCCTGATATTTCGATACGGATTTACGAGGTGGGGGTGTCGCGTTCGGATGTTCCTCGATCTGTGCGGTCCTAAACCATCAAGACCTGTTGCTCAACGCGAAACAGCGAAATAATTCAGTGCAATGAACTTCGGAAAATCGTCGGTAAGGAGAAATATGAGAGAGAAAAATGGGTGGAATCCTTCGGGAGGTAGGGCCTTTGTATTATGTTGGCTCTAGGAGAGAAGTCGGGATATGATTATAAAAGGGACGTGGTTCTTCCTTGATTCAGTCTATATCTAATATCATCCTCCATCCTCAGTAGTCATCGCATAGCTTCAAATATATCATCATAACTTGAAAGCTTTATATATATACAGTCTGACTTTAGTTTTAAGTCTCTTCATGATGTTCAATTCTGCAGGAAATCTCCTTGTCGTCTTGCTCACCGCCGGTGGTGCTTACGCCCAACTTCCACGACCTCTGGTGAACTATCCAAATGGGTTGAGTCCAGTCTTTGACCAAGGACTCTTCTCTGGAACCGCTTCTCCAGCCTTTGCCATTAACAAGTGGGCTGCAGGGAAAGCTCCCCAAGCCTGTGTCAATGAGCTTGGGTGGAACAATTGCCTTTCGGGGCGTTCTGTTGTCTACAATGTCACCTATACCGACGTATGTATTCTTTTGTGTTCTTCTTGTGGTATTGATAGCTGAGATTTTATTGCCTTAGTGTCCTAAACCTTGGGTCATGTGCCGCTGTGATAATGCGGATCTGAGTATCAACCAGATGTCAGACTTTTTCGGCCGTATGCCTGTTCATCTTCGTAGCACGGTTCGCCATGTTATAGCTGTTCACGCAGAGGGATGCAGTGCCTATGCTACTACCGGCCCTGATGATGGCGATATTGTTATGCAAGGCAATTGCAATACCCAGTCGATCTGGCTTCATGAGACGTGAGTTTTCACTTGCAGCGATAAGAGGTTTTCAAGATGGCTAATATGGGGATATAGTGGCCATCAGCTCGATGCTCGCGGTCTAGGCACTGGTGTTGGCTTCAGCAGTACGTATCATCCTATATAATAAAAGACGTATTTAAATATTTTTTATCTTGGTAATATTTTGGCGCTGATATATGACTATGAATGAATAGCATCTCCAATCTTCACTGATGCCTTGTGGAATGATACATGCGTTGCTGATGACTATGGAAATACCGGTAAGAGTACATCCTAGATTCACACATGTAATTCTGTTTTTAATTGTCTTTTGCAGCACCATGGGAAGAATTTGCCCAGATGACTGTCGTCTCTCAATCAGAGACCATCTATGGCTACGTCCAGCAACAACAATACCCTGGATGTTTTGACTACCAATTGGCTGCTCTTGAAGGCGCTTTCAAAGTTAGCCACTTGACGTACGGAGGTACCTGCACTACTAGAATCCCACCAACCCCACCTGTCAATGCTGTCTGGAAGCGTGGTGTCTCTCGCCGCGGTGTTAAGAGAGTTGGCCCATGCAAATTTGACCATCTCGTCGCCGGACACAAACACTAAATGCACCTGTATCTCTGTATGGCCTAAATGTGCGAGTTTGCCTGCAATAAATGGATTTGTCGCGCCGAGAATTTGTAGAGGACTGATAGGTTCAAAATAGTGTGAGTTTGGAGATAGAAGGCTGTCAATTTTGTCTTGGTTTTAGTTTTGATTCATGTTGCTTTGACCTATTTTAATGTCGAGTAATTTAATATTCTATAAATCAAATCAATGCTTTCGTATTTACAAGTCATCTATAAGCCATCATCGTAACCTGCCTCCTAAAATACTCTATCGGAATATCGCCACATCTTGTCGGATACAACGAAGTGAATGGCTGGCAAGTGTGTTGCTCACGTGTTATTTTGTCGTACCCTCCCAACAATTCTTCGCCTCTTCGCCGACGTCACCGACACCCAACTGACTCGTGTTCAACACTCGCTCCCAGCTTCTAGTAGATGAATCCGTAGCTTCACAGTTCCACCGCCTTAGGCCTGGCAATATATTTTTTGATTCCAATACTTCACTTCACAATGGCAGCGCCGAATAGTTCAAAACTTACTCTCAAATACCCACTTTTCTGCGCCGAATACCTCGATGAGAAGACACTGCTCATCGCAGGTGGAGGAGGTGAATCACGCAGTGGAGTAGAAAACGGCATCGTAAGACCTCTACAAAATCTCTGAAATGACCTGCGAGTTCTACTAGGCTAATATACCGCGCTTAGCAACTGATCGATACCTCCACCGGTACTCCCTCCGTAAAATCCAGTTTAAGTCTTCCAAAGGACGAAGATGCCGTCATGTCTTGTACCGTCCTCCCATCAAAGCAAGCGATCCTGGCTGGCATAAACCAAACGAGCTCGACTGTGAAGTCCGGCTCAAACGCTCATTTCCGAACCTTCTCGCTATCCAACGAAAAGTCTGAAGTAAAAGAGATATCGGCCCGCGAATATTTCAAACCGAAGGCCTGGGACGATGTCTACCAGCGTGTCACAAAATCATCACCGTCTGGGAAATATGCTGTAATAGCTTCCTCGGTGCCGTTGGTGCGAGGAGAAGGCACATATGGTGGAGAGGTGGTAGTGTTATCCGTTGACGAGAAAGGATTCGCGGTACTCATCGATCGGGCGGTAAACGAGTCGGAAATCGTCGATATTGATATAATCCCAGCAACTGATAGTGACGAGAAGAGCAAAAATATTGAATACGTGGTTTACTCAACGCCTTCGAATGTATACATCCGGAAAATCACGCCTACCGGACTAGAAGCCGAGAAACCAGTGTATACTCTACCAGGCGCACCAAAAGCCGGTTCATCGAATAGGACAAAGCCACAGATCCGTAGTGTCAAACTCTTATCGCCGACTTTGCTCCTCTTATTGGTCAATCTTCCCTATAGATCCGGCGTGGAACTTCAACTAGTCTCGTCCGTCCTAGCCGGCCAATCCTCGGTCTTAGAAACCCACAGATATCATCCTCCGTCGGCCTTCCGCGCTGGAATTTCGGCTGCAACGGCAATAGATGTTCTCGCGTTGCCCGAAGCATCCCTGTCATCCGGAACAACATCCCAGCAAATACTTCTCGGAATCGCGTCCGCCGATCTTTCAGTTGTAGTTACAATTCTCGATCTGTCTTGGGTAATAGCTGGAGAGAATAGCAAAAAGGTCCAGGACGCCAAATTCAAGCATTTTAAACAGCTACCCACAGCCCACTTTTTCCCGGCTACGAAAGTTGCGTTCTCACCATTATCCGCAGACAAGACGAACAAGCAGCTACAGGTGGCATCTGTATCTGCATCGAATACATTGGTCATAAATAAGTTCACAATGGCTGACCAATACCATCTATCACGGTCATCGGCATTTAGGGATACCTTGCCGATCCTTTTATTCTCCATCGTTTTTATCGCGTTGTTGGCAGTTGGTTTGCAGTTGGTTTTCGAACACAGAGGAAACCTGCCGAAATTTGATATCAGGGAGGTATGGGAGGATGTCGTTGAGACGGTGAAAGGAAGCGCAAAGTTGGGAGAACAGGAGTTGCATAGGGTGGAGAAGATGGGGAAGAAATTGAAAGAAGAGCTGGAAAGCGCAGGAAGAGGGGTTCGGGAGGGATTGAAAAAAGAGGTAGTACAGGGTGTTCTAGAAGGTGTTATTGGGATGGGTTAGAAGGGAATATTTGTAGTTTTTGTTTTAAAGTCTTTTCTTTTAGACTTTGGTATTGGCTTGTTATGTTATTAAACACAGATATCCTAAATGCTTCTAAGAGTTTGGATATGCACATGAATTTAATTCCCATCAGATACCAGAATTGAAGAGTTAGATCCAAATCAACAATTCTTGATAGTATTACCTAGATGACATGATCTTCGAGAATGTAGGATTGTATGGTGGTGATAGCACAATCTATCGTTTCAATGGGCGCCCCGGATCCTCGAGTGCAGCTTGTCGTTCCCAAGCGTTCTTGTACTCTGTAAGGAGTTTTATAGCATTCGGTTTAAAGAATGGATTAATTTCCGACAGCGAGCCGGACTGGCCGCTAGTTAACTGAGTAAGATATCTTGTCACTGTGACGTAGTCAGTCCGCCTTACAAGGACCGACAGCAAACTCCGGACCATTTTCTCGCGTTGCCCTGTCAAGGGACCGTGTATCATAGCAAGCTCAAGAGCATTGTTGTCTTGACCTGGAAATAGCAAGAGCGGGTCGGCGCCATGATGAGTAAGGGACCTAGAGATGCTGTAAAACCCTCCCTGGGCAGCGGTGTGCAAGGGAGGGGTTGGATCTTTGGTGCCGACCCTGTCCGGCTGCGCACCTGCTTCTAGGAGGGCCACAACTACAGTAAAGTTTCCACGCTGTGTAGCAAGCTGCAGAGGTTGTTCCTGGAAATCAGGGGACTGAATTATTGCTTTTCCCTCTCCGATTATAGCCACAGTGGCATATACTCGACCGAGAGATATGGCATACTGCAGAGGAAATCTCTCAATAGTATCCGTTAGCTGGTGATTTATATGAGCGCCTAGTATAGCTACACTGTTAGAATATATCGAATTTATTGGAAACTCTCTTAGGCGATGTAGTGATCGTGACTTGGTAGCTAATAGGGGCAGATACGTACTGCGATACAGATAACGAGCAGAATCCGAGTCATCATCTGCCTCAATTGCAAGGCGGATGCCTGTTTGCCATTGTGACGCCGACCCTTGATATTCAGGGGCTTCCCAATGTCTATTCTGGGATCCTCTATTGTATCGAGTCAAGCCAGCTTTTTGAAAAACTTTATCGCCTAGCAGTAGTTTGGTTTCCCTGATTACAAGGTTGACGGAAGAGGATATTGGGCTCAAGGAATATCCTAAAGAGGAAAGACGTCGCGATGTTTGCGAATCTAGACTGCAAGTTAGCAAATACCCGATGGATGGTAATAAAAACTCGATATGGTAGTCCCCTGTTGTAGATTGCGCAGATTTTTAGGGTGGTGGGGGATCGAATCTTCAAGTAATTTTATGGCATACCTGGATTCTTTCTGAGCGAGTCATCATTCTGTTGGGCTATATTCGGCTTGCGATGCGAGGTTTCAGGATGAGTTGACGGTTTCAAGAGCGATATATATCCTGGAGGAGTGTATTCTACCCGGATCATCTGCTGGTAAAACTTGGCCTCGGTAGCATCCCCCTTCTTGTTGCAAATCAATACCGATATGTGATTGGCAGTGTCCAAATCGTCAGGGAGATTGTATTTCCGTGCGTACTTTGCAGACTTTTTGGCAATATCAAAGGCTTCATCGAGAGATTCATTGCGAAATGCGATCGCCGCTTCCATATTAAATGCATAAACCAACTGTGTACCTTCGGTGGACTTTTTACGCGGCACCCGTTTTAGCCAGCTCTGGGATTCTTCTAGCTCGCCCAACATGTAATAAATAAGAGCAAATGTGAGATAACCCTCATTCCCGCCTAGATTAATTGGATCTGACTCTGTCTTCTGCTTTCCCAGCTGCATTTCAATCAGCTTGACGGCATTCTCCTTCGCTTCTTCCCAGTTGTCAGCGTTAATCGCGTCTCTCATTCTCAAGCCGTAGTATTTTGTCCTCTCTTCATCCAGGTAGGGGTCATCCGAGCAATCTGAAGAAAGGTCGTCGTCGTTTTCATCGGCCCCGCCATCTCTTGAAAACTGCTCCCTGACCGTTTGGTTGTCTGTTATTCTCTCTTTTAGGGGTAAGGGTGGCGTGATACGAGCAATTTGTTCCTCCGATCTTAGATACGACTGGCGTGGCGATGTGTTTGGTGTTGCGTATCCTTTCGGAGAGAGAGATTTGATGCTACCTCTGAAGCTCGAGAGCCGACTTGATGCATTCTCCTGGCGCTGGTACTGAGCTTGTTGGTAGGGTTGATCCGTGGAGTAAGTGTCGTCAAAGTTAGGCTGATGGTAGCTCTGATGTTCGTAACCCAATCCGCCGTAATTTTGTACACTCGATTCCGGGGTAAAGGTTCCGCCAGATTGAACAGCAGACTCGGATCCATGGCCTGATGCCCGAGATCTAATCGAGGCCGCGGTCTCGGAGCTGTAGCTAACGGACCGAGATGCACGGGTGTGTTCCTGCTGCGAGTAGGTTGGTTCCGGCTTGGCCTCGCTCTGGGTCCGAGATCTCGGAGGCAGCGAACTAACAGAGTGTCGATTGTATGCGTTTTCGAGCGATCTTATTGTCTGGGCCGCTGCGAAAGATGCCTCCGACGATTTCTCGACGGTTTCATGATAGTTAGGCGCCAAGATAGGCTGCTTCTGAGTCCGGTCTTCGGCTGGCCTTGAGACAGGTTTTCGGCGGAGAAGACGGTCCATCTCAGATCGTTAAGCGACGCCGACCAGTGTTCCCAGTCTTACGTATACGTTTCGTTGTCGGCTGCAAATTTGGATTCTCCGGGGGACATCAAGGGCCGGCGCAGCTTAGGCGATCTTGAGATATCATGTCCTGTTTGTGGGGGCAAACAGCCCGCGATGGTAAGAACCTGACTGGCTGGGCTGGCTCCAGGGCGTATCGTGCAGATATACGCATGGCGGTCAGGTGATTTCAGATGCAGGTGCTCGAACCAACCGCAGTGCCTCCTCCGCACCCACAGACGGCGCATGCCTTTGATATATCGCATATATACGGACGCAAGCGATGGTCCGAAGCGTATTTTTATTTCAAGTTGAGGAATGCTAGCATGACGGGGGAACATCCTACAGGTCTGGGCATGTGTTGCCGGTCGCTATGTACACGAGTACCCGATACCAAATTGCAGCGCTAATTCCGTGGCCAGCTACTCAGCTCAGGCCCAGTTTAATGTGGCATTGTGCTAGATTTATTTAACCAGCTATTCTTCTAGTCGACTAGTCTCCCATTTCTTTGTCTAATCTTTTCATCCAACTGATTTTCAGGAACTTAAATAATACAGTTCTTATGCTTTTGCAGTCACAAACTGCGCTTTTCCAGTACAACCATCGGCTGGTTTCCATGATGTGAAAGTGTAGCAAGAACAATCGCCCGGACACTTCCCTCCGTAATCATAAACAAGGACGTCTGGCTTCTGGCCGATGCACGAGCAGTCAAACGTACGTGTTGACGTAATTGTTGACGAACATGATGAGCAAGCAGGCCGCGATGTGCAAGAGCGTAGAACATTTGAAACAATCGAGGTTGGTGGGCAGGTTGGCCCCGGCGGTGGATCGGTGACTGCTGTTGGTTTGGTAGTCACGTTATCGTCCTCATTGCCCGTCTCTTCAGTCCCTACAGTGACAGTCTGGGTGTTTGTGACTCGGATTGTAACAGCCCTGGTAGTGTACTTGGTGAAAACCCGTTCCTTTGTAACTGTATTTTGTCTCGTAACCCATTTGGTTGAATTCACCCATTTCGTAGTCGTTTTAGCCTTACAGGTCCTTACTTTAGGACTCTCGTCGTCGTCATAACCGTAGGCAACAGCCGTCGTAATGCTATATTTATGTAAGAAAGCATAATAAGTATCACGCTGCACTATATAGACACGCAGACCCGCGATCGGGTACCTAGGCACAGGTTTACGTACTTGGCAATCCATAAAGCTAGAACAGCTGCCCCGCTAATCTTCATTGTAGTGTATTTTAAAGAGTTCTAGGCTTAATCTAAAACTTCCGGTCACAAAGCAGGAATTTGTACGTAGATTATTGCTTATAAGCTGAAGTTGATATACGACTAAATGACTACCGGATGATGGAGTCTGCGCGCGCCAAAAGATGGTGTAAAATCCAAGGAGAAATTGCAAGGGAATGGACGTAGTGTTTATGAGAGATTCGGACCCTAACGACAGGTTGAACAGATGCTTTGAAGTCGAAAACCACCTTTCTTATAATAATTACAATCGTCCTTCAAACTGCATTCTCCCAATCGACACCCATAGTTAATTCTGAGAGCCAAGAATACTAGTTGAGATATTTGACCATGACAAGAATATATTCTTGCAAAGACAACTGACCAAAAAAGAACCGACAATTAATAGGCTCATTTCTGGTGGCCTCGAAGCGTGGGTATACTTCAAATTGATCTTCTTACCCAGGTTTGGTCTTGTTAAACCGGTTTCATCCGTTCGCAGGGGGCAGATGAGACTGGGCATTCATTAAACCGGCGGTGAGGTTACACTGATTCACCTATTCTATTATTTTTCCTACCTTGGCTCGGATGCGTTATTATTGTTTAAGCATAAGTTTGGAGATACCAAGGAACGAGTTTGAATGACCTCCCCACTAGCGGAGACGGCGCCAAGCGAGTGGCCTGTAAGTGGTTCAATTGTTAGCAAGTTCCTAGACTGAGCGATACCACGGACCGCAAAGGTCAGCCTCATTTAACCCTGTTCTCTAGTTCGTGAAGCGGAGCTTTTGAGGAGTTGTAGCCTAGCTTCTCTAGAAGTTGCTGTTCGGGATTCATGCAATGTTTCACTGCTCGCTTACTCAATCTGAGTGAGGATATCTGTCAACACGTTGCTTGTTGCAATATTGGTGTTGTGTACCCGGAACCCGTCCGGCTTCGGCAAGAGATTCCATATTTCTATTCTTCTAGGTAGCTGCCCATAGAGCAGAAGAAAACCAGTTTTCAATCATTCAAGAAGTGTGCGGCTAGTAAAGGAGAAAATATCTTGACCATTCGATCAATGTTCTTCTGACGTGTGTATTTGTTATGGTCAACCAATGCCCGGAACCCTCCTGAATAAGAAAACGCAAATGCCATTATTTCTGAAATGTACCAAAAGGATATTGTTCAGTCTCGTAATCAGACATTGTTATAAACCACAAGAAATACATGGGATGCGTTAGTTGTAAGACCTTAAAAAGAAAGAGGGAAAATTTCAGTATACTAGAATAGCCATGCCTCGTATCGAATGAACCGTGAGAACACGTCTAAAAATACCCAACAAAAATATTAAACGTCGTCAGCTAATTCTAAGATCTGATAGTCTGGGTCTATCGTTCGAATATTTGATGAAATGTCGGCGCCACCCTTTAACTTTTCAATCCATTCGGTTTTGATCCAATCTGCAATGTTTTCTTGTTGATACCTTTGAGCAGCCTCAAAAGCGAGTTCGCGGCATCCGATCTCCACGTTGAGAAAGAGAGCGATGATATCCAGTCGACCCAGTCGTACTGCATATTCGACTATGGTTTCAGAAATCTCGATCTTTTCAAATAGAATACCTGAGTTGTTCCAGCTCCCATATTTTGTAACACACACTGGCGAGTACGATTCCATTTCTGCCGTTGCAACATCTATATTTGAGCGTGTCTTCGCGTAAATGCTAGCCCCATACTCGACGAGACGGGCCGCGATTTCGAGATCCGCAAATCTAACAGCAATCGATAATACTGGCTGACCAATCTGAGGTTTCCATAATTCCGGTCCCAATACGGGGCTTGCATACGGTGGACCAGTGTCGTTAGGATTTGCACCATTTTCGAGCAGAGTTGTGACACATTCAAGAACCAGGGCTGATGGTGAGAGCAAGGATAGATTTGTCATCGCACATTGAAGAAATGTGGGAGTATTTAAATGCCGTCTCTGTAGTTGGAGAATGGCTGCTTCTTTGTTCGTCCTGAAAAAGAATTGGAAAAGCTCTTTACCAGCACGCCTAGATAACAACAAGAGCTGGAGAACCGTCACAGTCACGTCCTCTCCATCGGTTAGCTTGAAGTGTTCGTTGTTAAGAGCAGCTGAGCTCGATAATACGTTCTTTGCTGTCTCATAATCACCTTCATGGATTTTTGATCTGAGGAAACTGAAAACGCTAGGGTTACTAATCACAGACTCTGCAATAGTAGCCTCTCGGCCAGGGTTGACGCTATTGCCTGTGATAAACCGCTGGTCCCATAACTCTCCTATTTGATCGGAATCGTGATATCTAACGGCCTCAGCGAAGTCGGACTGTAGTGTGTTCCCGTGCTTCTTTAAAAAGATATTGGTATCCGCGCCGGCGTTAATCAGTATCATGAAGAGAGTTTCTGTGGCACGGGTCATGCAAATAGCTAAGGGCACAAAAAAATCCCCATTTTCTGCATTGATGTCCGCACCGATATCTATTAAGTGTCTGACTATATCAGACCTATTATTTCGTATCGCAATATGCAGTAATTTATCATTTGGACGGTTGAAGTCGCTGTCGGTAAGGACTCCATTTACATTTGCCCCAGATATGATGAGTTTGTCAGACCAGGTAACCAGCTTGAGATACAAATTCCAACTAGAAGACATAGGAGAACTAGGCCAGGATGCTGACGGGCACACCCCATTCGAGAACGTGATTTTGTATAGCGCAGCTGTTAGGAAGAGTTCTCTATCAATGCTGTTCATTGCAAAATACTCAGGTAAACGCAGCAGCATTTTAATTAGCGCTCTGTTATTCCTCAGGTAAGCTGCCAAGAAGATATTGTCGAAGTCCCATTTGCGGCCAAGTGGCGGGCTCAGTGCATCTGTAGTTTCCTTCCAAACTTCAGCTAGTAATTGGTAAAAGGCTATCTCTGCGGCTTCGCAGCCAGTGTTACAAAGCTGCCAGAATGGGGTTGCTAGGCTGTGGTCCAGAACTGTATCCAGTGAATAGTATGAAGAATAGTATGAAGTGCAGCTTCTGCACCCCGTACAGACATCAGTGCCTCCCGGCGTGCCTTTCTTTTGGAAGGTACTTAAAAGATTTACTAAACTCTCTGGTAACTGCAGCCTAGAGTATGGCAGCAGGACCAAGAACCGTTCAAATTCGCCCTGAATCATGTCTGCAAGCATGCTGACGTGCAAGTGTCTTCGAAACCCAAGATCTAAAAGTGGTTGGAGACGGCTGATATCCGCAAGCGACAAGATTTGATTCTGGTATAATATGTCATATTGACTTTCTAGCTCTTCTAAGGTGATTTTTGGTGGTAAGAGAGTCGATATTTGATGTTCTGCTACCATGGCCAGTTTATGATGGAAGACACAATGAAGAAGGATAGCCCCTTCCTCTACTGTGGTAGCCAGCGGCCGTGCTGTTTTAATAGCTATCTTGATAAGTTCCATTACTTTATTCCTGTGATCTTGTGAATATATATATCTATTGCGTAATAAATTGTATTCATCTAGGGTCGTAAACAGATATCCGTTGGGGAAATAGTTTTCCAGTTCTAACTCAAGTAACGCGATGTACCACTTGATTGATTTCAATCCGTGTACATCCACGATATGTGCTAACAAATCTCTATCGTTTCTGAGGATTAGAAGTGGAAGAAGGTTTCTGCTTGCGACCTTCGCTGACGCTCCTTTTTGAGATAATACAGACTTTAAGGACGAAAGGTACCCAGATTCCATTACGTCAGACAGAAGGACATCGTTTTCGCGTCGATTTCCAGAGTTATTCAGGAGAGAGCATAGGAGCATCTGGATGGCGATTGCATCATAGTTACAATTTTCTGGGCTGAAACTTAACTCGGTGCTACTGTGATTAGGTTCGATGTTCTGGAGATCCGGGTCCAACTCCTGGCGCAATTTCTCAAAAGGTAAGTTTCCAAGGAGGGATTTAGGAATCTTCTGAGTGTTGACAAAGTTCTTTTGCGTTGGAACATATGCTTCGACTCTGCCGTCCAGATAGGGCTTTGGTGATGCAGGGTTTGAAATAGCTGTTGTTTGCTGTTTTAAGATCCGAGCTTGCTCAGTTGCACTGATATGGCGATTGATCTGCTTCTTGATAGAGGAGTGCTCGATAATATAACTTCCGTTTAGTTTTACGGCGATGTTGTGCTTGAGGGTCTGGCAAGCATAGTAAAACGGTGCGATGGACTTCCATTCCCTTGCTGTCAGCGATTTTTTGAATTCTGATCGGTCAAGGTA
Organism: Dactylellina sp. 'tibetensis'; assembly: GCA_036971435.1. Lineage (NCBI taxonomy): Eukaryota > Fungi > Ascomycota > Orbiliomycetes > Orbiliales > Orbiliaceae > Dactylellina > Dactylellina sp. 'tibetensis'. Next base: position 161,863 of record JAKDFA010000013.1, read on the forward strand.
TCCAGTGTATTGCTTTACCCTTTTTTTAAAGAAAAAAAATGTAATTGTGGAATTAGCATCATGAGCATAAAGTGATTGACTGTTGGCTAAAAACTGCATAAATATGGGAATATGAATGGACTATTATTACGGAAACCCGGGAGGATTTAATGGTAAGTGGAGTGAGTAAACATACGTCGCACCAACACCGAAGACTATTTCCATAGCCTCGTGAACTTGCTGAAGTGTGTACTTGCGGGCGAGGTAGAAGTATTTGAGCTCTGCTTCGTATTTTGACAATTCGTTCGTTAGTTTCGCCCTGGTTTTGCTAGGGCTTGCTGTGGCCTTTTTGGTTACTCGGCCGTGTCGCACAATTTGGAGGTTCTGAGCAGGAACAGGAGCAGGCTTTGGGGGGCAGCGAGGCTGCCATAATTGAACTTGTGATGAGTTCATGAGGTCTATAAGCACAAGATATATGGGTGAGAGTTGGTAGTAGAAGATTCCGCGTATCCTACGTATACTATGGAGAGATAGTGGGAAAGAGGCAGCGATCTATCCAGCATCTTCCCGTGGTCGTCTTTGGGGTTTATATAATTTAGAGCCATGGCGGCTTCACACAGCCGCCAAGTAGCTAGTAATTTAATGCAGGAAGCCGGAGACGAAAGTGGAAGCGAATGGAAAAGGGAACGGTCCAATCAGCAGCTGCAGTATTTCGTGTAAAGTTGGCGGAGCCAATGATAGGCTGTAGGCTGGAGCTTTTGGTTAATTGGTCCGGGTGTTGCGTCTGTGTTGGACACAAAGTGTTTGCTTGAGGGAAAATGCCTATTCTGGCCAGCAACCAACTGGTGTTCCAGCACGCAGCAGCAGGCCTCATCCATAACTCGCGACTTTGTGTTCCCGCTCTACCACAGCATCTACTGCTACCACAGCATCTACTGCTACCGTCATCGCCATCGCTGCCATCATCACCGCCATCGCCATCGCTGTCAGATTGAGTACCTCTATTTCCGCCCCAATCATAGATATCAACCCTGCTGTGGCCCTGTTGACCAATTAACAAACACACACCGGAATCATTCACCTCTCACAGAAAGGGCGGTATCCCAGCAGTACACCACTTCTCTGCTTTCCCTAGTCTGGTAGATTTTTAACATACGCGTATTCGCCTCCTCATTGGATCATGGTTTCTTCTTCACAGGTCTAAAGACTATCTGTGTAACTATTACGCCTGCAATCGAAATTACAAAGACCCCCGAAACAAATCACCTACTTGTCTCTCAGGCATCTAATAGCTGGAATGAACGGCCATGCCCCCCGCACTCGGAATCGTTATCCCCATGTGCCTTCTAGGATAGAAGTCCCGCTTACGGAGCAGGTCGGCGATGAAGGAACTGTGGAAATCGATCTTACTGATCTTCCCGATGATGTGGACGAACTGTCGAGCTTGCTGGAGCAAGAACACGCCTCCCATCCTTACTGGATTCTCTCTGCTTTGGCCTATGCGAAACACCAGAATATTGACAATGCCATCGAGATATTAAACTCAAGGGCATTGAACTCAGAAAACATAAAGCGAAACCAAAGGGAAATATTACCGATACAGCTCTGCCTGCTATGGCTGTATCTGCAGAAGACAAGAGAGGCGTTGAAGGCTCCCTATAACCCTTCCGGTATTCTTTGCCCCCTCAGGAAATAGTATCCCCAGTTCACTAAATCAAGATTATATAGATACAACGGAGAATACAAAAGACCACTATCTACAAGCCGCCACCGCACTGCTCAACAACATTGGACGATATGAGGCGGAACACCCTGCGTATAACATTGCTCGAGCCGTATACTCTTCGCTTAAAGCAGCTGTTACGAACGTCAAGGCGGAGCGCACCTCAAACTTGGATAATGCGCATAGGATATACGATGAAACCCTCAAACGCGCTAACGGTACGAATATGGTAGCATTGATGGGCAAGGCTAGATGGCTATTTAGCAAAGGTCGTTATGATAAAGCCTTAGAATCTTATCAAGAAGTTTTGAGGAAGCGGCCAGATATGGAACCGGACCCGAGAATTGGTATTGGCTTGTGCTTCTGGATGCTTAATTTCAAAGACGATGCGAAGATTGCATGGGAGAGGGCCCTGGAACTAGTATGCTTGGAATCTCGCCTAACAAATATGCGGTGGAAGCGAGCTGCTAATTATCGTTTGATAGGATCCCGAATCGAAAGTAGCCAATCTCTTACTCGGCGTCTATCACTTATCTTTTGTCTCGTCGCTACCACAAACGGACCCCGAATTTATCAAGCATTACAAGAAGGGAATGACAGAATATATTGCGAAAGCCTACAAACTCGATAAAAACATGGCACTTGCCTGTACCCTCTTCGCAACCTACTTTTTTTCGGCTGGGAACTTTGCGACTGCAGAGAGTTTGAGCAAACGAGCAATAGAGTACACAGACGTTCCGCAGGTCGCCCGAGATGCCCTTTACCTCCTTGGAAGGAGATACCAGGAAGCCGGCGACTACACGTTGTCTCGCCAATCCTACGTGAGGAGCGAGAATGCGAAAGAAGATACATATCTCCCTAGCAAACTGGGTTCTGGTCAGTTAATGGTGCTGCAGAAGGATTACACGGGAGCAAAACTGGCTTTTGAAGGCATCCTCAAAACATTTCCTAAATGTCTCGAAGCGATGATGGTTTTGGGCACCCTGTACGCGGAAGAAGTCTTCCTAGCTGAAAGCCAGCCTGGCGTGAATCGCGACGAGAAAGCCGAGGAACGAAAGAAGGCCATCAATTACTTGGAAGCCGTCCGTTCATCCTGGAAAGACCCCAAAAAACATATGACACCAAGCATTTCCGTTCTGCTCACCCTTGCTCGCCTCTATGAAGTCGAAGCTCAGGAAAAGTCGCTTACTTGCCTCCAGCAAGTTGCTGATATTGAACGTGAAAACTCAGGTGAAGATGAACCAATGTTAGCTCCACAACTATTGAACAATATTGGCGTATTTAATTATAATATGAGCAAGTGGGATGAGGCTCGTGAGCATTTCCAGACTGCGCTCAGTAATTGCGTTGCTATGGGCACCAAAGACGAGAGCCTGGATACGGATGCTCTGGTCACTACCTTGACTTATAACCTCGCTCGCCTTGAAGAAGCCGCCGGCAATACGGACGAGGCTATCAAACTTTACGAGGGGCTGTTAGTCCGACATGCTGACTATACGGAGGCAGCGATGCGTCTCGCTTATATCTCTTTGAGAAAGGGTGGCGAAGATGGTCCGAAGAGACTTGAAGAACTCATGAAAACGGAAGATCATAACCTTGAAGTATGTGCATTGTACGGCTATTATCTCTCCCGGCGGCCAAAGAAATCACCTTTGAACATCGCAGAGGACAAGGAGCAGAGGCATTACAAACGCACGTTGACCACTCATGACAAACACGATCGATACTCACTCACTGGAATGGGCAATCTGCATCTCATGACCGCTAGGGAAATGAGAAGAGATACAGAACAAGATAAGGAAAAGAAGCGGAAGATGTACGAGCGAGCCGTTGAATTTTTCGATAAGGCCTTAGTGCTAGATCCGAAGAATGCTTATGCCGCACAAGGTGTCGCGATTGCGATGATCGAAGACAAGAAAGATTACAGTACTGGGGTAGGAATATTCGAGAAAGTCAAAGGGACATTGAAAGAAGCTTCGGTACATATCAATCTTGGCCACAGCTTTGTCGAGATAAAGCAATTCACTAGGGCAATAGAAAATGCAAGTAACTCTGGTTTTAGTGGCGGGGGGGGCACTTGCTGACATTGCTCATAGTACGAAATCGCAATCAATCAATATAGAGCAGATAGAGATCCCTGGACAATTACATCGCTAGCTCGGGCCTGGTATCTTAAAGGCAAAGCTGAGAAAAGCCTGGCAGAACTAAACACCGCGCTCGAGCACGCGAAGAAGGTGAGGAGAATTCGAAAGTACGGCTGATATCGTCGGAATGACTAACACTTCGATGTAGGCCCTTGCTCTCTCCCCCGAGCACCCTATCTTCATGTTCAATGTCGCGTATCTCCAGGCTCAGATTGGCCAAGTTGTCCATGAACTACCAAAACACCAACGTACATCTGAAGATATCAAGGCTGCATTAGATGGAGTAGAGGAAGCAATCAAGTATGTTTACAGCTTGTTGGGCGCAGGAAGGTCATGAGATTAATTTTGAATAGGACATTCTCGGCGGTTGCGAAATCCAAAAATCCACCCTACCCCGCTAGCGATATCGAAGTCCGTGTTACAATGAACAAGAACACGACCCGCCGTCAGCTTACGGCAGATCTCGAAGAACAAACTAAATACGAAGAGTTGCACGCCACGAAGATCGCCGAAGCTAAGCGGAAACGCGAAACCGAGATCGCGAAACGCGCTGAGGAACACGCAAAATTGGAGGCGGAGAAGGCAGAAAAACAGAGGAAGCTAGCAGAGGAGAGGAGAGTTATGCAAGAGCAAGCTAGAGAGTGGACTGAAAGAAGAGAGGAAGAAGAAAGAAACAGGATGTCTGCTTTCGCCGATGATGGTGATTCTGATGGTGGAAAGAAGAAGAGAACAAGGCGTGAACCTAGGGAACCAAGACAAAAGAAAGAGAAAGGAGAGAGGAAACCGAGGAAGAAGAAGGGAGAAGCTGAGGGTGAAGAAGGTGAAGATGGCAGAGCAAACAAGAAGAGACGCCTTACAAAAGGTGGCAAAGCAGCTTTGTCCAAAGAAATCATCTCTGACAGTGACGATCTACCCAGCGATGATGAAGACATCATCAAGCATCGCGACTCGGAGTCTCGGAGTGCTAGTCCCACTCCGGCGGGCCGAAATAGTCTCTCGCCGCCGCCGACTACGGGGAAGAAAGGGAAGCAGACGAAAAGTAAGGCCGTTATTGACAGTGATGATGATAATTCAGATGGAGGGGATGTTGATGCACCGGCTCCTTCGAGACGACGAGCCGCTGTAGTTGATAGCGATGACGATGAAGAGATGGCGGATGCGACCCCTTCAAAGCCTAGACGAGCTGCAGAAAGTGATGATGACGATGATTAGACGGGTCTGTGAAGAGAAAAGTGATAGCCCCGACTGCTGTTCTTATTTTCACTTGATCCCAAAGTTAGAGGGTGTATGTTTGTAATTGTAGTTTTCTTAATTGTTCTATTTATTCGAGGGATACGTATCACATCGGAAGAAGGAAAAGCCTTTCGTTACAGGGTGTTTCATTAGCATTGCATTCCGAAGCGGAAAAATGGTTTCTCATGCCTCTAATAGTCTTGTAATAGCTAATCGGGCTAAACTTTAAATACAACGCATTCTAAGAATTCAAGTTACAAGTACTTGGGCTGAAGATGCCTTGTCTAATTGTCAAAGATGATGACGTCCCACTTCAGGTTAGGTCATACGAACTGTTCATAGCCACCAGCCAATCTAAAGAGGGCGCTAATGATGGCACTAGCGACTCCACAACAGAGAATCCATGCAGATTTTCTTGTTGTGTGTAGATGTGTTGTTCGCTGGTAGTTGTTCCGCGAGAAAGATACTGTGACTGATATGAACCTTTCCCGCAGATCCAGTTCTTATCCTTATATTGCTTTTACAAGCGTATCAATATTTATTGTAAGTATAGGGACTTCAAACAACCCGAGTTCACCACATTTCTGATCATCACACTGGTATTGCAGAAGCCTCGAAGCTGAAGTAAAAGTTGAAGTGAATTCGTTCGAGTAAACTTATATTATTTCCACCACTAGTCAATCTCTTCAAGGATATGATGATAGATCGCAACCGTACATGAGAATCAAGGTAGCATACGAAAACTAAAAATAACAAACAAGGGTATTGTGGTTCTTAGGACATGTTCCTCCCAATTAATTACTTCCTCTCTCTGTCTCTCTCTCATTTTCTGTCAGACTCTCATAATGTTATTTAGTAAGAGTTGAACTTTGGATGAGCGGGGTCGGTGAAATCGCCGACAACCGAGAAATGTGGGCGGGCACCACCGCGGTTGGCAAATTCAGTCTGGAATGGAATGGTGCGGTTGAAGTGCAAGGCACCGTTTGGCAAAAGATCAATGTAGTGAACCTTGTAGTCGGCTGGAGTGTTGAGGACACCCTGTTTGGAATATTTGTTAGTGATAAGTCTCCAAGGCTGTATTGATCAAGGGGAGCTGAGAACTTACAATATCGCCTTGCTGGACGAAGTAACCGAGAGCGACTAAGTTCTTCTGGTCGGGGCTGACACGGAGAGAGTGGACACCAATGACTGGTTGGACCTCATCGGGGTTGTCGAGACGTTTTACATTATTGAGATCAGAGATGTCCAAGGCGGCAATGTGGTTGGCGGTGGTCAAGCTGAGATAGAGGTATTTGCCGTTGGCACTGAGATCGCTGTAGATGGCAACAGTGTCCTATTTTAGTGACGTGTTAGATTTGAGACTGAATGGTATGTTGGGTGGATAAAAATCAACTTACCCTAGCCTTCGGGCCGAGATCGTAGAGGAGCTCAGCAACACCTTGGGTGCCATCGGCGTTGAATCTGAAAGGATAGATGATCCAAACTTGGCCCAAATGGACGGCGGTAGCAATGGCTGCGCTCTCAGAATTTCCTGGAATGAACTTGACATCCTGAATGCCACCACCGTTTGGAATTGTGATGGTGCTAATAATGGTACGGGTATCCAACTTCCAGAGACGTAGAGTGTTTGCCTTTTGGATTCCAAGCGTCGGCTTCAAGGTAGAGAGAGGGACGACAAAGTCGGATGTGAGAATGATATTCTTCGCGAAGTCGATGGAGAGACCGTGGGGGGTGAACTGGTCCTTAAGAATGTTGGCGGTGCCGGCAACATCTAAAATAGATGGCCATTCAGCGATCAACTGGCCAGCAGCGTTCCATTCGGTAAGGCGGCCGAGATTGGTACCACCGGCAGAACCCATCTAGGGAGGCAAAATACTGTTAGTGGTTGATTTCTCTCTAGTGATTTGTTTTTGATGTCCTTACATGGGTGATAAAGAATCCACCCTCTGGTTTTCCGACGATTTCATCAGCAATAGATGAGAGAATAGCTCGTCCAGAGTTCCTATACTTCGGGGCATACGGGTTGCTAATATCGAAGAAGTACTCGGTGTCTGGAATAACCAATGTTAGTAGCTGTATATGATTCAAGCGACTGTACCAAAATATCCGTACCCTGAGTCTTCAACAAAGACAGGAGACCCGTTCCAACCAAGCTCTTCCCGTCCCTGGCAACATTCAAATGATGTGGCTCGTTACCGCTGGTGGGAACATCCACGAGAGTGATTAAAGTACCTTTTCATGCACATTAGCAGATGAGATTCTGGTCTGGGTGAATAAAGGAACATACCAAAAGTGCTGTCATCAAGAGAATACACAGCAAGGAAATCCGCGTATGCCTGATTTCCAGGGCCGGTCCAGAAGTAGCCGACCTTCTTAGGCTTGATGTTGCTTCCGGTAAATGGCGGGCTGGCAATTGGTGGAGTTGGGACCTTGAGGATTGGGATTGGAGGAGACAAGCTAGCCAATGGGTCGGTGATGCCCTAGAAAAAGAGAGGCGTATGTTAGTCATAACGCTTTACAGCTAGTTGAAGTATTGTAGAACATACTGGAATCGAGGGGATCAGAGGTGGTAGCGACAAAGGGTTGGGCTTTGGCACTGGTGAGGTAAAAGTCGTGACAGCGTGGAGCGCCAACAAGAGGGCGGCTTTCAAAGGTGTCAATGGCATGTTGATAGCTTGTAAAAGAGAATTAAGTATATATCAAGATATGATATAGAAGATTATAAGCTGGATTTATGCGACTTTTAGATTTTCGCTGAGATCCCCAGAGGATTAGATCTTGAGACTGTAGATGGAGAGATGGCACTGGTGAGTGATGTAGAAAGAATCGACAATGGAGGGAAGATTTGAAGATATTTATATTTCGAGATTCACAGGTCGGAGTCGACGCTATGCGTCGAAGATCTTGCCTGAAAGCTTACAATTCAATTGCATATGTCATCCAAGATCTCCAGTTCATCAACCGCCTAAAGCTCTGACGGCATATGCATGCGCAGGCAATCATCATAGGTCGCGGTTCCTGAATTCAAGTGACTACGGTGAACGGCAAGGCAGAAGTCATCTCCATCGGAGCGCAATCACGCCTTCAAAAAGAATCATGGTATCATATTTGCATCTTTTCTAGGGAGCCAGAGAGAACAAAGTACTATCTATTCACTGAATCGCAGAGAAACAAAGACATTTTGTGAACTGGCGGGATAAAATTTGAGCTGCAGGAGGAAGTCATGATTATGATATTGATATTGGAAATCGTTTCCATCTTTGGACGTGGGGTGGCAGGGTTTTGCGAGTGGCAAGCTGATAGATAGTAAAACGAGCTTGAGGAATGTGAATACTGTTGTACCGGTGCCGCTCGGAGCTTGGTGGCCTGAAGCAAGATGAATTGGAAATGACTATCATCAATGTTGTGGTCAGGGCCTAAAAATTTAAAATCGAACTGCTAGTGTGGAGTACGACTTATAGTCAAGATTGCGTTGGAAACAAATTACCTGCGCGTAATAAATTTATTAGGCAAGGGTGGGGCGTAAATATTTCCGTCATATTGCATGGGCTATACTTCGGTTATCGGTGGATTATTGGTAGGCTGCTGCAAGCGCCAGACACAGTTTTTGCTGATAGAGCGAGCGAAAAGGTTAGAGGTTCCGTGTGGTCTGGAAACAGGGAACCAGGATGCTTAATGCGAAGCAGATCTTAAGATCTCGACGGGGAATATGAAGATCTAGACCGAAACTGGGGGGGTCACTTCTATGTACCCTGTTCAGATGCAATGCAGGTGCTGATTATTCCCGATTATTGATATTTATTGCACCAGGAAACAAATCTCACGGAGCCAGGTCCTGATTTGACGCCGCCCGTTTCTGGTCAGTTACACCAAAAGAGGATATCGCCTGAATGAAATCTGCTCAAATCTTCGCGCACAAGTCGTCAATTTGACGCTGATTTCTGTAGAATCTTGTAGAAAACCCCTAGGAAAAGGTCATAACTGCATATGTAAATGTATAAAATGCGCTTAACAGCCGCACAGTTTGGATAACCTAGGTCTCTTTTTTTTCTATCAAATTGCAGCAATATTCGAACTAGATTTCGACCTGGCGACAACCGCTACTCTATCCTCCAGTCTACAAAGGATCCACCCCACGCTGGAAAGGACATTTGGACTCAATTACCTGCAGGCATAATGCCATTGTACCGAGTTATGGTGCAATACTGAATTGTCCGCGAAGAAAAAGAAATTAGTCAGTTTGTTTTTTTCCTCGAACTCAACAGTTTAATCAATATGGGAGCTAGCGGGGCGGATTTAGGAGTAGTATCCTTTTGTCACTAAAAGATCTTCACAATACGGTGCGTTATGCAAGAGAGCACAAGTTTCCAATTAAGGTGTGGAAAGAAATCCCGCTGCTGAAATTAAGCTATTAGGGCAGTCGGAAAAATCTAAAATTTTAGCGTATATTTTCGAAACAAATCGACAAACCGGGTTGCAGAAATCCCATTTTGGAGGTCAAAGAGATCATCGTGCGTATTTTCTTACTGCAGGGGTCCCAAATGAGACGGATGAGAAAGGATCAATCAAGGTCACAAGTCGACGTGCATGAGTTAAACTTAATTGATACTCTTTGCGCTCGCCGAGCCAGGGCTGTATCTGGCCGGATTTGGGTGAAAAGTAGATCTGCGGAAAGGAAGCTAGCTCGAAAAAAGATTCATCCGAGCTCTTGCCTCCAATATCAAAGCTTAGGGTATGCCCGTTAATCCAAGGTCGACCTTCTCAATCATCGGTGGTGGCGCATTTACATCTCGCTAATCTTAGAATATGCCTGTAAGCCAGGGCAGGGACGCCACGGAGCTTTTGTAATGGCCAATGGCAAGCAACGTAGGTGGCTGTCGGGGTGTTTCGATCGTGCATGCTCAATGTAGGGAAAAAGCCCTGTCGTCGATGGAATCTAGCAGAATAAGGCAAAGACATCATCATCATCATCACCATGGTAATCATCATTCAGTTCCCTGAATATTTTTAAAAGGGTGGTAAGGATGGCACTATAGCACCGCTTTTATTTTCATACTGCCTTGTTTCCAGCACATTTGATGCGGCAAGTGCGGGTCTCCTACGACAGAGTTCTTGGCTAGGGAAACAAGAATTCGACCAATTCTGTGCAAGAATGTTGAAGAAGGTAACGTGTTTGGATAGCCTGCTCTATAACCTTATGGTATCAGGCCACCGCCATGACAAGGCAGAGCCAAAACAAGATCCCGCACGCTGTGGGAAATTAGAACACTGCCCATTGCTGCCACAGCCGCTTCAGAGTTCAGGATCGTCATGAAGGACTCCAGGAGAAACTCCAGGTGAGCTCTAAGGCTACCGGGAAACGGGAGTCAACAGAGAGTTTGAGGATCGCGTGTGGTGGGGACGCAGTCGACACGGACAACAGGCGGGATGAGGCACCAACACATTCCGACATGTTACGTTTTGAGCGTTGCGGGCTTGGCGCGCTTGAAGCAGTTAGCGTAGTCTCAAGGGCGGCTTTTTAGTGGCCAGTCCCGCTTTTGCGCCATCCGCTCAAACGATGAGACCATCCACCCGAGTTATGAGCCCACTTTGGCGGACGGGGGCCTCGAGCCTATCACGTCCGGCGGGGGTCCCCACGCTGGACCGATCAGGACTGCCTCTGGGCAAAACAGCAGCAGCATTTTAGCAGTCAGTCTGCTGGACCGCTGTGCAGCATCATGCAAGGTTGGGAACCAAATTGGATTTTCCTATGTCTCTCCACCGCGCTGTAGCCTGATATCAAACCCCTTCTTCCAAGCAAATGCTTCGTCTGCCGCGGCTGCAGGAAAGTGGGTACTCTCTCTCGTTCAAGAAGTTGGGAAGCTTGTTTTCACTTTACATATCCCGGTTTGACAAATATATCGCTTTGGACAGTCGTATTTTGCCATCACGCAAATCCCAAAGCCCGACGGCCTTCTCCACCTTTGGTAGTGCTATTATATTTGCCATCCTTGCCGCTTATCTTGGTGTGGTACACTGATTTTACTAATAATTTGATACTTTGACTCGATCATTCTCTCTGGCTCTCCCCCTCTTTCTTTGCTCCCCTGGAGATCCCCGAGCATATCCTATCCAAGATCCGACTAGTTAGCCAGCCAGCTAGCCAGCTAGCTCTCGAAATCCAAACTCGGCTCCACACCAGCGAAACGCTGCTCGTCGCCCGAATTTGGGCCTTCGTGAAGATCACAATCTTCTGAGGTCAGCCCAGCCCTGAAGCTAGAGGAATCATGTGGTACCCATGGTCCTCGCCAATGCGGTGCTACACCAACCTCCCTTGCGTGGACACGAAGAATCTAGACATTCGGCTTCCAGGCTCCCTGGCGCGGAAGGCTAGACTATCATGCAAGGCGATATGATTGATGCCTGCTTACAAACTTTGGGGGTTTACTCGGGGAATAGAGACTCCATGTCGCCATATCACGTCTTAACTTGAGGCTTTCCACAGCTCTCCGCCCTGACATTGCTGGCAGTCAATTTCAAGATCTGTCGATCGTATACTCTTTCCCGCTTCGGATCCTCGCCCGGGTCGAGCGAGTGAGGGGTACTTCCAATGCTGCAGCTGCGTGGCTGCAAAAAGATATAACTTTCGGCATGGTACGTATCTCAAGCTCCAGCAGCAGCTCTCCTCTCACTACCACTCCTCTCCCTTTCCTGCTCCTCCTTGTTCTTCTTAAGTTCTGCTGTGCGCGCACGATATTTGATCCAACATGAAGTCAATCGGGATTCTGTTGTGTTTATCCGCGATAGCATCCGTGGCTACTGCGACTCCAATTGTGAACGCCAATGAAAAGCGAACACCGGAACCAGTGGTAGACCCTCTCGAAGGGATAACCTCCGAGGTCTATCCCCGCGAATATCTCGAAGATGTGTTTAGAAGACGCAATGCTGCAAAGCATCTCCGCCTTAAGCGAGATCAGGACCCAAACCCACAGCCTATAAGAGGGGAATTTGGCGCTCCAATTTTGGGTATGCTTCAAAATTCACCGCACAATATCCTCATATATCGGGAATTGATGTCTTGAACAGTGCACATGCTAATATATTTCTTAAAACTATAAAGGCGGTACAAACCCAAGCCGTGATTCTGAGCAGCCAAACGCTATCCACCCTCCAGCCACAGATAACGGTAACGTCCCGAATCTGAAATGGGCATTCTCAGACTCGAGGACCAGATTGTTGAAGGGCGGTTGGGTTAGAGAGCAACTCGTTACCGATCTCCCACCCAGCAAGGATATTGCTGCAGCTCAGCAGCATCTCGTAAAGGGTGCTATCCGTGAGCTTCATTGGCATAAGGTTGCCGAGTGGGGAATTGTCTTCAATGGCTCGATTCTCGTAAGTCAAACGATCACCTAGCCCGTTTTATTGTAGCGGAGATTAACATTGGTGTAATCTGAACAGGTCTCTGCTGTCGATGAGGCGGGTAAAAACACAGCCGAAGTCCTGAACCAATGGGATATTTGGTACTTCCCCAAGGGTGTTGGACATACTGTCCAGGGTCTTGCAGACCAGAATGAATACCTCCTAGTCTTTGATAACGGTGACTTTGAAGCCGTCGGCACCACCTTTAACATTGTCGACTGGTTGCTCCACGTTCCCTTGGACGTCTTGGGAAAGAACTTTGGTGTCAACGCGACTGAAGTCTTCAAAAAGCTCCCAGAGAAGAATCCCTACATCAAAGCCGCCAATGTTAGCAGCACATTGACCCCTCCAAAGTCTCCTAGCGGAGAGTTAACCGGCAAGAGCAGCTATGTTTACCCATTGAGCAAAGTTGGCTTCAAGTCAGTCCCCGGTGGCGCTGGTACCCTCAACATTATTGATTCCCGCAACTTCCCCATTTCCACCACAATCGCAGCCACTGTTGTCAGGGTTGAACCAAAGGGACTCCGAGAGTTCCACTGGCACCCAAATGTAAGATTTTCGTATCTCCATAACGTCGCGTTTATATGATCAGCATGCTAACTTGCCATCCATACAGGCGGACGAGTGGCTTTACTTCCACTCCGGCACAGCCAAAGCTACTGTCTTCCAGGGTAACTCACTTGCTCGTACCTTTGACTTCAACCCTGGTGATACCGCAGTCTTCCCCGATAACACAGGTAGGATCCCCCCGTTTGTGTTGCTCCACTTGTCAACATATCCAATACTAATCTTTTTGGCGCATTTATCAGGTCACTACATTGAAAACACATCCGAGACAGAAGATCTCGTCTGGGTTGAAATCTACAAGAGCAACCGCGTCGCTGATATTTCTCTTTCGCAATGGTTGGCCTTGACGCCACCAGATATCGTGACACAATTACTCGGAACATCGAGCGACTTTGTCAAGTCCATTAGCAAAGAGAAGAAGGTGCTTGTGAACCAGAAGACCTTTGAGAAGAAGAATTAATCTAGCCAACAAGGGCTTTTGGGTTTGAATGTTGTTTGATATAATATTAATTTATAATAGCTTGCTTTAGCTGTCGTGTATTCTAGCTGGCTGCCTGTAGCAAGTATAGTAACTAATCGGAGCGGAATATACATGATTTTATCAATAAATTTTGCGTCCCCTACATATGTGATCTCTGGAATATATGCACTAATGTAACCATGGTCCAGTAAAAATTAGATGCGCATCTGAAAGAATATCGAATATTATAACAGGGAAAAAATCAAATAACCAAGCACACCAATTGCTCCAACCCAAAAAATGATAACCTTAACTGCAAAACGATAGAAATGATTTTTGTTGCGTATGTACTGTGAAGACTCGGTCCGCCTCGCGAATCGGTTGTCCCATATTAAGAGAATATATGTAAAATATTGGTAAAAATACTGGTCGAAAACAAGAAATTGTGAGCGGTCTCAAAAGTAAATGTGATGGTGAACCGAGTGAGATGCATCTGTGTGGTCTGTCGAACAGCTACTGCAAGAGCTGGTATACGTTCATTCTATCATGTTTATTAGCATTCGAGTACTATATCCCACAACCTCACTATATCAGCAAGTCAACTTACCTCCTAGAACCGCCGCAGATCTCGGTGGTATTTCCCATACAGGTCGACGCACAAGTACTTGGCTCTTCGCCAATAAATGCGTTGCCGCAGTAGCACTCCCTATAACCTTTCGTTAAAGTTTCCGCAGAATATAGTCTATAAATGAGGGAGGTTTACCTGCGATATTCGAGTCCAGAGTATTTATAATTGAGGTCGCCGCAGTATTTTAGACAAATTTCAATTGTCATTAAATCTGTGGTGTATTTTTTGTATGGATTCACTGCTTTAACCGCGGCAGCTGGCGGATCGAGCCAGCATCCCATGTGGCTCCATCGACTGCTTCCAGCGGTTACAATATGGCCGGTAGCTGTGGGGCTATCACTCGTGGTAATGGTTTTAGTGGACGTGGTCAAGGTCGTTGTTGTTGACGAGGTTGTCCTCGTGGTCGAAGTTGTAGTTGAAGTTGTCGTTGAAGTTGTCGTCGAAGTTGTCGTCGAAGTTGTCGTCGAAGTTGTATTGGGGGATGCAATTGTGGTTCGGGAAGTAGTCGTGATTATAATAGAAGACGTCGTGGCTATCCTTGTAGTAGAGGAAGATGTCGTGGTGGTTTTGCTAGTCGAACTGGTGGTCGAGGAGCTTACACCGCTTCCTGGGGTATATTTCATTCGATCATAGAATATATTCATAAACTTCGAATCACCGCCACATGGTTGTGTTACGTCGCCGGTACATGAAAATGTACATTTCGAGGCGTTTTCAGGGTAAAAGTACACATTAGGGGGCGGAGTATTTCCCTAAGAAGCAGGGCTATATTAGCAAATGGGTGGCATGTCTAAACTAGCAAAGAAATTTGCCTGATTTATATGATTTTATATTTACCTGCCAGCATTCTTTGTGATATCTAAGGTGTATTTGTGTTAGCGTTTTTCAAACTCCAAACTATACTCGAAGGTTGACTTACTGCGTCCCAGCAAAGATATAGTTGTTATTTAGTCCCGTTTGAGCACATAGCCCCACTGTCGCATTATCGTTTAGATTTGTGTTCTTCGGAAACAATCGACCGTTAACCCCGTCTAGATAACACCCCAAATATTTATACCGTGCAGTACCATCAGCCATCAGAGGTCCTAGCTGTCTGGCGACTGCATTTCCTTGGAATGCAATTTCATGAAGTCCAAAAGTCAAATCGTTAACATTCAGCACCCAGGATTCCGAAACCTGATGTGGGTCAATATTGGGTACCATCGGTACCGGTTGAAATTTGACAGCACCACTGCCGCACTGGCCACTCGGGATATTTTGTCCTTCATACAGGTCGTCTGCCATCGAAGTGGCAAACAGTTCTGTATTGCCTGGCGGCTTCGACTTCGTAATTACAAGGGGCGAACCACCGTCGTTGCATAATCGAATCGTTATCACGGCATTGTTGCCCGACGTGACGTTCCCAAAGCTAGCTGCAAAAGTCCTATCCCATCCGCCGTTGGCGTTTTGTATTTCAAATCTTGCCTTTGGTGCAGTTGAAGCACTTCCGCTGAGTAACAGCTTGTCGGTTCCACCATTAGATTCTATCTGCAGGACTGACGCGTAATTACCCACCCCGTTGATTGCTTTGAAATTCGCAGTGGCAGATAACGTCGTACCTGCGGGGATTAATTGTCCGAGAGCAGGGAGTGAAGAGATTTTGAACGCTGGGCCCGCATTATATGTATTATCGCTGTTTTTCGTCATTTGGGCATACATAATCGCGGAATTATTGACCTGATTGGTCATCGCAAAGGAAAACTTTGTGATCTTAAGATCCGAGGAACCAGTATTGGATATCGTGAAGCCGACAGTTACTCCAGAAGAAGATTCTTGTCCCACGACCACACCCCCAAAATCAACAACACCAGGGTTGGCCATTAAAAATGGGCCGGACGCTACTGCAATACCCCGTAAGTTCAGCGGCTGAGAGGTGACATACTTCGCAATACTGTTGGTAGTGAGAAGATTAAGGGCCCCCGTTTTGACGCCTGGTGTCGATTGTGAACTAGGCTTCCAAACTACAGGAAAAGTGATCGTGGCTCCCTTTTTTATCTGACCAGTCGGGAAAGAAGAGTTTTGCACAGTAAATAATTGATCTGATACCACCGCCCCATTGATCGTTGTCGCAATGTTGGCAATACATGTAACAGTCATGTTTTTGGATTGTCCAATCGTCACTTTATCGAACTCGAGAGGATCGGTACAGTTCAGTGGCAGGTTCACCGGCGACCCCAAGGCGATCAAGACTCCAGAGCCAGTAGCAACGTATACACGAGCATCTCCGAAGGCCGGCCTACCAAACTTACCAATCCCCCCAGTTGGAGGGAGTGTGATCTCTTTCAGAACGTTGTCTTGTGGAACCGCATAGAAAGCTCGCAACCCAGCATTGTTATCACACACCCATGCGATGCCGGTTCCTTCTTGGTTATCGAATGAGGTCAGAGTTACCGGTCCCATTCTGCCGCCAACTGTCTTTGCTGATTTCCCAGCCAGACTAAAGACCGGTTTTCCAGTTCCATCTGTGCCAAATTTGTATGCAGCGAGAGGAGAACCCGTTGGACCAAAATAGAAGTATCCACCTTCTAGTGGATAGCTTCCGGCTCCACCAAAAGTTGGATTGTCGAGCTGTATGGACTGCAAACAGTTATCTGTGCCACCTGGTCCCAATTTATACCCTCCAAGGTCATCAAGGTTGACAACATATGCCTGGACAGATATACATCAGCTAACTGGTTAACTACCTCGGATTTCTGGTGGTTGCCATAACAGTACCAACCTTACCGTTCTTTCCTCCCGTTACGCCTATTCTGCTGACACCCTTCCCCTTAAAAACACTTGGGTCTAGAAGCGTGATACCAGCGGCGCCCAAATCCTTATCCGCGGCTAGTATTCTACAGATCAGTCTCTATCTGGTCTACTACATCAACACCAAGGAATTTCGTGGAGACCTACCATCCAAAGAGATATAGTCAAATGGTTGGAAATAGTCGTACAAAGAAAGCTTCCCGGTCGTAGGGTCGATCTTCATGCTAACAACAGCTTCGTCGAGAGTTTTCAAAGGCGTTTTGCCGCTCGCTGGCGTGTCTTTATTTTGGTGGCCCTCGCCATTTCCCTAGAACATCACCGTAAATGTGAGCAAGAGAACTGATAGAGTCAGGAAAGAAGGTCAAACGGACCGTCACAAAAAATAAGCGAGTGTTCGAATCCGTTGACAAACCCATTCCACCCTGCCAGATAGCAGCTCCGCCGCCATCGATGTTGATAGTCCCATCTTGCTGCGGTGTAAATGGTGCCGCCTCGGTTGTGTACACGTTGATGATTTTCTTGGTAGAAACGTTGACTCCGAAAATCCATCCTGTATCTAATTGTATTATTTATTAGCTCCTTCAATTTCAAAATTTTATTGCATAAATGTAGGACCACAGCTTACAATTATATCTATCACAGTGAGATCCAAACCTGGGGACGCGAAGAAAGTAATCAGCATCTCTTTCAAAGGTCTCGGTTATAGCTTAAACCCACCCGCCGTAAACAACGTTGTTGATCAAAGCCAAGCTTGGCCGCTGTAAGTGTGTCCCTCCCATGAAATATTGCGCCGGATCGGTATCCGATGGAGTTCCATCGAGTGTAATCGGATAACCCCCAACGTTGGCAAAAGTTTTGACATCAACGGCGTGAAATTGATATATACCATTCAGGATACCGTTATCGCCTCCTCTGTATGTCTTTGTGAACATGTACATTATATCGGTGAGGGGGTCAATAATGGGTGTTCCCACAATCCCTATAGTGTTCGGAAGATCGCTACATTGGATGTCGGCGACTTGAAATGGTCGAGCAAGTTGTCGGTTTCTAATGAGTGTACCGTTGACGGCATCAATCGCGTAAATGTTGTTCTGGGTCGATGCAAGAATCACAATCTGACGTGAGCCGGGTGTCGAAGGGGTATATACTAAGGGTTTTGCATAAAACTATATTGATGCAGCCATCTTGTGTTAGTATTTATTTTATGCTTCATCTGATATTTATCTTATCATAACCACTGACTCTCTCATTGTTAGCGAATGGTATTCGCCACAATTCGCCAAATAGGGCACTGTTGACGACATTGGGGTGTAGATTGTGGTTTGAAAGATATCCTATAAAACAACATAAGTATGCGATTGTAGAATTAGATAGTCTGCTATACTATCATTTAGACTATATACCTGACTGTGATGGGTCCGCATCTTGGTATTCGTCAGTCAAGGCAACGGCGCTTACTCGTCTTACCAGCGAAAACGCTAGAAATAACCAAAATGTTATCATCATATGCCGCATTTTGGTATAGACGGGCTGACTCTCAAGTACCTAGTATTATTTCACATCAACGGGAGAAAAGGAAAAACAAGAATCTACCTGAAATATATATTTCCAAGGGGATAGACGGTTAATTCTAAAATCTTGTTTTTCCGCAAATTGGACGAGAGTCTACGATCGATCGAGGTTCCGTGTGCCGTTGCTAGTCGGAATACTGAATCTCGTATAATCCCTGCTGTTCTGTTTTCGGCCAGCTAGGAGTCAATTCCACCGCACTAATTCGCCAAAACTATTCCACAACCAAACAAGAAAGAGTGTGCCCTCTGATTGCTGAGCGGCATACTACCTATAGTGGAGAATTTAATCCCTTCAGAAGACATTTCCCGGCGTTTCAGTAGAAAGCGATAGCACTATGCCAATAATGTTGTGGACTGGCCAAGGCACCAGCTGCAGCCAACTAGCGCCACGAGGCAATGGATGTATCAACCTTTTCGCGGAAATCGACAAACCAAGTCGGTCCAAGGATGTTCATTAATACCAAGCATGCGTATGCAATTTTGTCCCCTGAAGCCTTATTAGTGGGATTTATTCTAATTTCCATGCTGAAATGCAATGTAGTGAATTTACCCCTTGGAAGAACCGTTGTTTGTGTAATCTTGTCGCTGTGACATGAACCGGCATTCTGATCCGTGCTCATGGGTCTCGTTCCTGGAAACAAACCCCCACGCAGCCGAAAAGGCATCAATTACTTCCGATTGTGCATCCAAGGCTGCGTCATCAACGAGATAGATAGGAAGAAAATTCGATTGTGATACTGTTATACCATACTCTTTTGACATTGTATAAATGCAAGCTACGGCTAATATGGTATATGCGCGTTATGACGAAACGATGTTTTGCGTATATTATCGACTAATGCATATAACATGCCTGCGAAAACCACGACTTTCATCGTGTTCTAGTCGGGTCGACCAAGAATATTTCGATTTCCCGATCTACATTGCTCCATTTAATGCTCCATGAAAGCGTAGGAATATAGTAAGAAAATCTTTCCCAGCTCCTGCATATGTGTGCGTTCTTCTATTGTTACCCTGAATAAAGAAATAGGAAGCTCAAAGTTTCAAGTAATTGCGCCGGAATCAGTTTGAAGGGATAGAGAGGAGTGTATTCAAACGCAACGCGAGATATTCAAACTTGTGACTTCTACTGGTCTCGTTCCCAGTCTCACGAATCAAAACACTTGGTGTGAACATCTATATGGCCGCAAAGAAAAAAGGTAGGAAACAAAAATCGAAAGTCGCGTAATTTACAGTTAGTGAGATTAGCCTAATTGGTAGTTGAAGGCAATTTGCAATGCCGTAAACACCGATATATTTGCCACAGTTGGGTCCTGAACCCCTGGCAAGTCCTCATTGATGTGTCAGATTCTCATTTTGTGTTGTCTTTTAATAACCGCGTATGGAGTTCCAGTCTATCGTCGTCCAGTCGAACTGGTTCAAGTCGATGTCCATGCCGACCTGTGGTTGCGCGTACGGAAATCCCCAGGAGGTCTCGGAGATTGGATTTACCGGTTCGTTGAAGTTTGTGGACAACGCTGGTGCGAGAAAGTCAGGATTGAGACCCAAGTTGCTGGGTTCTTGCCCCTCTGGGATATCCTTGCCTTGAAGGAAGGTTATTTTCATTTGCCCCATTTTCTCTCGAATATCTTCTATTATCTGTGGTATTCGGAGTTGGTTAGGTGGACCGTCTTTCTGGTTTTTCAAGATATTTTCTCTCGCTTCCCAGGTCAGGAGAACAATTTTCGAGAACATGACAAAGAGCGGCCTCTCCGACTTTTTAAATCCCTTTATTCGAACCTCATAGTTTTCGCTCATAATCTTCCAGGCTTTTGCAGCGCGATTATCGATCGGATTCTTTTTCAAAATCTGAAGTATATGAATATAGCCCGGGAATGGAAAGTAAAATGTTGTGAGCCAGGTGAACCCCTTTGTCAATGGTGAAATTAGAATATTGGTATCAGACTCCAGCATTGCAAGTGCATGGTCTAAACCATCGTTTTCCTTTTGTAGTTTGCCCGCTGAGGATGCCAGAGCATGTCTGGAATAATTTTCGAGCATACAAATTTTCGCTACAGCTCCTCGCGTGGTCCAGATGGTCATATAGTGAAGCGAATTTTCAGGATTACAGAATGTCAAGTACTTTTTCTCAATACTTTTCTCCAGAAGACTCAGTTCATCGTTGATTTCTTCACGGATTGAACTCGTCCGTACGTTTTTAGAGGGGTTACTGTTAGGTTTCGGAAAATCACCCATGTTATGGCGGGTAAACTCAGCTATCTCGCCACGCACCACGACGAATATCGCTTCGGTCGGTACATTTTCGTGAATCACCACCGGAGGTACTTTAACATCCGGTCTAAGTTCGGAATCATTCACGTTGAGCGGGATTTTACAGTCCCAGGTTGGATTCAACGCTGCGTTCTTGTCGTCAAACATTTCAGATATCCGATGATCGAATAGCATTAGTGACCACCACAAGCGCCGGCGCATTTCAGCTTCAAGAGCAGTGCATTTTAAATTAGCAACCTCTTTGTGGATACCCATGCGGCGAGCGATGCGCACAGCGACAGCGAGCATCGATGATAGCGACCTAAAGTCTGATTCAGGCCTGGTTGATATCAGATAGAGATGGAGGGCGGTCAGACAGTCGCGATCGCTCGACCGGAGGATATCGCAATTAGACAAGGCTTGTCGACACCCAAACTGATATCTTATCGAGAGCTCCGTTTTGTCCGCATTAAACATAGTGCGGCATTCTTGTTCCCCTATACTGAGGATCGCGATGCAATATATGCTGAAGAGAAGGCATTCCAAGTTGGGGCTTATCGTTGTAATATTTGCGACAGCATCAATTATACGAGGTTGCAGTGTTGGCGTGTGAGTGATCCTGAGCAAGGGATTGACGTTATCGAGATATATTTGCCAGAGGCGGAATATCTGAACCTGGTCTGGATGTAACGTATGGAGGTCAATGAAGGACTGAGGCGAGCCAAATAGAAGGCTGTTGTCTATCCCGTTCTGGCGATCCCAGACCTGTTTCATAACAGCTTCACGAACTTCCTCGCTATTTTCTTCGGTGCCGTCGTCATCGTCAGAATCGATCATCTTAGTGATGACTGTTAGCAAGGCTCGTCATCTACTGCGAGAAAAAGATCTAACCGTACGAGTTGATACATAGCCTGCCAGATGTGCCTAAGCAGCAACAGATGTGCACCCCGTTAGAGACAGAATACCATAGCTTGATGACAATAATGGCTACATACGCTGGTTTGGATGATGACTTGGTCGTCGCGCTCTCGCTGGACGGGCTATCCGTCTCCGCCGTGCCATCTTCGCTAGGAGACGCATGCTCAGCCGTTGTCTGGTGCATCGACTCGAACTTAATGTTGTTCTGGCGAAGAAGGTCCTCGTAATGACGAAGCCGCTCTATCAGCTCACGCTCCGGGAAACGGCGACGACGCTGGCGCGGCGAAAGTGTCGCGGGCATACAGGTAACCCCACCTCGAACACAGTTGGCACATGGGAACCTGCGATCGCATTTGACTTTCCGCTGTTGACAAAGAACGCAGGCGAGCACACGCTGGGGCTTTGAATCTGGCTTTCGAGCCGTCGACATGGCAGTGATAGCTACTAGCTTGGGTACTTAGGTTGAAGAAATGACGCTGCAACGGCAAGCTTTACCGAGCTCGAGGGGCAGAGATGCGGGTTGAAGAAGGGCTGTTAGGCGAACCTCCATCTCGGGTTTCGATCACGTCCGAGCTGCTGCCAGGCCTTCCCCAAAACCCTGCTCGGTCTTTCGAACTTCCCGAACAACACTCCAACACAACTCCGGCACAGCTCTGGCACAGCTCTGGCACAGCTCCACTGAACCCCTTCTCGGTTTTACAGTCGCTTCTAATGACCAGACTGCTCGGGTATATGCTAGTTAGTAGGTTTTATCGGTAGATAATAAAACCCGCCCGATGGCTACTCCGATTTTAGATGGCTAGCATAAGCTTTGCCAATTTTTAAATCCCGATCTAGTGGGAGGATCCCAAGAATATAAGTCGTGGAGATATTCAACTATGGCATCTTGTCGAGCACCCCATCATTATAACCACTCATTCTGTCTGACATACTCTTCATATCAATCATCTTCAAAACTTATCAATCTTAATATTACTCTCTGTATCAATCACTTAATATTCACAAACAATGATATTTGTGGAGCGAGTCTAAAATATCGCGTCGCATATATATTTGGTCCGTAAACTTGTACCTGCCGGTAGCAACGCCAGTAACATTACTCCACGATCGAGTTAAATAAAGACCAAGTGGATACATAAAGTCATTCATAACCATGGAATCACAGGAGAAGACATCAACTCCCAATGCCGCATCAACTGGTCCGGAAACAGATCCCTCGGATATCGACGCAACTTTGCAAAACACTCCAAACAAGAAGGTAGAAACTGTGGAGGAGAAGATATTCACCACGAAAACGATCCTCGTAATCGTTTCAGTCTTCATGAGCATGTTTTTAGTTGCTCTTGACAGAACGATCATCACAACGGCCATACCTCAAATCACCAACGAGTTCAACTCCCTTACCGATGTCGGCTGGTATGGTAGTGCATATCTCTTAACATGCTGTGCTTTTCAGCTATTATACGGGAAACTCTATACCTTGTTCTCTGTAAAAGGTGTTCTGCTGTCCAGTATCATTCTATTCGAGTTTGCATCTGTTCTCTGTGGGGCGGCCCCAAAATCTACAGCTTTTATCGTTGGAAGAGCCATTTCTGGAGTTGGCGCTGCTGGTATCTTTGCTGGAACGGTAAGTAAATCCTCTTATCATACAGTGACATGACAAAGCCTTGGATTTTTGGATCTGACAAACCGCTTTTTAGGTGGTTTGCATAGTACACACAGTTCCTCTCCACAAACGACCGCAGCTACAAGGTCTCTTTGGAGCCCTGTTCGGCATCTCTTCCGTTGTCGGCCCTTTGATCGGTGGTGCCTTTACGTCAAAGGTGACCTGGCGCTGGAGTTTCTACATCAATCTGCCCTTCGGCGGCATCGCAATTGCCGTTATCATATTCTGTCTTAAAATCCAAAAAGCAGCCGACGAAAATGACAAACTCTCTTTGACACAAAAAATTGTACAGCTCGACCTATTAGGGACCTCGTTCCTAATTCCTGCAACCGTGTGTCTCGTATTGGCTCTGCAATGGGGCGGCCAACAATATGCTGTGAGTTGTCCCGTAATCGACTGACACTAAATTATGATCTTGAACTAATAAAGTTCGATGCAGTGGAGCAATGGACGCGTCATAGCATTGCTAACTATCATGGGAGTGATGACTGTCGCCTTTGCTGCTGTCCAAATATTTCTTCCAAAGACTGCGACACTTCCTCCTCGTATCTTCAAAAGTCGGAGCGTTGTTGCGGGGTTCTGGCAGACCTTCTGTATTGGCGCTGGAATTTACATTTACAGTACGAATATCCTCAAATGGTACAGCTGTATCTCATCCTTCGTATAACTAATGACAAAATCTCATCTAGCTTATTTCCTTCCAATCTGGTTCCAATCGGTTAAGGGCGTCTCCGCTATAGATTCTGGTATCTACCTGCTCCCAACGTTACTCTCAATGGTTGTTGGATCGATCGTTGGCGGTGCTACAACTCCTAAGATAGGATATTATACACCCTGGGCGATCTTTGGATCCTGTCTTATGTCTATCGGCGCCGGGTTCCTCACTACACTCCGTGTTGACTCAAGCTCGGCCAAATGGATCGGATATCAAGTAATGTACGGACTCGGACTCGGATTGTGTTTCCAAGTACCGAATTTGGCAGCGCAAACCGTACTACCAAAGAAAGACGTGCCTATCGGGCTAGCATTCATGTTTTTTGGTCAGCTCGTTAGTGCCGCGATGTTTGTCGCTATCGGAGAGAATGTCCTGGGCAGTCAGCTGGTGCAGAACCTTTCTGGAATCCCGGGGTTTGATAGGAGCCTTGTTACATCTGGGGGCGCCACTGCGATAGTTGATAAGCTGCCAGCTGAGCTCAGACCAGAGGTGTTGGTCGCCTACAATGATGCTTTAAGAAAGGTGTTTCAGGTTGGGTTGGTTGTGTCGTGTCTCGCGGTTCTTGGAGCAGCTTCCTTGGAATGGAGGAGCATACTTGAGAAGAAGAGTGACGAAAATAATGGCGAGAAAGGTGGACCATTGGACGAGAAGAAAGATGAGGCGAAATAAATCTTCAACAGATCCCAAGACTAAAATAGAACTGTGGCGATACGCCAACGAAAAGCCGTGCAGCATATTATTTCGACTCCTATCAGTCTACAATATTACCTTCTAATATTTAATCTCTTTTAACATTTTTTTTGTCTATATCCACGTCGATAAATCTCTTCTGATTTTTTTTCTTTCCCGAGAGCGTTTATATAGTCTCACAAAATCATGCTAATATCGTCTGATCTACGGGGTGAAGTTTGGTAATCCAACTCCCTTCTTTTCGAACTACAAGCAGGTTATACATCATGTTTCCACAACCATTTTTCAAATTCATCAGCATCAAGACCTTTCGGTATCAGTTTTTTCGCTCTCTTCCAAAGTTTCGATATACCGAAACTATAGTGGCTGGCCGGATTCTCCATGTACTGCCGGATGTTAATTGTTGCTGGACTATCTTCCCCTTCGCATGATACCCTCAAATCGTAGGCTCTCTTAGCGAAAACACTTGCTCGCGCCTGGTCTGAATGGGAGATAACAATCTGAAAGGCGTCATAATAGAGTCTGGCAACGAGTGACTGTGCTGAACCATTATATTCATCATTCAGAAGCTGCAGTAAATGATGACACAGTTCTAGTGATTCGGCGGGACTGGTTGCAGCACGACTGCTGTCTCCAATCATTTCGTCGATGTATTTAATTTCTATACGGCGTTGGTCGCTCATTCGGACTTGACGAGGGGGAAGAGAGCAAAGCCTGCAATCGCAATCGAAGCCGAATGACTTTTTGAGGCTTGCTCTTCGAGACTCACGAGAGTCGTCCTCTGCGTACGAAATCGTAATTTCCTCCCCAGCTTTAATAACCTGCGTAGCGTGTATGGTCTCCTGATTGCTATCCTTGTTCCAGTTATGGTGAGTATTCGGGAGACAGCTGTGATTGATCAAGCAAATTGTCGGGTATACCCCTCCCATAATAGCTCCCGGGCCGCAAGCCAAAGCATTTGTCCTAAAGGTACCCGTAAACGGATAGCGTTCTGGAAAATTGTTGTGTAAGGATAAGAACTGACGTTGTTCTGTTTTTGATAGGTTCTTCAGGATGGCAGAAATCCGGCCTTCGAGCGCAGCTCTATCTGAGATCACACACGAAATTGTGAATAAAGGCTTTTCGCAAAGGATACGGGTGCCTATGGGGATATCACAAGTAGCCACAAGCCCTCTGCCTTTCTTCGGTATTTCTGTGATTAAATAGAGTTGATTGGATATTGTCTCGCTTGCTTCCTGGTGAGAGCTCGTCGAATGCGTGGCGACCCTGTTGTTTGCGGAAGGGAGGCTTGCTGTATCTAGCTCAAGGCGAGGCGTGTCTGTTATAGAATTCAGCTCATCGGGCTACGAATGTTAGAAACCGGTTGAGATCCGAGCTAGGCCTTTCCGAAGTAATATTAAATACCTCCTTATACGTCTTGAAAGATTCATTGACCTCTCCCCATCCATAGACAGGTTCAATATCCAGAGCCTCATGCCAAGGATGTATGCGAGATCCAAATTCCCCGCGAGCAATTGTTTGAACATCATTGATGTACTTCTCAATATTATCTCCCCGACCGCTAATTTTCGAACTGAATCGAAGAAACTTGTGTCCTTCAAACGGTAGCCTTGGGTGTTCCCCCTGACTGAAAAGTATGTAATTAGACTTCACTTCGACATTCGGATCGTTGGAGTAGTAATCCTTAATCTTAGAAATAAAGGTACCCCATGCCGTTCTATCCTCATTTGAATTAGACAGGCGTGGAAACATGTCAAACCCAGCATCAATCCCCATTATCGCTGTACTTTGGTAAATAGTGAAAAAAATTTAAGACGATAGATTTGGTATACCGATCTACGTAAAGTAGTACGAGAGATAGAAGTAACGAAAAGGCCATAGTGGGGATGATATACAATACCAGCCCCGTGTCTTCGTCTTTCAGGCATCTTTTACTTCCCGCATTCCATGAGGCTTGCTACCCCGCTTTGCCTATCTCTATTAAGGTTAGATACAACTACATATTTTGTAGCCAACTAACAACTAAGAAATGATATCACTCTTTGACGGTTGAAGACTCGCATCTCACGTCTAAATTTGACGTTGACCCAAGCATACTCACTTATGTATATATATAGTATTTGGGGTTCTCCCGTAGGTACGATCTAGGTACATGTATGCAGGTACTAAATTTTGGCCTCCATTCCTAGAAACCCGTTTTGTACCAAATTAGACTTTAGAAATCGGAATGCTTTGTATGCCAATCGCCTCCTAGTGCATAGCATCCCCACCCCATCCTCTCAGCTACGTAGCACAACCCTTCCGTCTCTACCCCATCTGTACCCTGTTTCCCCATTCTGTACCTACCACTAAATAAGGCGGAAATACTAATCCTCCCCTAACAAGATCAGCCCGAATATACAGCGCTGTTCCACCAACAGAGTCCAGCTTCACTAGATCCTCGTTGCTAGTGCCCTCTAACAACTGTGACAGGGCTTTTGCCCATGTCTCCATACCTGGGTACTTTCGACCTTTTGTTTTCATTTGAGACAATTCCCAGCTTGTCGGACGCTTTCCAAACCCACTCCACGCGTTTCGGTCATAATCTGTATGATCAAAAATCAGCGGATCGTAAGGTGATAAGTCCAGGTGGTGGGAACCTAGTTCCACTGGACTGATTCTGAAGCCCGGCTTTCACCATCGGAGTTATATCTACATCCTCAACAAGACTACCGATTTCGAGGAAACGGCTGAACAGGTTGTGAGGAAGCTCAAAAACATCAGCATCAAGCCAGATTATATGCTTATAGTGGGACTTTAGCGTCGCAGAAGAAAGGTAATTGCGAAGTTTGGCTATATAGCGCCGCCGCTGCCATTGTTTTTCTGCTTCAATATTATGCCGATCGTCTCTTGTGTGATTCCATTGGTTAGAACCCAGCGGTATATCGGGAAGGTAAATGATGTCGGCTGAGGACCAAGGCATGGATCCTTCCAAGGCCAATAGGCTGGAGGTGTACTGTTCGAAAGCTTCTTCCGACGAAGTCAAAAGACCGAGGGAGAGACGACTTGGATCCAGATTCTGTTCTCTTATTCTGTTTATGTAGTCTACGAAGGTCCAGTTTCGTTGATAATTCACAGACATGCGCCCCCACGCTGAGAGATCATCTGTAAGCGTAAGGAGAAGAATTTGGTTCTCGGCAGGGACCGGTGGATGAGACTTGGAGGTAAACGACCGGCTTCGAGATGACCCTACACTCGCTCCATTGGCATAGGTCATCGGCCCGGCGGGGACGGGCCATCTTGTCGATGATAGGACGGCATTACTAAAGGAGAGATGAAAAACGAAAAATACAAATGCAAAGAGCATACTCGACAGTAATATGCCAGCTTGAGTTGATCGCGATAAAGAGCTCGGGAAACCCAGCATTGCGGCGCATGTACATATGTTACTCAGTCGCTGAACGTGAACGTCGATGTTGTTAGCGCTCATACAAAGAATAATGCTGATATGGCGCAAGTCGTAGGCTCGAAGGATCGAGACGAGAGCCCATATGGAATGGACCGTTTGAGAACACAGCGATTCTATGCCAATTTTGTCAGCGACCCAAAGTGATGCTAATGCAGGAGCCACCTGGGATCTGTCGATGAAAGTCAAGTGCTTTCAAGGGACGGTCAGGCGCCTAGTGCCTGCTGGTGGGTAAACAACACTATATGGGAGACTTATGTGGGTGGCACAGTAAGGAGCTTGACTAGGTACTGAGATGAGAAATGTTATAAAAAGAACGGGCTACTGTCTGTGTGCTAGCGGATGGTAACATAACAACAAAAGTCGTACTGAGAAGAAAGGCTGGCCTCCTGAAACCTCAGACGGGCAAATTATATTTTAGTGTACGTGTCACCGAAAACTGACTTGACAGAAAATTCCCAAAAGTAGACTACCGTAATACACGAGCTGCCAACATGCAACATAGCGCTCACGCATTGACGTAGTATTACTTTTGTAATCGCCAGACACATTTCTTCTCCATAGCTTCGGTTCTTTCTTCCCGCTGGATATAGAATTAATGATACCTGTTACCGATACTTATGTTGTACTCATACAGGGCCTATCTAACAAAGCAATTTAACACGTAATGTGAGACTTACGCCTATAGCTATATATACGAGATAGATATTTTAGGTAGCTAGTAGGTATAAGTATACTGTTTTTCAATTAACGCATTTTAGGCGATCATGAGGCCCAATCATCATAAGTCTAGTATTTATATAGTCTACTAAGTAGTTATTTACCGAGGCTTCGCCGGAGAAAACGCAAAATCTTTGGTACAAATAAAATAGTAAAGCCACGAGATAATATTTTTTCTATATTAGGTGCGTGCTTCCACCCTCAAAAGAAAACACATACCCGCAGCAAAAGAGACAATATTTAAGCGTAAGGATTTACAGCAGGGTGTTTCGCTTGGTAGAGACTGGGAACTAGACCAGCAATAATGTAGTTAGTAGTACATTTCCGTACAAATATATCAGCTTTCTTAGCTCCCAAAACCTACAAGAATAAATTTTTGATAGACTTTAGATGATCTCCCTTTCCGGAATTTTCTAGCGCATAGGGTTTCTAAAAACCTTTTCGTGTACGACTTTTACTACATTCGGTGGTATGGCTCCCCAATACAGGAGAAATTTATTTGTAGGCCGTAGTATAAAGTATTAATATTTGGCTGAGAAAGGTTATCTCCGAGGGGGAAGATATTGCCACGCAGGTTTAACATTAATCTTACTAATCTTTCAAAAAGGGTTCAGGCACGGGGGGGCTGTGCCTTTGGCTAAGTTCGGGTGATTCGGACACCCAATATTCTAACATTCAATCAAACGGTGGTGTGTCGAACTGGCGAAATATATAGAGCTTAATAATGTATGATTCGGATGATTGCATGCGCTGGAACTCCGAAACGAACAATGCTATTGACGCATTGGGTCAGTTTATTTACGTTTCTTATAAATACTAAATGAGGTATCAATCTTCTGAAGTAACCTTCGTTGTATCAGTTTTATTTGAATGACAGACGATTTTTTCTTTCGAGCTCTGGTGCACGAAAACGCCGAGTCACAGAGTTGTCGGTAGATGAAAGGCTCTACGCTAGATTGAAAAATGCAGAGATCCTTCACGATATGGCTCGCCCTTTGTGGGTTGAGTATAGCAAGCTCAAATGGTACTGCTAAACGGGACTATAACGAGTTTGGTGCAAACGCCGCTCTATCTCTGTAAGGATTTTCGTAACCAATTCAATCTGCTCTTACTTGAAGTATCTGCTAACACAATTGATTTTAACCTAGCAGAAGCAATAACATTGTATCAAATTTGCTTGGCAAGTGCACTCCTCTAGTCCTGAATAAACCTGAAACGATGCCTAAAATAAAACCCATAAACTAGAGCTAGCTATAGAATTAACAGATTGGTAATTTTTCAGGTCGAGACGCTGTAACAAACGTTCTAAGCAATGCTATTGCATGCAACCAACCAGACGGCACTGGTTGGCCGGTGGTAGCGAATATTGCAGCGGGCGGTTCTGTTACTTTCAACTGGGAAAGCTGGCCGTCAGACTATAAAGGGCCTAGTATGACGTACCTTGCTTCTTGTGGTGGTGACTGTGCGAATCCCAACTCCCTTGATTTCTTTAAGATTGACCAGGACGGCTACCATGGTGATGGCACCTGGGCGACGAACTCACTAAGCGCAGGCAGCATGTATACCATCACTATTCCCTCGAGTCTCGCTCCTGGAAGTTATCTCATGCGACATGAATTTCTTAACCTCAATAGTGCATCTATCGTTAATGGAGCGCAGGTAAGCTAAATTCGTTCGATCGAACCCCTGTCGACCCATAGCGTCCACGTTAACAGATGCTTGAATAACAGTTCTACCCAATGTGCGCTGCCATCTCAGTTACTGGCTCTGGGACCACACGGCCCACAAATACAGTTCGATTCCCTGGTGCATACAGCGCGGTGGACCCTGGTATCCTTGTGAATATCGCCAGTCTCTTCAGCGTTTTGTCAGGCCTTTATAATATCCCAGGTCCCGCTTGTGAGTAAAACCCGGGTCTAAACTAATCAAAAGATTAGGGCAGCGATCAAGTAAGCTAATTCAATTTCATGCTCCCAATGTTAGTGATATCTGGTGCATCTACCCATGTGGACAATAACTTGGGTGATAAAGCAAGCACAACCATACAATCTAGTAGGCCATCTCTCACATCCAGTATAACAAGTAGCATCTCGTCGGCTACTGGAAGCTCGGTGAGCGCAGTGGCTTCCGCAGGCCCCAAAGTCACTGCGGGAGGACAGTGTGGTGGTCTTTGTAAGTTTCTACACAGCTCCTCAAACCTATCCCAGCCTTCGGTAGTATGCAACTGACTTGGAGAAGTGTACTATGGCTCTACACAGTGCATCACTGGTTATACCTGCCAGTATCAGAGTTCGCTATACTCGAAATGTGTAGCCGATCCAAATTACAGCTCGAGTGTGTCAAACTCCTTAACTGCAGCTTCGTCAACAGTATCAGCCTCAGAAATCGCTTCAGGACCAGCTTCAGGGCTGGCTAGCGCTTCAACGCAAATCTCAGTTTCAAATTCTGGTACCTCAAGGACACCAAGTCTGTCTACGTCTCTAACTTCAATATCCATCAGTAATTCAAGCCCAGTAGCGAGTTCGAGCCCTTCGATGCCTGCAACAAGTCAAGCGGATATCTTGCTACCCTCCACATCTCCTTCTCTACCTACCCCTACCTCTTATAGTAACACTTCTAGTTCGTCTGTAGTGTCTAGTTCTACCAGTATCAGTGATTCTTCAACCCGATCAACCACCGCCCCAAGTTCCTCAAGCACGAGTGTGTCACGAACAGTTTCAACGTTGTTGACCTCAATGGCGTTAAGTTCTTCGCTTGCAACGCCTACAACAACATCACTCGCTGCTGAATACGCCCAGTGCGGTGGTTCTAGCTACTCTGGACCTACGGGCTGTGTCCTAGGGTACTATTGCGCATATTCGAATGACTACTATTCACAGTGCATACCTGGCGTTGACCCAAACGCTGGTCTAGTATCGACATCTTCAATATTCTCTTCTACTAGTGCTGACGGTACCCCCAACTCTATGGCAGCATCAAGTACTATCAGCGCAGCGTCAAGTACGACTAATATGGCAACAGATACGGCTACTACAGCCGCAGCTTATGATCAATGTGGCGGAGTCGATCATACTGGGCCAACAAGCTGCGTCGCGGGATACTATTGTTCTTATTTGAGTGACTACTATTCCCAGTGTATTCCGGGTGCTGACCCCAATGCTCCACCCGCTACAACCACGGTCCCTGCAGCCGCAGGCTACGCACAGTGTGATGGAATTGGCTTCACCGGACTTACAAATTGTGTCACGGATTACTATTGCGCGTACTGGAACGACTATTATTCGCAATGTATTCCAGGCACTAACCCCCTCTCTGACTTGGTCGCGACGTCGACTTCCGCTGTTTCATCGACCTCAACTACTTCGCTATCATCAACAAATGGTTCTTCTACCATATCTATAGACTCCATCCCGCCAACTTCAACAACCTCAACAGAATCTTCTTCTATGTCCTCTAGCTCATCTAGCTTACCGACGTCGACATCCACATCAATGGAGAGTTCTTCTAGCACAATATCTAGTGCAACCCCCAGCACAACCTCCACAAGGACATCATCAACCGAGTCTGTCGCAGTCACTACAACTCCACCCGCTGTGGCCCACGGGCAATG
This sequence comes from Dactylellina sp. 'tibetensis', assembly GCA_036971435.1. NCBI lineage: Eukaryota > Fungi > Ascomycota > Orbiliomycetes > Orbiliales > Orbiliaceae > Dactylellina > Dactylellina sp. 'tibetensis'. The sequence goes on from JAKDFA010000013.1 coordinate 194,367, forward strand.
TGGTGGGGTTGGCTGGGCTGGCGCTACGACTTGCCCTGATGACTACCTCTGCACCTATTCAAATGCATACTATTCGTCATGTATGCCGGATCCGTCCATTGCTGTAGCGTACGCTCAATGTGGTGGATGGTTTTACTCTGGAGCCACCCAGTGTGCTACAGGGTATTTCTGTGGTGCTGTGAATGTCCTATACTCAGAATGTCTTCCCGCACCAGCAACTAGTACCACCACAGCCAACACTGCAGTTGTTGGCGCGTATGAACAGTGTGGTGGTAGCGGATACACCGGAGGCACTGTTTGTACCTCTGGATACGAATGTGTTTATTCGAATAGTTACTATTCGCAGTGTATTCCCTCATAATCTAGACGACACAAAGTGTTTTGGTTAATATTATCAAGTAAGTTAGGTGTCAACTCTATTCCCAAATTAGGTCTCATTTAGTTACAATGTATTCTGACGAAGTACGTGCTAGAAGTACAAACGTTATTCAGATTTCTCTGTATCATAAGGTGTTATTTGTATAGCTTGGTGATTGCTTCATTTCCTGTATTATTTGGTTATTCTGATTATTACTATTTTTCGGTTGTCATTGTGTAAAATACTAGTAGAAATATTTTGGAAGGCGTATGATTACGAGACCAGGTAGAACCCCATTCAATTGTATGCTGTAAGTTTATAAACAAGGGGTATTTTATATTCTACCCTTCTAACCCATAATGTGCATGACCACATTCTACCATAGAGCGATGCTAACAACCAAGGCGCCAAACAAGCTCACTAGAACCTTATTGGCACTAAGAGTCATAGCAGCACCCGTCTCAACTGGTCCAATCACCGCAGTAGGAGTGGCAGTCCCGTTACTACTTGAATTCTCCACCAATCCATTCAACAGTGCCTCGACTTGTGCAGCCCCTCCGCAAGTTGGCGCATCATAGTCAATAGTCCAAATGCTAACAGAAGTTTTACATTTTTTAATTATATCAGTCTCACCGGGGAGTTTACAGTCTCCATTTATGCAGGCATTAACGCCAGGCGATGTAAAATTACTAGCCCAGGTAAAAACCTCAGTCTTTTCATTGAAAGCTGCGTAGTTTGTTGCCGCACCGCCAGTAAGCCTTGTACGTACGAAAGCCGGGTCTGTGCATGTTTCATTAGATAACGCGGTGACCTTTGAGCTAATATAAGGGAAATTGACGTTGAGTCCGTAGCCGAAGGGAAGAAGCCTGGAGTTCTTGCCAGCGCCGTTTTCTTCGAGTTGGTTGACGACCTTTGTCGCCAGCTTGCCAATGATTGTCGCCGGATCTGAGTAATCCGTGGCATTCACAGAGGTGTATTTTCTGTTCAGGATATCGGTCGCTGAAAACGCGATTGCTGGGATTCCTCTACTAACAGCCGCATATGCCGCACCGAGAGTACCAGAGAGAGTAAACACAAAAGGACCTGCATTGGATCCCTCGTTAGGACCAGTGAGAATCAGGTCTGGATCGAATCCGTTGAAGATGCCTTGCCGCTTGACAAGATAATCTAGAGCGAAAAATGTAACGGCTGCTGGTGTGCCGTTGTAATACCAGATATGAGAGTCCATTGGGTCAGAACCAAACTATGCAATGAAGTTACAAAGTTAGTTGGTCGTTTTCTTTCCAGTTTCGATGGTTTCCCGCATGATTTCGACTTACCGAAGGAGCACCTGCAGGGACGGTGTCAAACTGTCCCGCCCGCGCCAAGTTTGCATCAGGAGAGAATACAGTTCTCCCGCCTTGCCCCGATTGCTGTTCAACAGGTGCGACAATATAAGCGTTGTGGCCAGCCGTTCTTAAGGCCTTGTAGAGCTCTCTATTAGTGAGGTATATTAGACATTAAATCATATCAGCTGAGTAAGTCGACTTGTTTACCTGATATTAGCTGTCGCCCAACCGTCATCATTATTGATGATGATGTTGAGAGAAGATGCCAAGCCTAAGTTTAGAGCGATGGAAACAGCCGTCGCCACACCGAAAAGCTTCATTTTGCTGAGAATCTGCGCCGGAAAATTGAAAGAAGTGATATTCTCTAAAATAGAATACGCAAACTGCAAAGAGCTAGTCAATGCGGCGAAGGGAATGACGACAATCAACTGGTTGAGAATCTACCCACGTAGGAGATTCATGGGGAGTAGAGACCCTCTAGAAAGAAGGTTTTTTCTTCCCTTCATCGTGGGAATACACATTTATATAAAGTTTGCGACAAAACATCATGAACTCGAGTAATGGAAGAAGGTAGCAAAACCTTATTTATCATATTCCAAGTCCGGCACCACGATAAAATATCGATTCCAGCCGTGGCTTCCACTTCGCCTTCCTAACTGGTATCATATATTAACAATAAGAACGGGCGCATAGATATTCATAGATCAGTATTCCTTTTCTGGCAGGGTGAATGACATGATAACCAGGGATAATAACAGCCACGGAATTACCTTGGTGTCTTACTCTTGCACCGATCGGCTTCTAGCCTATAGCCCGTTATTCGTAAGGTATTTCAGTCCATTGCGCGCAACGAACTGTGGGGTAATTCAGTATCGCAGGCCTTTCGCATTCTCAAGAACCGGGATAGTTCGCCTCCTTGCGCTGCCTAGAAATCCGACTATCCGTCGGCTACTTGTAGAAGCTATCGTCAACACTGACCTGCTCAAGTGGGCAAAGAGCAACTCGCAATCTGGTTGGGTTTGCCAGGATGGGGTTTGTCAGTCAACGCGGTCAATAGGCCTATAGGGCGACAATTCTTAGCATTATATTAAGGCGAGTTAATATTGAAGATGCCCTGACATTTAGATCTATGGGATGTCATTGGAATCTTGTAATCACTTCCGAAAGATAGATCTGTTATCGAAATAAGCTCTAGAGGATTGTCGTGTGCATGGAGGTTTAGAAAGGAAGCCGCTCGATGCGTGGGAATACTCCGGCTAAAGCGTTATCTCAAAATTAGGAGAAGTCCTAAATTAAAACTCGGCTGGTGAACATGCCGTGGAATCACCATTATTGAGAGGTTTCTTAGCTGCCAACTTGCAACTGACGGCTAGAGGCTAGTATATTCAGTAGACTAGCTCGATTCATGTGACGACGCATACTTTAAACTTGCGTGAGTTAATATGCGCATATGCGCTTCTCAACGATAGGAAACAAGCTAAGAATATACTGATCAATTACCAAGGCGGCGACATCATGAGAGGAGACAGATTCCGATGCCCCAGAGTTAGTGCCAGAACTATTACAGAGTGCTGGTGCTGCCTGCGGCCGCTGCCCCAAATCGGGATATAGTCCACCTCTGATTGGTCCTGGCCTCTTACCCTTGCAAATTTAGTGCTTCGCAACGCACTGCATGAAAATAGCTAGAGTGAGTTTGCATGACAGTGCAGAAGGTTCATGGCTAAATGGTTGACTTCTAATAGATTGTTTAAAAGTAATAAAATATATAAGATATCGAAGTTTATGTCTATATATTAAAATTTAGATACAAATCTGTAATATCAAAGGAACCCCTCATAGTTACGTTTGGGAAAAGAAAGAAAATGAAATAGTTGAAGCTATTACGCAGTAACTGCCTTAAGCGTCAGCACGGTCGCGCCGGAACTTTGAATCGCAGACTCGGAAGGCCCAAGAACAAGGTACCCGTCGGCTTGGCCCCAAATACCACTGGCCCCATTAGTGCAAGTGATAGCATTGGCAGATCCAAGTGAGCAAGTCAATGATCGCTCATCGGGACCCCAGTTACCGGCTTCATCGTTAGCTACATAGGAAACCTCGTCAGGAACACCATATGCTTGGAATATATCTTGCAATAGGGGGCCGCTAGTTGCAGAGAGCTCGAATATGGAAGCCTCGTTGTCGCCATCGATGAGTTCAAGATTTGCTGGACTATCCACGTAGACGTATTTCGTCTGATTATTAGCCAGATGAGCTTGGATCTTGAATGAATAGAGAGTTGAAGTGGCGGTAGGTGGAGTGACAGTGGTAGTATTTGTGTAAAACCCTGGGACAGTTGCTGTGGTAGTGACGGTCTTGTAGAAAGATAATGTGGTAATCTGGGTGACAGTGGTTGACTGAACAGCAGCTGAAGGAGTGGTAACACCGATGCAAAAACAGGCACTTGTGAAGCGGACCTCGCCAGAGCACCTAGACGCGTAAGCTGGGATGGTGGGAGCTTGCAGTTGTCTCTTCTTAACAGTTCCCGCGCCAACATTTGGAGGCGCAATAGTAATAGTTGCAGTTGACGTAGTACCAGTAATAGTGGCAGTTACTGTTGTAGGATCTGTTTTGGTTGCGTCTATGGTTGCTGTGGCTGTCTCAGATATAGTAGACCAACTCGTAACCGTGCTATTAAACAGGAATGAGATGTTAAATACAATACAAAATACAAGACATATGAAGGAACAAAAGATGAAGAAACGGGATTAAAACCTACACTGTGCTACCACCAGAAGACAATCCCATAAAAGTGGAGCAATCAATGCTAGCTTGAGATAAGCGTGTTGGGATCTGTGTGGCACGTAGGGCTGTGATAGAGTTAATAAACTAGATATATAAAATTAAAAACGATGATCGTGCTGTGGTTCTTACCTCGCAGACAGTAGTCGGCATTGCATTGAGCACGATCTTGGAGTAAGGCTGCCGCAGATGCAGTAGCTGCAAGGCTGAAGCTGACAAAAAACGTCTTGGAGATCATTTTGAGATACAATCGATCAGTAGTATAGTACTAGCACGGTACCTATTCACTAGCAAAGATGCTTTTGTATACGCCAAATATATGTGTATCATAATATTGAAGATTGCAGTTGTCGATCGTTATTTATAGTTATCTAAGCGTCGAATGGCATGCCGGCGCCGGCAACCCAGGATATGCTGTTTGGCCGATATAATACATACATCTCATTTCATTAGTAGAGTTCGTCAGCAGCTTTGACAGGATTTCGACGAGATACGAAATTGTTCAATATTCCTTGATAGGTGCCCGCATACGAACGGGGTTTTTGTAGAGTTATCGTGAGATTGAGGATAAGGCCAACTCCGAAACCCTGCGCTTGGTTGTTGACGAGTGGGGTCACCCTTGAACCATTTCCACAGTGTCAATCTTCTTATCGTGCGGGAATCCATGGATGTGGCGTTGGTTGCACCTGCGATTAGCCCCTCCGGAGCTAGCTTCCACAACGTTGAACTCAGGAACATAACCCACTCATAGCCAGAATTCGGGTATTCGGAGTGTTCCTAGGCTGGAACTCAAACAATAACGGCCACTACTATAATCTAAGGAGACGGACTAACTACTAATGCCCAGTATTTAGCGAAGCTTGGCCATGGGCGTTTGTGCATCGCTGTAGATTTGTGTGTAGTCTCCTTCCACCCGTCTGTATCCATAGATTTGACATAACGCCCCTTCTGATTTGCACACCTTGATGAAAAAAGCTTTAGGCATTGTTTATGCCCATTTTCATTGACTAAAGATGCGCGAGCTTCTATTGATCCTCTAATTATCATGGTAACTAGATTCAAAGTCTGGGGGTTTGAGTATGTCCTAAGTGAGGTTGCTATTGGAGTTACCACTTCTTAGCTCTATGGTAATATGTATCGCTTTTTCGACTTAAATCCGGATTAATTCAATACTCTTCCTCTTCTAGTATTTGATCAACTATGCACGAGTCCGCTCTGCGTCGGAGATTATCTGGAGCAACACCTAGTACTCAATTGGTAGCAGGAAGAACTCATCTAGGAAGGTAGATTTCGAGATGTCGAGGATGAATGTAAGTGGAACAGGGGCCACTTGTTCACGGGTAAAGTCAAAGCAATCACGCAGTTTGGAGTGATCAGTGATATGGTCTATAGAAACCTTTCGCAATGCCCTTCTGTATGAGACACTGGAGAATTACTCCACGAAACTTTGGCAAATAATGCATGGCCATGGGCATTACGCGATATGTCTCAATAAATTGTATGATATTATATCAACACTAGGTCCATGGAGGGGAGCGCAGACGTTAGAGAGGGTACTGCCCCAAAAGAACGCAAGTTTGGCTTGCCAAAAGCTAGCTATCAAAATAGGGATAAAAAAGAACATTGGTTTGCATTCCCATAGATAGAGATGTGACGCATGATGTCGATAGCTATAGCTTGAGCCAACCTTTCATATAATTTTGAGCCCTTGAATTCAAAATTAGCGAGTCGAAGCCATGCGACAGCTCACAACAAAAGAAGAGTAACATCGGGCTACGGGTCTCATTTGGTGGCTTTGGACCTGACGTCAAGGATTTTGATTTATCGCCGCGGTTAGTTGGAAGGAAGAGGCGGAAGAGGAAGTCATAAGGAAATCAACAGTCCCTTGTAGCTGCATGATTGAGGGTCCACAGCTTTACAGCTACTCAATTGGCCAAGCCGGATTTCGACAACAACATCAACACATTAGGATGTTTATGGGATGAACTGGAGGCCCACTCTGTTCGGTTCGAAATAGCTCGGAACACTTTGATTCAAGTTGGTAGACTTACTTTGCTCGCTAGCTACATGGTAGCTTTGATTCAATCCGAGACTAGGATTAGCTACGGCTTATCGATGCATCTGTGGGACTAGGAGCATGATTGCGTATTTATTGTCTCAAACTCGTCATCTCAAGTTCTTCCGCCATAGAATGAATCGCAATTGATGTATTGATATATCGATATCAAGCTTAAGTTCAGAGCTCAGTTAAGTTGAATAGATATAATATAATCATTTCATCGGCCATAGCATGGCATTGCGAGCCACAGCTGTGACATGGAGTCGTATACTATACTCTCGGTTGTATTATAGTTGTAAATAAGGGAACCAGGCTAATCAAATAAGCAAAATATGTGGAATGGTAGTCTTTTTGAACGTTCTGCGTTCTAATCGGTCCCTCAACAGATTTATGGCGACACTACTTAGCTAAGGGTCTTCGAGACTAGTTTGTAGCCGGAGCGGCAGACGTGGTCTCGGTCGCCAGACAACAGACGAGGCGCTTTGTTTTGTGTGCTAAGACGGATTTCTGTGTTGGATTTGGGTTGAAGATCGGCCTGATCAGTAATAACATGTGTTGCCAGCCGTTGCTTTTTGCTGGTCGCTCCAAACAGTCTAAAGAAAAATTTCGAGCTTCAGACATCCTCCTAGCTCCTCAACCTATTTACTTTACATCGCCATCAGCACCGACGGTCGCAATGCCGTCCAAACGAATCCCGAAACTCGCCTCAAACTCGGAGGCTACAGCAGCTTCTTTCAAGATCAAAAATAAACACCGGCGCTCAACCCACAATGTCGCTTTACGCTCGACAATCGCAAAAGCTAAGCGGCAAGCTCGTTTCGATCGCAGAAGAGCCGAGACCAAGGATCCGTCTCTACGGCGTGAACGGTTAAGAAATAATGTCCCCCAAACGCTAGATTCGAAACGTGTAGCGGTGGAGAATCCATGGGTGCCTAGCACTGAATTGCTGGAGAGAGCCAAGCGGAAACGAGATGAGATGGAAGGTGTCAATGCTGAGAGTTCACATGATGAGGAGGAGGAGGATGATGACAGCAGCGACGAGGCGATGGCGGACAGCTTAAAGGACAAAGCGAAAGATCTATCGACAAATATTCAAGGTGGCGATGAAGACGATGAAGACGATGAAGACGAAGATGACGACCTTGGCTCCCTATACGACTCGGATTCAGACGATGAACCATCCTCGAAACCCTCAAAAGCACCAAAGGCACCCTCAAACCCTCCCAGTCCCTCCACAAACCTCTCCGAAGAGACACTAAACACCCTCCTCGCCCTCATACCGCACCCGACAACCGCACCGAAACTTCTCCTTACCACCACCCGCATGGCCCGTCGCCACGACCTCTACCATACCCTCACCACCCTCCTTCCTAACGCCACCTATGTGCCCCGCGGCTCCCGTTTTACAATACCCCAAATTGCGTCCTTCGCTACAAACCGCCAATATACCCATCTAATCGTTGGTCTCGAAGATTCGAAAAAGCTTCATGGGTTAATTATCCTCCTACTACCCGCTGGCCCAACATTCCACTTTTCCTTGACAAATTTCGCAGACGGTAAAGCGATTCAAGGGCGTGGTGTGAACACGAGCCATATACCAGAATTAATTTTAAACAACTTTACAACATCCATCGGTCGATTAACCGCTTCCTTATTTCAGAGTCTCTACCCGCCACAACCTCAGTTTCAAGGAAGACAGGTGGTCACGCTGCATAATCAGCGAGATTATATCTTCTTCCGTATGCATCGGTATATCTTCCGTGCAATAGATACGGAAGGTAAGGGTAGTAGAGGGGATAGGACGACTGGTGCTGAACAAGTTGGCGTCGGTGGTCAACGGGCGGGTGAGGATCTGGGGATTAAGGTTGGTCTGCAGGAGCTGGGGCCGCAGTTTACACTAAAGTTGAGAAGGGTAGAGAGGGGAGTGTGTGAAGGGGTTGAATGGGAGTGGAAGGGCAAGATGGAGAAGAATCGCAAAATGTTCCATTTGTGATATTTATCGGATTTCGAGAGATGTGGCTGTAAGATATCTGGGTTGTATTGGAGTTTTGTTTTCATGGGCTATTTATTCGTATAATTTAGACCTGGTTTAGCGTCACTGTAATTACCAATCAAGACAAAAGTTTTGCTTTCCACCAAATAAATCTAAATTTGGTTTGGAAGAAGACGCTCCTGCTAGTTCATTGCAGTTGGTGCTTGAGTTAGAATAATGTTTATTATCACTAGTATTATTTCCTCTCCGTCAAAAACTCTTCACCTGCGAACAAAAAATTTGTACAGTCCGTGAGAAAGCCGTCCCAATAAGATTCTACACTCAGAGAAAAGAAAGAGACAAGTTCGTATCATACACAATCTTGACAGTCCCCATTTAAATAAACTAAAATTACCAGGTTCATAAGACCTTACCCCTGCTGCATCGAAATCGTCTTTATTCTTCGTCACTTTCTCCCATTACAATTTCGGGAATCTCAGCGTCATCGTCACTACCCTCGGCATCTGATTCACCACCAATCTCAGGGCTGCTGCCGCGATTGAGTACACCAAGCCCTAACGGACTTCTTGCATCGTCAATCTTCAACCTTTTCCCGCCTCTTCCACTTTTCTCGCCATTCTCATCCTCTGTTTCGAATATGCTCATACTCTGCCGGAGAGGGCTAGGTGGGAGCGCCGCGTGAACTCGCCCAGGAGAAGGCATCGGCATAAACATATTTCTATCGCCACTATTCGAAGATCCGTTCATCCCATTTACCCCGTTTCTAGGTATTGTGCTTGGTATGCTTGGTGGCGGGGACATGGCGCCAGCCGGTTCAGGTGCTGGCTGCAGCGGGGGTGTGGCAAGAGGTTTCCCTTTTGGTGATAACGGCAGCTTTGCGTGCTGTGGTACTGGGGCCGGTGGTGGTAACGGATAGCTTTCTTCCACGGGTGCACCCGCGGACATTGTTATGTCCACTTCTGGTGCTTGGATTACTTCGTCCAAGGAGACAGTCAGGGGACCTTGCTGTGGGGAGCCCCAGAAGCGACCCTCTACGGGCGATGAAAGAATGCTGCTTCGGCCGTCTGAGTTTCCTCCTGAGGAAGAAAGAGGTTTTACGACTTGCATGCGAGGATGTATAGAACCTTCTATGGCCATGTGTATGAGGAGGTCTTCTGTGTTTTGGGCACTCCGGGACTGAGTTTCGTGGCTGTAGACGGCCATGAGGTGGGGAAGTAAACTGCCACCCCGTTTTCTCGTTGCAGGATACAATACTGATGCGAGAAGACCAGGCGTATGTGCTGATAGTACCATGGTTCTTTCGATTTTGGAGCGAACTTCAGACGGTAAAGAAGAAGACTGTATACTGAGAATTACTGTAGTAAGTAGTAACTTTGCAGATTTGACCAAAAGGGTGTCATCTTCGGTTGTATTACTTCCAAGCGCGCTGGATGTTCCACTGGGTTTCAGAAATTGGTCTGCATGAACGCTGCTGGCTGCTGGAGTGTTGGCTTTGTTTTGCGGCGTAGGTGCTTTCCGCTTTTTGTATGTGGATGTAGAGCCTGATGCAGGCTGGATTAGAAGCATTGACCCAGGCGTGCTAACCGGCTCCTTAGTGATGATTACGGGCGGAGGAGGAGGGGTAATGTCTTCACATGCTGTACAGAAAATCTCATGGAGGGCCTGCGTATCCTTAGGGGACAGAGCGCGGCCGACAAGAGGCAAGAGGTGAGAGAGGGTGGAGTATATTTCAGCACGGAGAGGGGTGTGGTGTTTTGCGGTGACAAAGGAGAAAGAGAGAGGGTGGAGGAACTGAAGGGACAGAGAGGGGGAGTAGCTGGCCGCCCGAGAGACAACAGAGTTAAGTAGGAAGAGAGCGGCTTGAAGGATAGTAGGGTAGCTAGCTAGGAGGAGGTGATAAGTAGCTAGAGGAGCCGAAGGATGCGGTTTAGTATTTGGGTGGATCGAAAAGAGGCGGTCAAGAAGTGAGGTGAGGGGTGAGAGTGGTATCGATGGCCCAGGATTGAACTTGGTCGGCTGGCTGAGAAAAGTATTGAGAATTCGTAGCAGGATACAGACCCTCCTAACACCAATTCTTTCCGGGGACAAGAGGTGGTTGACTTGTGCGGCATCGTTCCGTTGCTGTGAGACTGGCTTGTCGAGATCCTTTTCTTCTATCAGACAGTCGAAAAGAATGTCGCACGTCTGCTCGGTTGCCGTTATCGTCTCCTTGAAGAGTTTTCCCCATTCCTCGCCCTGAGATTTGGGCTGGGCGCACTTTACGAGGCTGACATACACCAGGGAAGCAGCATTGACAATCTCATCAGAGTAGGTTTTGTCATCTTCTGCAAAGAGAATAGATCGAACGAGGTCGAGGGTCTTGGTCTGCTGGGGGCGAAAGGTGGTGGGGTGAGTCTGCAGTATCTGGTATATCGACTGGAGAGCGACCAGTAGGGTGGTCGGAGAAGCGAAGGCGAGAAGATGTTGCGAGTATGTAGGCAGGTGCGGAGAGGTCAATTCTCTGGTGAGGGCGGGTTTCGAGGTCGTCAGGACGAAGATTCGAGTCAAAGTGGCTATCGCCCGTTCTGCTGTCACAGCATCCGGTCTCTTTGCATACTTGTTAGCGCCACGACAATTAAATAAACGCAATAAGTACGAGTATAGGAGTGGTACGTACGGATAACAGCCTCAAGAGCATGGGAATCCATAGTCCAACGCCCTGCAAAAATGTCGATGAGGTTTCGATGCCGGCCTTGACGACACAAACGCCGGCCCATCGTGCCTGGGCAGTCTTGCTCTGGAGTAGCGATGAGATTCGAGTCTTCAACTTGTGCAGCAAAGTGGAAATCTCCCCGGCATGGCGCCCTCCGGCGGCGACGTGGGCGTGAGCATCTTCTAGCAGAGAAGAAGCGTAGATGAGGTCGAGACTGCGGCCGACAAGGTTGTGCAAGCGGGTCTCCGGCACGGCAGCCGCGAGACAATCGACAACAGTGGACAGCTGGGCGACAATGCGATCATGCATTTTGGGAGACGATGTTATCTTGCCATGGCTACGGCGCCGCTATTCCGCGGTGATGCTGGCTGTTGGTGATGCTGTTTGTGGTGTTGAGTTTCTTCTTTTCGAAATTTTTATTTTCTAAGCGCGTCACCACCACGCAACCAGGTTCAACCTGGTCTTTCTCTCTCGCTCTCATCCCCAAACCACCTCCCATCTTCTTCTTTCCATAAAAAAACATCGCCATTGCTCAACGACTCCTTCGCCATGTCGGTGGTAAGCTCCCCATATCACCCTACTATAGCTCTTAAGAGCAAATGTCTAATCTTATCGCTATTTGCCTGCTAACAATTGGATGATGCAGTCCAAAGCTGCGACGTACCTGAGCCTCCTCGACGCTGCCCGGTGTAATGCCGACTGGGCCTCCGTCCCCGAGCTCGTCCGCAAACTCACAAAGCACGGAGGCGCCGCAAAGAAGTGTACTAGATCTCTTTTTTCTGCTATCGTGTATCAAGTACTGAAATATTATAGGCATCACCGAGACTGCCCTCCTTGACCACGACACCTCTCCCCAGCGCCTATCTCACTCCCTCCACAAGAATGCTACCATTGTCGTATCGGCCTCCGCGCTCTCCAAGGCGACTTCAACCACTCAAACTCCTGCTGCCAACGCTGTCTCCACTCTCGTTAGCATCTCCGGCCTCGCTCAAGCCTTTGAGGAGGACATTGCCATCTTTAAAACCGCAAATGCCGCTGCCGCTGCAGAAGAGGCAGCTCTCGAAGCTGAAGGCACCACCTCCAAGCGCAAATCCAAAAAATACTCGGACCACATTATCACCAGCGCCGAAGAAATATACGTATGTGCACCCCCTTAGAGAAGAAGAAGAAAGAGTCGAAGGAACCAAAGGCCAATTGACGTGAGTGTTGACGGGCAAGCCTTCACCTTTGCTTCCAATTATTCCATAGCAAGCCGAAGTCACACTAGCATACCTATACCACCTCCTACGGTCGCATCGTGTCGTCCTCCAAATCCTTCCACCTCAGCCTCCACCCCGAGACCAGATTACCCAGGAGTGGACCAAAGTATGCTCCATCAAAGCTCTCTGTCTTAAGGGCATGGCCCAGGAGGCCCTCAGGATGAGAGAGGACGCCATCCAGACTTATAAAGGACTTCCCATTCCAGACTTCAATAGCGGGGTTGGCTCCTCTGGCTCCGAAGCAGTCTACTGGATCAGGAAAACCCTCTCCCGTTTCGCCATCTGCAGCTGGGAACTCTTCGAAGGCATAGACCACCCTGATACCCCGAGATCAGTCGTTGCAGAGGACGATTACGACGAAGAAGACGGGTTGGATGAGCTAGATGCTGCCCATGCAGGGCTTGCTACCGTGAGAGAAGGCCAGGAGGCTGGAGGTTCCGTCAAAACTTCCACACCTGCACCTTCCAGTAGGCCTGTCTCGACTAGTGTTTCCACCAGGCCCGAATTCAAACGAGTTCTCACAGAATCCGGTCTCATTGGCGCCTTCCGAGCCTACCATGCCTTCTCTACTTCCCTGACAAATCTCGCCCGTCCAATGACCGCTATGACTGTTTCCACCTCCCTCACCAAACAGCTGACTGACAAGGTCGCTGCCGAAGATGACTCCTCAAGAAAAACCATCTACGAAACCTATCTCAAAGTTGTTTCCAAATATCTGAAAACCCAGCTTGAACGTGATGAAGAAATCTCAGAAGACATTCGAGCCGAAATAACTGCTATCGAAGAGATATACGAAGCTCTGCTTCTTAAGACTACAAAGTTCCCTCATGCCTCCAAAGTAAACCATGACGTTCTTCGTTGGGTCGATACTGTTGTCGACAACTGGACCACTTTAGGTGCCAGAGGATCAGACGCCTCTCGAGTTGTTGAGATACTCTACCGGGCTGCCAGCAAGACCTTTCACTCTCCCAGGATCGTCCGGCACCTATTCACAACACTCATGTCGATGGGCAATTTCCATGACGCCCAGCTATCCCTTGAAACTTACATCACTCTCATCAAACGTGGAAAGGCTCGCATTGAAAAGGAAAAGACCGGTGCCCTATCCACCAGCGAAGAAGATTTCGACACTGATGCCCAGATACTGACGACCTGCGTTCAAGGAATTCGCTTCCTCGTCAAATATTTCCCCGACCAGGCTTCCAAATCAGTAGAAATTGCCAATCTAATCAAGACATGGATCTTTGAATGGCAAACCGAAGATCATGACATCCTCGCTCTAGTGTGGCGCGGTGTCGGGCTCGCCAATACCGCATTAGCACGTCAAACTGTTGAGTCTACACAGCGAACTGAGATACAGGAACGTGCCATTGCTTCATTTAGAAAATGTCTCGATTATCAACCGGAGATGTTTGAGGCTATGTTTGATCTAGGATTGGTTTTGGCGGAGACAAGGGATATCGATAATGCTATCGATGCGGTCCGGGCAGTAGCCGAGCAGGAAGAAAAGTGTATTCCAGCGTGGCATCTATTGACGTTACTCTTAACGAGCAAGGGCGACTGGGAAACGGCACTTACGGTCAGCGAAGCTATATTTTCGCTGATTGATGACCACGAACAGGCCAGTCTTGGCTTGGGGAGCCGGGACGGGCTCGTTGAGATCAAAATTACGCAGTTGGCAATCGTTGAAATGCTGGAGGGGCCGGAGAGCGCGGTTAATCTCGCGGATGAGCTACTAGGGCTATACACCAGGGTATTTCCCGGTGTGTTACCGTCTACAGCAGCTTCCATGCGCGACAGTGTGTTGGACACGGACCGGCCGACAACAAGGGGCAGATCGACGACCGCAGGAACCGCTACTCCGGCCATTCAAGTCACGATGGATACCAAGGGAATGGCATCCGCGAGCGACCCGGCTTTATCGTCGAAACGGCTGCATAACCGATCCGGGACACGGGGTAGCTCACTAGGACGGAACAGTCTGCGTAAGAAACGGCATAGCGTCCACAGCATCAACGACCCTGTAACCGACGACGAGAAATCCGGGAGTAAAGGTGCGCCATCAAAATTACAACGTAGCTCCTCCCAAAAATCCACGAAGAGTACGAAGAGCTCAAAGAGCATTGGGGCAAAAAGCCATAAGAGTCGGCGTGCAACCAGTGCGGAAGCTGGTGAGAAGGCACCCATGCCTGAACTGCCCATGGTGTCCCCCGTAGATGCTGTGGGCCCGCAAGCGTTACAAACAAATCTGCCGCACAGCGTTACACCCAGTATTTTGTCCGAGAAGAATAATAACACCCATAATTTACCGTTGGGGCGATTGCCATCGCCTATCAAGCCGTACACAGACGACAGGCCATTGTTAAATCGGCCTGCGTACTTGAGAGAGCCGATATTGAGCGAGAGGGAAGAGAGGAAGAGAGTCGAGGCTGGCTTGAAGAGGATATGGTTAACAGTTGCGGGACTGTACAGGAGGGCCGAGATGTTTGAAGATGCGAAAGTAGCGGTCGAAGAGGCAGCCGGGGTTGCTGAAGGTGGCAGAATCGAAGGCGGCGCTGATCCTGACGTTTGGGCTGAGGTGAGTTCTATCATCTTTATAGTGGAGAATGGCGACGATACTAATTTGGGATATGACAGCGGGGATTCTTATCTGTTGCACAAAAACAACAAAAGGACGCACAAAGATACTTCGAGACGGCGCTCTCATACTCGCCAGACCATCCGCTCGCGATTGTCGGTCTCTCCCGGCTGCTCTTGGAGGACGAGAAGAATTCCACGGCGAGAGATAGAGCATCTGGGCTGCTCCAAACGTTGACAAAATTGGGGAGTGGATGGGATATGAGTGAGGCATGGTTTGAGCTTGCAAGGGAGCATGAGATGAGTGGAGCAACAGAAAAGGCGAAGGAAGTATACTGGTGGGTTGTGAAATTAGAAGATACCAGAGGCGTAAGAGGTTGGGGGTGTGTGGTACCAAAGGTCCTATAGAAGTAGAATAGAAGGTAAGTATTTGTTGGTTGTCTATATATAGCATGAATCTCTTTTCTTTTCGTCCATTTCTGTTTATTTGGCATATATAAAATAGCGATAATTATTTAATAGTGTGCATACGGGAAGAAATCTGCATCTAAACCGTCTTTTAAATTCTTTGTTTCTGCGTGTTTGCAGTGGTCTTTTGTTTCCTTACATAAAATTTTATTGCCTTTGTTGGAGTCTGAAGAAACGACCGAAATATATTTTAAGAGGTAGTATTGAGATCTCCTACAAATCAATGAGGTCTTTGAGACTAATCAAGAAGGCAACCTACATCAGATAATCAACTAACATTTGAGTACAATCAATTCACGAGACAAACAATCAATCCTGATCTCCTGGGATCATGTCGAGCAGTTCAGGATTCAGCCATTTGTCTACCCCGTCCATGGCCTTGTCGTCGTCTCCCTCTCCCTCGCTATGATTCAAACTCATAGTTCCGTCGTTAATGTTAGTTACATCATTTAAAAGACCATCACCATCATCAGTTCCGTTAGCGGTCTGGTGTACGACTCCCCCAACGAGCACACCATGAGCTACCTTTTCCCCGCCGCAAACACTATCGACCTGGTAGATTTCATTGGGACAACCCCCTTGACGGGCGTTAAAAGTAAGGAACCCTCTTGAACCGTCGTTTCGGTCCGGGTATTCGATCGGAACACTACCGCAACGCTATAAAAATAAATCAAATTAATAACATTTCTTCAATACCTCGCCGTTAACCGACAACCAAACGCATAAACAGTTTAGAAACTGGGTACGAGACCATTTAGAAACATACTTTACAGTTATGCGTTACAATATTCTCCGCCAATCGCTTCACATGCTTCCCGCTAATCATGTCAGTTCGATGTTCCCAATACCCTTTGCCTTCGTAGTCGCCATAATCAAGCCATGCGCAGAGGAAACCCTCAGAGCCGGTGAAATATGCAATTCCACTAATACATGCGATAAGCTCTCGGTGGGCGAATACACGGTCGTCAGGAACGCCTTCCATCACATGCAGCAGACTTGAAGAAAGGATTTTGTTTTTTATACGGCCCATTCCGCAATTTTGAGACCCGCGGCAGTTGATGCCGAGAGGTTTTGTGGAGCGTTTTAATTCGATGAGGGCGGCAGTGCTCTCATTGATGCTAGTGTCTTTCTTGGCTTTTGCATGAGGGACATGTGGTGGAGTGTTCGCGACTATGTTGGTGGCGTTATGATTGTGAACCACTTCGAGAGGCTCGGACTGGGTGTTCTGGTCAGATAGAAGACCGGATCGGAATTGACGCTTGACGAAGGCATCTTTTGTCGGATCTGCAGGCTTTGGTCCCGCCCACCAATCGGGATCTCCGTCTCCTTCATTTTGGGGTCTGGTTGAT
Organism: Dactylellina sp. 'tibetensis'; assembly: GCA_036971435.1. Lineage (NCBI taxonomy): Eukaryota > Fungi > Ascomycota > Orbiliomycetes > Orbiliales > Orbiliaceae > Dactylellina > Dactylellina sp. 'tibetensis'. Next base: position 211,228 of record JAKDFA010000013.1, read on the forward strand.
ATTGTTTCAGGATATGGGTTATCTGGCACCTTGGGGACGTGGGTCCGAAAATGGCCAGCTGTGTTTGTGAGTACGAGTGACAAAGGTCGGCTTTTGGTGTACACCGGCCCTAAATCGTCTACGGTGGACTCTTTGGGAACCGGATTTAAAAATACGGCAGGGAGAAAAGAGATAATGGCAAGGATTGAAAGGATCATGTTGAAGTCAAAGATATTGAAATATTATCTTGAACTGCATACGTTTCCATGCATTGCAAGCTTACAAGTAATAGTAGTGGCCAAGGTCCTGAAAAGAAGTCATATGAGTGTCTGAGGTTTTAAACTTATTATAAAGGACTCATCCCCGAGTGCGAAAGTCGGAGAGGCACGTATACTATATTTACACCGATCGCTCCGGGCTCTGATGGTGATCTGGACGGGGTTGGCAATGATAGGAACAGTGCACCGGAAATTGGCTCTCGACCTGGAGAAAGTCACAGAAACCTTTTGTAGTATACTATTTAATTCTCGGCTTACGTCTAAGAGATACCCACTATGCACGAATAATTGCGCCCATGAAACCAATTTGCTCAACCGAGTGGCAATGTATTCGGTAGCGGTGGCAGTTTTGTGTTGTTAGTGTAGTAATATTGTATCAACTACCCAATTTGGTCAGATGCTCCCAAAAATGGAAGGTCCGCAGAACCTCTCAGCTTGGCTTCAAGATCCTTGGGATTCGGCTGGGCGAAAGATAGTTTAGTGGGCATGATAATCTCGAGAGTTGAAAGTTATTCAGGCTCGAGTTTCCAACTACGTCGATACTTGCTCTGCTCGACAGCTGGAGACATGCATGCCAACTGAGCTGCAAGTTTCTGGCCCCAGCAGGTCCGCAGCAGGTCTCCAATGGTCTGGACGAATAGATGAATTAGAGTGAAGCATTCCGAGTCATCTCTGCATCAGACTCTGCATTAGTGTCCTCACAAAGAAGAAATTATGACGAAATGGCAGGCGAACTATTTTTGTGAGCGTTCTAGAAAGAAAAAAAAAAAAAAAAAAAAGCTGTTGAACAGCAAACACTTTTTCTTTGCAGCCTTCCGACCTCACCTCAACACACCTCCCTTCTCTCTTCATCACCTCGCGATCCGATCTATCCATCCGTCGATACACTACGATCGATAGATTAGCTTATAAGAGCTTGTCTAGCTGTTTCCTCTGTATAATAATTTCCTTGTAGGAATTTTACCTGAGCATCGGAAGCTTTCAGTAGCTGTTGTTGCCCCCACTTTCCTTTCATAGCTCAGCCCACCTAAAACCCCTCCTCTTCTTCCTCCGACATCACGTCTATTCAAAATATCCATACCAAACACCCACGATGCCTCCAGTCTCTGCTTCCAAGGCTAAACGAGACGCCAAAAAGGCTCTAAAAGCCGCAGGTGGCGATGAGGACAAGCCAAAGAAAACCGCTGCCTCCCGAGCCGCCTCTAAAGCCGGCTCCAAAGCTGGCTCGAAAGCTTCCTCTATAGCCGGGGATAGCTCGCCACCAGAGATCGAACTTGCAGAAGACTCTGCTACTTCTGCTTCAGCACTGGCCGGTCTCAACAAACTCAGTCTGCAGGAAGATAAAGACGGTGTCTCTGATCGTGTCACGACCGGTGTGCTAGCATCTCTCATCAGCTCTCGAGACTGTAAAATCGATTCTGCCTCCTTGGTGTTCCACGGGCGGGTCCTTTTAGGCGACACGACCATCGAGCTTAACTTTGGTAGAAGATACGGTCTACTTGGAGAGAATGGATGCGGCAAGAGTACGCTGCTCAAGAGTATCTCCAAGAGGGAATACCCCGTCCCCGAGCACATTGATATTTACCTGCTCAACGAACCTGCCGATCCAACGAGCTTGGGCGCTCTGGAGTACGTCGTCACCGAAGCCGAAAACGAAATGAAACGTCTAGATCGTTTAGCAGAAGAAATTCTCGAGAAAGATGGACCCGAGTCGCCGATTCTGGAGGACTTGTACGAGGTAGGTGTCCAGACATTCACCACGATAACCTGTTACAATGGATGCTAATGAGCTTTGCGCAGAGAATGGAACAAATGGACCCCTCCACTTTCGCCACCCGTGCCTCTCTCATTCTCACCGGTCTCGGCTTCAATCCCAAAACAATGCACAAGATGACAAAAGACATGTCTGGTGGTTGGCGTATGCGCGTCGCCCTCGCTAAAGCCCTATTCGTCAGACCCTCGCTATTGCTTCTTGATGACCCAACTGCTCATTTAGATCTCGAGGCTTGCGTGTGGCTTGAAGAGTATCTCAAAAAATGGGACCGGACCCTGGTCCTTGTCTCTCACTCTCAGGATTTCCTCAACGGTGTTTGCACAAACATGATTGACATGCGTTCGAACAAGCTCATCTACTATGGTGGTAACTACGACAGTTACGTCAAGACCCGTGCCGAAAATGAGACAAATCAGATGAAACAGTACCACAAGCAACAAGAGGAAATCGCCCACATCAAGAAGTTCATTGCTTCCGCGGGTACCTACGCCAACTTGGTCCGCCAGGCAAAGTCTCGCCAGAAGATTCTCGACAAGATGGAAGCCGATGGTCTCATCGAAAAGGTTACGCCAGACAAGGTCTTCACCTTCCGCTTCGCGGAAGTCGAAAAGCTGCCACCACCAGTTCTTAGCTTTGACGACATTACATTCAGCTATAGCGGTGACGCTAAGGATAACCTGTACCAGAGTCTCGATCTCGGTGTGGATATGGACTCTCGTGTTGCTCTTGTCGGCCCAAACGGTGTTGGTAAATCTACCCTGCTGAGAATTATGACTGGAAAATTGAACCCGCAGGGTGGTCGTGTGTCGAGACACACACATCTTAAGCTGGGCTTGTACTCTCAACACTCTGCTGAGCAGCTTGATTTGACGAAATCAGCGTTAGACTTTTGCCGAGACAAGTTCAGAGACAAGAGTCAGGATTACCAGTACTGGAGACAGCAGTTAGGCAGATACGGGTTGACTGGTGATTCGCAGACAGCTTTGATGGGAACATTGAGCGAAGGACAAAGAAGTCGTGTTGTTTTCGCGCTGTTGGCTATTGAGGGACCCAACATGTTGTTGTTGGACGAACCGACGAACGGCTTGGATATTCCAACAATTGATAGTTTAGCAGATGCGATTAACGAGTTTGCTGGTGGTGTCGTCGTTGTTTCCCACGATTTCAGGTGAGCATTCTCCGAATTCCCTTTATATTCTCTGCTTGATTTTCAACAGTAATGCTAACGGTTTTTTTTGTACAGATTGCTTGACAAGATTGCCAAGGACATTTTAGTCTGCGAGAACAAGACGGTAAAGAGATGGGACGGTTCGATCGGAGACTACAAGAACTACTTGAGGAAGAAGATGATTGCCCAAGGTGCTGTTTAGGTTAAACTATATTTCCCTTTCTATGCATCTTTACACCATTCTGCGCATTAGAATTTTAATTGCCTCTAGCTTGTCTTTCGTGTATAGCTAGTAGGCATACGCTAGATTTCTATCCATATGTTTTTTCCGGGCGGCCAAGGATGTGTGCGACTTCCTAATGTCCTTTTATTCTGTTCCGTGGTGTCTTTTGTGTAAAGTGGGTTGGTTGGATTAGGGTGGAGGGATGGAAAAGTGATTTTATCTGTTTTTCTTGGTCTTTCAATGATCGGTATAAAACCTTTCGCCTTGAATTCTAGGCATTGCTATTCTTGTATCCAAGGAGAGGTATTCTGTTATACGAAGCATTACGATAAATAGAATGATATACTGCTTTGCGCATAGTATCGAAGATACGCTGGATTACATTCCACAAACACCCAACTTAAGCATCAGCTGAACCCGAATCCCGTATTTAATTCTTAAATCCTAGAAACTCAGCTGTATTTTATAATTCATTGTGCGCATTCAGAAAAGCTTATGAGACAGGCCTTAAACAAAATATTCCAGCGATATGAACAGCGCCACGTTGTTACTTGTACCCCTTACACCAATTGGGGACAATCAGAAATCACCAGAACTGTGTTGTGCTTGTCCACAGCGCCTCAAGTAGATTCTTTTTCGCAAGTAATTACTTCTTCGCAAAAGGGATTCCTTTGTAATAGAAATCTTCTGGAGGTTATCTTTAGCGTTCAAAATTCGCAGTTGCATGTTACTCTGATCTCTTTTTTTCTATTTTCGAAGTAGTTCAAGCCTTGGAACCAAAGCGTCTCGGATTCTCAGAGGCAGCTGCGCCGCACAAACGGCCACTCCAACCGAATTGAGTCTACTTCGGCCGTTTGAAAGATCAAACTTCGAATGGCTGGTCAACTTCTGTCGAACAGATTCGCGGCTCGAAATAATAGACCTTATTGTTTCGCATAGATATCTTGTGATATTTAAACTCTAGGGAGTAGCTAATTTACATCTCCGTGGAGATATAAATTGGTCGCTCTCAGCTGGGATGTACCCAAAGTTGATACATGGCTACTTACCTTAATTCTACTCGATCGCGTTCCCTCTTGATCGAAACACTATCAATACCCCGATACGCACAAGATTTTACGATAGCGTATCAAATACCTATTGATATATTAAATATGAATACGCAGTAATTAATATTTCGCTGCCTCCGTTTAAAAGCGGTCTTGAATTCAGGGCGTAGCATCATTAGGTCATAGTAAAACCTCAGGCCGTCCCGAAAAGATCTTTGCTTTTGGAATGGACTGTCGTCGCATCTCGCAGACTAGGTTTTTGATACCCTGTCCCTGGGCTATATCGTGGAGAGGAAGGTTGTTGAACCTGTTTCTCACGAAACCTTCTCAAGTAAGCGATCCTTGGCTGACCCAAAAATCTCAAGAACAATTCTAAAGACCCACAAGCCGGACGAATCGCGTAAGTTTAAATTTTACGTAGGTAAATGCAAGGAATTCGGGAACTTTTTTTTCCTAACGATTAAGCAGCCGTCATCCACATTTTGAACGGCGACTAGCTATGCACCTTGGAGGGTCAAGGCTCCCACTAGGCTCCGCACATGTCTATTGCGAAACTCCTAGCTAGATTGTTCTGTAAGTAAGTCCCTATGTTTCAAGACCTACTTCTCTCCAAGGATATCTTCGATGCGTTTCTCCCTTGGAATCTGGGGATATCTGTGTATCAAGACATCTTTAGGCAACAGAGACTATAGCCGACCGCTCGCCGTGTTTGGCGACATCGTGGAAAGATAATAATATATCTCGATATACGATACACCCCGCATATCGATATCACAGCTCCAATATCATACATTATCAGATTAAATTTCGCGTAGAGTCTTCTTAAATGGTGCACCGTCACTTCCCCTTTGAAGAAAGACAGATGCTATATCTTATGTCCGGGAAAAATTTCAATTCTGTGATTGAATTGCAGTTGGTGCTCCAGGTTGTCAACATGACTCCTTTTCAGGGTCCACAAAATATGCGGAAATGTATGGACATATATTCTAGCCAAAAGATTACATGATTACAGTAGTGAGCTAAATAATTAATTATAAAAAAACATATGGAAAGACTTCTTACGAGTCTTGTCGACTTCACATCAACAGCAAGGCCCCGGTAGACTACCCTTTTCCCACGTTTTGTGAATTGCGCAACGGCAAGGACCAGCCAGTATCTGTGGTGTTGGGGTTTTTTAAGGCACGAGCTTGGCTGAGAGCGCATCGGAATTCCCAAAGCTGACGCTAGTAAATTTTTTCGTGGTTGCCTAACCATTACTTGTGAGCCGTCATTGGTATCCACAAAAATCAGCGAGAAACAGTTCGATCATACATTGGCAAAATTTAACATGCGATTTGATTTATTTGATTAATAACTGTAAATTAACATAATCTAGAAAGGGCATGCTCTAGTATTACTCATTTTTCACGTTAACCTGACCTGTAATTTCTATAGATATCATATCATAGAATCAGTCACTCGACATCAACGATTGTGCATATATCCGAAGGCAGGTAAAATGAGAATACTGCGACAACGGTTAACCATTGAAGACGGCGACAGAAATACAGAAAAGGCCTTAATTAAATGCGATCCGCAGAGGCGAAACTGGTGTTGAGGCCTAGCTTCGCACCAAAAGAAAAAAGACACCCCAGCCAAAGAGAAGGTGTGCATCTTCTCATCTTGAGATAAAGGCTTCACCACTCAGCTGCTCGCCTGCGGGACCATTTTCTTATTCGAGCTCCCGGTTTCACAGGCTGACGCCGATGACCTAATGGCTCGCTCGCTTCGAACACCCTGTATTAGTTAAAACGTCGTTGTGCAGCCACCACCGAAAGCTCTGACGGACAATGCATGGCATTGCATTGGTTAGCCAGGTCTCAAGGCGAGACATGCCACTCGTCGACGGTTACGCTCCACACACAACGTTCACCAGCACACTCTGGTATTGTTTAGTTCCAGCGCCAGCCACCCCTCGTGTTCTGAGCAGCTGGGACAGGAAGGCTTTTGTTGTCTTAAACCTGTATCTCGTTGTAGATCTCTTTCCGCAGAAAAGAGGTGAGTGGAGAATGGAGTGGATGGTGTCCAAGAATCCCAAGCGCAGGCAGCCGCAAAATTTAAAAAAGAATATGCGTAGGGCAGGGGTGGGCGTCTGCGCTCGAGAACTATCTTCAAAAGAAACAATAGAAGAATTATTGGGTTTCCGGAATTCTAAAATTCTTAGTTAAAGTCACGGCATGGCTTTTCTTGACGCTGCTGCGAATATCCATATATACTTTAGTGTATCCCCTTCAAGGGACCCTTATGCTTGAAGTCCTGTTTCTTCCTGGTCGCTTATGCAACTCTAAAACTTTCTAGTCGATCAACTTACATTCATCTTAACCCCTCGAGGCCAATCTGAGTTTCCAATTTCGCAAAGAATTTCAGAGTGTCGGACAAGACCTTGGCTGGAATATCCTCCTGCTGGCCTAACTGTTCGAGGCCTGTTTTATTCCGCACACAAGCTGCAGCTACCAAAGTCGGATTAAATTTGGATTATGCCCATTTCGAAGCTAGGGGGAAACAACTCGAACTAATCCCAAGCCCTCATATTAGAAAGAGCATTCGTCTCGATTCTTCTGAAAGTCCTACTGAATTCTTTTTTCAAATTTTCGATCAGATCTAATCCCCACTACAATTTCCACATTTTCGACGTTGAGAGAAAGAAACATCTAGAGAAACGGACTATAACATTGGTCAGATCAGATACCAAGTTCGCCAGTTGCCTCTTTTGTCCACCTTCACCACTCGACACAACACAACTTCCCCGCAAGCTTTTCCAACAGCGAAGAAACGTCGTGTTTCTGTTCATCATTTAGAAGGGCAACAGCTAAAGTATAATAACGAAAGTTAGCTTGGTAACAGAAGGCCAAAATTTGTCCTGGCCTCTTGCAGGCTTGCATATTTAGCCTCATATTTAATACTATGCGGGTGTAGACCGCTATAGGAGGCAATTCCCTGGACTAGGCACTCGCATAACCGACAATGGTGTTCACCAACCTTGCTCTGACAATTGGGATTTTGAACCTGATTGGCAGTATTTCCTCTCTCTTTGGATCCGGATTCATAGCAACGACGTACCTAATATTACCCATAAGACGACATTTCCGTCATTCGCTCATATTGAATCTAGCTATTGCAGGTATGAATTTATAATCTTGAATTTGTATCTTGGCCTTGGTGATTTCGTCCATGACTGACAAGATACATCTTTGTAGATTTCATTAACAGCGTTAACAACTCTACATCCGGTCTTTGGCGGCTTCTGAACCGTCGCGAAATTCCAGACGGCCCCGGGTGCACTGCCAACGGGTTCCTAGGTCAGCTTAGTGTTCAAGCAACTGATACCTCGATTCTTGCTATCGCCATTGTGACCGTTTGGTCTCTTACCCGCAAGACGATGATCCGTGAAACACTTCCACGCACTACGACCTTTATAATTTGCGGTTCCACATGGCTTCTTCCTCTCACCACTTCGTTCATAGTTTTGGGCATGAACCGTTACGGTCCGGTATCCGGCAACTGGTGCTGGATCGAAGCCGAGCCATCCTATTTCCGCTATGCTATGACGCACGGCTGGCGATTCGCATTTATCTTTTGCGAAATTGTAATGTACACCTACCTGCATTTCTACATCCGCAAACGATTCGGTGCCTTCCTGGGCGCCAGTCAGTGTAACTCCCACAACACTACGGCCGCCAAGTCGACCGTCCGCGATGTCGGAAACGAGATGAGGAATGGCTCTGTCGCACCCCCCCACGACCAAGGCAGAACGTTCTCGCAGATGCCCCTAATGATCTCGGGCAACGGTGATAATAAATCCATGCAGAGAACGGGAGATTTGGAATCCGCGGACGCCTATGCCAGGACTGAAGTTTGGGTATCGGAGGGCTATGATAACAAAGGTCCAGCACATCAGGTTACAACCAGCATTACCTCTACTTCCCTCAATGACGCGCCCATTAGTCAAAGGCCGGAAAGCGCATATACGACTAATAGCAAGCGACCAAAATTCAGCAACCCGTTCGCCCACCATCGTGCCGAAGTCGATGATTTGGCCGAAGACCGGGCTGGGCCTGATATCAACAAGAAGGCGAAACAACAGAACGCAACACGATCCAGAAGAGTCCGAAGAATTCTATTGCTCAATGCTTATCCTGCAATGTACATCATTTTGTGGATCCCCGGAATCATCAACCGATTGATCGAAGCGTCCGGTGGTAGCAGCCCTGTCATGCAGGTTTTACAAGCGAGCACTCAATTCGTCGGCTTGGCGAATGCTATCACCTACGGATGGAATGAAAGGGTCGGAAGACAACTGAAAGATTACCTGTCTGATAAATGGGGGTCTCAAAGGAAACGATCTGTCGAAGAGCTACCCCATCAGAAGATTGAGATGAAGAGTCACCTCAAAGTCAGGCTTCAGGGAAGTAAAGAGAGACTAAGAGAGATTAGAGACGGCCTGAAAGAGGGTTTGAAAAAGGGAGAGGATCAGGTTCCCGAGGACCAAGGACATCTAATTTATGTCAATGGGAAGTGGGAATGGACACGCAGTACGAGTTTTAATTCCCAGTACGGGGATGACGTCGATGATGAAGAAGCAACCCTAGAACAGCAGAAGTAGTTGGTTGTGAATTACTATTCGATTTTCCTGTTCTTTTTTATCTGATTTAGCGATTTCATTTCTTTCTTTCTTTCGTACTTTCAGCATTTGATACCCCTACTTGAATGGATATTGTGCAAAATAGATGTTTGCAGCATATTTAATGTGTAACCTTCAAACAGATAGATAACTGTACGATAAAATTACTTTTGTTTTTTGATTACACCATCTTTGGTTTAACCTCGATGCTATTGCAAGGCGATATTAATGCATACCAATGTTCATTAGAGGAAACAGAATAATAACAGATTAGTCAATTATATTGGAATAAAGTCCAGTAGGCATATAGAATCCCATATGCTATGCATCTACCACATCTATCACTAAAGGCCCAGTCCAGGTAGCTGCGGTTAGAGTGGTCGAATCATTTGTAGAGAATAGTGTACCATCGTTTATAGCCGAATTTACTGCCAGATACAACGGTATGTCCGAGTTACATGATAATCTCGAATTCGTGGGGAGACGTCGACAAGGTACTGGAACGTGGGTATGGGGATCGGTTGATACATGAAACATACTGTAAAGCTGCTCAGGATTGGTAACGCTGTTCATTCCAAATGGCTCGTTCGTGGTAGATAGTATGTTTCCATTGACCGGATCTGCGAGGAAGGGTTTGGCGTCGGCTTGATTGGCGACAAAATTTACACGGTACCAAGTAAAGCCATTAACTTGCTCTATCTTGGTGCTCAAATATTGACCTTGCCAGATCCCATTCGCAGCAACCGATGCAGCGCGGAGGACTACATTTGAGGCAGCAGAAGGTGGGACCCCGTTACCAGGCAGTCCATTAGGAGGTACTGCCTTAAAAATAATCGGACCTGTGTCCCCAGCGGGTATGATTTCTCCAGCATCTTTGTAAAGCCTCAACCGGCCGGTGGAATTCTGGGCGCCAATGTAAATCTGGCTTGGAGTATCGCACTGAACCAATTGATCTGGCCTGACCCAGTTTGACGTCGGTGGGTACGCTGCGTTAGGCTGTATACCGTAAAGCTGGGCACTGTTATCTGGTGTATAAACACCCCAGGGAATATAGTTTCCACTAGTGAAATTCTTCCCCACCGTGCTGTTCGTGATCCATGTACCAAGTGTATTACCTAGTTTGATTAAATTAAGATCCCCCGAAGCTTGTTGCCAATTGACCAGTGCACCCCTGAACATCCCATTGGCCTTGTCATCGGTGACTTGTATTCCGAAATATGTCTCCACGGCGCCAGCAGTCACTATAGTTGTGGTGCCTATTGAAACGGTCTCGACTATATCTGATGAAATCGTAATGGTTCGTGTCATTGTTATGGTAGTCTGCACCGTAACCGTGACTGTCGGTATGTGAATGTAAGTCGTACCTCCCGTCGTTATACCCGCACATTGGCACCCAGACGAGTAAGCTGCTACATCTGCACAGTTGGATGCGTAGGGGGGTATGTTTAATTGTCTCTTGCGTCGTGCAGCGAGCGATACCGTTCCTGTGAATGCAGTTGTAGTAATAGTAGCGGTTGATGCAACAATTGATGTTGTTAAAGTCAACCCTTGAGATACTGTAACGTCAGAAGCTTTGATAAAGCGAAGAGTCGTGGTAATGGTTCTAATATATACAAGAAAGGATTAGATCCAGAGAAGCAATGTTATTTCCACACTCTCCGTGGGCAGGGATACGCACACATCGCCAACTGTCGAGGAAGACCACAGGAAAGATCGACAATCGCTAATTACTGGGTCTAAAGGAAATGGAGATGGGCCCAGTAAGACTGTAATAAGATTTGTAAGTCCGCTAATTAATAAGGTTATTCTTCGTAAAGAAACTTGGAACATTTGAATTTGACAGGCCTAGGGCTTACCATTCAGACAAGAATCTCGTGTGCATGAGCATTGACATGGTGATTGAGCTGTAGCATGATTTATAGCAGAGAGAACAGACACCAGTGTCAGTGCTCTAGCAGCGAAAAGCATCGCGAATTGATTTAGTGACTTTTGCGATTCCACATGAAAGATGACAAGGTTACCAAGCGGAAATTAAAATTCGATAAGCTGGCATTATATATATAAGAAAGAGAAACAAAGAAGTGCTAACTAGTTATCCGAACAGTGTTCTTCCGTATCTATCAGCGCTGGAGAGTGGTTTTAAAATACAAATATAACTCATAATATTATAATGCAGATATCGCCTACGATAAAACTATCTCTGATATTACAAAGTTCCGTCTAAATTCGAAAACCGGGGTTTGTTATCATCACTAGGACCTAGAACAGTCGACTCAGTGCAACTGTGTTTCGAGAATCGGAAAGTATAAGCAACAAATAGCATAATCGAAGCGGAGGCTTTTGAGATCCACCCTAAATTTTCCGCAACAATTAATTGAATCTATATAGCGATTTAGTAGAAGGTTGGACTCTAACGCTCTTAGAGCGGCTGCACCATACTACAAAAATGATTAGTTCCTATTACCAAAGAGCTTAGAAAACCCATAAACCATCAGCCTATTCGCGGGGTGGCTAATCATGTGAGCCAATCGACTCGCCGTGTATTTACCGAAAAGATACGGTTGATATGGTAGCATTTGACCGCGTCTAGTCTAAGTCTTTAACATGCGGCGTAAGGTTAGATTTTTAGGTCCTATTGGATTTACTTTATACCGCCATGCATTTATTAGCCTAGCCTAATAGATACATACCCAGTAGTTATCCCCACTATTAATATCATTATTTATATGGGAAAGCATAGTCTTGTTGATATCGAAACCCGTCCTTCAAATATTCCGATCTGCGTTGCAGTGGAGAAAACGCAGCACCTTGATTGAACGCTAAAGCGTCTTAACTCCTGAGTAAACCAGCAGGGAGGGCTACTGTTTCAGCTCTTAGGGGGAAAATGCTCTTTTTCCTTTGGACTTGGGCTTTTCAACATGAAAGTCGCATATATATACATATATACAGCTAAGAAACCTACTAGTTTGTTAATCTGCTCTGCAAACCACACGCCAACCGCGAAGCGTTCATTTCGGGGTATAATAGTATCAAAGTTCAAAAATCAGCTCTCTGTTTTCTCGTCGCACTTCAATACAACAGAGATAGAAATGTTAATTTGTTTGGCCTTTAGTTTTCTTCTTTTTGTTTTCAAAGGATCTTGTTGGTGCTACACGTTCGTGACATCGTCTAGTATAATATGGTGGCAGTGTAGGCTATGCCATACACGTCCTACATCACGGGATCAGCATACATATACAGCCTTCTGTCCATGACTAGATACGTATCGATACCTAGTAGCCTTACAACTTCGGAGCACTTATCCGCCATCTCGCATGCCACCCTTTACCAAAGGATTTAAGTCTCATATCCAACTCCGATATGCCGTACATATCTTTATCCTCGGTATCCCTCGACGGGCATTTTAACTTTTTTTTTCTGTTTTCCAACGGGAAAATGTGCGTGAGAGCTAGAGTATATTATTAAGAGAATATCTGAAGGATTAAATTCTCTGGATGTTTGCAAAATGCGCATTTGTCTAGTACCCACTTATGAGTGGACGGCACATCGGGGCTTCTGGCGAATACATTTTTCTACGTCTCGAAGGTTCTCTGATTGAAGTTTCTCGTAAATGGCAGATAGGATGTTCAGTACTGAATTGCGAGATCGAATATCCAAAATTTTGGTTATTAAAGGGCCTGAACCTACCTATAGAAGTGCATTCTTATCCGAAATCCTTACTCAATAGATGATATCCCTTGCCTTCTTAAATCAATATTATCTTTCTAGTGATTTTGTAACATTTCTTGATTTGCGAAACTTCTAAATATGCCCCTCCGTCGCGTAATCGAAGACATCGCCTCCGCTTTCAGCTCTCCTCCTCCATCCCCCTCCACTCCAGATTCAAGATTAGCCTCCCAATCGCGGAAGGTTACGCAAATCAGCCGCCCAAGGCGTGCTGCAAATATGACCCGCAAGCAACTCGAGAAGAAACGCTTTACCGCGTCAGAGAAGCAAGCTTCGTCCCTCGGCCCCCTTACCGGGTCAGCCGCCGGAGGGATCAAGAATACCAAAGAAGGCACAGATGGAAACATCAATGTCAAGAACGGAGCGAACATTGTTGAACACACTATTGACGCCATTAATGCCTACGAAAATCTCATGCACCAGTACGCCAGGTACAAGGACTACGATAGAGCATACCGGCTTAGAGGATATGAGGATCGCCCGTGGCCATCTGGGAAGCCTCCGCCGTCGACTAACTTCGTTGAGGGCTTTCAGAAGAGTTACAAGAAGGAAACGCTTGCAGATAGAGTTCCTATTGATTTGAGTCTCGACTATTCAAATACTAGTGATGCTAGTGGAGGTGGCGATAATGTGGGAACTGATCCTTCTGCTTTCCAATATACTAGGCGCAAATAAATGAAGGGATAATGGCTGTCATAGGACTAAATTACTTACCTAGCGGTTAGTGGCAGTGATGTTACCTTACGTTTCTTGATTGAACCATATCAGTACAGCGGTTTGTTTTACGCTCTCTTAATTTCATTATTCAAATTCCCTATTATGACCGCTACTCTCTTAGTTATTCAAGACCACTCCAAGCCTTGTGATTATATTGACAGTTTTCACACCAATGCAAGTCTATTTGTTCTTATATCTTTTAATCACCGTGTATAGGGATCTAAATGCTTTGTATTATCGCAACCAATAATATCTATTCATTGATACAAAGCACACACATTAACACCACTGTATCCAGAAACGCCTTAATCATTTTGACAGAACCCTATTGCTAGGAAGACATTCTATTTATTTCCCTTTTTCCAAACCCCCAAAAACAAATGACCTACCCAATTCATGATTTCTAATTTGTTTTCCCGTCCATCAAAATCTCCAGGAAGCCTGCCCACTCGGCCCCTAACCCTTCCCATTGATAATCATATCCACCAGTGACACCATTTTCCACTGCCACATTCCCTCCGCCCGTTAAGTCCCAGTCCAAGGCTGCCGCACTACTTCCACCTCCACCTCCATTCCCGCTACCGCTTCCAATATCGCCACTAAACCACTCTCCCAACTCATTAACAGCAAAATCACTGATTCCAGCCCAAGAGTTACTACTGCTGTGCGGCGAGTTATCGTTCGGTGTTCCATTATAACTCCCGTTCCCACCGCCGGAGTTTTGAACATGGATCTTCTCGTAGCCACTAGGAGGAGAAGCACCCCCAAACTCGCCTTCACCTTCGATAGTGCTCTGTCTTCTACTCATCTTCTCACCCCCCTGATGCACAACATTGCCACCGGAAGAAGCTGCAATCTTTCGCTTGATAGCGGTGGGACTCTTCACAGTATCGCTATTTACCCTCCTGAGCACCTCCCTACACAGTACCTCAAACGTCCTTACGTACTTCAATCCGCTGCCGTCGTCAATCAATGGCTTGGCCATCAGTTCCAACGTCCGCTGGCAAGTCCTCAGCATTTCCTTCTGCTCTTGTAATAATGCCGCATCATTTGCACGGGTAGTTTGGATACTGGGTAGGATAATATCACTTTGCTCGTCCCGTGTTCTCTGCTGCGTTAATAGTAAACAGTAAAGAACACTGATACCAGCGACGAAGACTCTATATAGACGACCCCTGGCCGGTTCTATATCGCCCATGGCGGAATCTTTTTGGTATAGCTTGATGATTCTAGTAGCCGTAACGAAGCATATATCCAGCAAGTCACTTGGTGGGTGACCAGTTGGTCGAGGTATCAGATCGATGATGGCTCTGACGAGAGTGAGTTTCTCTTGGTAGAAATGCAAATCAAACCAATCTTGACTGACATAGGCTCTACTCATCGGTACTGCACTAACAGGGGGGGTTGTCGGTGCAGTTATCCGCCATTCCTCAAGTTCTGTGACGAAGTCCTCAAAGAAAGTGTACATCTTCCCTGGAGCTAGTACGTCTGCTATGTGGTCCTTTGGTTGATGGAGAAATCTGCCAAATAATGCGACATTCATACGGGCGGTGATCTTTTTGAGCTTGATATTGTGGATGAAGAATGCCAGCTCAGATTTGATGTTCCCAGTGTGTTTTGGTTTATAGTGCGACATAAAGGTCGGCAGGTCCTCGGCTACCCCAATTAGCTTTTCGTCGTCAACATCTTCAGGCAAGTCAACTTTGATATCTTCATCTGCGATACCAAAAGGACGACCTAAGGTCTGCGAAGCATGTCTGTCCAAGGAATAGCACTGCCAGAACAGACGGCGTCGGATCTGTTCTTCGAACGCTGGCATCGATGGAGTGTGTTTACTGCGGTGTGGGTTGAGGTGCATCTCGTTTTCCACACAGATGCGCAGGCAGAGGTTCGAAATGTACCAAAGACTCAAACCTGTCGTACAAAAGAAACCAAGACGAGCAATGAAAAGCAAATTAGTCACACCATCCACGCCGTGAAGGCGGGGAATACCATCAATGTAAAACATGGCATTAGCGTAGAATTTCATAGGATTGACAGTATCCTTTTCGCCTTGTCTAAAGTGCCACACAGAAGCTATAGCGAAGACCATGTAGCCGCGGAAGTGATCTTGAGAGGATAATGGGCGTGCATTGCGAATGCCAAGCAAAGACTCGCAAACTCGGACAATTTCCGAACGAGCGATAAAGGGATGTTTCGGTTGGGCCTTCTCCAGATAAGTACGAAGAAGTTGAAGGCCAAGCTCTCGGGGTGGCGGGTTAGGAGGACTTGAACGTTGCTGGTTGAAACTGGATTTGCCAGCCTGAGCTTTTGTGGACGCTTTCTTTTTGGATGAGAGAAGAGACCTGAGGAGGTTTATATCGCTATGGCGAGTCCTTATGGCCGCCAGGATGGAGTTTATAAAGCTGCACATCAATTAGTTATCAACACAACCAATCCGCGAAGAACAGAACCTTACTTGATACCACTGCCCTCTCCAATAAACCGTGCCTCACGGTCATTAGCGTCCTTGTCTTTGTGGTTGAGACGTTGTATACCGGGGCCTAAGGCTGACAAAGTGTCGGGACGAGAGATCCCTGCCTTCGGAGAGCTTTGCAAGAGAGTGTCATCTTGAAGGGTAGCATCATCGAGACTGGTGACTCGGGATATGCTCTGCATATAGGACTGCAGCTGTTGAATACGGTCTTCGAGCGATTCGACATAGCTACGTACGTTAGCGATAACTGAACGTTGGAAATGCAGAGCGTAGATTTTACCCTCGGTGGTACTCCTGGTGGCTCGTGGGATTGGCGATGGTGCAGGCCTCGTTGGCCTTCTTGCAGGCAGTACATTGTGGCGACAGAGCATCACACTGTCAGGCACGGTAAGCATCCAGTCAAGCATCTGTCGGGATGGAATGGGTCACACCTTTATCTTTTTACTTCGGCATCTCTGACAGGCCGGCTGTTTGTAGAGCAGAGGAGCGGCAGGAGAGTCGGATCCATTTTCAGATTTAGAAGTAGCTCGTTGAGGTTCTTCGGAGACGGGGCGGGACGACTGGGACCTGGCAACGGGCGTGAACTTCCCCGCGCTAGTGGCCTCTGGCGACTGGGACTGACCGTCCTGCTTTTGGCGTTTTGGTGGGCGTTCGAATTGTTCGTCCATTGTTACGATATGGCGATGGTAGATGGTAGGAAAAGAGGAGAAAGATGATGTTGGAAAGAACAGACGAAGATGGCGCCTTCGGCGATGTGCCGGCAAAATTCTGGCGACAACACAAAATGACGAGGCACACGAGCAGCTTTTTACGGCACAAAGTACAGACACATCGTCCCAAAGGCACTGATATCAAAGCAATCAATCAGCAAGAAAAAAGAAGGCAAAGGATGCCTGCTCGCTTGCCCCAGGGTCCAGCGAGCATGGGGTCAGCGCGGTCGTCACAAAAGGGATAGCTAGCTGGCGAGATGATGTGAATGGCACCGTTCCAAGCTGCGACTGGCTGGTTTCCGAGCTCTCTTGTCCTCGCACGAAGTCCCCAATCCTGAAATTGGTCCCCGAAATACCGCTTAATACGGAGAGAGAATGCGCCACTGTTGTCAGAGACCAATTGGCGAGCTTGGTTTGGGAGTGCTCTTAGCATTGGACCTTCCGGAACCTAGCGTTTCTCTAGGCGGTGCCGAAAGGGAACAGAAAGTTGGGGGTCAGCTGGCGGAAATGTGCCCAAGTTTAGGCCACTTTGAGCTGAGTCTTCATATTTTTAGGCCCCCGTGACCACCGAAAAAATTTCAGGTTCGTGCAAAATCTGGGGAAAGAGCTCTTTCAACTCAGGAGAATGAAAGGCCGGCGTGGGATGACGGGCTCTGCCTGATGGAACGCTCTCCTTTTTTGGTGATTTTGAGTCTCCTGCATAGACGAGAGAGATCTCCTCTGGGAAGAGAACGGTAATATTGGGGGTTCTTTATGCATCGTCCTCGTGTCCATGCAGAGGAATTCTGGGGAATGCAAAGTGCACAGCGAAGAAACTAGTTGTAGATTCTCGCGATGCTGAACACCCATTGGCTTGCATTGGCCAGCTCTCTGGTTTAAGCTTAAGAACCCTGCGCCTGGGTCGCTCGTCTCGAGCTGCAAACTGACACATGATCTTTCTTGCTAACGCTCTGGCTGGCGCTCTAGAAGCTTTGCATGCAGGTAACACCCAGGACGATCATTCTGGCGTTTGCAATTGCCTATTGCGAATAGCTGTCGGGATTTCCATTAACAATACCATTTCTAATTGTTTGTAAGATGGAAGCAACGGCAAATTGTGAATTTGATATTTTGATCACAAGGTGTCTCGTTCGTACGCCAGCCGGCTACTGGCGGAGTAAGAGACGGAGACTCGAGAGAAAGAGAAAAGCCTGCACAGCGTCATGCACGACAGCGAGGATTGTGAATGGGGATTGTGAATGCATCGCGAATGCACCATAGACATCGCATCGTGTGTGCATGTGAGAAACACACTAGAGAGAGAGACACCTCAGGTCTTAAGCTTTTTCGAGGACCCTGCGAGTCGGTCGTGGGTCTCATTGGCGGCCTTCCAGAAATCCACCTGAGCGTCTAGTGACAGGTCAGTCTCGAGTGACATGAGCTTCATCTGCCAGGCTCCGAAGCTAAGTTCCAGTTGTCCTTTAGCCTTGACCGTAGAATGCAGCTGGGGCACATTCTTCACATCGCTGTTCAGAGTCGCCATCGCATTGATGGTCTGGCCGCTACCATCGTCGATAGTATAGATGGTCCTTCTTTCCTGTACTTCAATTGATATGACCAGGCCAACGACATACACCCAGCGGATCGGGTGGCCGTTGTAGAAGAATATGGACTCTGGAGAGTACTCCTTAAAGGAAGTCAGCGAGGCCGTAATGTCGGCGAGGTGTAGCTTGACCCATTTCTTATAGGTTTCCGCCCGGTTGACTTCGCGGCGGCGGGGTGGATCCATGGCTCCCTTGATCCTCTCTACGTGTGTCTGAGTCCTCCCCTTTCCTCTATTTGGGAAGCGGCCCACGACGAAGAAGAACAAGAAGAAGAAGAAAAGAAAAGAAAGAGCGGCCTCGAGCTTAGTTGGTTAGCTCTCCCAGCTGTCTGTCCTCTTCCCTGTCCGCTGGTGTGGTGTGGGTGGCCGGTGGAGGTTGTTTATATACGAACGTTGGCCGCTTTCCAATCGCAGTGCAAATTTCTTCGGTCGTTCCCCGACGCTACTCCAAAAACCAACCTCCATCGACGCTCCCTCCCGACTTCCACCGACACAGCTCCCTTGCGACCTTCCGAAGACATCTCACCGCCTCCCCGACATATATACATATACCTGTCCTCATCATGACCGAGGACAAGGCTGCTCTAGCTGCTGCCGCCGCCGCCGCCAAGGGCGCTGGCCAGCTCATGCAAGATGCCCTCTCCAACGGCAAGGGCGAGATGCCCATCGCCTGCGAGCGATGTCGGCGCAGAAAGCAGAAGGTATGTTCCCTTGATTTTCACATGATCATTTCTGCCGTTTAGTTATCGTCGACGGCTGCTGATAACAGTGTACATTAGTGCGACCGGAAGCTGCCATCGTGCTCCAACTGTGCAAAATCGGGTCACCAATGCAACGTCCCCGATGTCACCGACCGTCGTCGAGCCGCCGGCGCCCAGTCTGCCCGTCTACCAAAAGGATATATTGAACAGCTCGAAGCCCAGGTTCGTTTCTTGGAGACCAGCATTCAGGAGAAGTTGGCT
This sequence comes from Dactylellina sp. 'tibetensis', assembly GCA_036971435.1. NCBI lineage: Eukaryota > Fungi > Ascomycota > Orbiliomycetes > Orbiliales > Orbiliaceae > Dactylellina > Dactylellina sp. 'tibetensis'. The sequence continues at coordinate 230,532 of JAKDFA010000013.1, forward strand.
TCCCTCCGTGAGCAGCATGGCACACCCGAATCACAACCTTCCAAACGCCTCAAGCTTGACCCGGACTCCAATCAATCAACATGGCAGGACCGCTACATGCAAGGCCGTATGGAACTCGACGGAGAAGAGAATCTCTTAATGCTCAGTGCTACAGCCTCGATGACACATGCCTCCTCCGTTAACGCTCAGATGGAACTCCCCGCACCAGCAATCCATCACGATGTCTCGACCTTACCAACAATGTCTATCCTGTCGCTCAGCAACATTGGTGACTCTAACGAATCCGGTCCCTTTACTTTCTCGAAAGTTCTAAGCAGTATTATTCGGAGTGATGGCCGAAATCCCGCTCTGTCTACCCGTGTGAACCCTTTCTTCACCGACCTCGCCGATGCGATACCCCACGTGCTGCCCGATATGGCTAGCCAGCTGTCTGGTTCGACGGGTAGAAAACACATGGACAAGTATTTTAGAATGGTGCAATTCCGCTACCGCGTACTTGACCGAAAGGATATTGAAGAATACTATGAAGGATGGGTAAACCGACAATCCAAGCATGCAGCTCGAGCAGACTCGGTTTCTTCTGCTAGGTCTGCACTCCAAGAAGAAACGAATTCGACCACCAGTACAACCGCCAGCCAAGTTGGCGGCCCAACTCAGGCTGTTCGCGGCGAGACACCCGGCCCAACACATCCGGATTCTCCTATCAAGAACTTCATTATATACATGGTTCTAGCGATTGGGATCACACTCGACGAAGATTCGGCCTCTCACTCAGCCTTTTTCAGCAATCATTTTCTGTTTGCTGCGATTCGACATTTTGAAGCCGTTCTCGAGGGCTCTGAAGGTTCAAATGTTGGCACGGATGATCCAATTGATACCATTAGAGCTTTGCTGTTACTTGCAATTTACAGTTTGTACAGCCCATCGGCAGGTCCGACTTGGCACTTTATCGGACTCGCTATCCGGAAAGCAATATGCTTAGGATATCATATGGATATGGTTCAGGGCGAGGACGGTGGACCTGTCGACGAGCGTGTGCAGGAGGAGCGTAGGTGGGTATTTTGGACAGCATACGTTCTCGACAGGTGTATCTGCCAGGCCCTTGACCGTCCGTTCAGCATCCAGGACACTGATGTCACTGCAAAGGTATAGACCAACTTGTATCTCTGAGACCGAAAATTCCCGATTAACAAATTTTATTTTTAGCTACCGACTCTTTCAAAAGAAAATCCTCTCGATGTCTTCGCCCTGCATTTCATCCGCTATAACCTTATCCGCACGGAATTTATGACCAATACAACCAGCAATTTCACCTACCACCAAACCAACCTTCTCTCTTGGAGGCAGTCTTTCCCAGTTTTCCTAGGATCTATAGACCAACCGTTGCGCGATACAATCCGAGATTATTTTGATGGCCTGTATTATGGTGCCTTGCTGCTCCTCGTAAAGCCCAATGATAAATACCGTCCGATTGAAGGACCGACACACAATCCAGGGTCTTTGCCAACGGCAGTTTCAATGCAAAACTCCCAAGAACTTCGAAAACTTAGTCATATTGCATTTGCTAGCATCTATGTGCTACGAAGTGCAGCTAAGCGGGTCGAGCTTAGCAGCTTTATCAGCTGGTTGATAGGTTACAGGGTTTTTAAGGCTGGATTAGTATTCCTAAGGAGCGTGTTAATATTAAGCTCATTTAGAAGACGGTACTGTACCGTCGAGCAAGGTATGACTTCCTCTCGCCGTTTCTCTCTCAGGGAGCTGAATGCTGATATGACCCATGATTAAAGTATCGTCTGATCTCGGTTCGGCAATGGACGTCCTCACGGCTGTTGGTAGCAAATTCGACGATCTAAAGCGTTATCGCGGTGTGTTCCGCATCCTCAAACGCGGATTCGAAAAGTTCTTAGAAGCAGAGAAGATGGGACTTCGTCCACCAGCATTCTCTACAAGTGATATTGACTTTTCCGTAGTCAACATTGGCACGCTGAAAAGTCTGCTAGAAGAGGTGGTAGAGATGCTGGGAGAAATGAGCTCTATTAATCCCGGTTCTGGGAATGGTGCCATTAGTACAGAAAGACATGCAAACGGGATGGCATGGGGTAATGGCAATGAAGGGATGAATGGTATGGCTGGTGGCGGCAACGGAAGAGTCAATCACAGTAAACCATTCGGGAACGGTGCGCTCATGACTCCACCGCTGACTGCACCGTCCGGAAACCCAACGGGACAGAATGGGATGAGGAGCGGTAGCGCCCCTGCTGCTACTCCTGCATCTAACGGCGGAAATAGTTATCCACACCGCACTCCCTCAGGCACCACTTTATCGCCAAAGCATCGGAGGGATAACAGCGCCGGTAGCACGAATGCGCCACCTACACCCGGCATAATGGGAATGAGTGATCCAACTGCCGTTAGTGTGAAGTGGGGTAACAGTGCCGATTTGATGAATTCTGCGGCAGCTGGGAGTGGATGGAACGGTGGGATGATGGGGATGGGAATGGGACGGATGGTAGGTGGATATAACGCGGCATCCGCGGATATGGATATGGCGGATAAGGATTTATATGAGATCTTGTTTGGTAGTGGAACAGTGGGGCTTTAAGAGGTCAACTATTGAGCTCGGATTGGTAGTCGCACAGGGCTTCGACATTCTAGTTTCGTAATTTTTGTTTCGTCCGTTTTTGTTTTTCCATTTCGAGGATGGGCGTCATATTTCTCTTGTTCTCTGAGAGAGCTAAAAAAGGAAAAGTAGTAGACTTTTATATTTAGAGAATAGTTTCTGGGGTTTGGCGTTTTGATCTTTACTCAAGTCTTAATTAGATGCATGCGATTAACCTTCTCACCAAGTTATGTTCACAGCGAAGTATGTATATCACTAATCTATTTAATTTTGTTAAAGTGCTGAAACTCAGTGCTTATAGCTGGAACGTATATAGATCTCTATATGTATGGTTGATAATCAATTGATGGTGATAACAATATATTATAACTAAGGCTCTATATTATTTATAAACCCATATATAAATGACCCAGTTTACGCCTATATATATACCGTTATATTTTAGCTTATATAAGGCGTTAGATAGTTAAATTATAATATATTTATAACTCTATATATTATAAATTAGTTAATTTTATAATTATATTTATAATAATTAAAAAGATATACTTATTTATATTATAATATTATAATATTATAATATTATTGTGGTATAGTTTATTTATTAGATCTTAATTTATAAATATTTAAGCGTAGGGTATTTAAATATAGAGTTATTATTTTAATAATAGATATTAATAATATATTTATTAAAGCTTTAATAATATAACTTTTATTAATTATAATTATATAATAATAGTACTTATATCTATTTATATAATATTAATTAAATTATATAGTTGTTAATATAGACTAAATGTATAATAACACTTATATAATTAGAGATTTAATATTATATAATTAGGATATTTTATAGTTATAATTATAAATAAAATTATATATAATTATATAATTATAACACTTATTATATTAATCTTAATAATAATAATTTTAAATTTATTATAATTTTAAAGCTATAATATATACTTTTTTATTAAAAATTAATAAATATTAAGATTTTATATTATTTCTCTAATTTAAAATTATAAAGTTTTATAATTAGTTTATAATAAATTCTAAAGCTATAAAAATAAAATCAAATATTTAATAAATAATTATTTTTTTAAAATTAAATTTTATTTTTTTCTTTTATCTTTAACTTACTTTTCTATATTTTAATAAATAATTTTTATTTTTTTTTTTATTATTATAATTATAAGTTTATATTATAACCATAAATAATTTAAACTACTACAATATTATTATTAATAATTTTAATAAATATATTTATACTATATTATATTAGTACTATTATAATAATTATATTATATATATTATAATATTTATATTATAATTAAATAAATATACTTATTATATTAAAATTAATATTTTTTATTTTTAAAGTAAGTAATAAGCTAGCTTTTATACTTTTATAAATATAAATTAATTTAAATTTAATATTTTTGTAAGGTTAGAATGTTAAAGAATTTATTAATTATAAAAATAAAATAAACTTCGTTATTTATAATCTTCTTTAACTTATTATTATATTTAAAAATTTATAGTTATACCAAATCACTATTTCCTAATTATATAATTATATAGTTAATATTTTAACTATTTATTATAAAATAGCTTTTAATAATCTTTTTATTATTTTTAATAACACTATTATTTAAAATATAATGTAAGGTTTTAATAATGTTATAAATATAATGGTTTTCTAGCTTCTTTATTTACCTATAAATTTAAATATACCTTTATTACAAATTACTTTAATAGCTATAAAATTTGGATTTATATTTATAATTAATAGAGGTATTATTTAGGTATAAATTATTGCTATGGTTAATGTGGCATAAGGTGTTTTTAAAAATATAGGCTTTTTATTAATTTTGTAAAATGTAATAATGTAGTTAACGCATTTACACAACTATATAGATATATAAATATTATTCTTATTATTATAATTTTTAAAAAATATATTAACTAATTTATATAAAATTATAGTATATAAAATTATATTATTAGGAAGCATAATATATCTATAGAATTTATATTTTTATTATAATGTATTTTAAGTGTTATTAATATTTATTTATTTTTTATTTTTATATTTAAATATATATTATTAATTATTTTATATTTATTATTAATAAAGAGAATTTATTTATTTTTTAATCTAATAAATTTATACGCAATATATAAGAATTATAAGCTTTAAATAATAATAATTTAATTATTATATCTATAAATAATTATTTGGTATTATAATATTTTATTTTAAAATTACTAACTTTTATTTTATTATAGATTTAGAAATATTAAATTTTATAGTACTTAATTTTTTATTAGTTTTTATTAATAATATTTATTATTATAGTATTAGTATTATCTATATATAATATTATAAAAGGTAGTAGAAGTTATAACTACAATTATAAAATTAATAAATTTTTAAATAATATTTTCTTTAATTATTTATCTTTAATATTAGTATTATTAAAAATAATTATTTTAATTTTAGTAATAGATTTTATAACTATAATTTATAATTTATTTTTTTATAAAATAATACTACTTGTTAATAGGTATAAATAATTAAAAATAAATTTTTAAACTATATTTTTATCTTTATAAATTTTAGTTTAGTTAATGTTATTATAATTTTCTAGTATTAAAAAAAGGTTATTAAGGTTAATTTTATTATAATTATAATATAGAAATTATTAATAATTATTTATAAGATATTAATATGCTTAAATAATAATTTATTAATATTCTTTTATAAATATATATAAATATTAATTTAATTTTAAAATTATATAAATTAAATTAAATTAATTTCCTTATATTATATAATTTAAAGAATTAATTATAGTATAATAAATCTTATACTTTTTTTTTAGTTAGTAAAGGCTAGGATATATCTTTTAAAAGTTATATGTTTAGGTTTATAAAAGTTTAACATAACTTATTATTTAAAAAGCTAAATTTATTTAGGATATTTTTATAATAATTTTTTTAATTAAATTATAAATTTTAATAAGTATAGTTTTATTATATTTATAAATTTAAAAAGTACTTTATTTTTTTTATATTTTTAATAATATACTTCTTTATAAGAGCTGCTTTTGTTTAAAGAATTATAGCTTTATTAATAAAGAAAATTAAGAAATTATTAATATATATAATAATTATTATATTATTATAAAAATATAAATATTTATCAAATTTACTTTTTTATATTTTAAATAAAAACTTTAGATTTATAAGCGTATAGTTTAGATTTTTATTTTATAAAAATAAAACTTATTTAAGTTTATATAATAATTTTAAAAATAATAATATTATTATATTATTAAATAGTTTATAATTTTTAAATAAAATAATAAAAACTCTCTTATTTAATAATAAATAAATATTTAAAAATATAATTTTAATATTTAATTAATAAATTTTTAAATTTAGGGTAGTAGCTAAAATTAATAGCATATATATTATATATAAATTTATAATTAATATATATATTTTAGTATAATATATTTTATAATATTATTTATAGCTTTTTACCACTAATTTAGCTTTATATAATATTTTAATATTAATATATTTCTTAGTAAAAATCTAATATATATTTAATAATTTAATATTTTTTAATATTTCTAAAAGCATAGCTCATATCTTATTATCGATAAGTATTATTATTTTTTTTTAAATTGTAGCTAGTTAGTTATTTTATTTAAAACTAACTATTACTTTATTATAAAATTAAAATAAATTAAAATCAATAAATATATTTTTTATAATTATAAATATAATAATTTTAGCTTTTTATAGTTTTTATAAATATCTAGCTTTAAAAATTTAAATTATTATAGTATGATAAATATATATATTTTTAATACTTCTAAACTTATTATTATAATATAATGCTACTTATTCCTCTTAAGATCCAATTATAAAGGTTTCGTTATTAATTGTCTTATTAATAATAATATTAAATTTTTGTAGTTAAAAAAATATAAAATTAATTATAATTATGAAATTGGGCTTTTAAGCTAATTTTTCTATAAATAAAACAATATTAATATATTAATTATTTTTATTATATATTTTCTTAATATTGAGCTATTTCTATAGTTCTACATCCTTTAAATCTAAAAATATTAATAATAATAGAGCGATACTAATATATAACTTCTTTTAATATTTTTTATTATAAAAGTATATTTTATAATCTTCTCTTATAAATATAGAACTATTTATAAAAATAATATTTTTAATAATTAAAATATATTATTTTATTAAATCCTAGATTCTATACTACTTTAACGTATAAATATAATTTAAAAATATAATTTTTTTAATTTTATATTAATTAAGAGTTTTTATATACTTTTCTTTAAAAATTATAATGTATGTAAGGTAGTTAAATAAATATATATATATATAATTAACTAAAATATTATTAAACTATTTTTATAAAAACTTAATAATATCCTCTCCTTTTTATTTAAGAAATATAAATTAATTATTAATAAAGTAAACTATTAATATTACTTTAAATTAAAAAACTTTTAATAATTTTAATTTAATCAAAATCACAACGGCTAGCTTTTATAATATATATATTACTTTTTTAACTATATTATTCTATTTGTATATATATAAAATTAAAAGTTTTATTTTAATTTTATAATTTAAATAAAATTATTAAATTTCTTTTTATAAAAATTTTCTAATATTATTGAGTTATATAACTTTAATTATAAAATTATTATATTTATTTTTTATTATAATTATAAATTAAATAAATTATACTTTATATTTTAAATATTATATAAAAAAATATACCTATTTAAAATATATAATTTTATTTATAATAATAAATATATACTTTATTTTATTATATAACTTAGTTATAAATTTAATATATTATTTATATAAAAAGATAATAATAAAAAATCCTACTATATTTATATAAATATATTTAAAAAATTATAACTTTTTAAAATTAAAAAGTTTTAAATTATAATAAATTATTACTTTAAAAAGCATATATAACTTATAAATTAAATAATTTTATAATTATAGAAATATCTTTTTTCTAGTTTAAATTATAATTTTATATATTATTTTCTAGCTTATATAACCTAGCTTCTTATATTATTATAAAAAATTAATAATTTTTGTTAAAAGCGTATCTTTAAATATTTAATAAATTAATAAAATTATAATTTTAAAAATAAATAATTTATTATTTTTATATTTCTTTTTAGGTATATTATAGTCTCTGCTATTTTTTAATATATAAAAGTTTATAGTATTATTATAGATAAGCTCTATTATAATAATATTATCTATCTCTAAAATATTACCTTATAATATAAAGTATATGTTAATAAATCTTTTTTATAATTTCTTAATTAAATAGAAATTTAATATTATTTAAAATATAAATAATATATTATATATAATAAGAATCATAATCTTAATTTTTATAATTATTTAATTATAATTATATATATATATAATTAAATTATTATTTAATCTTATACGCCTAAAAGTATTAAATAAGATATACATATTAAATATAAATATTATTAATAATTTATAAATCTAATTATTTACGCCTAAATTTATAAATTATTTAATTTAAAAGTTATAAAATTAGATATTTTTCTTAATATTAATATTATAAATAGTTACTATATTATAAGGCTTAAAAATTATAAAATAAAGAATAGTATATTTCTTTAATTTCTAATTTAATAATTTAAATTCTAAGTAATCTTTAAAGTAATACTTTTATAAATAATTAATAAGCTTATAATTTTTACATAATAAATAGATCGTTTTTTTCTTTGATTTAGGAGGTATAGAATTATAATAAGTTTTTAATTTTTTCCTTTTATTAATATAAGGCCTTTTATTTATATTATTATTTTTAATTTATTTATTATTTATTATTAAATTATGTTTATGTTTATATTTATTAATTTTATATACTACTATAACAATAGTATTATAATTAAGATTATTCTAATTAAAAGATAGTAAATTTTAAGAACTTATATAATATTGCTTTTTTTATTTAAAAAATATAACTTTATAAGTACTATAACTATTTTAAAAAAAAATAATTTAAATAAAAATAAAATTTTTAAACTTTTTAATAGTATATAAATTTGTATTTATAAAAATAATATTTATAAATTATATAGTTATATAGAGCTTGATATATTCTTTATTATAAATTTTTAATATATTTTTAATAATATTAAATAAATTGATTTTTATAAAAATTATATTTAAGATATTTTTTTTTTTTTTTTATAGTTATATAATAATTTTAAAGTATTTAATTATAGCTATATACTTATTAAAGTTATTAAAATAAATATTAAAAATAAATAGTTTAAGTTTTAGTATATTTATAATATTTTAAGTATTTAAGAGATATTATTTTTTAAATATATTTATTATTGCTTTAAATATAAAGTTTAAAAAATTATTATAAATATTATTATATATTAAATTTTAAATTATAGTTTTAGTAAGAGTTTTTATAATTTTATATTTGTTAATAATAATAATATCTACGAGATCTACTACTTTAATAGTAATTAATAAATTATTAGTTTTAATAATTATTAAAATCTTAATTAATACTATTATAAATATAGTAGTTGGTATAATTATTAGAAGTATTATTAATATAGTTATAGTAGTTAATATAACTATTAATATATTTTTAATAAATTAAAATAGTTTATAATTATATTTAATATATAAACTTAGTACCTATATAATCTTATTATACTAAATATAATAATTATTACTATTTATAATAAAAATAAAGTATAAAAAGAAAAAAATAATAGTTATTATAATTTAAAAAGTATAAAATATATTAATTTTCTAAATATAAAATAATTTTATAATTCAAAAATTATATATAGCTATAAATAAGATTTTAATTGTAAAAAATATATATAATAAAATTATTATAAGTAGAAAATAAATATATTTTTAATATATTAAAAAATAATATTAATAATGTGTTAAAATGTTGAAGCTTAATATTTATAACTAGAATATATATAAATTTCTATATATATGGTTAATGATTAATTGATGGTGATAACAATATATCGTAGCTAGGGCTCTACACTATTTATAGACCCGTACGTAAATAACCCGGCTTACGCCTGTACATATACCGTTACAAATTTACAATTAATTTTATATGCTTGGATAATGGGTGTATAAGGAATTACTAAACCACATATCGAATATTAGATTAAAACTTTTGAGATTCAGTATTATTATAAACTCTGGAGTCTAGATCTCCGAACGTATAAATATCATACACAAAAAAAAGCTCTCTATATACAAAAGCAGATAACCACCTAACTCCCCTTCATGCGCCAGGATAAAACAACGGCCAACTATTCCACATCGCTCCCCAAAAGTCGTCGCCGCCCGATGGATCCCAATCGAACCCGATACTAGGCGGTATTGTGCCATCCGGAAGCTCAATATTCATTCCAGGATTGTTCCCGGGAATAATACCAGCCGGACCCCCATACTCACCGCCCATAACGCCACCATTAGGTCCCCCAACCCTTCCCTTATCCGCATCGAATTTGCGGAATAGCGTCTGCATACTAGTATTCGGTGAATTCCATGCTTTCTCCAGAGGTTGGCCTGTCGGCGTAATAACGCTCATACTCATGCTCGTACTCCTCGTCCTAGCGCTCGCTGCTATTCCGCTGGCAACGCTACCCCCAGTGCTACCACTCCCCGCACTCACAGATCCCATAGTCACGCTCCCGGGCGTAACACTCATCGCATCCTTTACAGCATCTTCAATCTCCTCCTCTCGTCGTACCATGGCCAGATACCACTCCTTCATCGTGCCAAACATCCACATGCCAAAGTCGTATAGATCGGGGGGCACATTCTCCTCCACACCATTAGCAGCATATCGTTCTCTATCTTCTTCCTTTATTGGTTTCGTAGGTTCGTGGAGCTCTTTACACTTTTGGATCATGCGGTCGAGGAAAACCTCCATCTTGACCGCTGCTCGGACGACACTGGTATCCCATCCGTCAACGTTTGATGGATGTGGGATGAGAGCGATGCCTGGTTTCGAAGTTTCCGGTGATGGTGAACGTTCATTGCTGCCCTGTGATTCCATTCGTCTTGCCATCCTCTGCTTTTCTTCCCGTACTGCCTCTTCGACAATCGACGGGTGTGGGTTGAGCGTTGTGAACTGTCGATTCGAATATTGAATTACTGTCTTTTCTTTAATATTGCAGAGATCTACAGGTTCCGTTCCACCAAGGGCAAGTTTGCTGAGCACGACAAGGCCGTAGGATACCCGCATCCAGCTGGGGGAGGTCATTTTGCGATAGGAATGGGCGCTACAGGTGGTCATGCATTCGAGAAAGCGTTTGGCATACGAAAGGCATTCGGAGAGAATGGCAATACGTTCGGTGGTATATTCTATTGCGCTGGTTGGCGCGTAGGGGGAACTCGAGGCCGGGGGTGGTGTCATGTGGAGTCCAATCTCGTGGAGGTATATTCCCATGGCGTAGGTTATTGGAAGGACAGCGTCGTCTGTGTTTGGTGGTTTAGCAAATTAATCCAAGTAAGAGAAGTGGTAGGAATAAGCATACACGTTGGGTGCCTAGGATCTAAGAACTGAATATCACGTTCTATGTCTCGAAGTTGCGCTTGAAAGGCTTTGAGGCTCATTTGAATCCTTAGGAGATCCTGCTTGCCAGCAACATCCGGGTCATGATACCTGAAAGACTCAGAAACGTCTTCTTGAAACTTTTGTAGCCGTAATAGCACTACCAGGTATTTGTCTGACTCGTACTCTGGATTATCGACGAGTGACTGTTGGCATCTCCTCATGTAACTACTATAATGTAGAGGAATACGTTTCCGAAAATCAATTGAAATACTAGCCTTTTGTTAGCATTGTCCAAGCATTTCGAGAGAAAAAAGTGAACAGAAACCATACGCATTCGTTAGCCACCAGCATCCTAAGAATGCTCTCCTGATCTCTTTACTTCTTAGCTCCCTTTCTATAGCCTCACCAGGGCTTCCCATAGGCTCCATCCCGTTCTCAGAAGTCCGCGGACTAGTCATATTACTACTCATCTCGGGTCCATTAACAAGCACAGTTTTATCTCTATCAGGTTTTCGATCGTATCCCAAGTCTGTGACCAGACTGATAAAGATGTGTATCATTTGCAGAAAAATCTGGGTTTTTGGAGAGAAGTGGCACTGGAACCAGGCTAGATAGATCAGCCCAGCCTGCAAGAGCTCTAGGCTTTTCTCGCCATTGATGATGATCCTCTCGCTGTAGACTCTTCTAAAATCTCTCTCCATGGCCATCTGCACTCTCCTATTTCCGCCCGAAGCTGTGGTGAGCATGGACATGAGGAGTATGGGCTTGGTCGCTCTGAGGGAGGCGACAGTAGTGCCCAGCGGCAGCACGTAAAATGGAAAATGAGCAACCATGTCCGCAAAAACCGTGAAATACTGCTCGGCCTCAGCTTCATTTACTAAGTTTCGGCCAATGACGTCTTCGAGAGGGATTTTGGGAATAGATGGCTTGGGCATGAGAAAGTTAAACTTGCTGCACATCATATCCGGGCGGCTGTGCTCGTGGTCATGCTGCGGTTCCCGTTCCCGATCTTGCATTTCATCCTGATTCGATTGCAATTCTTCGTTTTTGGAGTTTAAAGTACTGAGGCAAGTCCCGGCGTTAAAGTCGGGCATTTCTCTCTCGTTTACGATGCTGGTGGCAAGGCTGTCATCGCCGTTTCGGCCGTAGAGGCGAGAGAGCGAGGGTGCAAGATTGGCAAGGCCGATTGCGGCCTGTTCTTGGTCTGAGAGGTTCGTCGGAGCCTCGTTACCGTTGGAATTCGATGCAGAGGATGATTTGGCGCCTGTGAGAAGAGCGACAAGTCCGTCAAGCTTCTTTTCCATCTCTGCCACCCGTCTGCACACATAATTAGCTTTGAAACGAATGCTGTTATAGAATTATTTCGAGACTAAGACTTACGCTTTCGAGGTACCCTTCCCCCTCACCGGGCGAGGGGTAGGCTCCTCGACGATACATCGCTTGTTATCTCGCTGGCATCTAACATTAGATTCTCGGATTAGCTTTCTAATACTGAAGGTACAAGTATATCTAGTGTGCACATTATCGCAGAGTTTGCAGAGCATATTGTATGTAGATACCGGCGAAACAGGATGATAACAGTGTATGAATAGGATGACCGCTTGGCAGCCGTAGACATCTACGGCTGGGGACTGTGGGGGAGGGAGGTGGTAGATATAAAAATGAAAGTGGATCCAGGACGGGTAAGGACCCACGATGGATTAGTCAGAACCAATGAAGGGACTATCACGAACTTACTTGACACAAACGCCACTGACGGAGCCCGGCCTGCAGGCTATTTTCTTTGTTTTGCAGTTCGTGCACGCGCGAGCCTTCGTATTCCTGGGCCCAGCAGTTGGAGTCACAGCCGGAAGCAGCGGTGGCGGTGAGCGAGGTTGGGCGGCGGAGCTCGAGGAGTGATGATGAGGTGGTGAGAGGCTGCTGCGTTGCGGAGGATGGTACGAGTGGATGGGCGGCAGGGCCGGCGCGGATGTACCGGAGTTTGAATTCATCATACCTCCCTCGATATCGTTACGACAGAGTCAAACCGGCAGACAAAGATGGTTTCCGAGCCCCGAAAGATCTGTGTCGACCGGGAGTTAATCAGATCGCGCAGAGCCGAAGAGTACAGCTGAGGATGCGACTGAGCCGAAGAAACGTCAAGGCTTCGAATTCAGGGACCAGCAGCTATGCCCGAATATCCAAGGTAATGTTGAAATATCGCGTTTGCCCAGGGCCAGATGCAGGACCCCGAAAGAATATGTCTAAGGGATCTGAGATCGCAGAATCAGAAGGGTGCGAAGGCGAAGAAAAGACCCCCGTTCGGACCGAGGATAACAAAAAAATGCTAGCCTGGAGTCTAAAAAAAAAACCGTTTGTCCTTGCTGCAAAGTGGAGCCGGGAAGGACACAAATCGCAGGACGCAGTTCGTATTCTCAGTTTGACGGGAATATTCGAATGTCTAGATATCTCGACCAGAAATGAGTATAATCTTTAGGAGGAAATGGGAAGTTGATAGCACGATGGCTTCCATCACCGATATCATGCCCATAACCATCTTCCCTTGCTGACAAACCCTGCCACGAAGCGTGAAGAATACCGCCGTCCAGTTCTCCGGATTCCGCTTTTAATTCCCACTTGCAACCCACAATTGCCCTTTTGCTGCCGGGGTTTCGGCAAGCATTTAAACTCCGCTCTCAGTTTGCTTCACACTTATGCATCCGATTGGTTCGGACCCACATCAACCCGGATTCCGTTGGGTGCTTAGAAATACGCGAATGGCCACCAACGGGTGATTGCGCGGCTTTGTGCTCGAGTAGATGGAATTGAATAAGTCCATTTATATGGCCGTAAGCAGCCGACATCATATACACCTTTGACACCATTTGCTGACGGCAGTAATAGATAATTCTTCACGGTGGATACAACGGGTAGTTTTCTATCTCACACGGATCTACTAACTTATATTATTGGTTTCTAAGAGTCGGTGTATTGCATATTTTATCCCCGACTTCACCTTTTTTTCCCCCGTCACCAGCTCATCGCCTCGACATGCATAGTCCCATGAGAGGAATATAGAACCCGATCTGCCAATATTCAAATATCTGAAATTTTGAACTAATTTAAATGGATCTGTCAACACATTCGACAGCGTGATGTTGTTGTATACATCTACCGAGATAACGATTTCGGTATTGGTGGCAATATATACGATATCGGCATCGGTTATGGAACGAAAATCTTGATTTTATTGATTTTACTATGAGACCCTGGGGCTTATAATGCAATAGGACGAAAAATAGCGTATCTTGCTATGCCAAAAGAAAATTGGATGTGTAACTTAGATTCCAAAGTGTATATACGGTCTTGGCGATATCCACACAACAACTATCTGAAAACCGGCAAGCTGGGACGCGCTGATTAAACGTATTCCTTCGTCAGCAAGACTCTCCACCTCGTTAACCCTAGTAGAACAAGCAGAGATAACTAAGAAGGTGGGTTGTATTGTAGTTTGTGGTCTCGAAGATCCCCTACGGTTGGTGGATCGGTCTGCCAATCTTCAAGAAGCAGCCAACTTTCTGAAAGGTTCTTTAGGGTCCGAATGTCCATGACCTGCAAAGTGAAATATTCAGCATTGTTCTAGTTGCTTGAGATCCTCTTTTTTGTTGTATGCAGATGTGGTCGGTTGCAGTCCCAGCGACGGACACTGTTTACCTAGAATGCCTATCTCCTTGCTAGTAAAAGGAAGGCTAACGCTCTGCATACCTTTAGTCTTTCCCATCGTAATTAATACGGTATTGTCGGACAGAGCCGCGGTAGGGCGAGCGCTCTGTCGTCATCCGTGAGGTAGAGCTTTGATAGACGAAGAATATGATGACACGACTCTGTCTAAGACAACAGCCCTCGAATCTTCCTCATAGATCCTGGTGGCGGGCAGCGGAAACTGGCTGAGTATCCCAGTGGGGATCCACCATATGCGTAGCCATTTGCCGCCGTCCCCAGCAAGTTCCTTGAAGCCTAAAGCGTCTAATATTGGCTCGGTAATAGCATTCCAACCCCATTCGAGCACAGATGCTACCTGTGAAAGCGATCCGAACCGAGCTAATTGTAGGCGTTTTGTCTGCTCCTGGGCTTCTTCCAGGTCCAGTCCCGATAGCCTCAGAGTGCTAATCTTATCACATTGTACGATAATTGCATCGCAACGTACACGGCTGAGGTTAATGACCACAATTAGATCTGGGCCGGCTGCATGCATTCATTATTTCGCTCACATTTGGCGGAAGAAGAAATCTGTCAATCCACCGCTGTCCCGAATCCTGTCGAGCAACTAATCAGCAGGCAATTTCCATGCCCTCTCGCCAAGGTCAATTGCGCGAGTAATATCCTCCATCATTCCGTACATTTCGAATCTCCGATGGTACCAACCGCGAGTGTAAACATCCAGCCATTCAAGCCAGGGTTATCCGGGGCTACTGCTGTTACCACTTCTTCAGAATATTTGATAGCATCATTGAGCATCTCTATATTCCCTGTCCGCAAAAATTCTGTCAGAAAGTAAACCCGTATTGATGAATCCGTGGTCCTCGATAGGGGTGGCTTGCATTGAAAGACTCTACAGCTTCACGGTAGAGTTCGATGCCTCGCTGCAAATAACTAGCATCCCCGGTTACTCGTCAAAGTCAATAGACCGTTGGAGAGCGTCTATATTTCCTTTCTCTTTGAACTCCTCTCTATATTAAACTCCTAATGCGCCTAACGCTGTAGCCTTCCAAAAGCGCGACGGAATACGGGCCCGTATTGGTGTCTATCTCCCCTTGCTGCTCGCCCTCAGCTTGAGAACCTTCGGATCTCATGCCTTGTGGCACAGCAAATGCCGTCGCTCCTACGTTCGATAGACTCGTATTGATTGTATAACGAAGGCTTCCTACGGTATCTTAGACTGTAGGACTAATCGACACCATTCTAAAGGTAATACGAGTTAGTAACGGTATGTATCGGTATCAGATCCGGACAACTTCACAAGGAGGTTTGATTCGTGGATCCTTGGAACACACCGAAATCGCCTGGCTAGCTGAATACTCGGCTATTTCCTTAAGAATTCACTTGTTCGCTTTTAGTAGTGAGCCCTAATTATTGATCAATTGATAGAACAGTCACTAATTTTCAAATTTTATTAAAAATAAGGTAGGTTATGCATATATGCCTTGGGTTGCCTCGGATTCGCTTATTTCGCTGCAGACTCGACATGCACAGTTGGATAAGCAGATATACTGCAAACAAATATGCCGATATTATATTCTTCGTTTTCTGACGTGAGAGTTAGGAAAGTGTTCGTTATGTACAGCTCACACCAACTGTTTTGCTTGGTGGAGGCTGGGAACGAGACCATGTACAGCTTTTTTGGTTGTTCTTCCCCAGCAGGATTGTATTGCAACTATACCTATCTTGCAAAGACTTATAACGCTTTCAAAAGTCATACTTTGTATTCCACCACGCCAAGGCGATAATGGCGTTTGCTCCGAGCGCTCGAGCCTGAATCGCGTCAATGCTTCAAAAGCATATATGAAACTAAAAAACGGACATCGCGGTATCGCACACCCTATCCTCAGATTTGCTACCATGCATGTTGGAATTGTGGTGGGTTGGTAAACGCGCTCAACTCGGCCTTTTGGGTGGTGCAAAGAGAATTTGGTATGCTCATAGATATGATCACTAAGGCAATATTTGAGGGTCGTGCCTTCGAGGCCGTTAGAAGATGAGCTTATTTTAACGAACGGAAGAAGTGTTTGTATTTTTCGCAAGTTGTACCCGTTACCCTGACTAAGATGTCGCACAAGCTGAAACATGCATATCGACATCAAAGAGCCGGGGTTGCCCGGCTCTTGTGTAAAAGCTACACTGGGGTCACTTTCCAGCACACTCTCTTTCTTTCTTTCATTCTAGTCGCGTCGAAGCTAAGGAATTCCAAATTCCGGGGAGAAGACCGGCGACCCAATCCGAGAATGCAAGGAAACATGACATTCGGCTGTTTACTTCAGACATGTCCCTTACTTACTAGGCTACTATGATAACCGTAGAAACTTGCTCTTAAGGGTGATGATATCCAGAGAGCTCGAGAGGAGAATGTTGAGATTGTCTTGAAAATGTCAGCCTGGGCTTACAGAGACAATCGTCAATGATTACTGGCTTACAATCAGCACCTAGTTCCCATCAGACCTGATTGACTTTCAATGCTGCCACCAAGCAAAAAAAAAAAAAAAACCATGGCTGGTATATTATCACAATAGATAATTAAATATCTAAACAACTCATACGATCAATCCCGATTGACAAACAACTATCATTTGACTGAATCACCAGATATCTCTGCAGTATATCACCAATCGAGTAAATTTTACTACTCTCTCGAATCCAAACCCTCCCAAAAATGCCGTGCAAGGCGACAGCGATGCCGCCGCTGGAAGCCTGGGGCAGTGTTGAACGCATCATTACCGATGATAAAGACAGATATCGGGTTCTCGGTCGATGGTTTAATGCGACCCGGAATATCAAAACGAAAGAACAATATCAAACCTGGCTTCGAGTTGTCGGCAAATCAGAAGTACCAAATGTGCTGGGAGTAATCATGCAAGTCGCACAGATATATTTTGAAATCGGTATTGGCATCTCCCTAAATGGCATTCGAGCCAGTTATCGAATCCACATATAGCTGGCCGTTGCTGCACTGGCAGATCTCGTAGCATCACTAACCTTTAGTATTAATATAGGAATCATCCAAACCTCTTAAATTATATATCCTGATAGACCACATGCTTGCAAAGATCTATAAAGACTTTTTCTTTTAGTTTTCCTTGGACATTTCTGTATGGCATGCTAGAATATATATATAGACGGTGTTTTCTGAGCTTATAAGGAATGTCATGACGTGCGTCATAACAGGCCGGACGCAACACAATCGTCAATCAGTTTGCGAAGCCCAATCTCCATTGCCAGAACTAGTTGTGGTTTCAGGCTGCTGCTAATCTCGTCTCAGACGACTCCACGTTTACTTGGAGCAATCCAAGCTCTGTTGTACTGGTTCACTCTGTTCACGGCTCCTGCCATGATATGTATCACCCTTTGCCGCCTTCACATCTAACAGAGCGCTAGAGCGCAAATCCAAGGATGCCTTGCAAGACCATTCATCACCCACCGCTTAGTCGTGGGGAGCACCTTGAACATCATGACTTGTACCGGAGATTTGTCTACCTTCATATTTGGCTGTGCCACACTCGGAATCTAGCCACGCAGGATAAATATCGGAGATGCCACCCGCTCTCTTAGCTCCTGTGCAGCTGGTTTCTTCCGATTGCACAGGTCCTACTATACTAGTCTTACCATTTCCGTCGACTCAAATTGATCCTCAGCTCCAGAACCACACGAGTCTAACTTGATAGATAGTATGCTACACTGGTACCTATGCAATTACTCAATGTACTGTTTAGATAGGTTCAAATAAAATCGCCTTTAATTTATGAAATTAATGTGGTATGGTGCTCTTTTTCCATTGACTACGATTCGATTAATACTCATACAAAAAGTGAAATGTCTGCGTTTTTGTTTCTTGTTTACGAAACCCCTTTCCCTTTCCGTACCTTGGGTTCAAAATTAGGACTTTTGGTCCTTCTCAATCATATATAAATAAGACCGGGTCTTTATTCTTGTTTCTCGCACTGATACCATACCCAGCATAAAAGGGCGTAGGTTTCTTAAGAATGATACCTACTCAGCCGTTTCGATTTCAATCAATCTTCCCAGCCCTACCCACATACCTACCAATCCCACTAGAAAATTGAACAATGCCCTGCAAGGCAACAGCGCTCGCACCATTCGGGAAACTGGAAGCTATCGTATCTGACGAGATGGATATGAAGTACATGGACCGATGGTTGGACGCCACCCGTAATGCCACTGTCCCGCAACAATTCCGTAGGTGGTACTACGTCCGCAACTACAGTTTGCGTAGTGGGCAACGTCCATACGGTACTCTGTGCACTTTAATCTCTATTGGACACATCCATCCGACATCCCGGGAGAGCTGGTAGCTTTGAGCCAATATAATTAATAAACTCAAAACTTTCTTTGAATTCTCTCTCTTCTCCCTCGTCTTTCCTATGTACTTTAATTATGTCTATTCTTTAAACCTACTCGGTCCGGCTTATTCACTTGTTATGGGTGTTTTCAAGGATGGAAGTTAAGTTGTTTACCGAAGCCCCGCCTCACTTAGAATTCAGGGACACGCCGCTTCGAATGCTAGAGCTTTCCCAGCCTTCCTCGATATTGCCTCCAATATAGTATTATCGCTCCCGTATAAACCACCATCCAGTCAATTAACGACACTTGGGTACTCTTTACCTTCCTGTCTGGCGCCTGGCTTACAAGGTAATCCCCATTGCCATGCTCAGCGACAACTATCCAACCCTTCGCAACCTACAGCTATCAGCTCTAGATCTCCCCGGGGTCCGCTCGTCTATTGGCATAATTTAACACTAGCAGGAATCAGACCATCTACAAAAAACTTCGGAGGTGTCATTACCTTCAAATGGAACACTGTAATAATGCATGATGCAACCCAAAGACAGCATAGTGTAGCTCAGCTGTCTGTTATCGGATAATCCTGGGCCGCTCACGTTTGGAATCGTACAGCTCGGGATTGCATTGTACCAATAATTACACCTTAGAACTATACAAAAACGACCACGATTCCGATAGCCATCTTAGTGAGTCCCATGAAATATCACATAATTCGCCTTGGGTTGCTATTTTACTGGAACGCGTCTTGTAACCAAGACATCATCCTTAACGCACCATAGCGACGAGACATCATGTACAAATCCAGCTCAAGCAACGTCGTTATATCAAGCTTACCCAATAGCATAAATCCCCGGTACCACCACCACACCTAATATCCGTTAAAGATGTCCTATAGATCTTCACCCCGCTGTTAGACAGGAAGTCCCTAGAAAGATGTGAATTTGATAGACCACTCCACATCGTGTACACTTGCTTTACGATCAATCGAAGCCCAGAAATTTCCTTAAAAAAACAAATCTCATTTATATATATATGCACAGGCTTAAAATATGACTCTCGTAAATCCTTGTGAGGAACAATAGAC
Source organism: Dactylellina sp. 'tibetensis' (assembly GCA_036971435.1). NCBI lineage: Eukaryota > Fungi > Ascomycota > Orbiliomycetes > Orbiliales > Orbiliaceae > Dactylellina > Dactylellina sp. 'tibetensis'. Next base: position 250,974 of record JAKDFA010000013.1, read on the forward strand.
CGCACCCATTTACCCCCAGATATTAGACGGAGCAAGTGGTGACATAAAATAATCATAGCAAAGTTCAGGAAGCACCCCGGCCGAGTTTCTGCAGGCAGCATGGAACGACGCCCATGTCCTATCAGTGTAAAAGCTAAGAAACCCTTATATAATTCCTTCTCAGCAGAGTAAGTAAGATAACTGAAAGATACCAGATATATCTAGATGTAGAAATATATACAACCAGGATTAGGCTAGTGGAATGAAATATTCAAGTTAACCAAAGCCTCAGAAATAAGATTCCTTCCAGAGCAGGTTCGGCATGCGGGAAAATTTCAAGAATGAATGAAGCAAGACGGTCAGGTAACCGATCAAAGTCGAGCCTACTTTAAGAGCGACTGCAAAGCTTGCAGATGACGCGTTTTACTTGCGAGGTGAGATCCCCATCTCGATGCCAAAGTATGCTTGTCTCTATCAGAATTAAAATGCAGGTCCGACCCTACCCTTCCAAAAGCAGCCGAGACGATGGTTGAGATGTAACTCGCTTGGTCGCTGTTGCAAGATCGATAGAATATTTAGAAAAAGTGCTGACTAACCATTCTATTATCAATTATACATTTGCTCGAATATGTATCTAAAATGACAACATTATAAATTCATAAAAAAAAGCCTAAGCCCGCTCGCTCCATTTGTTTGCGATAACCTTTTGCAAATTTTGATGACTTTGCTAAACGATAACACAAAAAATCAAGTACAATATGTGCATCATTGCACTCAAACTTCTCTAATCAATAGGCGAAAGCGTAATATAGCTATAACCGAGAGATTGGGTAGATGTCTTCCGATGATAATGAATCTGTGAAATAGTTACCCTCTCACTGTAGGGTTGGCCGCATATAATGTATCTAAGGTAAGCCTATCCAGCAGACCAAACGAGCCGAAAATGTGCGATCACGTGCCATATATGGATTGGGGGAACCAAGAGATGCTGAGAGAAAATCAAACAAAAATCAAACCAGCCAACCGGAATGAGACAAACTGCCGTGCTATGATGCCGTTTACGATATAGGTGGGGAATAACTGAAGATATAAGCAACCGGGACGCCCTCAAAGCTAGGGGGAATGCGCATTATAAACTAGCCATTTCGTATAGAGTAACTCGACTCGATTTGGTGAAAATGGGAAAAATCTAAAACTGGAATAGAGCTCGACAGAAACTTCACGTCCCTTGGTAGAAGGCTAGCGGAAGAGAAAGATTTTCGTCCTGACGATTTATGCATCGCGCGATCTTGGCTTTCAGACTGCTCACAGATTTGCTCTTGTCCTTTCGGGCCTTGCCGTATACGCGATGGGCTGTGGAGATCTTGTCAAGGGCGCGGCCTGCTAGCTCGATGTTATTCTTGGCTTCAATCAGATCGTTGAGATAATCATTAGTCGGGGGATTAGAGAGAAACCGGGTAAGGTATGTTTCGGATAAGACATAATGAAGGTCTCCCTTGAGATAATGGATGCCAGCAGCGCTTGGGTGTGCAGCATCAATGTTCTCTCTATCCATGCTGGCACGGTAATAGTCAATATCCGTGAGCTTCTCCAGACATCGGCAGATAATGGCCTCCGGTTCCCGCGTCTCCCGGACAGAGCTATTTTCGAAGAGGTGGATCTTTAGCGTTAGACAGACGCTGGCAAGTATGGCCCGGGCGGTAGCTGTTAGAGTATGGGTGCTGTTCGACGAACGGGTAGTCGCTAGATCCACTTTGACGTTTAGCCTGGGATCTAGCGTGGGCCCAAGCCGGGAAAGAGCGTTGACGCCAGGTATCCGACTATGAGAAGTAGACGGCCGCGAAGCCAGATGTTGGGCACAGTTTGGAGCTACTAGACTAGGACCCATGAGATACGTGTGGTTCTCAACGTAGACGGCTGGCGGTGAGAGTGTTGTGCTCGTGATGGGCCGGTGGTGTTGGACGCTTGCGTTGGCCCGCCGCAAGCCGTGTCGGATGTTGCTGCATTGCATCGGACGCGAGTGGGTAGACCATCACGAGTAGCGATAGAGGTGCATAGCTAAGCGTCATTCGACTACGGCGAGACGAGATTCCGGAGGTTGGCGAAAAGAGAATGTAGGTTGGAGAGATGGTTCCGTCGAGACTAACGTATAACAGGTGTGATGGAGCTTACAGAGGCAGAAGAGACGGGAGAGAGATGCGTCAACCGGATACACCACCAATTACTCGCAGAAGCCAATCGGGCAAGCTAATAACAACTAGTGCGAAAACAGCACCATTTTAGGTCAGTCAATTAGAAAACTATTGCAAGCTGTCGGGGTTCGGTACAGGAGGGCGACTAGACGAACAGATGAATAATACCAAGAGAACATGAGGGCTTCGTCAGATACTTTTCTCAACGGCATTTCTCGCTCGTGCAAACCCTTCTTGGACCCGATTGAAAACCTCTTGAAGAAAGCAAAAGAGCTCTTCCTCCTGCCAACATGGAAAACGGTGCACGAGGGCTTCCATATTTTCCACCGTATTCTTGAGATGATCGGAAACGACGCCAATAAACAGGAAGGGGCGGACGTTCAGACTAGTTTCTTCTTGCTCTTTCTCCTCCTCCTCGGTATCGCAATCGGACGAATGTAAATGCCATACCTCTGCCACCTCGACCATGTTTAAATATATTTGGATAGAAAGACGTAGGTATTCCGATTTGACATCTTTGAGTGGTCTAGGATCGGTGATAGATATTTTTGCGTCTTCCAAAAATTTCTGGGATGCAGGTGACAAAAATGCACCCCGTAAGTCGGCACGGTCCCGCTCAAAGTGTGCAAGTCCGCAAAGAAAGCTAGCCCAGCCCAATGAGCGGCGATACTCTAAACGCCATTGGCTATCTTCGCTTTCCTTAAGCACTCCCGTGAGGCGGCTCAATTCATCTTGGTAAATTTGCATCTTCTCTGGTTGCTCGTAACAGCCTGCACGAAGATCGGATTCATAGTTTTCCTGGAGCTGGATGAGTTCCTCTTTGGTATAGCCTTCTTCCCTGTGATTAGTCTCGTGATTCGATGCCTTTTCGATACTATTGATGGCATTTACTCTCTTTCTAACACTTAAACCCTCTATACATCAAATTGCGAGCTGAGTTAGTAACATAGCTTTCTGTGTGATCAACGACATGACGAATGAAAATGGTATCACTTACGACTACTGCTAGGTACACTTCCGCTCAGGGATGAAGCGGGCCTTGGTATCATGCTAACAGGCATTGTTGTCCGGGGCTTTGTCATCGGGTGTGGATTATGCAATCTCTGAATAGCTGTAGGTTCCGTCATCGCTCTCTGAGGAGTCGCCCTTTGATACTGTGAGCGTAAGTTTGAGGGCATCGAGTTCAGACTACTAGACCTCTGAGCTGTGGTGCCCTCACGTTCAGACTTGGGTCCCCGCGGCACTCCACCCAAAGCAGTAGCTGTAGTAAACATCCCACTCCGGGCGGATTCGCGTATCTGAGCTTTTTTGGCTCTCAAGTCGGTTGTATTTGTCTTACTAATCTCCTCTCGAGCCATAAGCGCTGCTTTCATCTTTGTATCTAGGTCCCCCGGATCGGAGATATTTATCTCCGGCCCATAAGTGTCTCCGGCTCTACCGACTATTGCATTGTTGCTGTAAAGAGTCCGTTCTCCTCCATCTGAGATGATGGAGGAGTTGGCTGGATTCAATGATCTTGGTTTATCCGAATACCGCATCTCGTGAGAGTACCCAGATTGCATTAATACCCTAAGTATCAAGCGTAGAACGAAAAGGCAGATTAGGCGAATAGATATAGAATTACGGCCGAATGTGATTGAATAAGAGACCAATCGTCTGTGGTGCTCACTTTTTGATATGCAATACAAGGCATAGTGCTAGAAAACCTAGGCTGGAACTTCGAGAGCTTTAAATCGTTAAGCCCCTCTAGTTATGTCCCATTCAAATTGTCTCTATGCACTCTTAAATTAAGGGCCAGGTGTTCATCCATTGAGCATGCACGATTTGCTGTGCAATCGTCTGCAATCTTCAATTGTGAGCTCTCGACTCATTGAACAAGCAGGTTATATTATTTATCAAAGCTGCAACTGTGATCCGCGGCAGGATAGGAAATCTAGCAGCCTCACAAAAACAACAGGGATCAGTATCGATCCCTTGTTCGTTGCTTGGATAAAATTCTTTGTATACCAAGTGACCAGCTGCAGATAGAAATGGTGGGTTGGTGGGTGCGACGATGTGAGGTTTGCGAGAAGCCTTGTCAAGTTTTATCTAGAAAGATGTATAGGTACTACAGCCGCAAAATCTTTTGGTTTGTCTAGTATGCTTGTAAGTATGTAGTTTAGACCATCAGAAAGCTTTGACTTCAGGGAAAGTTCGACGTACAAGGCTATCGGATTTTATCCAGCTATGCTAAAATATCGAGGGCCGTTACTGTAATATCTAGATTTTGAGATTTCCAAACTAAAGGGGATTGAGGTTTCATCCCATCTCGTTTGCTGTTTTTGGTCCCAATGGAAGCATATCGAATCCATTGATTGCCGGTGTGGTGTCCTCTGTGCATGTCGCAAAATGCAAGTTGGCCTGAACAGGTGGCGGAAATTCCACAGTCCTTCAGGCAAAATCTGGGTCTTGCGTCAAGTATATAAACTATTGGACTCCGGGGGTGGGTCGGTTCGAATGAATTCGTGACACGTTGTGCCATATCATCTAGGAGAGTAATCCGAAAAGTTTCAACTTGGCGGATGTAGCAATTCGTGTGTGAGTTCTGTTGCAAACACTAGCCTCGATAACAGGCACTAGCTTAGCAAACGTGGGTGCCGGTACCCTAAATGTGCATGTAAAGTCTCGTTGTTCTCGATGTGCATATGCACTAGGAAAACTTGTAGCCTTGAACAGGGGCTTACCTGGTCTCGCAGTGGTCAGACTTGGCTTACGGAACAAAATTTATGTCCCTTGCTGAAGCAGGCGCTGCAAAAGAGATCCTCCATTCCAGTTTTCTATTTGAAATATTTATCTTTTTTGTTCGTAAATTCTGAGAAGGGAAAGAAAGAGACGAAAACGGAGCTTCAAAGATATTTTCAGCCTAATCTTAAAATTCTTCGGAACGCTATACTAGAGCTAGTCGGAGTATAAAGAGTAATCCGGGCAGAAGCCTTGTGTAGGAAAGTGTGTGGTATCATTGGTACTACGCTGGTCGCAGCAACTTTGTCGGATGGCAGTGTGCGTTGCTACCTTTCCGAGGAGGATTCGGCAAAATGCGAGGCGAAAACTAATTCTGAGAGGTTGTTATTCAATAAATACCATAGATGATTAAACCATTTGTTCCGGAGCGCTTAATTCTTTTAGATTTCGAATTCCACAGCTCAATCAATAGCGCTCTGAACACCACCGCAAAATAACAACAGCTTAGGTTTGCCCAACCGCTTTATGGAAGATTTGTCCACAATAGAGCGTTTCTTTTGCGAGACTGAGTATTTAGTTGATGACAATTGTAAGTTATGCATGTATCTGCAGTTATAACTATTAGATAGGAGGGTTATCTAGCTATCAGACTCTAACTCGAGATTATGATCGATCAGTGAACGCAAAAGACATCTAGCACCAGTATCGAAAACATTAGCCTGCCGGTCATTCAGCTCTGTAACATGGCAGAAGCTGTCGGTCTCGTAATCGGTGGAGTTAGCCTTGCGACTTTATTTTCAGCTGTGATTAGTCTATGCGAATGCGTACATTTCGGGAAATCGTTTGGCCAGGACTACGAAACCGCACTCACGAAGTTGAGTATCGTTAGACTCCGGTTATCAAGATGGGCTGCGGCTGTTGAAGAGCAGGATAGGGATTTTGCAACTACAGAAGACGGACAACAAGCGCTCAGAATCCTCGAAAGAATAAAGTTTCTCTTCAAGGAGGCACAAAAGCTGTCCTTGAAGTATGATGGAAATCCAGCCCTATATGATTCTATCGACGACACACGGCGGGATATTAGGACTTTTGCCTCTGCAGTGAGCAAGCTGATCTCTCAGAGACAGAGGAGGACTAGAATATTCCGAAAAACGGTTTGGGCAGTATACGATAAAGACAGGTTCAATGAACTGCTGGACAATGTCACTGAAATGGTGGATGGGCTGGTTGGTTTGTTTCCTGCGGAGAGCATACCAAGGTTTCGTCAAAAACAGGTGGCATTGTGCGAGGAAGATTTGGATCTGGTCACTGCACAAAGTGATATTCCATTAGAAGTACTAGTGGATGCCGCAACCGAAATAGATGAAACCCTAAAGGATAGACTTGTGATGAGGCTTGAAACACCTACTCATGTGTATATTGGCAACCAGATTAGTGGCCGGGCGATGGTGCGATTTGGAGATGAATATCTGAGAGGCTTTACTGCAAAGACCCCTCGTAATAGGGGGAATATTTACAAAGATAATATAATCAGCGGGGATGGCATCGTCCATTTTGGGGATACGTTTGGGGGACACGGGTTTTTCGAGAACGTGATTGCCACGAATGCGTATAGATAGTTTTGTTATTGTGCTGATATTACTTTTCGTTTTGATTGCCGTATTGGGTCTGTGTCAGCTAATTTTATCTGTGGTTGGGCGAGAAATTTCACCAAACGCCATCCCAAAGTAAGTTACAATAGGTATTGGAATAGAATGACCAGCTGTGCTGCGGCGAAACTATAATTCCATACAATTTTGCTGTTCATTCTCTGTATGACAGTTAGCTTAAGTTCGCGCCCCGCTTCGCGAAAATTTGGCCTGATGCACATGCGCACCTGCATGCATATGACCATGGGCTGGGTCCAACCCAGAAATGCACAAATCCAAGGGCGCGTAATCAAGTTGGTTGATTTGTTTGGAGTGGGTCAATGAAACCAAAGAGCGGGACCCAAAGCGTTAGAGTCCCACTCTATTCACGCTCTATTCACAGTAGAGTTAACTTGGAACCCGGGAGAGCGGTTTCTGGTGTTCTCGGGTTTGTTTCTACATAGCTAGCTTTTGGAAAATTGCGTGTAAACTTTTATATTTTCTTTTTTGGATTGTCTAAACACGAATCGATTTTATTTCATCCACCTTCAGAACGAGTAAAGCATCATACAAGAAACCAATTAGTAGACTGATACAAGAAGAGAGGGTTTACCCTAGAGTTTCGTTGATTGAGGGCTCATGGGCTGTGGGACTGAATCCTTGAGGCTTTTCCAATGCGCATATGACAGTCTCCCAGGGCATGGCTTACCACATTGTCGCGTCACAAAAACATGTCATGTACGTATACTACACTCTTCCAATCGGACAAAGATACCTTGGGTAATGATCGGATTTCGGCATAAACCAATCTCTAGACTCGGAATGAACGTAGAAAGAGACCACGCGCCCTTCCGAAAACTTCCCTGCATGTTCGCGTTTGGGATATGATGAGTAAACACATATTATTGCAAAGTGTCTGGAAGTTCTCTACGTGCTCCCAGGGTTCGTGTTCGTTATACAATTTATCTCAATGCACCGAGAAACCCCTGCTATAGCTCCCAAGCGGCACCGGATAGACTACCGGCCGGAAGCTCACATTACACAAACAAATTCAATGACTGATCAATTATTCGTGTGTAACAATACATTTTGGATTGGCTGGGTATATATAGGTGAAATCACAATTGAGGGCATGTGTAACCAAACTACCTTTAACATTCCACAAAGTGTTTGTGTAGGTCCGAATTACGAGACCACTTTAATAGCTTTTTTTGGTGCTCGCAAAACATGCAACACAAGTCAGGTTACGAGACTGCTTAACAGTTAGAGTCAGGTGGCGTAAATCTGTTGATGGTCCTACTGATTTTTCCTTCCATTGTTATCGGGGGCCTTCGGCCCACGCGCACCTGACTGTCGCACTGTATTTAGTATATGACGATTAACATACCAATATAAATTGGCTCCCTTTCAGCCTACTCCCATCCCACCCACCGTCTCAATAGGAGCAGACTGAAAGGGAGCTGCGCCATAGCCAGAATGCCCACTGTTATGCCCACCAGTATAGCCGTTGATATGGCTGTTGATATGCCCACCAGGCTGCACACTAGCGTAGCCACTGTTATGGCCACTGTTATGGTTACCAATATGCCCACGAGTATAGCTGTTAATATGGCCGTTGATATGCCCGCTGATATGCCCATTGGTATGCTGGTGGGTTGGTGAGCATGCTGGTGGGTGTATATTATAATCGCGTCTATACGCATCGAATAACACGAAAGTAACAGGATATCAGCTGGTTTTACAACTCTTTTTTTTAGCCCATCCACCGGACAGAATTTTGCGGTAATCCTCACTATTCGGGGGTCGGATCTGCCGGAAGTAGACAACTTTCCTTTCAGTTAGGCATAAATTTTCTCTAATGGACTAAGATCATAGATTGTTTAAGCTTTTGATATTGGCTTGAGGGTAAAAGGTTTTCCTAATATTATTTGAAGTCTTGGGGAAATCAACCGAGAGAGCTATGCTATTTGCATCATTCCAAGTTATTTACAACGAGACGTTGTATCGATTTTGTGTGCATCGAGAGAGCCGCTAGGATTACCTACGTATCTGACTCTTTTGTCTACTTCGAGACCTTGGATTTATAGAGCCCCCTACGCTTAGCCATATTGGAGGCATATCCAAAAGAGTACGACTCTCAGTATTCTCAACTACGAGAAAAGGATGGCCACCGAATGTTAAGACTAGTGTGGGATTTCTTTAGCACATCATGCATCTGGAACTTTAGCTACGCCCTGCAAAAAGTGAATACTACTGAAAGAAGAGGGTGAAGACAAAGTTGTATCCGCACACTTTTTGTCCTGTAATTAACTGCGATATAAATGAAGAGTTATCCAGATCGCAATTATGCAACGAATAACCTAAACCTGAATTCTTGCAGAAGACCACTATTGTTAAATTGAAACGTGTATATGAAGATCTTACGTGTTTAACTCTATCCATGCACCATTGTATGTCCAAGTTTGTCAGTGACAACAATACATTCTTGGACTTTCGAATCAATCTGCTGTGTCAGGCTGTGTCAGATTCATTTGTTCCAGCGCTAAACCCGGTAGACCCGTAAAGATTGTGCGAGAGTTTCTCCTCACACCTTAACCCAGACAATAATATATGGCTTCTTGGAGTACATTGTATATTTGTCCATTATAATTAGGTTTAGAGGGAGGCTATGTGGAAATGTCTTCGAGCCTGCATGGAACATTGCATATTGGCACAAGTAGCATATGTACACGAAAGTTGCGAGTTGTTGACTAGCTCAACAATTATTCCAAGGAGCAAGATCATGGAATAAGCTCGGTCGAAACTCTCAACGGAAAGATGGTGGGCAACCTTGTAATCTGTGTTCTGCGGTTGACTTTTTAATTTAATTTGCATATTTGCATGTCTAAGTAGTTGCGGCACGGCACGGCAGTGACAAAGCGGGCTCGAGTCTAGAATTGAAAGGACAACACGATCGAGGGAACGGATTTTTCCGAGCAAGTTTGATTAATATGTTTGCCGACCTCGATCTCGATTTGCCAGTCCAATCTAATGTCTCTCAGCCCACCTCGCAGACGAACTCGCATGCCCAAGGATGCCCTGCAGAACCCTCGATGACCCTCCGTTCCTCGTAACTAGCAGCTTAGGCGGTATTCCCTGGATCTCCAGGTACCAAGTCATTACCTACTACGATTACTATCTCAAACGTAGACGTCAGTCCGCTGCGGTATACGGTAGAAGAGATACGCCGGCTGCTGGAGCTATCAAAAGCCTTCTCTCCAAGAGGGTTACTCACTTATCTAGAGAATTGAATTCATGAAAAATAAAACGCACAACAGAACTAAAAGGAAATATAAATATTAAAAATACGGTCTTCACAGCATTTATGCTCGAACTTGCGTACACCTCTCGGCTTTATTGAAATCGCCTAAACCCACTCCTTTGGAAATTCGATTTGAGCCTCATAATAGCTACGGTAATGCCCTGCGCACCACATTTTACGGAAAGTACAAGGACAAGGATGTTTCACATGACGCAGCGGTGGGTCGAGGCTCAATTTGTGATGGACGAGAACAGGGAACGACGAAATATCAGAGATCTGTGGCAGATGGTTTGGCCAATCTTATGTCCGAACTGGATAGACTGTACGTGGAGTTAGCCCACAAGGAAATGTTGGCTAGAGGACTTGAGATTACATCGTTACTGCGAAGGATTCGTCGTGCAAACGTGAAGGCATCAGATTAATATTAGGCTCTACGGGTTAGGGGTTTAAATATCTTGTTAAAGGTAAAATTTAAATATCGGCTTGTATTTAGCAATTTGTCTGTTAGGAATTCTTGGTTAGTGTAATCACCTATGTAGCTATAGCTTACTAGTCTTGAAGATATATGAGTTTGTACTATCCACTTTTTCTACCAGAAAATGGGATTTGTGTTTCTAGTCTATCTAATTAAGCCTTGAATAAAAAATGATCGAGTTGGGTAGCCTTATAAATCCGTATATATGTATTTGTGTGTATATACTAAGTAGATATGTCGGATCGCAATAGGCCTATATAGGTCTCGTGATAACAACATCAATCCGCCTCAACTGCTCAAACGAAGATTGTGTTGATACTAACTAGTTCTTTCAAGCTCGAGACCGAGCTCTTTCGTTCCGAGATCCGAAACCGTACCAAATTAAAACCATCCTGACTCGTCCCTCACCAAAACTCACAATTGTGGAAGGTCTGGTGGACCGGATGTCATCATCGTGCATCAAACAGTGCATGGCCAGTTGTCCGCGTTGCAAGCTTGAGAGCTTGGATGTCCTAACTGCCAGGACTCCAATAGCTAGCTAGCTTGCTTGAAGCTGGAACAAAACAAAAGAAAAACTAGAGAATGTAAGACAAGAAAGTTAGAGGGAGAAAATTAGTCGGAGCTTGAGCTTGAGCTCCTAACCGCCAGTATACGCACCAAATATAGTCTTCCCTCTTTAGACCCAAAAACAAAAAGAGACCCCTCTTTCCGATAGCTCTCCCTCTACTCGTTCTTCGAGCTTCACCGTATAATCAATAGTCGATCCGACACCCACCCCGCAGAAGGAAAATGCCATGCAAATCGTCCATCCCGCCGCCTGAATACGCCAGAGATAACACCCCGCGATGGGTTTGGGACACCATTGTCCGGCGGAGATTTGAGTATGAAGCGTTCGCTCTGACACCGACGTTCATCCGGTGGGAGAGAACAACGTACGAATATCGAATGAATTGGGCGTCTCACGACCACCAGCCCGTAAACTAATACGGAGCTACGGGGTGACAGCAGCAGCAGCAGCTCACGTTAGCTTAGCTAGCTTAGCTATCTAACATGAGAAACACAAGAAATCGCCTACTACATCGGGATACTGGACTTAAGTATTAGCTAACATTTACGATATATCGCTCTCTTTATTTTATTACTGATTCTCTAACCATTGTTCGTGTACTCTGTGAATAGGAAAAAGGGTCGTAAAAGTCCAGCACCGACGAACTCGAATGGAGCGCGATGAATATAGGGTACCACTGCGATTGGGCACTATATAACAAAGCAATTGTTATCTCAATTGTCATTTTAATTATGAATGTCCCGGGCCGGGTTGATCGGAGAGGCGACACCGCATAAAATATATTGCCGATGCATGTCGAAGAGAAGCTCTCGCATTCGAAAAAGTTCCACGCAACAGTTAACAGTGAATACCAATCGGAAAGAACTCGTTACCAATCCTCCCTGGTGACAGAGCCACCCAAAGCCAGACAGGTCTTTCGGCATAATTCTGATTTTTGGGGAATATCGATATTTAATTTAAAGACTACACAGAGGGTTAAAGAGGTGGCAAACAAAATCGGATTGTGGGCTTGAGAGAGAATTAGCGCGAGTTGGAATTTCAAGCTATAGTTGGTGGCCTGATCTCATTTTGATAGCAAGCTCCCCACGAAGAGAGTTACACTAAATCGATCACTACCGCCAAAGCTAAAAATGGGGGTTTATTACAATATGTGCTGAAAGCTATGAGTAGGGTTACGCTACCAAAGCACAGATCAATTGACATATTGGATATCAGCCTACCCTTCCTCTCTATGTGTAATTTAATATTGAGAATGCAGTTTTGGCCTTTTGTGTGTTGAATCAACCTCCTGCCAAGTGGACTGCACTGCACGTCTGAAAAGCTGTCTCCAGCATCAATCTTTCTCGATCGATTTATCAATATCAACCAACTTCAGAAGTTACAGTTCGCGAGCTAAACCCTCGGCAGGCAATTAAAATCGACGAGAGAGTTCTAAATCTTAATTATCCAACCCTCAGAGCACTCTTGAGCACTGCTTTTCAGACTAGGACATCGATCCAGGTGCACTTTTGGTACAAATAAATCTTCCTCCGTCAACATCACCAATATATCAGAAAAGAATGCCCTGTAAATCAACCCTCGAGCCATCCGAAAACCTTCCCTCAGAAGATACCACATATGAAATGTGGGAGAGATTTATGCGCATGCGATTCGACAACGAGAATTACTTCTATTTCATGTGGGAAGCGGAGCCGCACGATCCTCGAAGCGATGGAAGCGCATCGGCTAGTCGGGTCCCGCGAACCACACAAAAGAAGAAACAGTGGATGATAGAGGAGTTTGAACGGTGCACGATATCCCATATTCGCGATGTAAAGCGTAAAAATTGGCTTTTCGGTGTGGACCTAGTTGATAGTCAGGAGTGGTAGATGTTTTTTGGGCAGGACCGGGGACAAGCTCTGGTAGTGAAGTTGGGTCTAGACAAGAATATGGTGAGCTCTCGTGTGAAGGACGAGCCTTTGGTTTGCGGGTCTGATATTGAGCGTATGGGAGGAATAATCTGGTAGAGGAGGGCAGCAAAGGTGTATATACTTGAAAATGAAACCAGAACGGAAATCCTGTGTATCTCGTTGGCATGGTTTGTCTTTGTTCATCACTTCAACCTATATAATGGTTATGTCTGTTCCTAGCGCTGGCCTGAAAGGAAATATTTCTCCTACGATACGTCTCCATTCGATATTACTTATCGATGCAATGCCTTGCAGGACAGTTAACAGTCAATTTGAGTCTGAGTATCATGGTGCGCTGAGGTTTATTCGGCTCTATCGCGAGAGGTAACTATGCGTATCACCATCGATGGAGTTGGAGATCACGGAGAACCGACCGCAATCGAGTGCTAGAGCTCGAGGAGATGCTAAGGTATTGAGGCCCGATTGAGCTTTGTAACTTTAACTATATGCATCTAGTTCGCCAGATGCCAATCAAACAGCTTGGTCGCATAAACTTGTTTGAAAATTCATGTCACTTTCATACTGGATGCATATATATGCGCATAGCAAAAACTCCCAATCTATACCGTACAGCTTGCTTGTTGTCCCTTTCGATTCGATTGGATGTGGGCTACGCAATTGGATGTGCTACGAAGCTCAAGCTCGAGCTAGAAAATAACTAAAAGGCCGATACATCCGGCGGGATCCCCCCTCTTTTCCACCATCCGCGTCCGAACGATAATAACCATGCCGTGCAAAGCATCCCTCCTACCCGCCCGCTACATCCGAGATTCCACCCCGAAGGAAATCTGGGATGTCATCATGCGAAAGCGATATGATATTAAAACTATGACGGCCCGCTGGCCCATGTTTTCCGACTATCTCCCGGACCCGGAGATTGCTAGACGGTCGCAGGGACGGTTGATGAAGCTGGTGTATTACAGGTACAGAAAGTTGATGCGGTCCTGGGAGCGGGGCGACAAAGACCTTTTAATTTCGGGTTAAGCCTACCCGGTGAATTATGTTATTCTGCAGCAGTCTATTTTATCGCCCGAGGTCCTTTTCACGTGGTTCTGGTTTCCTGGTATCTCGAAATTGCATCGTACTCAGCTCGGATGCTGGATGCAAACACTCAAGTCAGCAGAACTTGCTTTCATCGATGCACCGAGTCCTTCTGCGCCATCCAAAGTTAATCTCACTACACCACGAGTACCGCTGCTACGAGTACCGCCGCTACGAGTACCGCTACTACACGCTCCAGACAGTCACAGCTTTTCCCTCGCAATCGCCTCGAATCAATCATGCCCTGCAAAGGATCAGTTGAGCCTCTCGACTTTGCTAGAGACAACACCCCCCCATGCGTTTGGAACACATCCATATATCGCAAGCGAAGGGTCCTCTGGCTCGCGCAACGTCGGCCTGAGATTTTGGGAGGCTGGGAGAGACGCGGGTTCCTATACCTCTACGAGAGGGAGATGCAGAAGTGGCTGCTATCACAGGGCTGAAGGACTCGTATCTTTCCTTCTTCCTTCCTTTCTTTTTTTTTTCTTTGTGCGAGTGCCTCTCTCTGAAGATACAAAACCGCATGCCGATCCTGCTATTTGGTCCTCAAGCCTAGGGCAATCGCGTTCGGTTCGCGTTTCTCCTCTGTCGAATAATCTTCATCGTCGACAAACATGCCTTGCGTACCCTTTGGATCCCCCAGCTCCCCCGTTCGGACCGTATTGTACTGGCTCGAAAACTCGCATAGCGTCATGAACTGCCATGACGTCGGGTGTCTCTGGGACCAACTCGTCGATCGCAGTCGTTTCGAAGAGACAGAACTCTCTCCCTCCTCTCGCTTGACTCTGCACGCGAGGACTGTTCTCAGGCAAATACAAGCCGCAAATCAGCACCTGCAATCAGGCGATGAATATTGAATATACCAGGCACCGAATCATCATCCTGTTATCAACTTTATACGGTCGATACTCCGCCTCGGGAATTAATCCGACTTGACTTGTCCATACGAGTCCAACGATGCCGTGCAAGACACCGAGATGCTATTTAAACCTGGCATTCTTTCACCACTTTCCCTCTATTTAGTCGCCGGGACCCCAGCTCAGAAACCGACACCTTTATATGTTGGTGGCCGTTACCACCCCCAAGCAACAGCACTGGTTGGGAATGCTTAGGAATGTTGGAAAGGAACGCAAAGATCAAGCGGATGGAAGCTCGACAATCCTGGGGAGGATACGGCCAGCGCAACTCCAATAGATACGCAATGCTAGAATTCTGCTAGTCGTGGTATTTACCCATGCTTGGATACAAAGCTTTATAGATAGCATGTTCTAGTTATTATTTGCAAGTCGTGTATTTCTAAATCATATACAAACTGTTTGCTAAAGGTCCTTTTAACTTGTCAAGGTGTACCTGGTCTGGGGCAGTGAGCGGGATGCTAATATCAATGCGGGGATGGATCATCTTCGGTACAGTCAGAGAGCGACCGCCCGATGACCGCGATTACCGAATCTGCGACGAATTCCAATTAAAGCCTCCTCAAAGCCCCAATTGGACTTGCCCTGCCGGTCCACGGATACCATGAAGCAACCATGGTTTCGCCCTGATTTCGAAGCAGGAACCTAGCGAGGTACCAACTGCCTCGGTCTAGATAAACGTACTCGCCGTTGTGTTGCACAAGGCAGTCCAACTGTCGTCGCAAAAATGACAAATATATTCCCACCCGCAAACTCTGGCCAAGCTAGTTTAGCATCCAGGTGACAAATATATCAAACAAAGAAAGACCTAACAATCTAGCATCCTCGGTCATCAACCTGCCCGAATTTTGAAATCGCAGACTTTCCATTCGCTCGTTTGTCCTAGCATCGTCGCGCTTGGCGGCATTGAAGACCTCGTACAAAGCTCAGCCTCTAAGCCTGGCCCGAAGCAGTCAGCGCCTGCAGCCAAGCAAAGCTGAAAGGAAAAGCTGTTGTTGCACGATATATAACAAAGCTCTCCTCAAATCTCTCTTCATTCCCAGTCTGCCAAAAATAATCAAGATCGGTAAATATGAAATTCACAATTTTTCCCCAGTTATTATTATTGTTCGGTATGTTGAGTTATCTTCCTAGAGTTTTTTTTCGAGCTTCTTCGCTGACAAGACTTCCATTCTAGCTCTCCAATGCCTCGTTAGCGCATCCTCTCCAGCGCTCAAACATGGCTTACAACAAAGAACCCCACCAGGCATAAGCGAACATGTCCCACTTTTCACTCTCGCTCGCCGGCAGGATAACGCCCTGGCTGAAGGTGGCCATGGCGGTCGTCGAACCATTAAAACAACCCCAGCCCAGCGTCGCACCTTCCGTATCGCCCACGGCACAATCATGGCCACAGCTTTCACTGTGGGTTTCCCACTCGGAGGCATCATCCTGCGTACTGTACGGCCTCCTAACCATGTTTATATCCATGCGGCTGTCCAAGTGATTTCAACTCTCATGGCCTTTGCAGGCATGGGATTGGGCATCTGGCTGGGACTTTATGTTCGCTACCTGGACTATGTGCACACGATCATTGGGTTCGCTGTCGTAGCCTCTCTGGTATTCCAGCCAATTATCGGTATAATCCATCACTTGCGGTTTAGAAAATACAAGCAACCGACGTGGTGGGGGTGGGCACACAGATGGTTCGGCAGGACCATCCTCGTGATGGGAATTGTCAACGGCGGGTTGGGATTATTGCTGGCGGAGAACACGAGAGCTGGGAAGATTGCATATGCTAGTGTTGCTGGTTTCGCGGGATTTGTATATCTAATGGTTGTGGTGCAGTGGCTATTTAGAACGAGAGCAGCGAGGAAGACCGCAGCGAAAGCCGCAGCGAAGAAAGAAGTGATGATGCAGACGGATGGAGAACCGAACGAGGGTGCTCGCCTGATGCCAAGTTCGCAGACGTCTGTTTAAGCTTGTTTTCCTTTTCTATTAATGACACGACTAGAGCGTTTTGTATGCCTTTCGTTCCAGGAATAAACCAATTATTTCGCACTGCTCAAACTTTATATATTCTCCATTTTATATATTACGGCCAATACTGTAGCTGGTTTCCGTATCTTTTTAGGAAAGCAAGCGGTTGGCCCAAATGAAGGGACAATATGACAGAGAAGACTCATAAGCTCATAGTGATAGCAGGCAGTCAGCCATCAATCGAAAGGATCCGTCCAACCAACGCAACCGAAAAACAAGCTAGTGGTTACTATAAATCCGGCCTCTCCCCGTAACTCTCGCGCCTGGTTTGTTATATTTAACCTTACATCTCAAACAAACTTCAGTTTTCCTACCAGTTTGTGTATGCAATGCCCTGTCTGCCCGCCTCTGGCGTCTTCAAATTCTTCCACTGCGAAAGCTGCCGCTTCTGTCACAAGTTCGATACCCTTGGTACCCGAGAACTAAGTCACAAAGGCTTCCAGAGAGTATGGGGCCGGTTCGTCACAATCGCTAAACGCCGACACGCGCGATATTTACGAAATCATCTTGAAGTCACCGGTGATAGTAGTAGTGGTGTGGAGGCTAGTCTTGTGCAGCGAATACGAGCGGTTAACTCGGCAGCATAGTCCGAGTACATATACTTGGATGTATTTTTGTACCCGCATTCACATCCTTTTCTTTCCAATATAGATTACATCTTTCACTTCTCGAGCCCATCAATTGACCAAGCACCGACGCCTACATCCTTCCAAACAATAACATCTTCAAACTCCATATGCGGTGTCACCACACTATTTACACCTTCCGTCCACGTCGGGATGTCTGGTACTTTCCTGTAGCCCAAACAAACATCTCTATGCGCAGGCTAGAGGGCTTCTGGTTCCGCGTGCATGAATCTGGCCAGGAAAGACTTCTTGACTTTAAAAAAGTAGAGGACTCCCTAGCGGAACACAGGCAACCTGGGCCGTCTCTTCTGCAGAGGATCCGAGCTAGCCAAAGGACCAAATAGATCCCCTTCTATGAACCTTCTTGTAGCCGACGCCGCGGATGCCATGTAATCTGCTCTCTTCTGGTTCTGACAGGATCTGGGGCTTTCTCAACATTAAGCGACCCCTCAACAACCAAACCCGCTGACTATCTGCCACAGATGCCGTGCAGCCATATCACTTCTATTCTTCGTGCTCCTCCAACTTCTTTTGAACTAATGATCTCTCGAGATTTCGTCTCTCGACGAAGTTTAGAGAGAGCCTGGTACCGCTTGATACGAATAGGCAAGCGCAGGACTCTCCGTTCCGCCTTGATCGCGAAGGAACTTGCAGAGTACAGGCCAGTTGGTTCTAGCCTGCTAGATAGGATTCGAGCAGCCCAACACACCCGCCTATAGCTGTCCGATATTCCTAAATATTGCGAATGCCGTGCCATGGCCTCTTCTCCTTTCGTGGTCGTCTTATTGTTGAAATAGCTATCACCGAGCAACTTACATGCCCGCGACATCTTGAATACAACTGGCACAGTTTAATAAATTTCGACAGACGGAAAGCTCTCCTGTACAACCAATCCGTGGACTCACTCGCAGACTATCGGCGCTCGGGTCCCAGTTTTCTGGACAAGATTCGAGTCGCCCAGCTCACTCAGAAATAACTACCTGATGTTTGTTACAAACAACCATCCATCAAACTCCAAATATTGCAAATACCATGCAACAACCTCCACTCCTACTACTACAAAACTCCACCTCCGCGACCAGATAGCCTTCAAGGGAGCTATTTCTTAACCCGATGCCAGTCCTGAACGGATAAAACATTACCGCTTCAGCTTTATACGACTCAATCGGCGCCGGCTTTCCATTACGGACGATTCGCAAAATCGCGGGAGTGGTTTGGTCGTCCCCGTTAAAGTTTGCTGTTAAGATTCCAAACAGTTCAACATACCAAATAGGTACTGGACAAGTCTACGTTATCAGGCACTGTCGAAGGCCTTGTCCCATTGCAAGTACTGCACTGTTGCAATGCCGTGCGATCACCTCTTTTCTACCGCGGTATATAGCCATTCCCGGGCCTCCTTTGAAATGATCTTCTCCCGAAGTTCCAACACCTCGCAAGGGATAGTGCAAACCTGGTACGCAATGGTACAAGTCAGTCAGAACAAGGCACTCTTTTTGAGCATGCTTCCTCCGTCGCATATTGCCCACAGGCAGCATCCAAGCCTCCTGTACAGAATCCGAGCCGCCCAGCGAGGCGAGTGAACGGCCTAACCTACATGTAAACTACATCTCAACCTTCTCACTAAAGCCTATGTGACTCCATCTCTATAGAACTGCGTTTTTCTGCTCGGATTGTAAATTCCGGGTTGTCATATCCTTCAATCTCGCCTTTTCCTGTATCTATAATTCCTAAGAGACGTGTTTCTTCGAGAGAGGTAGATTGAGAATCCTCGATGACAAACATGCAGTACTTCTGCTTTGCGCGCAACGCATTGGGAGAATACGGACACCCAACTTCTAGCTTGCAAAAGTGAATCTAAGCCGCGCAGCCAACTAAATGAGTGCCTTTTGTAAAGCCCCCAGAATTTTGTGACGCAACTCTTGTTAGCAGAACCAGGATTTTGGGATAAATAATAAATGCCGTGCGATTAGATTTATGGTGCCGAGTGCCACGGTCTATTTATAGAGCTCGTCTAGTCGCAAAGGCATATTTGGGAACGATAGAGTGCATAGAATATTTTCCTTAGGCACAGTGAATTTCTATGCTCGTGTAATAGCGCAGATAGCTACCAATTAGTGGATCCTAGTTGTGCCTGATCGGATGCGAGCTGCCCAGCTCGGTAAGCGAATAAATACTTGATTACTTGCCCAGCTTTGCCTTTTTCACACTCTAGATCCTACAAAACCACACAGTGGTATATCAAAATTAAGATACTGGTTTTTGTTCGAAAACAACTAATGTCCTGCGAACACACTCTAAACCCTTACGAACGACAAATATTTGTCAGAATCTTCTCTCGCCCGGGCGTCACTCGGAAAACAATTATAAACTCATGGAATTTCCTCAAAGCTATAAACCTACGGCCCTTACCTGCCCATCTGGCTAGTGGCCGCCGGTATTTATACCAACCCAGTGGCAGTTTACTGGATCGGATTCGAGCCGCCCAGGGAACCGATTAATCCGAACAAAGAGTCTAAAACAAAAGATTGAATACCACAAAACAGTGCACATCTAAACGTACGACCACAAGCCAACTGGGCATTAATACATGCCGTGCAATCATATCTATGATACCCGCCTCCCACCCCACCCGCTAGTCAGGAGATTCATCAATACCCCAAGGTGCTCTCCAAGAATGATAGAACGCGCCTTGCGCTTTCAGAGATACATCGTGGAAAAAAATCGAATAACATACTTGGCCGAGCGTGCCGATTTGTGGGCGGCGCATTCGGGTCTTAATTTGCTCGCCCGGATTCGAGCTGCTCAGCCAGATAACTGAATCACTACGCAATTGTACAGTACATACATACAACTCGGTCCGCTATATCATCAATACACCCTCGGACACTCATGACGAGACACCAGCTTATCCCGTGTAGACCTTTGTATCATCACAGCCTTTTCTGGAGGGATAAAATTTAAAATGGTGTGCGATCATATTATTAAGGCCCACGCCTCTATTGCTCGATGTAGGCTTGGAAGACGTTTCTCTTCGGAAGAGTACTACATGAAAAACCTGGAGCTGACGTGGAATCGATTGGTCGATGTTGAGAGGAATAGTGAAACTCGCCGTCGTTCATTCGTCGAAAGCCGGTTGGAGTATTGTCGCCCCGGCCCTAGCCTGTTAAGTAGGATCCGGGCCGCCCAAGAATAAGAACATTAGGAGGGGCACCGGGTTCTTTGGAATGAATAGAGGTAGAATACGATGAACTGTCCGCCCGGTAGGATCGCAACGGCGGGAGCCTGGATGCTCGGTCGAGTCTAGCTTGCTGTGCAGAATCCGAGCCACCCAGCGCAGCAAATAAGCATTTACCTTTTGTACAGAGTATAGTGCTATTTCTATTTCCTATTTCTATTTTTTGAATATTCATTTGCTATCTCTTCCCGAACCTGGTTATACATATATGGATCTCAACGACCAGACTACCTGACGTGCGACAATGTCGCTGCCCTTGCTGGTGCTCGTTCTCATCAGAGAATGCATGGAGGGAGGCTAACTGTGGGCAAGCCTGCCTCTTCTATATAGCCATGCTGGACCTGGCACCAGCTGTCAGAAATCGAGAACGGACGACGAGCCTCTTCAGTGGATAGCTACTTGATATCGGTAGGAGGAGGATGGCAGCCTTCCTCCCAGCCTTCTCAGCCGCTCCAGGTCACCCAACACGATGAATAGGCATTCAACATTTAAATCCACAATCAACGTTTATCTTCTTTCACACCTTTTACATTCAGTACACCGAGCTGTATTGTTCAACTGATAATATGCCGTGCGACCAGACAGTTTCCAGGTATGCTCCCCCGCATTGGTTTTTCGAAGGAATCCTCGCTCGAGATGGCGTATCTCGCACCTTCTTCGACTTTGTCTGGGACCGGCAGTTACCGATTGTTCGCCATAGGGAACATTATCTGAGCCGGACCACCGATTCACCATTTATATGCTCTGCGCCCAGCCTTCTCAGCCGAATCCGAGCTGGCCAGCCAAATATAAATAAAACAAAATAAAATTTATCCGAACTTTTAAATTCAAAGCTAACGACTGGGAGGACTTTGGTTCCTGAAGAAGGATCCAGGCTGCACAACAACACATGCGTACACGTCACCGGCACTCACTCTCAGGCTCCTGATTTTATATTTCAAATTCTTCCTTGAGTGGGATCACATCGGCACGACAAAGACAAAGATACCCCGAGAATGCCGTGCGTACTCGGCGGGGCTGTATTCAAGAAGAGCTCATACTACTGGCACCTCGACTTGGACGCGAGAATCCCTTCTGACTTCAACCCAGAAATAGTGCCAAATAACTATTGGAGGTGTGTGATCACTCAAGACAGGCGTTTCGAAGTGACACAGCAGAGGTTCTTCTGCTTCCACGCGAGAGTCTTCGGTACTCAGACTCTACTGGACAGGATTCGGGCCGTGCAACGCACGCGTACGCTGGCTTCCTGATTACTTGAAAGCACCCGAGGCACCTACTATTAATTACCGGGTAGCTCGGATCTCGATATTCCAAGGATGCCGTGTGTACTCGCTGGTGCTGTATTCAAAACCAGCGCCTACATTTGGCTGCGCGACTTTGAACATGCGGCTAGGAGGAACTACGCTCCAAAGCTGTACTCGAATATCTGGTACCTTGTCGTCAAGCTGGACAGAGATTACGAAGCGAAATATAGAAAGGCAAGTGTGGATGCTCTCGGCAGCCATGTCGGCGGCGGTGTGTCTTCGGGGCGCTGCTGGGGAGGATTCGGGCCGCACAACGTGCCTCCTAAAGAGTGGGGAGCAATCGTGCCTCCACGAGACATTCGACTGGGATATTTTGTATTTGAAGATTGATGGGAGAAGTGTTTGACGAGGATGACTCCTGTAATCTATTCAAATGAATTTCTCTATATCGTACTTCTCTATGTATAAGCCACATGCGTTTATACACGGCTGATAACCTTCTACACACCCTGCTCCGAAGTATACATGCACTGTTGACCCGGCCGGAGCGATTCGCAGCTTGGCGGGAAGGATCCAGAGCAGCCAACGCACTTCTTAGAATAGTTAGTTAGTCCAGTCTGCCAACTTTATTGCAACCAACTTCCATTTCAACGTTCATCTTCTCTTCCTTCCTTTGCCCGACTGCTTAGATATGACCTGTCTTACGACTACCTTTGCTTATAAGGAATTGCTCAGCAGCTACATTGAATGGCTCAGCCAATCCTCGGACTTAGCTGTACTCAGCGGTCGCTGGAACTGGTTCGCAGACGTTGTGAAGCAGCACGATAAGCAATTGAGGACGATGCACGCTCGGGCTACAGGCACTACGAATCCGTCAGACAGTCCTACCAAACTCACTCTTTTGCAGAGAATTCGACTCGCACAGGAAGCTTAAAGCGGGGTTTAAATCCTTATCACCATGCCGTGTCTAGCGACTGCTCACATCGATGCCCGAAGACTCGCCACGATGGCTTTGTACGCTGAGGAACTTCTTGGCCAAGACCTGATCTCAGTACTCAGTTCTCGTTTGTGGGATAACGCTGTAATAATGGAGAGGCCGAGCGAGCTCGAGCAAATCTTGGTAGGAAGACGGCTTAGAGGTACCAGCAGCAGCAGTCTCCTGGGCAGAATTCGAGCTGCCCAGGCGGATATCATGGAGCTTTGATTTTTACGTTGTTCTTGTATCTGAACTACAATCCTGAATATTAAGTAATATGTTTTACCTTTTCGCCTCGAGGGCTGCTTCTTTGAGACTTCTCCACTTCGAATATAATTCTCCCAGTCGAACAACGCGTTATAAATAACGCATCTCCTCACCTCAACTAAACCCCTCTCGAGCTCTCACCGCCGTCATCAAAACGATGCCCTGCGTACCAATCGCCACCCAGCACCAGACCCACGCCCGCCCCGGCGCTAGATTTCTACACAGACTGAATTTTCTGGCCACATGCCCACCGGGCCAGTTCCAAAAAGCCTGGGATGTGTTTGTGATCCGGGAGAGCTATCTCAATCACTACGGCGTGGTAACGCATTTTGCGATTACGAGGGGACTCCAGGAGGTCTATCGTCTTTTTCCGTCTACAGAGAGCACCATCGCTGAAAACAAGATAAGACTGAAAGCTGTTTTGGAGAAATTGGTGAGAGACCGGGCACTAGCCGGCGATATCAGCCTGCTGCACAGGATCCAAGCCGCGCAACGCAAAGATTAGACGTCTACATGCAACAGTTTTTTAAAGACCACGGCAGGAGAGAGGCATTATGATCATTACTATTTGGGCTTGATTCCATGGCATATTATGCCCGTAAGTTTAATAATTTAAAAACGTGCTCTATACAAGTAGGATAACATCAATTGTGCCTTCAAAAAAGAAACCAACCACACGAGCAAATTCGATACTATATACACAACTAGCGTATGCAACAGCTGAATAAAAAGATGGTACCAAAGAAGACTAAGGGAATTATCAAAAACGTGGCAAACTTTGGACCCCCTGACCTGCTCTTCAGCCACGATTCATAACCCGTCTCGTTGAAGGCCGGCTGCTCTCCGGTATTACACATAACCGTATACCACGAATTCGTAAACTGGTCTGCCGTCTCGTTGAGATATATAAACGGTGTATTATCTTTGCACCCTTGCTTCAAACAAGTTGCCGTCCGGTTGGTTATCTCTGGTTTCTGGCAGACGCAATTCAACGAACCATCTGCGCAACCTTCGTCTGCGATCATAGCATCTGTACAGTTCCTACCGCAGGATGGGATGGCGTCCAAATTTACCGTTCGGATGCTGCTTGCTCCGCAGTATCCCGCAAACCACGTTGCCAGCTTGTAAAAGCAGTTGTCTTCGTCATTAGGCGGGCTCGGGGAGCACTTTAACGGTGCGACGGCAGTCTGACAGAAGCATTCGCGGGTCAGGTTACCCGTTAGACACCCGAGACGAGACGGGATCCATTCCTCTGAGGTAACGCAGTTTGCGACTGCACACTTTGGGACGCCGGAGAGATCGACAATGGCATTTGGGTCTGTTGAGTTTGTGGTTGCGATTGTCCTTCGTGGTATTACGAGAGATTTCGACTCTCTTGCGGTAGAAAAGGAGGAGTATGATAATAGAAGAAGGATATATAAGAGCCCCTGCGAGGCGATCCTTGTCTGGAGTACCGACATGTTTGGAGAAAAAAATTTCCACAAGCTGAGAATACTTGAATAATGGAAAGATATCGTGTAGATAGCGTAGTATCTACTTGGATGTACGTGATAGAGAGAATAAGAGCAAAAATTTGGATATACCAGCCCAAGAATCTTGGGTACTTATAAACCGAACTGGTTTCATTCTTAGTCTAGCCTCTTGGCTTGGTCTTCGCCTATACATAGGGCGATATCGACACACAATCCTTATCGATATCTCTATAGGTCGAAGAAAAGCTTAAACTTAGAAATTCCCCGATCTCTTTCGCCTGCATAGCCACATATATTTTGGTTAAGGATGTTGCGGGCTCGATCACGATGGAGTAATTAGGCTTCCAATTCAGCTTGAACAAGCTAGTATCTAGCAGCTGCTTCAGTCAACTACATTGAATTAGGGTCGGCGACCTTTTAGATCTCTTTGCGATTTCATCTGATCCCGAGTTTTCTCGCGCTGCAACACCCATGTGGTATATTGTCGAGGTTCTGATCCCGCGGTTTTCCCCTTTGGGTTAGGGATCATGAATGCATTATTAAAGGCGTTATTCCAGCGCTATAGCGCTAGCCGCTTTGAACTGTCAACGCCTTTTGACGAGCAAACTAAAATCCCACGATCAGCCGCCTCGCTTTGCCGGCTTGCCGAAGCTCATACGAGATGGGTTTGGACTAAGTGGAGAAGAGAGAGCTTGTGTCTCGTCTGATTTCAAGCTTGGCTTTGATCAAATAAAAGCTCCTAGATAGTATATTTATTCACTCCATATAACGGGCCTAGATGCCTATCTAGATATCACAAACATGACAGCTTGACCCCATACAACTCCCCCCCTTTTTTTTTAATATAGAAAAGCAGAACTATTCTTCCTAGCTATCTAGGCATACACAATAATGGCACTCAGATACTCCCTCCTCATCCTTACTTCACTTCTCCACCTCACCCTCGCCGCCAGCATACCGCCATCCGCCTACAGCACCAATATTACATTCGACGGTATCCCCAAGTGCACCAAAGCCTCCTGCTTCCCCTTCCACTCATCCTCAATCGGCTGCTCCCTTTTCAGCCAATCCTGCTTCTGCAACGCTCTGCAGCCCTTAAAATGCGCAAACACCGCATGTCTAGGCGATAACTGGTACGCCGTCGAAGACTGGTACGCATCAGTCTGCCCACAAGTGCCCACCGTGGACTTTTCCAGATTCGCCAGATGCGGACGAGACTGTATCCGCACCGCAATCGTTCCGGCGTGGTGTAATGCGACAGTAGTGGGGACGAACAGTATCACCCGGAACTGCTTTTGTCGGCTGCAAGAAGCCGGGTTTGATAAATTCTCCGGATGTCTGGTTGACGGCTGTGGATTGAATCGAACGGATGCGGAGACTTATTTGGCGGGGTTTTGGCAGGATACCTGTCTTCTACCCATTGATAACGCGGGTGCTACACCAACGGATATCTCTGATGAGGTCGTTCAGTTCTCGAGTCCCACGCGATCGATACCGATACCGTCCCCTACGGCTACTGATTGTGCTCCTCAGAAACGGTTATCGAAGGGTCAGATAATCGGGTTGACGGTGGGGCTCGTTAATGGTGTATTTTTTCTCATCGTGCTGGCGATATTCTATTCGGCAAAGGTTTGTTGTTTTAGCTATCGCGATAAGCAGAATAAGCTTGATGGGTTTGTTGTTGAGGCTATTTCAGGCCCAGGCGCTAAAGTATCACCAGGTATGTTTTTTCTAAAACCACACTCTATAGTAACAGTATTTTGCGGAATAGCTAGGTATGCTAAAGTTGGTTACTTGGTAGATTTGCATACTGTGGCAACTGAGAAGGTTGTCGAACCACCTCCATACTCTTCTACATCCGAAGAGAAGCCCACTGTTGATGAGAAGGACTCAGACCTCGCCGAGAAGTAAAATGTTGGAGCTTCTCACTCAGTATGCTCGTCAGTGTGGTACTACCCTCAATTCTAGAGGCTCTATATTTGTATTTGGCGATATATATTAGTATATTAGGGCGCGAATAGTATATTAGTTAAATCTATAGCTATGCCATTGAACATTATTTATGGAACGGCGCGACTTTGTGCGTTCTGGTAATTGATTTGAATTCTGAGCGAATCCGAAGCGTTAAATCCCGATATGTTTGCAATGAAATGTGCACATGAAAGTGTATTAAAGTAAGGAGCTTATAAACGCTACAGAGTCAATAATAGCTTTGTTTTCTTATAATCTCGCCCCACCAAGATATCTCTAGGATGACTGAGAGTTAGAAATTTAGAAAGAGAAACGAGAAATCAGGTCATCGAATAAGTAGCTGTGTTGCCCCACCAGAATACCACGCGACCAAAAAGGCAATTTGCCATTTCGGGGCAGGTTGCACATGAGCAGACGCTGGGCACAACGCGCAAGAAAAACCTTATATATCGCGCAGCCCGCAGTCTTTGCTTCGAGCGGCTGGTTTTAAGAGACAAGCCCATAGGCTCAAGACTAACCTGCCGTCCTAGATTGGGATCGATCGGGACTCTACGGCCTCTGTACGTAAAAGTAGAAAAAGCATCTCACTCAATAAAGAACTTAGTTGGCAAAGCATGTGCTAATCTTGTATCAAACGCTATATATATAAATGGTATATCTATGTACAATTCATCATCCGAAATCCTTTATATACACTAGCTCGCCTCTCTGTAGCCCTCCGGATTTTACGCCGAGTCATTTACAGACACTGGCTGTAGTATGGGTTCAGGACCGTGCAGGTGCTTCCGGAAACACATGCAGTCGGTCCGGTCCAAGTGACACCGCCACATTGTCCCCACTAGATGGAAAAAGTTAGCAATTGTTTTTGTAGGATATTTTTGGGTGGGAAAAGGGAGAGGTAAGAGGGTATACCTTCTGGGCTGTGCCTCCAGTTGATGGAGTGGTGGTGGTGGTGGTGGTGGTAGTGGTAGTAGTAGTGGTGATGACGGGGGTGGTTGTAGTGCGGACTGGAGTGGTGGTTCGGGTTGTGGTGGTTCGGCTGGAAGTTGTGGTGGTTCGGCTGGACGTTGTGGTCGTGCGAAGGGTGGTTGTTGGGGATGTGGTAGTCCTGGTGGTGGTGGTGGTAGTAGTAGTGGTGGTGGTGGTTGGGTTGCTGCCAGATCTATACAGTTTATTAGCCCCAAATTCCATCCTTTGCTACTTTCTTGATATAATGGTGCTTACCCAATGACGGTGTTTATGGGACCAGACTCGACATAGACACCGCTGAAGTACCAGTCCTCAACATCGGGGTTGTTCAAAGCAGTGTTTCCAGGGAGACGGAGAACACCCAAGTGCCAGTCGGAACCGCTGGAAGAAGCACTGACGGAGAATGGACCAGCGGTGAGGGTAAGTGGGTTGGAACCGGTGGAGTGCCAGAAGGAAACGGATTGACCAGAAAAGTCCTATACTAGTTAGCATCAGCACAAGAGAAGGCTGGAAGTGGGACTTACAATATCGTAGGCAACGTTGTGCCAGACATCAGCGTCGAGGGTGACGCTCCACTTGGTCTGTCCGGAGACACACCACTTAAGGGTTGGGTCGCTGGTACCCGAAGCACCGGACAGCAAGCCGTACTTCAACTCTGTAAAGTGGGACTCGAAAAAGGCAACCTGGTGCTCCAAGTTGGTGAGAGGAGCGTTGGTGCTGGACCTCTTGATCGAGAAATGGTAGTAGACGTGTCCGGCATTGATGGCAGCGGACGTCTGAGGGATCAACTCGGTACGTCTCATGTTCTGACCGTTCCAGTAGGCGGTGTTGTCGATGGAGATCTTGACACCCTGGTTGGAGACGGTATCGGCGGGGTTCTTGTAGTTCGGGGAGAGGTTGACATATTGGGTGACGGATCCGGAGCCGTGAATGTAGTATTGGTAGGGGCCAACCTGATTCGACCAAGACCAGTTGTTGAGGTCAGTGGAAGAGCTGAGACCGTTGAATCGTCCATCCCAGAGAACGGTGCCGGCTAGACAGAGGCCAGTTAGTAAGATCCATAGGACACCTTGTTGCACTGATACGTACCAAAGACCGACCCGGCGAGCGCTTGAACCACAGCAAGCTTGAGCATTTTGAAATCCAGTTCCAAGAATTATGTATATTAAAAAAAGGTGTCGGAAGAGATGTACGTCTGTACAGTGTCGATACAAGTTGCCGAATGAAACGCGCAAACAATGAAGCAATGTTGGGAAGTGCAGGCCGAAACGAGGTCGAGAGAGCCTTTATATGAGCTATGAGAATCACGGGGAGGCCAGTCGATAGTTAGGGTAAACGTCACATTATATTGAACTGACGGCTAATCAATCCGGAACCCCGGCGTTTACTAAGCCCTCGAAGGGCGCTCCTAAAAAGAGGCCAAGGGAGAAAGACCACAAGCGGTATTTCTTGAGCATCCAGGTTCGCGGTGCCAACGCGGCCATTGGCATTGCACAATCGAAAGAATTTGTTTTGCAATTGATGAATTTCTGGTGATTGCGGTGCCTAGTACGGACCATACGGTCCGCAGAAGGGCAGCGGTGAAGGTCCATGTTTGTTTGACGGATGTTATTCCGGCTGTTTTGGGCGGTAGGTTTCAACCCCTTGGCGGCTCTCTCACCAACCCCAGCCGAAGCGACAGGGGACGAAGTCACCAGATCTTTCAAGCTTTGTTGCTGGAAATCCCGCTTTGGAAAATGTCCGATCGACGTGTAGGATGCATGCTAGATCTGCTTTATATAGCCTGTCTCCTTGGCGCGAAGAGGAGCAGAGCAGAGCAGGTCGGAGTGAGTGTGTGGAGAAGCAGGCCAATATAATGGGGAAGTGGAACTGGATTCCGTTTCATGACCCGTTTTCTAGAAAGCTCATTCCGGCCTGCTTGGCTCCGTCGAGATGCTCCGTCGAAGCTCGAGTGATTCCGAAGCCAAGTCGCAATAGACTTCCTTGTTACCGGCCAGTTCGCTAGACATGTCGACAGGTCGACCGTGCATGGGAGCAGGCTAATATGTAACGGGGGAAGCCGTCCAGTCTGCATCTGTCTCGCTGTAGTCGACCGTTTCTTAGACACTCTCATAGGGCGATTGACGACTGATATCCCTGGCTTGGCCTAGACGTCTCTCGACCGACCTGGGGTTATACCATGGAATAGTCTTGGGTGCTGGTGGGAAGACTTCTGCAGTAATTGCAGGTTGTTATTGCGATGGTCAACCTCAGGCCTGTAGCTAATCCCTTGCTTGATATGGGAGCTGCTGTTATATCAATTGGTATATCAATCCTATGCCGTAGCTAACTGCAGCTGGCCGGCTTGGGGTTCTGGCCCCCAAACGGAAGGACAACATCCTCTGTGTTGTGACCCCCAAAGCAGTGCAAATCAGCCAAAAAGGTCGCAGCTGTGACGACAGGCAAATGTCCCCCCGCAGAGAAACCACGCCGTCGCACAGAAACGTCGTCATAGCACATTTGACGCTCGCCTTGGAAGTCCCCGCAGGCATCGGTAGCACTGGCTCTCCACCAACTTCAAAGCTGCAGGTTGGAAAAACCCTGAGTGAAGAGTTTTCAATTGTTCGTCCGATTATTGGAGTGCGGCCATCGATAGTCCTCGCCACTCCCGTGAACCCTTCCACCTGATGCTCACCTTTCCCTAACGTCACGAGTGAAGATTCTACGATAAATAATAGCAATTGATGCAAAAAGAGGCAAGGCAATTGAGGATCAGACGACAGGAGTCGTAAAAGATACTTCTTTTGTTATTTTTCATTATATTACAGAGAAAAGTAGCGTGAAGTAAAACAGCTGCCTGTAGGGCGCGCGATTGATTGATTCGAGCAATGGAGATTTAGTTTCGGTGGCATCAAGGTAAAAAACCCGAAAAATGTATACAAAAAGCCGACGTAGATCAAGAGAAAAGCAAAGTGTGCACCGTAAGATCCCAACCCATCCGTTAAAAAGTAAAGAGATAGTAAAGACAGAAAGAAGAAGAAGAAAATAGTAAAATCCTGCATGCTTAGCTAGCCCTTGTTACCAAAAACTCAAAGGGAAAGAAAAAAAAAGATTAGTATTTCGTGGTTCTGCTCCTGCGTGGGCCTTGACTAAGACTCCTGCCCACTAGATGCTTTGTCGCCATCCCGATGACTCCCGAGCCGACCTTGTTTCCCACACTCTCATCCCTCTTGTGTTTGATGCTTTTCCCCATTGTTTTCCCGGTCGCTAATCCGGCGACAACCGACTCGACGATATGCTTCATTCCTGAACCATTTCCTCCAGATCTATCGATCAGGACATCCAACCCACCGGCTGCAATTGCCGCACCGGCAATCTGCATAAGCCTCTGCGGGGTCAGCTTTCCTTCTTTGCGGGTTCTAAAGGCTTCCATGGCAGCGGCGGTCAAGGCCGCCTGCACTGCCTCTCTAGTGTTCTTCTTGCGTTCATCGAGATCACCCGCCGACCTATCCCGTGAGCCTTTCGAGTCCTTGTTCTTCGATTGGATGAGACCAACAGCGGCGAGTAGATCTTC
Source organism: Dactylellina sp. 'tibetensis' (assembly GCA_036971435.1). Lineage (NCBI taxonomy): Eukaryota > Fungi > Ascomycota > Orbiliomycetes > Orbiliales > Orbiliaceae > Dactylellina > Dactylellina sp. 'tibetensis'. The sequence continues at coordinate 282,074 of JAKDFA010000013.1, forward strand.
GACAATGCCAGACTTGCCTCCTCTTTCCCGGCTCGGCGATTCTTCAGAGTAATATTCTCGTTCGCGACGTCGCTGGTCTCGACCTCTTCGGTGTGCGCGGTCTTCACCGTCGGAGTGTGTGGTAGTATGGCGGCGGGTCGGTCGGCGGGACCGTTCGCGGGAAGAGTCAGAGTCGTAGGAGGAATCCGATTCTGACGAGGAGGAATCGTAGGATGGGGATCTGCGGCGATGACGGCGGCGGGTATCCCGGTCTTTGTCAGAACGATCACGACTGCGATCACGGTATTCGCGGCCGCGAGACGGTTTCTCGTATTTCGACATTTTGATTGGAAAATGTGACGTAGTATTAAATTATCTTCTTTGAGAAGATATCAAGAGATATTATAAACCGGCAGAAGACGTAGTAGCGGTTGGTGGTATGGGTATACAAGCAAAGCGTTTACTTGTGGGAAGTTTGTATCGTTGTTTTCTTGTAGAGTAAAAGCCCCGCTTTTATCGTAATGGTGTATATTTACCTGCTTGACAGGGTATGAATAGAGAAGATATCACGAAGAAGAGAAAAAAATTCCGATGAGGACTGATGGCAAACTGGGCCCTTTTAAATGGCGATCAGGGAAATCGAAGGAGAGTAGGCAAAACAGATAAGGTGCATTACGACAGCTGCATTTTCCTGACTGGCTGACATGGTTGCATGCATATTGATTTTTTCTCTATCCGACATGTCCATCTGAATCGAATCGCAGAAGGTACAAATCAGCTGCTCGGATCCGTAGCGCTGGCGGGCCAGCACAGTGTGCTGTAAAAGCGAAGAAAAGTAGCACCAGCTGTGCCACACCTCCCCTCCGAGAAGGGGGGAAATCAGGGTTCTCGATCGGATTCCTGCACCTTCTGGTGAATTTTTCATCTCGCCGGCCTAGGCCCTTTGCAGTATTCGGAGGCGATCTTCAGCTGAGAATGCAGTATGACATGGAGACTTCGCCACACTCGGTTCCAACGAGCGCACTCTAAATCTGGGTGCGCCACAGCTTGTGCTTCGCCACGATCTTATTACGTCGCTTTCGAAACGAGCCGGTGTTTGAGTGAGGAAAGGCCCGCAGAACAACAATAGTTCGCTACCAGCACTCGCTGGAGGCGGGAGTACCGTGTCGCCATGGGTTCGGAAGACTCACTTCCTCATCACGAGCGGTGGAGATGTCTGAAAGTGTCAAAAGCCCGTTCGATTCGGGATGAGGCGACAGCCAGTTCATGCTCATGCGCTCGGAGGAAGTCTCAGAGGCAGTGCCACGATGGCTGGCCAACACACAACTCGTTGTCCTGTGCTGTTTGCTGTCCGAGCCAGCGAACATTCTGGTGCTATAAGGGCCAATGGCGGCCGCTTCCGAGGGGCATCACCAGACGTGCAGGGTCCTAAATGCCGCAAAAGAGCCCGTAGTGAGGCCTGGCATATTCCATTTAGTTAGCTGTATTCAAAGCAATGTGGCATCGTGCCTCGCAAGGTTGATTGGATGAGGAGATTTTGAGAGTGTTTCGATGTCGCCAACGCAAGGAACAAGACATCACTCAATGAGCAGTCCCTGCATATCTAGATGTCAACTGATGAAACACCTGCAAACCCCGCATCTGCCAGCAATCCATCATGCACATTGCTTCTAGAACTATGTTTCAAAATTCCCGAGGATGCTATTGGTATCCGCACCATTGGCATTGAAATGCTGCCACGTTCGCGGAATTCGCGCGCGCCTCTCAGCGTCCTACCAATGAAGCGAAATATCAAAAATAGTTCAATCCATCATTGGTCGCTGCCACGTTTACTGCATCAACAAATATTCAACTGGAATATGTTACTGGGCTGAAAGAAGCGATCATCCATCGATCGCTGCTACCATTAGCTCCCATAATATCTGAATATTAGGTATAATTGTGCAGAGAGAGCATTGTGTCGCCTAATTTAGACCAGCCGGACTAATCTGGAGTTCTAAGCACAAACATTATTGTGCTAACGCCATCGCTTTTCTGTTTGCAGTTTTTGCAGTTTTTAAACAATTGACTCAGTTGACGGACTATCGGTGTACTGAGAGGGTTTAATTGGGGCCGATTGGGTATAATTGAATTATAATTCAATTCACCTATTCTTAGCTTCAGCGATAGTAAAAACACCATTGCCGGTATCATCTCAAGGATCCTGAATTAAATTACTCAAGGACTTGAGTATTGGAGATCGTACGGCGGGATGAAGAACCACATCTTCCTCGTTTCTTTGACCTGTAATTATAACTCCACAAAGCTCAAGTTCTTGTACTGCCTGGCGACGGCATACTCTTAGTTAAGCAAAAAGGTACTCAATTATAGCGTAGTACTAGCTTTGTGTGAACCCTGTCGGAAGGGATTTGAAAAACTATACTGAATCCGGCTTCAATCAAGCGAAATCCGGGTGAGTGCACACTAGCCACCAATAATACTATAGTGTGTGTTCATTTCGAGGGCGAAGACAGGGTCACAACCGTCGCGATGTTTCTGGCTAGTTGTTCGCGTCAATTGCAATTTGATCGGTCTGATAAGCTTAAACCTTGAGCTCTCTATAGACCTAGTAAGGGTTTGGTGTGTTAAGAGCATGGATAAGTTCTATTATACTACACACTACTATGCTAGCCTCAAGGAGTTCTACCATAATCACCAACATGCAACAAATCCCTAATAAAAACAGTACCTAGGCATACAGCCACCGCTCTGCTGGCACCTCCTGCTTCTTTAACAGGGACACTTAGCAAACAATATTATTGCTGTTCTTAGTTAGGACTAGTACTATAGTGCGTTATTTTTCATCAATGGAGCCGATGAGAGCATGCGAAGGAACTTTATTTAACGCAAGGGGTCGGGCTTTAATCTCACTCGCCATTATTGAAAATGCTTCGCGACAATCATGACGAATCGTAATTTGTGAATTTACATGCGCTGATTCAGCAAGACGAATGTAGTCTCAGAGTTTGGTCGTACTTTTGTAAAGTTTCCTATTCAATTGTTCAACGTTCTACGAGCCACCATCATGTCCATCCGGATGCCTTCCGACTCTCTAACTCTTCGCAAACCACTATTCCTGCTATTATTAATAGTTTTTATTTTTACTATCTACCGTGTTTCCAAAGGTTATGTCGGGACTTCTTCTTTACCTGAATTTAATGATAATCCGATCGAAACTTCTGCGGTAGTAGCAGACACCGCAATGACTGGTTCGCAAGCAACTGCCATTTCGTCACCGGATCAAGAAAATTCACCGGGAATTGTGGAGCCCCAGCCGGCAGATAATCCGTCAGATACAGCGCTATTGCCCAGTAGTAATCTCAAAGATCAAATAGACCCCGATAACAGGCCGCAAGAGCTCGGCCTCGATCAAATAGGAAGTGTAGCTGCCACTTCGACAACTACGGCTCTCCGGCCTATACGAACCCTAACACATGAAGAGCTCCAGAAGTTGATATTGAATGCTATCAAAGATGCGCTCAAGCCGTATGAGGTTTTGTTAAAGGACTGTAGGAAGAGCCAAGGGCTCTAGGACGTCCATTTTTATGACAGATGAGCTGTGGGGGGCAACATACAAAGGTATTACATTATCGAACGCTATATTCAAAGTCGTTTCGCGGCTCTAGCTAACATGGGAAGATCGGTACAATAATACGAAAAAGAAAGAAAGATAAGCGATATAACTTCGAGCGCATTAATTAATCGTCTTAATCTTAATAGCCTAATTTCGCCATTCACTCATAAATAACTCCTTGCAACTGGATCTAGTCGATACGCCTCATCTTCGTCGTCATCGTCCTCACCCAATGACAACATTTTCTTCCTCAGCTTCAGTCTAGGCTCTAGTCCTTCTTTCGCTAGCTCCCTAAATATCACTAGCGGTTTCTCGTCATCCTCGAAAACTCTCTCTCCGCCACCATGGGAAATCCAAAGCTCGTAGTCCCACGGATTAGCTTCGATGCCATACTGCTTTAACGCCGCAGGGAGCACTTGGTAAGTGCGTTCATCCAACGCCGGTGTCCGACTCTCAATCATCCGAATCATCGGCGATAGCGGTTCCGCTAGATAGTCGTCGTCGTCATCGTCATCTTCGTCATCGCTCTCTCCATCCGTCGAAGTTACAGAACTAGGCGGCCATGTTTCTCGTTTATTATACCCGCCATTTATATACCTCTCTAACTCTTCAAATTCTTCTCTCAGCGGTGTCACACCTCCGCTTGAGCCACCGTACGACAATTGTCTGGCAGTTCGCATTTGTATTGTACTGTGGGATCCATTCGAGCCCCTCGAATGCTGTGCCGACCGACCTATATCTGTCAACGCGTCTTGCGCCCAGGAACCAAAATCACTCGGTAAGATCTCTGGGAGCTCGGATGGTAACGGTAATTCGGGTGACAGCCGGGGCTCAATGTGATTGTCGAGACAGTATTCTGTTTTTAGGATGTGGAGCATCGAGAGCATTTCATCCTTGAGGGATCGGATTTGATATTCCAGGTCGTATATTTTTTCGTCACGCTGGCGGATTAGGGAGATTGCGTATTGGAACTCAGTGGCAGTGACGAGGAGGGACGAGCCTACGCTGGCGGGGCGGTTGGTGCCTGTTAAAGTGGGACAAGTTAGAATCCAGCTAAGGTGCTCGTGTATATTCATCAAGAGAATCAAACTTACCTATGGGTACGAAATGGTCCTGCTCCACTGGTACCTTTTGTGCGGTTTTGATGTTATAGATGCTCTTCAAAATACGCAATCTATGACCAATGCTCTTGATACCCATCTCTTCGAGATCCTCGTGAATCAGGTGGATGAGAGATTCGCCGGTGATATCATTATCTACAGCATCATATTGTCATAGGTAAGTACTTTAGAATTCACGGGACATAAACAAGAACAAATGAACGGCTGGAGTGTGGTTACCTATCCAAATGTCTGAATACTGGTTCAACCGCAGAGTCTTCATAAAATCAACAACATCCTCCGTCGACCAAGTCGTTATTCGTTTACTCGTCAGCATTTTTCCGTGTAACGTGCCCGCGTCGTTGTATATTATCAGCGTAGTCTACAGAAAGATGGACGTAACATGTATCCGGTGAGCGTGAGAAGAAAGGTTCGAGTATGAAAAGATTATATAGGTAACATCATATTTAAAATAAATCAACAAGCTGAAGAATGGGAAAAAGTCTCCGTAAGCTGGCCACAAGGTTTCTACCGATACCTTTTTAAACCGATTACCAAGTTTTCTCTCGAATCCTACCGATAACCAGCGGATTGTCGCTGTTTTAGTCCGCATCATTTTGGGAACACCGCGTTTCGACCCGATCAAATTCGGTAATTTGGGTCACTGGGATATTTAAGCCAAGACCTTGGTCCTGGAAAGTATACGCGGATAGAACAGGCGTCGGGACGTACTCTGGATCGGAGGTGGACTTGCATTTTTATATACAACCGCTAGTAAGAGTCGGAGAAAAAAAAACAGTCTTAAACCGTGAAAGGCAAAATATAATTGTATCTTCTATCTACAGAATTCTTCGTTTGTCATCCTTTACTGATCATATGTACATCCTGCACTCTTTCCTCGCGTTTAACAGTTCAACCTCTGTCCAGCGTTGGAATTGGTGTAGCCGTTAACGTCACCGACGGCGAGAGTACTGTAGCTATATGGCACGCTGGTCAAAGTACCAACTGGCAGGATTGGTGGGGTACCAGTGCCGTAGTCGTTACCACGGTCAACGGCGGATCCGAGGGTCTTGGATTCTTCGTAGTCAATGGCGGCAACATTAACCCATTGGGAGTACTCAACAAGCATCTGAGCACCCATGCGAGAGCTGTAGCCGAGCGCGGAGTTCTCAAAATAGTTGTTGACGACGTGACCAGTACCGAAGCGGAGGGATGGCTGACGGGAGTTGCAGTGGACCCATCGGTTGCGGTAGTAGGTGACACGGAGATGGCCGGTATCTTCAGCGCCGTTGTTATCGGAGTGGCCGACGAGGGAGGTCTTCCAGTGGTCGTGGAAGTAGGTGTTAGAGACGGTGACAAAGTCAGTTGCGTGGGACATGTCAAGGGCGCCATCGTAGTAGTCTTTGTCGTGATCTTGATCGGAAGAAAGGTCGCAATGGTCAACAAGGACGTTGGTGGTCTCTTGAATGAGAATGTTATCAGTTGGAGCTAAGCACTTGGAGATCTTGAGGTTGACAAAGACGATGTTGGTTCGTCGCCAGGCACGGAGACCAATGCCGATGAGCTGGGACCCAGTCTTTCCGATAACGTGGGTGTTGGAGCCAACATCGACTTGAGCGTCTCCGGTGATAGTACCGGAGATGTAAACGATCTTCTTGTCATCGTTGTCAAGAGCTGCAATGAGGGCATCGAGACTGCTGACGGTGGTGACAGTTCCACCGATACCACCGGTGGTGCCACCATTCAAAGTGCAGTAACCAACTGAGCATGTTGGCGTGCAGCTAGCAGCTAGATGTGTAAACTTGGGTTAGTAAACTATTCCCATTTGCGAGTTTGGTCAGGGATCATACGCTGAGGTGAGACCGAGACCGGCTTCGTAGTCGTAGTAGCTAGCGTGGTACTCGGGGTAGTTGTTGCCTTTGTGGTCTTGGTTGACGCTGTGGTCTTGACCGACGATGTAGCAGTGGTCTTGGTGGTCTTGGTGGTCGTGGTCTTAGTGGTCTTGGTCGAGGAGGTCTTGGCGGTAGTTGCTCCGGTAGCCTGAACACACTGGGAGTAGACTGAACACCATCGCATTTAATATTAGCAAATTTTATCACGAGTGGAAGACAACTAGAGAAGCTCACAGTCATTGTTGTAGACGCAAGTCCATCCGGAAACACATGTGGTAGGACCAGTCCATCCGGATCTATCAGAAACATCATGTTAGTATGGCATTCTGTTCTTAGATATTCTTAGGTCCAGTTTTCTGCAAGATTGCTTACCCTCCGCACTGTCCATAGGCGGGTGCCTGGGCGTTAGCGACCGCCGCGAGGGCCAGACCGAGGAGAACTTTCTTTACCATTTTGATAAGACTTGGTAGAAGAGTAGCAGCTGGAGGAATCGACAGGTAAGAAATTAGTGACAATGCTGATAGAGATAAGCTATTTCAACGGAGGTAGTAGCCTTTTTATAGGTCGTGATCGACCAAAGTCTCGGGCATCGTGCGGCATCGTGCAATGTTGAGACTCTATCCAGCGTATGTCCATATTGAATGACCCAGGGTACTCCTTCTCTTGTAGAGAATCGACTGGTGCCATTGCGCCAAGCATAGGGCTTGGCGAGGTGAAGCTTTGACAAGCAGAATCTTGGTTGGATTCTTGGTACTATATTTCCACCAGTAAAACGACGATACCAAACTTTGATGAACCTGGACACGGACAATCTCGATGAGAATCATCGGTCCCATATTCCATGATGTTTTAAAGACGGTGGGGATAAAAGGGACCAGGTGTGCCGGTACCTTTCGCTTGGCGGTGTTAGCGCGTTTTTGCAGCCGTGGGATCTCGACATCCCATGCGGGGAAACGGACCGAGTTTGCTGCAGCCCCACGCATCTGAAATCGCAGAGTCCAGTCAATCTTTCTATTGGCCAGTTCATTGTTGGATTTCCGTATTTGCACTAGCGAGCGCAAGGGTCCCTCAGGACAAGGTTTGTCGTTGGTGGCCTTGGTGTTGCGCTGAACCTCCAAAATATCCGATTTAAGGCCTACCTCTCGGACAAGTATATAATTTTGCCAGATCCGAAAGGGAACATACTGGGACACACGCTGATATTCTTGACTTCGAAATAATCCTGCCAACTTGGCCTTCGAACGAACCACGCATAGTCGCAGCCAAGAAAAAGCTTGACAGCTTATGAGAAAGCTTGACGGCTATGAGAAAGCTTGACTTGGAACAATATTTTGCCACCTCCGGTCGAGTTGCGTGAAAAGGGATTATGTTTATCAAATTAAAATAGGGCTTGGCGCAAAAAGTTTCTGGAGTCGGAAAATTATAGTCCGGTTATTGGTCCAACTACGCTTTGATTGTTGTATTATAAACCCCGCGCTCCATCGTACGGGAGCAGATCCGAGATTCTAAAGGCGAACACCAGGCCTATATTGTCCTAGCTGCTGGCGTATCGCATGTGGCGCACGGGGCATTTTCTCGCCAGGGAAAACTTTGATAACCCACTTATATCTGTCAAATCGATGCAATCCACCACCATTTGACAAAATAACCACCTATTGAACTGATTCATATATATACCCCTGGCCAAATGCCGTGTAACTAACAGATTCTATTCATACCGACGTGTCAGAACAACGATGTCGATGTCATTATTTGGAAATATTAGAAGTGAAAGAGGTGTTGTAGTTAACAGCTGAAGGGAGAAATATTAAATACCTCCGCAAGCACGTGAGCGTCCATGCGAAGTTTCAAGATTGCCGGAAATTTAGGCCACCAGCCTTGACTACGCCCGGAAAATCATTACAGTTAAAGCGCTCTCGCCTGCGTCCTTACATTATTGCCACGATTGCAGCCTGCTGGTCCCGCTGGACTAGATATCCCCTGCTGCTCACACTGAGTGTTTTGCTTGGTAGATTGGGAACGAGGCCACAGCCTGCAGTGGCTTCTCAATTTAAATTTGGGATGAATTTGCTCAGTCTGGTTAAGAATTTGCTCAACACATTATTGCTCGGGCAAATTGGAAAATGCATCCCAGAACCCTGGTATTAAATTTTGCCTACACTCGCTTCAGGAATACCCTGACAATTTGTTGCTTCGTGCTACCCTTGTCGGCCGAATCCCTTGTAATATTATAGCTTACCTATAATATCCTCTTATCTGGGTCTCCAAAGCACAAAATTCTCGGTGAACAGCGAAGTGCTATCGGGTTGAGTGTTGGGTTAACGATTTTACCGGTGCACGTGTCATGAGACGACAAAAGGATTTAGATTTTCCATTGGACTATCCCCTCATGATAACAGATCTACACGGCGTAGGCCTATGTATTAACCCGATCATTAACGCGGTACGATTTATCTCCCACGGGCAATTATTCCGTCTACTGATTATATAAAGTCGGTTGCCGGTTTAGGTTATGTCGGCGTAACACTAGACTCAAATCTTTCCTTTATCAATTGCATATTTGCCAACTCCAGGTTTCGTTATCCTTTCACCATTGGCACCCTCACTCCGTCAGCGCCACAGCTCAGGCACTTGATAATAGAGCTACAAAGTTCAAATGAACGAGGCGTTTGGCCATATTTCTGTAAACCATCGTTGTACGTATGTATGGATTTATCATAGATTCTTGAGTCATATTTGCTCCTCATAGAAGCCTTGCACAGCTTGGAAGCACGTCCAACTCGCTCGTCGAAATTTCTTTGTTCTCTCTTCGCGATTTTATGATTTATGAAACCAGATTCGGGTCTTGTAGGCAAAGTCAAAATGCGGATATGTGTCATACAGTTCAAGTTGTAAGAAAATTTACATATTATCGATGGTGTGTTAGACATCCCTTTTCGGGTAGTCTGTTTGAGTTCTGCACTGCTTCTATGCATATATACTGCACGTATACGATTTTTTCCTCCCCGAGACGTATATATACCTAGTTGCTGAATCCCCCCTAGCCAAAAAAGGATCGATCTGTGCCAGGGCTTTTATTTTATCGCAATCTTTGACCCTCCACTTAATTTCGCCAATCAAAGCGACCGTACTGAATTAACGACGAAAATTATAGTACTAGAGGTTCTATTTTACTTATACCAGGAACGTATGTCTTCCTTGCCAAGGTTTTCCTCCCTAATTTGAAAGCCAAGTTGTCGGTGTGTTGGATATGTCGTTGAAACCTTCCCATTTCGACATCGAGGTGGCACAAACACGAGTCTAGATTGTAGCAGCGCGGTGTCGCACTCTTTCCCTGGAGCTTTGTTTTTAAACTTTCAAATTCACAAAACCCTAATTAGCACGAAAGATTATGGTGCAAGCATATGAGCTGGAGTTAACGATCGTCAGAGTGTAAATATTAATTCTCCGTAAGTGCGCTTGCTGCGACAGTATCTGTAGTAGTTATAATGATTGCGGGATTCTTTTTTTTTGAAAGAAAAAAACCCCCGCCCATTTAGTCCCGAAAAAAGGCTATATTTGTACAACGAATGAAGTTATGAGATAGGAATAATAAAAGAAACGAAAGAATGTTGAAGAGGTGTAAAGATGGATAAAGGAATCCCCGTTATTTGCGCGCTGATCGAGGAAAAAAATGTATCAAAAAATAAAGAAATAGAAACACTATAGAATCATCTTTCGGGGATGATGCTAGTGTAACAAATACACACTTGTCTTTGTAATAACCTTGAAGAAACACCCCCTGATGAATAAACCCCGTCGCAGGCCCGCATACCGTGCCGGTTTTAGCAAAACCAAATTCATATTGAAAAAAGCAAAGTCGCATCCGATATTAAGCGATATAAAGCAAAATGAAAACGAGAAACTAACTGGCGAATTTAAGGCTTCACCTTCGGCGGCCTGTATATTGCCCCATACTTCTCCGTATCGATCCTCTCGCCAACCGTAAAACACAAAATACCTTCTTTAACGCAGTTGTCGCACGCAAAATTCTCTCCGTTGCTCCAGGGGTTTTCGACTTCGACTTCTTCGCTGTCCAAAGGAAACTGGCTTGTAAATGCGCAGTGTGGCGATAATCCGGCCTCCGTTCGCGCAATATTCCGCTTGTGAGCATAACTTCTCCAGAAGCCCGGAGTAACAGCGACTTTTCGAATACGTTCTGTGGATTTCTGCAGAAGCGATTCCATCGATTCACGGATGGCTGGGTCATCGACAACGAGGTTACGGCCGTGCTTGAAACCAGAGATAAGAACAAAGTCAAATTTTGTTTTTGGGAAACCGCCTTGCTGCTTTTTTGTGGATCGAGGCGATCTGGGAGACCTGGAGGTTTTCCCAGGTGTCTTGACTGGAGATTTTGTATTTTCGGCTGACTTTAATTTTCCGGGAGATTTCAAAACCGCCGCAGCTGCAGCTGCGCCTCTTCTCCTTCTAGGCGTCGCAGTAGCTGGCGTTGAACTTTGAGAGAGATTTGTGGATCTACGAGCTGGAGAGCGGTTTGCGGATCGTCGAGGGAGAACAGATGGAAGAAATGGAGGAGATGTAGCAGGCGGTGTCATGATTTTTGCCATGTGCTTTGTAGTCTCTAGTGCATTGATGTATCGTTCAGTCTGGCGTCGAGTACGCTTGGTGGGACGGTCTTCGTCCATGGGGTCCTGTGAGGTATTGGCAGAGATGCCATTGTATTCGGTCTGGCGATCAGGAATCTGTGAGGCACTATCGGTGGTGGTCCTATCACTGGATTCGTCTCGTCCGCGCTTCGTCCCCACGACTTCTATTGTTTCGTTGAGTTTTGCCTGGTCTGTTTCGGAGGGGGGATTGTCGGTTTGTCGTCTTCTAGTTGAGCGCCGAAGCGGTTGCTCTGGTTCTGCAGCTTCTCCGTCTTCACCATCTTCCTCCTCTTCCCCTTCCCCATTCTCATTCTCGCTATCATGCTCTAAGGATGCCTCTTCGTGGATTTGATGGGAAGCGTCTTCATCACTCTCTTCCACTTCTCCCTCCTCGCCGTCTTGTTGGTCGTATTCCAAATCGACATCATCATAGTTATATCCTTCCTCTTCCTCATCATACTCGGGTTCTGCGTTCTCGTCATACTCGACATCATCAGCAGCAGGTGTTTCCTCGACTTGCTGGCGGCGAAGAGCGCGTCTATAAGCACCGGACTGCAGCGAGCGCTCTGCCTGTAATTGTAATTCTGCCTGATTAGCCATCTCTTGCTCCTCATCGCCTTCCTCTCCGCTGTCCTCTGAGATGTCAGCGCTGGCAAGCTCCCCTCTGAGTACCCCCACGTTCTTTCTCAGCCGCTCATGCGCAACAACTGTAGATTCGAGCTCATCCCGCAACAGTTTGATAGTTTGTTTATATTTTGATCTCTCCTGTGACCATATGGCATCCCTTCCTGCGACAACCTGCTTGAGTCCCGTGATCTCTTTTTTTGCAGCTGCTAACGCTGTATTCCGTTCCTGAACACGTTCCATTCCGGAGCGGACCTCAGTATTCACCTCTTCCCGCAGCGTCTCGGTTTCCTCGGCTAATTCATCAAACTGCTTCTTATAATCGTCTAGCTGCTTGTTGGTTTCTGATTTGGACGTTAACAGTTCGAGGCGCAGACGCTCGTTCTCGCGCACGAGCTCCTCGACGCGTTTCTCGTGATCGCGCATCGGTTCTTCCATGAAAGCCGTGCCGAATTGAGCCCACAGTTGCTGGAATTTCGTTTTGGCGTCCATGCTCAGGGGCGGTGATGGGATGCTCATAGTCGAATGGGAGAGGGGCCGGTAGATGTGGTGATCGGGGGTTTGGGGGGTTTAGGATGCGAGACTGGGCTAGCGCGGGCGGGAGGGGGCACGGAAAAGAAATAATTGTTGATGACGAAAAGAATGCTCGTCGAAACAGTTTGCTGAAATCGGGAAGGCTGGGCCCCTGAACGTCCTGTCAACACAACTTTGGCTGCTGTATGCTGTCCCTAAATTTCGCGAGACCGTCTGACATTGGGGATTTTGTTCCGTGGCGACGGTAAAAGCTCGGATTGGCTGGGATCGTTTAGGGCTGTCTGTTGTTTACTGGGATCGAGTCTGAGGACGCGTGCATAAGAGTTTTAGGCGATGCATCAGCGTTCGGGAAACTTTCCGCGGCTAGTTCCGTATCTTTTCCAACCGGATATTTGCGCGAGCTTCTTCTCAAAAATTCTGCTTGCTGCAGTCTAAACCTAGTCTAAAATACTCTTCATCTTATTCTTCATTCACAAATTCATAATACTATTCTAGGAGAACTTTAGGATCGTGTTTGTCGCATCAACACAGTTTTCCGTCTACATCTCCTCGGCTATGTTTTGTGACTCGGAAACATTTGGAAATCGTGACGGGCCCATCAATTAGTAGAAAATAGTGTAAGTACAAGTGGGATAGTATACATGATTGGGACTTCGCCAGGATGCATATAAACCAATCTGTTCAATATGATAGAAAGGTTGTGGTGCATGTTTTAGTAATTAGAAGAATCGCGACATAAACATCCATGAGCATACCATACGCCTTAGTGTTTCTGGAGATAGAAGGAGATCCCGAAAACATCATAACAAATCCCAGAACCTTTACATAATATTCGTGCTAAAACGCGAGACATGTCGGCGTGAAAAAAAAATAAACATAAACCCGTAAGCCCGTTAACGTGCGGACTTGTTCGAATATTAGAATATCGGAATGTGAGAGGGATCATTCGCAGCTAGCCATGGCGAATTCTCTTCCCACTGTTGATAGAAAAGACATCTTCGACACCCATCTTCTTGTCTCCTTCGGGGTTAGGTTGTCCATCGTCGTCTGCCTTTCTCTTACTCGGACCAGAATCCACTCTTTCTTCTTCTTCTTCTTCATCATCAAACTTATCCATGTTAAGCCAATCGGCAAGGCGAAATTCATATTTCGGATCATTATCAAGTGGCTTAGGAGTGAGCTCTAGGTCTCGAAGACAGACTCTTCGTGGCATGAGATCGCGAGCCGTAGGTCGTGTCATATCACAAACACTCTTACAGCTGCGCGGTTGTGTGGAACGAGGGATGATGCGATTTCCGATAGGATTACATCCAACGAGCTGCTGATGTTGGATTTCTGCCTCGTGAGGACAGTTGAGCCCACTGGGACAGGTAGGAAATCCTCCACTTCGTGGTTTTCCGGCAAGATTTTCCAGTAGTTCTTGACCTTGGAGTTCGCGAAGAGCTGCCATAGTTGGACCATTCCCAGGGTTCAAGTCGGTAGGCTCGTTCCTGCTTATCTTTTCTATGTATTTGTTGATCTCGTTCTTCAGGAACTCAGTTGGAGGCTCAGCGTTCAGAAGCCAGTCAGGACCCCTGGCTCTTTCGGACATGAGGATGGAAGGTTCATAATAAGAAGCGGGTGCGTCATTCAAGATAGCTCTAGCGTCGGCATCCAAGGCTTCGATCCATTCTTCATCGGTGTATTCTTTTTTCATGGGAATTCCATCGCCTGGCTTGGGCAAGAGACTATCACCAGTAAGTTCATTGAAACCCGGGAACTCCATTGGCTCCTGGAGCTTAGACTGAAGACCGGCGAGATGCTGTTCGATGAGACAGGACTCATATGCAAGGTCGAAATGTGAAGGTTCTTCATTTGAAGTTGAAGGTTGAAGAGTTTCAGCACCCTTGGTTGGAGAGGTAGGCGGGGATTCCATTGTGAGTTCGATTATGTCTGCGTAGTTTCTACCAAAAAAGACTTCTCTTATTTTGCGGGTTGCCCCGAAATCAGTCTTTAACGGCCGATAATCAAATTCCCCGAGAGGACTTTTAAATGGCGTCTTTGGTTTTGGTTTGTCAACGCTTTGCATAGACTGCGTTCTGTGCGAGAAGAGATCACCACGAGGTGGGAGTCTTGGACCGTCGGCTTCGATGAGAGCTTGAGGGATTAATCTGACGGTTGGGGGAGAAGATGAATTTTTTTTTGGGATCCCTTGTGGCTTGGGTGTCAGTATTGCTTGCTGGTCCTTTCGAGGCCTGCCACGCTTTCGAGTAGGAATCGTGAGAAAATTTTCTAATAATCGGACTGTTTTTTTGGTTTTCCCTCCCGTCTTCGGATGAGGTGATGGGGGAACTAATTTTTCGAGTATTTCGGGCTCTGGTGATGGCGTTGGACTTTTTTCAGTTGCAAGAAACTGTTCTGCTTCTGCAGCGATGATAGCTAACGTTGCAGGAGTTTTCCCGCCAGTGTGAGGATGTTTGATGGAAGGAGGTCCATCATTCGATCTCGGCCGGGGTGGCTCTTGTATACCACCCCTAGCCGTCGTGCGTGCAGCTGGGACAGCTACAGCACTACGGTTCTCGACTTTCTGGACCTGTGGAATCTCAACACTGTCTGAAGAAGAAGACCTGGACAAGCCAAGTCTCTTCTCCATCTCGTGTGAGGGTTTCCCCAGGCCCGGAGAAGCCAAGAGCCGTCGCCGCTGGATCTGCGAGAACAGACCCAGGGCTACACCCTTCTTTTGCTCTAGGCTTTTGCCTGTCATCTCAGCCTTGAGCCTGGCTAATGCGGGGCTCATAAAAGAGCACCCATCATTACCAGGCCCAAGGTGAGATGACGGAGGCGTCTTTTGCTCCATGCTAATGTAATATCTACATTAGCTTTTTAAGTTTTGAAGCTCAAGACGGAGGATAGATTGATTCCTTACGAAGCTGTGAGCAAATTTGGGTGAGGGACTGGGATGAGAGCCTTGTGAGAGTGGTAATTGCTATCACTAGGATTAGCAGCTCTTCAATGATTTGATAGTGAAGCAAAACGCTAAGAAGTTATAGTCTTACCTCTGGCTGGCGGAAGGATTTCTCGTAATTGGCTTCGATGAAGCCGTCAATGGCAGCTGTGATGGGTGATGAAAGATTGAAGGAGGGTGGATGACGGTGGTCGTTGAAAGCATTATTTTTTTTGATAGCTACAAAACTGTTCTACAAAACTAGTCTTGCAGTTACACAACCTACTTTAGCAACTTTTTCCACACACTTGTAGATGATCATAATTACCTTTAGAGACGCACCAGGATTATTGTTCTGCTTAAAGGATATATAGCTAGCCGACTTTTCAGGGTTATAAAGAAACTACCTAAAGTCGAGAGGATTTTTGAGTATGCTATTCTCGGTATAGATTTATAGGTAAGTAGGTATCAATCAGTGCATTCTGCATGAACATGTATAACATGTACTTGTGATTAAAAACTTACCTTAGAGTCGTAGATGGTATCAGTATTATAAACCATGCAACCAAAACCGATGTCATAGTGGAACATTTACTTGTACGTAAGTATTTTCCGCAGGATAACGAGCCAAGAAAGGAAATAAGGTTCAGATAGCGTCTTTGAGTAGAACTAAAAGAATGTACTAGATAGTAGACCAAGGATGAATTAAAATACGGCAAAGATACCAAGAAACTGTGACAATGAAGTCGAAGATGGTATTTTTGCTATGAACAGAGGAAGAGAGATGGAAACAGACATCATTAGGAGAGCCCGTTTTGGGAAACCAGCAGAACTAAATCTTGTGACCTCGTGAGCTGCATGCCGCTCAGAGTTGCTTGCTGCGTGAATCACACAAAGATCTGCTGCCAATCCGTACCGACAACGAGCTGCGATGCTCGTCGTTTGCTATCTTATGGTCAACCGAGGTTCCATCGCTTCGTCGCATCCGCTGTCGACAATATACAATAACGGAGACGATAGTGCGGACGACTCTCCGGCTCCTACCTACCATTAGTCTATCACTCCGAGATTACAGCGATGAGTACCGGTCGTCTCCCCTGATCATGTTCCGGACTGTCCACATCCTAACCTCTTTCATTGAAACATACACCTTTATCAAACTTCTTGTCTGGCAGGCGTTTCACCGAGAGGCTACTCGAAAGACACCTTTTGACAATAGAGACAGCGAAAATGGGTCCCAAAAGCCTGGTTCAACACGAAGACGGCGGAAATAGGGCGAAGAGGCAAGCAGTGGAGCATAGAGGCAGTATGTGGTCTTCGGTTTGGTGGAGATCCCCAAATTCTAAAATGGGAAAAATTACCGCCTTACCAACTTCTGGGACGGTCCGAAATATCAATGGCAAACTGTGTGCGATAGACTTGCATAAAGACTTTGACATCCCGTCACCTATCAAGATGACGAGCGATGAAAGTGCCAAATACAAAACACCGATAAATTCTCCCGATTCTTCTGAGCATAGTGTTCGTTCTCTCTCTATCCGGCATCTCTTTGCTACTAAATCTGCTCTCTCCAGGCTAGTCTCGGATAAAGGCCAGGAAGGAGTCGCTACGACAAATGAAGAGGATGATCGTACTTCAATCACTTCTCTCCGATACGATTCCTCTTCGGTATATTCAACGGAGCAGCCATCCCTCGAAACTACTAAGAATAATTTACACACTCGTTTTAGTCTCTTTTCAATGTTACCGGGGAATTTAAATACTGATGTGGTTGAATTTGATACTGCGGATTACAAACAAATCATTTCTGACTGCTATCCATTAGCCCCGACCGAAGAGCGAGGTTTTAGTTGGGATGACGACCGACTAAATTTGGAAAGAGGCGTTATCACTGGAGTCGACCCTGAGGGCAATAGCATATATCGTCCAGCTGTTACACCTTGCGACCCTGAGAGCAAGGGTTGTCCGGTTCCTGGTCTTATTGTTTTGCGGAAAGATAGCGCTACGGCTTCTTCGGCTACCAATGATACTGCACCAGTAAAATACCAAGCCTCTCTAAAGAGTATTTCTACTAATACTAATCCTTCAAGCCCGGCAAGTGCCATTGTTTCGAAATTTCTTTCGGATGAAGAACCACCAGTGGACTCCATACCGACTGTTCGGGACAAGTTTTTCAATGAGTTAGTATCAGATGATGGGCTTACAGAACGCGTTTCCGCTGTCTTTTCAGGGAGTCCGAGCGTTTCTACAACAAGTAAAAAAAGAAAGCTCGATTTCGATATCGTCTGTCAGTTTTATAGTTCAAATACTGGACGCAGGAGCAAATATACTTGTGATGCTCAAATAGCTAAACCGATTCGCCAGGTTAGCTTCGATGGTGAAAATGACTGTGCTACGGATCCGGAGTTGCTTTATAAGAGCAGCGACGCAAAGGAAGAGCGGAAAGACACTATTGAGAACTGGCGGTCCAAGATATCACTTAGTGGTTGTGCTCCAGCTGATGGCAAGCTAATCCGACTTGAAACATCCCGTCGATCCTCCATAGAATATCCCAGCTTCCTCGAAGACAATGTTAGCGTTATAGAGCCGCGGGGCCACGGTTTGAAGCGATTACCGCAATCTATTCGACGTAGGCACGGGCAGGAACATATGAATGCGTCTGAGATTAAAAATGGTGATGGAATCATGTCTAGCTATGCTAAGAACCCTGCGTTAGAAGATGAACTGAGAAGGCTCAGAATGGAAGCTAACGATATGGTAAGTGTTTTCTAATATTTATAACTTTCTCAGTCTATTGATATATACATTTCTGTAGCAAACCAAAATCCTGGCATTCCAAGCCATTATACAGCGTACTTCCCAGAGATTTGTTGACGCCCAGAATGAAAACGAAGAGTTACTGCGTCAGATTTCGGATTTAAGAGATCACCAAAAGATGCTCTATGATGCCCTCGGTACTAATTCTGGGAAATATGAGACGGATCGACTGCAGAGCGGCGGAGAAACCACAAAGACCGAAGAAGAAAACTTAAGGTTAAGGGATCAAGTTAAAAATCTGGCGGGGGAGTTGGTCGGAGTAGAAGAGGAATTAAAACTACTCTTGGGGGACCTCGAAGATTTAAAAAATGGGGACAGCCAGAGGTAAGCTTCCTCGAAGTCTGAAAATATGCAATGAATCTGATGAAAGAGCTTATTATAGGAAAGTGGCATCCTTATCTGATAAGACCAGTAGGATCAGGTCGAAATGGAGATGGTGGAGAAGATGGTTTCTGGGCTAGTAGCTGGACTCCTTCTTATATCAATGGCAGGAGACTGGAGAGACTTGGGTCCTGCTGTTATTCGTATGGCGCACTATTGGTCTTGGAAGACGTGTACTGATTCACTCACCTGGGTTTAATTTCGGGTTTAAGGATGCAATTTTTGGTTCTTGTGAAGTTGTGGTTGTACTTGTTTTAGCTCGACTACTAGCGCTCGTGAAAACTAATCTCTAATATCGATGGGGTAAATAAATCGCAGCCATTAATTAATATCGTGTGATTTGAAGCTCTGGTATGTTTGTGTCTGTTGTTTATTGCTTGTCTCTGCGCTGCTGCCAGTTGCTCTATTCTACAATCCACCACAAGTTGAAATATAACTGAGTCCTTCTCAAGCTCCTGCCAATCCGCCATCAACAACCTCCTTTCTTCTCGCCTGTAACGACCGTCTTCTTAGTACCATATTTCTCTCCCGGTTAATTCATCTCTAATCATAGATCTGTATTAAAATAGAGTCTCCTCACGCTTCCGATTTTACTATTTTTCCTTTTCTCCAATCACAACGCTATCCACACACCGTTTATACCAGAAAAGCATCATGTTCAAAGAAAAGTGGACAGAAGCGGAACGTCTCACTCTGCTGAAGCTCCAGCACCAGGCTCAGAATCTTGCTCTGACTGAAGATTGGGATTTCTCTAGCGACAGCGAAGGGGTTATCGTATGTTCACAATCTATCCTCCTTGGAGCTGCAATCCTTCCCAAGACTTCTATAGTCTCCTGTCTTTTATAATTCCCTGTTGAACTGGCGACAAGCGTAGCTAACGGTATAAATAGTTAGAAGATGTAGCTGCATCCAGATTTGCACCGAAAGGCAATACAACCCAGGAAACACCATTTCCGTCTAATGAAGCTACTACTCAGTCTTCATCAAATTTCAATAATGGGTTTAGAAACTCATTCGGAGCGGGCAACAGTACCAATCGCAACGGATTCGGGTCGACCAGTGGTTTTGGCTTTGCCCCGGCCAATTCATTCGCAAATGCTTCCAGTAACTTGCCTCCGAGTGCACTGCTAACCCAGGGAACTGGGTTTGGTGGGTTTGGTGGGACTCCAAGCACAGGATTCGGGGCTCAAGATGCGTCCAATATCAAGCCTTTCAGCAATGGAACTCAAGGTTTCGGTTTTGGACACACACCTGTACAATTCGGCAACGGGCCACAGAATAGTGGATTTGGAAGTAATAATTTCAATAGATTTCGTGGCCCGCAGAATACTGGATTCGGGGCTGGAAGTCAGAACCAAGGGGCACCGCCTACATTCGGACAAACTACTAATATGGGTGGGGAGGGTGGCTTTGGAGGTTTTGGAGGTTTTGGAAAACCTGTAAATGAAGGGTTTGGGAGCACGAACACTGGTGGGTTTGGTAACCAGGGCTTCGGGATACAAAACACCGGTGGCTTCGTAAACTCTGGATTTAGTGGATGTGGTAGTGGCTTCGGTTCATCAAATATTCAAGGGTTTAGACAACCCTCAGGCCCGAGCTTCAACCAAGGTACTGGGTTTGGACAACCGACTTGTCCAAATACAGGTGAACCCAAGAACCCTTCTTCTCCAAACATGACATTTAGAATTGGAGGAAGATCCTTCGCCTCAACCTCTCAGATTTCCCCTTCGCCATCTCAGCCAGAGATTATGGCATTTAAGATGGGTGGAAGAATTTTTAGAGCGGATTCTAGCGATGGGTCTGTTGAACATACAGACAAAGATTGCGACTCAACAACCTTAATGACACCAAACCCAAAACCGTCCGGCAAACACGGTAAGGCGACTAATAAAGGCGCGCTTGGCGCATCCAGTAGTATAAATGCCCCAGCTACCCCTACTCACGGTAAAAAGAAGGGCAGCGGATTAACAGAAATTGATTCTATCGAGATCCGGAGAGAATGGGAAGCTACACGTGGAACTGAGATGGAGAGACTTCAACACATGTTTCAATTTTTCTTGAAAAATGCCTACGAACAGCAAAAAGCCTTTGTAACTGGGCAGAACAATGAGTCTCTGGAAGACTTGGTTGAGGGTGAAAAGAATACTCTTAAAATGCAGAGAGAGGAATGGCAGGAAAAAGCTGCCGCTAAGACCCCTAAAAAAAAGAAAAATCCAAGCAAGAAGACTCCTAAAGGCCTACAAAATACCGAAGGAGGTCTACTGGTCGGAAAACAGGGCCAGCTTCTCGATATGCCAAACGTCCAGAGAGGCTTCGAACAAGAAAATAAGAAACAACAACAGACTAAAAAAGGACCAGCGACACCCAGCGTTCTTGGTCTTGAATACAGACCACTTTCTGCTATCAAGAAGGCCGAGCATGAATCATTGAATCAAAAGTTCGAGATGTCCACTTCCTGCGGTTTTGATACAAGCCAGCACAAACCGGCTGCGCCTCCACAGTCTGGTCTGACCTCATCTCGCTGGGCTACGGCTGAGCTCAAGCCCAATCCTGAAAAGATTGCAGCGACACCCCAGATTCAGCAGAACTATAAAGACATGCTGTCGAGGATGTCTGCTTTAACTGCTGAGCGTAAAAGTCGCGGAGCAGAACACGTAGCCTTGACACACCAACAACCAGGCAGACATAGCAAAAAATGCGACGAAGGCGGGTGCGAAATTGTGAAGAAGATGGGGCGTCTAAATACGGTTTGTTTATTCATCTCCTTTAAAACAGCTTGTCATATTTTAGCTGATATTTTCCGTCTTCTTCCACGCAGCAAATCAAAGCCGCCGCACAAACTATTCAAAACTTGGAAAACAAATACGTACTGGAGGATCCGAGGCTCTCTGGCTTTGATAAACTAAATATTACCGCCGCAGATGAACAGAATACTGATCTTTAAGCATATATTGTACTGGCTTGTTTTTTGAGTCAGGATTACGTGATGTTTTGGAACGACGCACTATCCCTTCGTTCCCCCACGAGATTTTTTCTCTATATCCTCAGCGTTTCCTTATGAATTCCTTAAATTGAGGCCCTGACTGTTGGGGTTCGCAATTCGGCGAAAGTCCTTACATTCGATTCTGAGGTTTACAAAATAGATAAAAAGAAGACAGATAACAATATCTTAACTCTGAGTGAATTCTAGTCACTGTAGAAATAATATGAAGATTTGGATCCTGTAAATGGGTGATAAGTATTTAATTAACGAAGACTGATCCCGTTTTTCCAGAAACTTTGCTCTGTGGAGATGAGGTAAAACGAGACATTTTCCAGAAGGCATGATTTAACAGATGCTTTTCCTTGGTGGTTCGTGTTGTACTAAATTTGCGCAATTGTGATCTTTAATTCGCCCTAGGAAGTCTAGATCTAGCTTTTTTTCAATTTTCTTCGAGCTGCCTAAAGTCCTTCGGGAATACAAGATAGTGAGTTAGAGCTATACCTTCTTGAGGGACTTCAAACTCATCGAGATGATGCACGAGCTAAGATGGGATTGACAAGAAGACTCCCTTCTATTGCTACGACGGTTCTATCCCTATTTTTATGTCGAACTACCGCATTCTACATGCTAATTCTTGACCAAAACCGTGACGATTGGTGGACTCCTGAGGCACGAAATACCCCGCGCAATCTTCGGCGGTACAGAATGAGCGACCAATGCTACCCGGCACCCTCCGCGAATAATCCGAAAAATGCAAAGGTGGATGCTATAATAATATATAATCCACCTCACCAAAACCCCGTTCGATCCGTCGGATTTTGGTCTGAGAAGGGTTGCGACAGCAGTCAGCGGAAACAGCCGGATTTCGTTTTCCAACTACCAATTCACGAATTAGTCGGGATCCATATATTTCCCGCGATAGAATACGGCAAAGATCTGGAGGTTCGTTCTTTCCGGGCTCTAAAGCCCGACGATGAAGTAACTCCTGGGTATGGATATTTGCGTGGGTTCCCGCTATCAGTAAACAAGGCAGCCATGTATGTTTGGAGTTATACAAAGGACTCAGTATCCGGTGCTGTCAGTAGAGACACATACGAGACTTGGACTATAAAGGGAGGGTTTGTGTCGACGCCGTGGTTCCTACCGGAGATGCCGGAGAACCTCGTATACTATTATCTACGGAATGGAATAGAAAAGCAGCTTAATAAACAAATGGCAGAGCGTTACCCTGAGAATATAGGGGCCAGACTTGTGAATTTTGTGCCGAAAGCGAAGGTTGAGCGGCTAGTACAAGATGCAATGGCAATGGGTAGGACGCTTGGGAATCTATACCTGAACCCTGTCCCTCGGCGGGGAAAGGGCTGGGGTTTGGCAATTGCGACTCAAAAAGATATGGCTGGTGATTCAGAGGTAATTGATACTGTTGGAGGACTAGATGATGCTTTGGGAAAGATAAAGGGGATCCAAAATGACCCGTATCCGGTTAGTGACCGACGCCTTACAGGGGTGGAGCCCGGAACTCTTTTCCCACCGCCAAATTCACCAGTTGAGACAGAGGAAAATGTAGAGGTCGCAGCTGAAGAAAAGCTTCCTGACGTCGTACAAGAAGAAATCATGTTTCAAACGGAACCGGATGCGGGAGAAGTAGTAGCCGACCAACAGGGTTCTGAATTGGAAGAGCCGATTACCTCTGATGTTGAAAGACCAAAAGAGATGGAAATTGAGCCCGACGGACAAGACGAAGCTTTGGATGATGCAATAGACCTAGCTATAGAGCCCGGAGACGATGCACAGTTTCTTCTAGAAGTCATGCGTCAGAGGCATGCTAGAAGGGTACTAGAGGAGCGAATAAGAGAAGACATGCCAATCTTGGGGATCCTGCGAGAAGAACATTCCGTTAGATCAGATGATAGCGGATATACCCAAAAGATGTTTGAGAAAAACTTTAAAGAAGAGTTTGGACTGCACAGTGACGCTGGGGAGCCTACGATAGCTCCAGAGGATATGCTACTCCTCGACCTGTCCGATCCAGGAAATCCACATCGATACGACAGAGAAGCTTTTGAAAGTCTTATTGCGAATATACATGACGAATACGGATTCGGCGATTTAGTATCTGAAGAGGAAAATCAGCTTGGGAGAGGATTCGACATGGGTCCGCTAGAGTTAATGGATTTGACAACTATTGATTTTGACCATATCAATCAACTTCCTCTGCAGCAACAACAACACAGTCCAGGCCCCGAATATTTCCCAAGTCAGAACACAAGACCTCAGACTTCGGCGAAACCATTCTGGAACCTGGCAGAACCATTATCCGAGCTTTTTGACAGACTGGAAGCTAGGATTCGGGATCCTATATTGTTTCCAAGACAAGGAGAAAATACAGAGCTAATTTCTCGCTTTAAAAGTTTGTTATCAGACCTGTCAACTGCAGAGCATAGAGTTGGGTTATCGCGAAATGAGGATGGACTCAATGAGAACAACAACATGTATCCTAAATTATATAACCCGAGTGAAATATTTCCGGGAAGCAGGAGAAACAGCAAATTTCTTAAAAATTGGGATCCGGTGGAAACAGAGAGGTTGGTTGAAGAGTACAAGCAACTGGAAAACAGCGGTCCCAGTCATCTTTTCGATATGTTAGCTGCTGAAAGGGGGTTTGCTGAGGCGGATGCAATAGAAGTCGGGGAACTGCTGGCATCAGAAGCAATACGGGGACGCCGACCTAGAGGGACAAATAAGTTTTTGAATCAACCAACCCCAAATATGAAGAATACAGAGCAAGGACAGGCCAGAAGGACAAAGGAAGAGAAGTTGCATAAGGGTCAAGTAGAAATGATTGATGCGGCAAGAATCGAGTATGAGCGCTTGCAGAACGCCCAACGGGATGAACAGACGCAAGCTGAAGAATATGAGCAGTGGCTGATTGGAAGCAAGAAATTAAAAAAGGAGAGAGATACTTGAACATCTACGGCGTGTATATTCATATATTGGGTTAAAAAATAAGTTGCATGAACTCTGCCATCCTTCGTAGGTAGAAGCGAAGAGAGTACCGCCGGTTAAGCGACAGGTTACGTACCATAAGTTTAATGAGCAAGTTGAATAGTTGACGGGAACAATATTCAATTGTAGTGAGAAGGATGCTACGACATATAAAGACGGAAAGTAAGTATATGCGAGAAGCATGCGCGTACGCAGCGGGAGAGCGAAACCGAACCAAATATATTTATATTTTCCAGGTCCAAAACTAGGCTAAGCGAAAAAATAAAGAAAATCCCAAAAGAAATAAGAGGTCCGACAATAATTTGATACCAAGCCTAGCCTTATAATAAATGCCGTCATGCATTGTTATTTCACCATGTCTTAGTGTTAAAAAGACTGTCTTAAGCATATCTTGTCAAAGTTAGACTAAGATAAATTATGGATAGTAAAGTAAACTGGAAAGAAAGATATGCAAGTTGTTACGATCACATTGCCAGGTCTAATTAGTCTCGTTCTCAGACTTCACGAACAACACTTCTTTGGAGGTCCAACACGGCAACCCAAACTAAAACTTAGAGATGGTGAGATTTTCTTGGCCTGGAATTCATTTGAAGAGACTCGTCGCTAGTTTTCTCCATAGTGTGAGGGGAGTCTTCGCGTCCAGTATCTAGCTGTAGGGATAAGAGAGAAGAAGATTTGAGTGGTGTTGAAAAGAGAGGTAGAGATGGTGTGGGTGCATTTGCAGATACCAATACTGAATCCGTGAGAGGAGGGGTCGGAAGGGTAGCAGTAGGAAGAATCATAAGAGGGTTGGATGGAATTAGGTGAAAATTCTGATGTAGGAACAGAGGTGGGCTGGGAAGGGGACCTGGAAAGGCTGGTAGTCTTATGGATGGCTCTACAGGCTCTGGACGGTGGAAGGACTCAGTCGGAACCAATACAGGGTCATCACATTCTGGATTGTTGAACATTAGCATCCATTTTGGAGATTCCGTTTCATCTTCGTGGTCCCAATGCTTGTTGATAGGATCATCTCCGTAGGAATTAGGGCGTTTGGTGCTAAGACCTGGAGGATCCCGCCTAATTATTGTAGAGCCGGTCATATATTCCGTCAATTGGAAGTATTTCCCAGTTGGCCTGTGTTTGACGGATTTCGTCGTAGGATGCATTAAAACTGCTGCCACAAACTTGCCGCTTTCTCCTGTGATTTTTGGACTGTGTGAGACGTTACCACGGCGGTTGCTACCGAGGGGTATAAATTCTGTCCTGCAGCCGACCCGGATTTTACGCGCGCCGAGGTGTTCGTGGTGGTTGATGCTGGCCCGAAGAATTCCCAATGTATATACGCCCTGAGTAGGTTTGTCTATGGCCTCCATGGCTAACGCTGAGTACTCAGAATCACGTATATTGGGTCTCCCTGGAGATATATTAAGGTCTTGGATAGTCTGTCTAGCATGATAACGGTCAATATTGAAAGAAGTTAGCATTTTGAGGTGTTTCTCGTGAGTATTTGTAGATAATGTAGTTCGTTCTTGGGGTCGATAGGGTAGCTTTCACGTCGGGGACAGATTATGAGATTCTATTTGTACTAGTTGACATATGTTAATGCAGAAGAAAATAAATTTGGAACTGAAAGACCTAGACGGTCAATGGGGAACAGTATGTATAAGATACGTTTCAAATAAATTTAAGCTTCCTATCGAAGATCTACAGAACAACGTCAAACCGAGTTATGGTTGATGCATGCATGATCACACTAAGCCACGTGCTAAATATCACGATGGCTCAGTAACAAACGTAGGAAACGGTATCCGTTATAGCCCAATCAAAATAGTGTAGTGGCATATGCTGATATCGGTCAACTTTCCGCATATAGTACTAAACCAGAGTTATAATAGGATTCAAAAGATTATGTAATTAATTATCACGTAGACAATTATCTTTTGGCTCTGATATAATACTTTAAGGAGTGCCGAAACCGAAAGGAGAGCATCGCTACACTAATCTTCAGATTCAAATTCGCTGCTTCAAACTGCTAACCAATTCGTTGAGGTATAGATAGCACTACGAATCCGCCGGGAACATCAAGATCGCGCCTTGACACTGCTTGTCTCCTGCAAAAACCCAGTCACACAGTGGGGTGTAGCAAGTCCAAACTTGGTGTTTATACGTACACCTGAACCTCGAATATAGCATGCGACCCGTATTTCAAATTAAGTTAAGAATACTAGCTTAGTGTGCAAACCTGCTTCTACTGCCAATAGAATCGCATGTATAGCACACCGGCTGCCGTGATTAGAAGTCTATCAGCCGGTTTTAGCGACATGCAAGTTATCATTGAGTGTGAAATTGGTGGTCTTGATTCCATAACAGCAACTCAACCTGGGATTAGAATACTATTGATTTTTATGTTAGATATTTCCTAGCCGAAGGTCTTGCTTTGAAACTAATATCCCCTCTGTGACGATGATATATACTGAATTGCTTTAATTGAAGATAGCTTTTGGTAACTCCAGCGTTCAGACCCATTTAAATTTCCAAAAATCTCTGTTTGGCACGATTTCACCTTTCTGGGTAACAAATATTCTTTATCTGCACATATGTTCTTACCCTCTTCCGAGGGCCCAAGTCTGTCCATTTGCGAGCCCTTGAATCTTTATCATTGCATTGTTTACAATTTCGATGACCTCAGGATCCACACCTAGACCGTTCCATACAGGTTTCTTCGACGAGCCTGGGTCTCGGCCTAAAATGAATTTATGTTAGTAGTATATTCTAGTTTAGATAAATCCATGATCGCGGCTAAAAAATCAGAAAGGAGGCGGATACTAACTGGTGAGACCTTCATCATGAGGTACAGCTTCGACTTCTTCTTCATATGGGAAATGAATCTCGTGCTTGTAATAGAAGCCATACGAGTTGGCTTTGTAGTTTGATTCCTTGAATTGTTGCTTGACTGTGCTAGCGATTGCTTTTTGAACATCTTCTGATGTTACTGGCAAGGCAAACTTCACAACCAACCAACCTCTCTTTTTAGGTAATTCTTTTTCCTTTTCAGCAATAACATCTTTGATAGAGTAGGACATTGACTCTATAAACGTTGGTGTACCCCACACGCCTTCCGAGGTATACTCTACGGACGCCCAGATATTCTCGGTGTCCATAAAATCAAGGACAATCGATGGATTTTTGATATTGTAAATATCCTGAATTATGCCGGATTCGTCGTATTCGCCGGTAAACAGACAGAAGGTAGCGTTAGGGGATACATTGTAGAGTTTTGTAAGCTTAGCGAGCCACTTTTGTAAAAAAGAAAAGTTAGAATCATATAATGTGGGCGAATTAAGGCGATGAGATCTACACATACAAAGGCAGTAGGCGTTGGCTTATCGAAGCCCGGCCTCTTTACAGCCATGCCTAAATTGATCGGTTCCTCGAAACAGAATTCGTCGTCTGTTACAACACTGAAGCAACCCTTTTCCGCGTTGCTTTCGTCTTCGGTTTTGAAATAAAATTCCACATGGTCCTTCTCCCATGTTGTCTCAACTCGATGCTCGACTATTGGTTGACAGATTAGCAACAGAATATCAATTAAAACAGCTCATATAACCGATCTACATCGACAAGATCAGGAGTTTTGCAAGTACCTCCGCGATATTTGTAACTTTCCTTAAACGAAGGCTTATAGGTAGTCATTGGAGGTACATCTTTGGTGGGATGGCTACACCCTATAAAATTTAACAAATTAGCATCAAGTTTCTCTGGGTAGAAAAAAAATGTCTAACCGAGACATACACCCGTAGAATTCGAATGGTATTTTGATATGATCGGCTTCGTTTGGGTTGACGGTAAGACTAGCCCACACTGGGCTTTGGATTTGTGTTTGGTCGACACCGGAGACCTTGGGCGGGCATATGCAGAGGTGGAAGGTTTGGTGGTCCTTCGAATTATTGACCACCTGAATGCCGAACTCTGGAGGTGGTTGATAAAGCATTGTACTTGTTAAAAAATTTTACAAATAGAAGATACTAATTGAGAGTAGGTACTTGGAACGTGTTGGTCTGACGCGTACACATAGGTTTAATAGCGATATCCCGAGGATGACACGAAATCATGTGTGAACATGAAGAGACGCCTCTATTTATAGACTTTTCTCTCGCCTACGACCATCTGTTAAGATAGGCACGTTGATGCGTTGTATGGCTTATGCTAAGGTCGGAACCGTGACAAGTATCAAAAGAGGGGCAGATTCGAAATCAATTGTATCATTGATGAGTCTTACGCGTGAGGAGATTGTGACGACTATGCAGATGCTAGACCGCAAAAAGATGTTTTAGCCGATTACCACTGCATTCCAGAAGGTTGACAAGGGTAACGGCGTCGACACAACGCTAAAGTGAAGGATGATTGTTTCCAAAATACAACATATGCGTGCGACACGCGGATGTTATCTAGATATATGATCGATAAGGTTGGCTTGTAAGGTCTGAGTCAGACACACGGCTTATCAGATCCTGTGAAAAGCTCTTAGCGAAGAAACAAGATTTGTTCATTGTGGATATCCAAGAAATCTTCGGCGTCCGAGAGCGTTTGGCGATAGTACAAGATCTTCCAGCGGTGCATATCGATCATCGGGTGGTATTTATCCCTTGCCAACTCATTGGAGCTATATTCGAAACGCTGGAACTTTTCTAGTTCTTCAATCAGATCATACATACGGCTTTCGCCTTTTGATTGCTGTGTTTATGTCTCGAACCGGTGATTAGCGAACGACCGGTCTCTCCATTAAGACACTAACGAGATAATTATTTAAATATAAGATCTCACCAATCCGAGCAGGACAGCCCGTGCGGGTACCATATTTCGCTCTCGAAATGCGGAGTATATAGTGAACCACTGGTGTATATACTCGATGTCCTTGATGTGATGGACGATATCAATCCCGTCGTGAATGGAATTGTCGGGAATATTGGTATTCCATACTTCGTTGACACCTAGTCCCTGGGTGTCGAGTTGAGAGGTAATATGTTGGCCGCGAAGGCGCCGTCTGCGAAGGACTTCCTTGAGATGGCGGAGAGAGTTCATGATAGTACTTGGCTTCCGTTAACCTAAGGTTCGAGAATGCAGGTAATAGCAAATTTGCTTTGAGGCTTGGAAATAAGGTGGGTAGAGGTCTGTATCGATGATGGATAGGAAGGTAACAAAAGGGAGAGATATTTGGAAGTTCTGTAAGCCAAAGCATGGTCTCAGGAGAATCCTGGTGGAAGACTTGATACAGTTTGACTTGTCAATCAAACTCCCCCGACGGCTGCCAAAATCAACCTTGGAACGACCGAGATCCCGCATGTGCAACTACACTATCGCCATCTCGGATCAATAGATCATTGGATGGTCAATTGAGCAGCATCGTCTCGCTGTGCGACTAGGTTGGTAACCGGGCACGCAGAAATGACACCGGAGAATGCCATCATATATCATCAAAAACACTAAAGCAACAGGTTCCACTACTTCCCAGGCCAGTTCCCATCTCCTCTGCTCTATCCGTCATCTATCTGCAGTTGCACGAAAACCAGCGAAGCTTGCATTATCAATCTGCCTTCAGCCTTCGACCCTTCGGATTAAATTTGGCAATGATAAAAGCTATCGAATCTGATAACAATGGGACGGACATATGCTCTGGCTTGTCCGAAGAAAGAGGTACGAAATTTGACTCCACCGTAGGAGTTCAAGAGTCTAGTACTGAGACCACAGTAACAGGAACTCAAAAAAAGTCTCAACCGTCTCATTTCAGCTATACAGGCCTTTCGGACAACGCTTCAGAAGACCAAAGAATATTTTACACAAACAGTATACCCTACTCCACGAGGAGAGCAGAGCACCTACCACCAGATGGTCTTCCAGACTGTGATTCAACCACGAGAAACTCTCACACTTCTGGCACACAGATACTAATTCTGAATACAGACTCTCGCTCTCCAAACTCAAGACCGTGTAACCGCGCAAGCATCCAATCTACTCCAATATTTCCGTCTCACTCATAGCAACATAACTACTAAAACTTGGGATGACGAAGAGCTTCTTCAACTGTCCAATGCTCTCAAAACCCAGGTCGATATGTGCAATGAGGAGACTAAAGCCATGCTAGCCGAGATGGGTACCAGGTTTACCATCCAGGTTGAGATTTACGATGACGACGACGAAGATGACAATGGCAATGACAATGAGAATGAGAATGAGAATGCTCCAGAGGATGGTTTGGAGCATTCAGAAGGGTCCGCTTTGGTGGTTAGTGGACCAGAGACTCAAAATAGGGGACTGATGCGCCGCGTGACTGAGATGCGAGTCAATAGCTTTACTACAGAATACAGAGTACAAGGGCCTCTATAAAGACTGATATTATACAACTTTGTTGAATAGGAGGGAAGACCCTTGAATGGTCGCCTGAGACTTCTTAATGATAGCCGCAAAAATATCACTGAAGTTCAAGCTTACCGCAACGATAGCTCAAATAATAGGAAAATTTACCGTCTTTCTAGAATTTACGACTCTCGTCTAGTTTCGTAAGGCGTAGCTCTACTAGTGATTGTGGGATGCAGGCCCTAGATCATGTTGGCCCATCTAAACTGATACTCCAAGTTTGATACCGTATCCTTATAACACTTCAACGTAGGCTTATGCCATTAGAGAGAGGCGTTCTGAAAGTGCCACCACTATATAATGATAATAGCTCTATTAGAGAATCTTCTTGACGTACTCTGATCAAATCAATCTATTCAACCATCACGAAAGTTTTCCTTTCAACTCTCACTTCCTCACATCATCCTATCCCTTCAAGTGAGAGAGTCTGAGCTATAAGTTCTCCGCTTTGCAAGTTCAACTTCAATACTCAGTATCTAATTAATAGGTAATCTCCACTACATAGATCAGTGGTCTCTTGCTGATAACCTAGGCTACATTTGCAGCAAAATGCCGCGATCCAATCAGGCGGCACGTAGGAGAGCCAGGAAAAAAGAGCGAAAAAACTTAGAGCGGTTGCTCGAAATAAGCGACTCGGTTGCAAATGTCGCCGGGGAGTGCATTGGTGAGTTAGAACGGAATCGAAGATAACGGGTGTGATTATTCGGGAACCAACGTTTGGCGTGATAGAGCAAACCAAAGTGCCAGAAGAGTCTATCCGACCTTCCCCCGCGTCGCAGATGAAGGTTGGCAGTCAGACTATATTTGCTCCCCTCGGAAACATCGACTCTCTGTTATCAAGTCTGGGTGTTGGCAATTCGAATTCAACAGCAACCACATCAAATGAAACTGCCGGCCATATCGACTATACATCTACTTCATCTTCTAGGTTCTATGATTTCTCTCTTCACGCCAGCACTATCCTTCAGCACCTCTCCTCTTCGAATACAAAGTCCTGGCTTCCCAAGATGTTCACATTTGGTGGAGCGAACTCATCTGGGTCCCAGTCTTCGCTAAACGGCTCCTTCCTGCCCGAAATTACAGACGAGCAAGTCGAAATGCTCACGAAGATTCTAAATGAAGAAATATCTCGTGAGAACCCACAAAGCAAAGATTCCCCCGAGCTTGTCGATAAAATTATGAGGTCCGCAAAGAGGACTTATGAATCCTACAAAGATCAGATGGAAGTCAAAAAAGCTTCTGATGGAACATCCTCTCGACAGAAAACTACAGCAAGTTCTTCGAAATTACATCAAAATCCACTCACTACTTCCAAGAATAGCGCACAAACCTCCACCCCAGGCACAAGCGCTCAGCCCAATACTCAAACCAAAACTACGAAAATCACGGGGTTTATCGCGCCAAAAACTTATG
Organism: Dactylellina sp. 'tibetensis'; assembly: GCA_036971435.1. Taxonomy (NCBI): domain Eukaryota; kingdom Fungi; phylum Ascomycota; class Orbiliomycetes; order Orbiliales; family Orbiliaceae; genus Dactylellina; species Dactylellina sp. 'tibetensis'. Next base: position 314,381 of record JAKDFA010000013.1, read on the forward strand.
CTCCAACCTACACCCAGCGAGCCAGTGATCCTTCTGACGATGAAATCATCTTCCGGCCAGATGTTTTCCCCTGCCCCAATATTACGCCGTATTTTCCAGGGTTGGCAACGCCATTTCCTATAGAAGCGTTGCAGGCCTTCAACCAAGAAGAAGCTCTCACGGATTGGACAGCTTCCTCTCATTTTTTCATCACAACTATTCTGAACGAGCTCTATATCGCGGGCAAACAGCTTATCGTTTGGGTTGACGACTCAAAACTATGCTGGGGCACTTTGGATGATTCCCAAGTTACTGTTCCAGAGCTTGCAACATTGAAGCGTGCTTGGCCTAGATCCCATACGCACAAGGATGAGGACCCCGCCTCAGAAAATGGGGATAGCCATTCTTGTAAGTTGTGTATTGAAGAGATGGATCACCGCGACCTGGAAGACTTTGCCATGACCCTGGGATTCCAATCTATCGTCAGGCCGAGAGGCTATAAAGTCAAAATGAAGAAAAGAAAAGCCAAGACAGCTCTATCAGCCGATGCTACTGCAATCGCTGCTATTACAAGTATAGGGAAAGGATCTGAGAAATCAGTATTCAGCGATGCAGAAAGGTTGCGAGCAGCTGCATTGAAACTTCAGCAAGATGCACGAAACCTCGCACTTACAGTTCAAAAAGCTACCTTGAACGCCATCACAGCTAAGAACGCCATCGGAAAGGCGGCCAAAGAAAGGTTGCCAAAAGTCCTGAACGATAGAGAACAACTCCAACAAGCTGAGAAGCTCAATCAAGCAGTAGCAAATTTGAAAGAAGAAGTAAACATTGTTACAGCAGAAGCACTGAAGAGTGCCGGGCTTGTACCACTGTCGATGTTAGGAGACGGCGGGACGACTATTAGCGATTCCAGCTCTCCTGCTATTGATATCAAGTCGCCAGCCCCACGCCGTACAGTGACCGCCAAAACCGAAGACGGTGTTGTCCTCGAATTTGACATCGATGCAGAGAGCGTTAAACCCAAGACTGTTCCAGAGACAGCAAAGGAACGAGAGGCAATCGCAAAATACCTCAAGCCACCTGCATTTGTTAGCTTCCAGCCGTCACCAGGGGCACCTGAACGACAAATAACATTGGCTGAGGCTGCATCCATCTTTCGAGAAGAGATGGATATGGAAAACGACTCTCCCATCTCAAAAACCGCTGTTGTTAATTCTAATACAGACATCCCATCGTTCAAAAGTGGAGGAGCAGCTCACGAAAAGTTGAGAGAAAAGCTACTTGCAACTGCTAGCCCACACGCGGAGGCCGGATTCTCGAAAAGTCCACAAGATGCAGATGGACCCCAGGGGATCCGTTCCCCGCCGCCAAAGAAGAAGCACGGCGGAACCCCCACTGAGGTTTACGACAGACTTCGTAACCAGCGATTAGCCTTATCGCTGGGTATCGCAAAATTCGTGATTGATGCAATTACCAATGGGAAGCGTCCTTTCTTCGACGTCAGTATGGACGGACGAATCGAGATGGGATGGGATGGTGAAATCTTCCCCATTCGGGCCCAAGCGGAAAGCTGTCTATCTGATCGTAACACGACCACGCCGAATTACAGCCTTCCGAATCCAAACCAGGGCAGATTTGATAAGAATAAGGCCCAAGGCGAAAAATTGTACGAATCCAAAAAAGAGATAATGATGTGCACGGCACCTCTAGTCAAAATTAGAGATATTAGCTACGAAGGAGGCGTTAAGCGAGATGTGGAGCTACCCAGCGTGGTTGCTTATCGAAACATTTTTCGAGATGTGGAAATGGAGGATACGGAAGACTGTGACTTGTTCGCCTCAAAAGAAGACAAATCAGGGAAAACTGTACAATTTGGTAGCGAGGGATATAGAATTCTACCGACTGAGTATTCGGAAAGTGTCTATGGGGACGTTGAAGAGTTGGCGGCCGGTTTTGTTACGGCTCTTGATGTCTATGACGAAGCGCGAGCTGTGTTGACGAACAGGAAAAGGGAGGCAGCTATCAGAGATGCGCTGGAGATGGAAGATGGCGGTAGAGGCGGACCAATATTTTCTAACGCTGCTAAATCACAAAAGGCTACACCTAAAAGTGCGAAAGTTGAACAGGGAAACAAAAAGAAGGTAGCCAATGTGGAGAGCGTAGCATCCACCAGCGCAGGTACCGTGCCAGCGTCAGAGACGGATATTCTCGCCAATTTGACGGATGCTCTGAGTTACCAGAAAGAAGAAGTGCTGAAGCTAATGAAGGAGCTTCCGTCCGCCAAAACGGCCGAGAAGATGGGCTTCGATGCACATTTCAAAGAGATGAATAAATGCTTGAAGGGTATCCAGAAGAATTTTGAGGACGCGAAGGTGGTTGTTCGAAAGACCTTGAAGGAGAATCCAGTCACGCAGAAGAAATGATTATTTACAGTACAAGATGTATTTTAGACACTGCTTCTGTGCCATAGTCTTGTCGCTCCAAAGGAGAGGTGTTTTATAATTCGTCAAAACAGTAGTCATTAAGATAAATAATCATAGCGAAAGAATAAAAAGAGATGTACTATTATTTCTCTTTATTTTGTTCCACCTCAAGTAAATGAAATCATCATTACTTTCGTCCACAACTCCGATCTTGTGATATCGTTTGCATAGGGGTATCTAAACTGGAATAGCCTTAACGGTAACTGGTCCTTCTCCGCCCCAATTTGCCCAATTCGTTCCATCGTACCCCATAAACAAAGAAAAGTTGAACCCATATGTTCCGAACTGAGTAAACTTCCCATCCGACTTACAAGAGATCACATCATCCGCATCTGTAATACTACAGATAATAGGCGCTAATTCATATCCGGCATAGATGAAACTAGTATCCGCCCCGTTATCGAAGGTACCAGCTTGTCCGTACCCATTGGCGTATAAAGAACTGTCAGACGGCGAGAGGAACCAGACCGTGGCTGCGGATTTGTCAAATGTGAACTCGGGAGTGTTGGCGCCCGCACGGTTACCAACGGCGGCATAGGCACCCGGATAGTAGTCTTGTACTTGTAAGAGGAACGATCGCGCGGTAGCAGTGGCGATGATGTTTGTGGTGGTTTCGGTGGCGGTTGTGGTCTTGTATTCAAAGATTGTGGTTGATGGGGTCGCGACGGTGATTGTGCTACGAGTCACACCGATGCACGAGCAAGCGGACTCATAGCGAACTGAACCACTACACGGGGAAGCGTAGGCGGGGATACCAGTGGGGATTTTGGTTTGCTGGCGCTTTTTCAGCGTATTTACTGCCTCGGACGGTCGGATAACAGTCTGGGTTAGTATTGTCTCCGTGGTCGAGACGGTAAGGGTGACCGTTTCCCTAATTGTTCTGCCCAGGTGTCAGTTAGATAATTATTAGTGTAAGCCATTTGACAGAACATACGAGGTAGCTGGTGTTACTGTGGCCAGAAAATAGGAGGCACAGTCAGCCGTGCCCAGTCTAGTTGGGAAGGCAGAAGCACGGATGGCTACAATACACAGAGTTAGTACGCAGACATTACTATAATTACAAAATTTGAATGGAAGTCGGGCATACCTCGAAGACAATTGTCGGCAGCGCATTTGCTCAAAGTCGAGGCAGCGGCTGCTGTAGACACGAAGAGAAAGACACTAGGATACCGCATTTTAGAGTAGTTACACAAAATTAATGTAGCAAATATATTTGAGATTCTCGTAATAAATTGGTCGACCCAGCTGGGCAAGAAAGCCACGATAACCTTACAAGGAAAGTCTTCTATTTATGTCATCGCAAAAGCGCGCTCAAGGACAAGATTCTCAAGATGAAGGGTTGAAATTAGATTTGGTTCAATCACGTTCAGCCGCACAAGCCAAGGTCCGACCCATTGGACTCCGGACGTAAATACTACCATTTTTTGATGAAAATTAACTTAGAAGAGAGCGCTAGACCCGGGGGAGTGCTCAAATGAGGGGACGATGAGCCGAAAAAGCTGCCTATACCTCCGCTGTTTGATGGCATACAGTCTATGTAGGCCCAGAATTCTCCAAATGTAATTTCGTGTTGCATGAATCGAGGGAAGTGGTGCAGAACTAGGGTCCACCTCTAACTAGTCGACATGGGAACAGTGGCACCAAGCTAAGCGATATGGCTAGCAGACAGCATCGACGCGCATCCGGCCAATCAGCGATAGGTAGGTGTGGAGACAGATGCAGCAAACCCAGCATTCTAACCAAAAGCTTGTAAATACGGGCTTTCGTATCTTCAACCAGTGCCCGAGTGCGATTTCAGCCCTTTGTGGAGTTAGGGACAAAACTGTGTCGTGCTCCGATCCTATCCATCCGGCAGTCATTAGTCATGTCGCCATGACCTGACTTTGAATGCCCGGCGTTGGTTATCGCTTTAGCCTATGCATATATGAACAGTTCTATACGCATTATCAGTTTTGTGAGAGAATTGGCTAGATTTACTCTAGCTATCTGTGTCCAAGTGGGAGAAAATGTTGTGCAAATTCGTGCGTGTTAGGGGCAAACCTGTGATCCCCAATGGTCTTCTATTAACATGTTTGTTCTTCAGCCCCGAACTCCAGTCTATTTTTTCCTGCTCCCGGTCGTGTAGTTGAAGATACCGTATCGATGTAGAGGTTTCCGTATGATCTTATAGAATCTCGTTCTACATTCTCTAGTGAAGCCTCGTCTTCCAAGGAGCAGCTCTTCTCAAACAACACAAAGTACTTGAAAATACCGCATGCTTGTCACCTTTCTGGTTCGGACTACTCACTCTAACCCCAACTACTAAATCATAGCTAATGGTAGATATAATGTTGCGGGCCGATAAATTTATTCGTGCTCGCACGAGTAAGGCTTTTGAGACACCTGGCTCCACCTAGCGCACCTTAACCATAGAAAATCTAGTCAGATTCAGAGTATACAATTACTCTTATGTAGAAATAAATTCGTTTCAACCTTATTTGTATGCAACATAAAAGACAAGAGTCGACCCGTTTCAAATTGGTTTGAAATCTCTTGGTTGAATGACTGGAATGTATAATTAAAACCAATTCCTGTCATATTTCTGTACTTCTGAATCTTCAAGTTAATGTTAGATCCGATGAAGTTAATCTCTACTAATCTTTGGAAATTGTGACGACTGGATATCTGCAGCGAATGTTAGCATCATGTTTGGTTCAAAATCGTCCCCTCGAGGCCGCCGTGAAGCCCCACCGCCAGCCTGGAACCAAAGCTTTGCTCAAAATTGGGCATTGGCATACCGGTCATTTGACTGGGATGCGTTCTTGAAAATTTACGACACTGACTGTGTACCCCACGATAAATCCAGGGGTCTCCTTGCAGGCATTGATATCAAAGATCCTAGTGTCAGCTGGATATACAATCTTTGCGATGTAGAGCCGATTGACCCACCACGGAAACTAAATATCTACACGCTGTTAAGGTGTCCACTCCATGCGTATCTGCAAATATTTGTCTTCAACTTTTTACCGATCGCGACAATGAGGCCAGGTAGCGACAGAACAGTCAAAAAGGAATTCACACACACGATGGTATGAACAGGCTGCCATTTCAAAAGTCCCTTCTCAATCTAGTCGCTAATATTCTCGAGTTTTATTCTCAGGTTTACCAGATCAAATGCATCCAAAAGGCTTTATACAACCACCGACAGTCAATCATTTTGGATCGCGAAAAAAGGCTCTCGGTAGAGGAAGATGCGAAAAAGAAAGATGTCAGCGACTATATCGACCGTGTCATGCAACAACTCGACATCATGCGGTCATTTTTTGCCAATTTGGAACCGGGACCTCTGTTTAAAGAAGGTGAAATAGGCAAGTACTCAAGGCCAAAATACGCGTGGCAGCAGACCAAGTTAGGGTGGCCATTACTGCTCGGCGTGGAAAGATTCATGTTTGACCTATTTCCCTTTTTCGGGTTGGTGAAGCTGCCGGTAGACTTTACTATAGACGGGGATAAACGGCCTAAGACTTTTCATGATGTGAAAAAATTGGATAACGGCAAGATGAAAGTCGATCTATGTCTCAAAGCTCCTGTTACGATTTACTAACAGTAGTTTCCAATCCTTGGAAGTATAATCCCGTATCTAGATCTCCCTAGTAAGGGAGGACTCGGATCGTGAAATTAAGCCTCCCTATCTGATGTAGACACATTGGGACTTGAACTGTACAATGATAGAGATTCTTTCGGTACCTACAACAGATAGATACGATATTTTGTCGAAATTGAAATAGCCCACTGCACAGTCGTCTTGTTCTATACGAGATAGAACATCCTAAGATATATAAGGCAGGTGTGACTAAGTCTGAAACATAGATGTCGTTACCCTCTGTCAAATCGACAGCTTAAAATGTCTGGTAATTTAACCTTGAATATGTGAACTTGGGAGTTACAAATATAATCTTCTAGTCGTGAAATGGGTATTGAAACGGATAAACGGCTGTCGACCGATCATCTAGAACATCTGAAATACTTCAGACTAAATAAGAACAACTATCCTCCCAAAAATTCGCTAACACCAGAGTTTGAAATGCGGAAAATGATAGGTGACAATGGAAAAGCTAATTTTTAGTTCGGTTTCTTGAAAATCGAGGGTCTTCTTTACATGGAGAGGGTATTGAAAATATTACAGGCTATTAGTATTGGTGAAGCCGTCGACTAGCGGTATGGTAGAGAGCCGGAGCCGCAAATGTGATGTCTGGCTATGGCACGGACCTTGGGTGGATGAGCGAATGCAAGGGTTTCCCTTCGACGACACACACAAGCGAACGCGAATATGGCCAAGAGATTCCCTCAATGTCTCTCGAGTATATACATATAAAGGAGCCCAGACTAGCCCTTCCTTCTGCTAAACGAGCAGTTCAGCAGTATACTCTCTAATATATAATCTTACAAAAGCTTCATCGAGGAGCTGTTTACTTTTCTTTCTTTCGGCTCAAAGACTCCAATGTATGTTTGGCCTAATTCCGATACATACACTAGGCGTTTGGTATTAAAATCCAGTTTGAACACGCATGCAGTCTAACAAGCTCTAATTAAAGGGCATTACATGCCTGTCTGGGAGTTCTTCTTCAATAATGGCAACTACACAAATGGACAACTTGTGTGCCACGATGGTGGGCTTTCGAGGCCACGCCCCCCGTGTTAGTGGCATGGCTAGACTTTTCGAACAGCAGACACATATTTCTGATCAGCTTTTTGCCCCTCGCAGGTTTTCCGAAAAAGAACTTCGAAATCTCAGAGGAATTGATATATTTCATTTCCAAACCCCAGAGCCATGCAAGTCACATCGAGCGGACCATCAGGGCTCAAGGGGGACGACCACAAACGTTTCCGCGCAAACCTCTCTTAGTGACGCAAGTATTGCTTCTCAAAAAGCGCCCCCGATTATCGCACCAAGCAATGGATGGCAGTCTGCACCCGCCAACATCATTAAAGCCGAGGATTGTAGGGCCCACAGGGCTTTAAGGCGTGATTTCGCCAAGCTAGAGGTGGAAATGGGCGATTATGGGCTCTTTACTGACCTGCATAGACTTCGTACATGTGTAAGCTTGTCCTTAAGTGTTTTTAGTAGTTCCATAAGTACTTTGTATTAATACTTGACACAATAACAGCGCCAAGAGCTTCTTTATATGCTTAAGAAGCTAGAGCATGCGTTCGAAAAACTGGACCAGGCACAGAATAAATTAATTTCAGCTGCAGAACGACAATATCTTAAACCTGCTATTCTCCGGTGCCGTGCCCACATAAATAACATAACTCACCGCATCGAGGATCTTATGCCGAATTCAATTACTGTCTCTGAAAATTGAAGCGATGGCTGCGATGACCTTACATTATTTTATGAGAAACGTTCAAACCTTCTCTCTACGTCCCACGTGTACCTGTGGCTCTATCAATCAATCAGGGGTATTAGCGAGTTGAGGTTAGCCATTATGGGGCTGGTTGTCCTGTTCTTTTATTCGGGTGTCGTACCAAAGCCGTAAAAAGGGATAAAACTAATCATATATCGAAGAAATATAGTTGTTTTTGTGGAAAGAAAAGTTTCGCAATCTCTATAGGGCTACAAGCATGTATATATGAGGAATAAGTGTCAACTTCTCCCTTCGCCTACAGTTATAATTTGTGAAGGAGCAGTATCCAGCTAGCATGTGATGAAAACTTAGGGAGCTGTTTTCAAATGCTCATCAATATTAATGTGCTGAGGAGCCGGCTAGGTTTCAAGTGAGAACTCTTTGCCACGTAGCTACAATATCTTGCTTTGTAGTTTAGAAAGTTGACATACCGTCTAAATAACTATTTAGCTCTCTTTTCTTATAGACTTCTATATTTTCTCCAGTAATTTGAATCACCGAACCTATCTTCACGTAAACCTTAAAATATTTGCCCCATCTTGAGTTTCAGCAACCTTGCTCCACAATCAAATCATCAACAGATACGAATCTAGAATTGGTAAGCCCCAATATTATCTCACAGAAGGTACTTTAAACTAATGACAGGTTGTTTCCACTGAAAACTAGGGAGAAAATGGACGCCGCTAGGAAGGAGATTGTCTTGAATACACACCGTCCATGTGCTGGATCAGCACCAGGCAAACTTCTTCGTAAACGTCATGAGAATATCTTAAAAGAAAATTTCCCTCAGGAAAAGAATCCGCAATCTGGCGCATTGCCTCCAGCTCCACCGATGCCCAAGCTAAGGCACGTGTTTCACCACCGTCAGATGGAGACTACTATGACGCCGGAATCCTTACGCCTCCGAGACCGACAGCATCTGGCCATGTTGGCTGCCGGCCAAGTTCCTCCCCCGCAACAAACTTGGCTTCAGCATCGCCCAGGCTCCCCAGAGCCGCCGGTCATTCTCCCTTACCATTTAATGCGTGGCCAAATTATGGATCTCGCAGAAAAGGCTCTAAAAAAGGGCTTCCGCCAGCCACTTAACTACCATTACGACCAAGCGAGCAACGGGTACGACAACTGGAATATCGAGAGGGAACTCGTCCGCTATCGATACCCTGGTCGTGTCGGGCCCGCAGATTCTGATGACCCTACTCAAGTTGCCACAAACAACGAGGGGTTGGCGAAGTATCAGATGTGGTATCGCGTTTGGGTTGGAATAAAGGACGGTTATCTGGTTGAGTCCTGGTTGCCCGATATTCGAAATCTGCTATTACACGTATGACATCTGATATTATTACGGTACTTCTGAAGGTTATTGTTGCTAATTTTTGGCCTGTCATTTCGTGGAATAGAAGGATATGACCTATCGTCTTATACAGTTCATCCGTGACGAGATCAACCACCTCAATTTGGAAATAAATCGCACAAGGATATACACCGCCAAGCAAATAGAGATGCTTCAATATGGGATTAAAGAAAGAACGACTTGGATTGAAGACATGGAAGGGTGTATTTCTCATATGCGAACTTTCCAGATGCTACTCAATGACCTTCCAGAGGACGCTATGATGGGCAAGAAATATTTTAACAACTTTAAACCGGACGTTCGTGATGGTGATGAGGACGAATCTGACGACGATGGCATGCACACGTGAAAACACTTCGAGGAGGAGGGTCGCATTATTATCAAAAAGTCTTATGCTTAGTTTCGTCTAGTCTGAATGAATACAAGCCTGTTCAAATGCATAAAAATAGTGTATCCGTATTCTACCCAGAGTGTGTGCATGTTTATGTACTATTGCGTAAATCCTCCCCCTTGAATATTAGTTTTTCTCGTATTTGATAAAGGGACCATTTAGGTAGTTGGATGTGACTGGTTCTTATATTCTAATTTTAAGGGCACGGAGTATTGGTACCCAAAAGTGGTTTGGTCTGGGTGCCAGACTACAGCAGAATTTTGGCTATAATATTTATTATTTGGCAACGGTCGACTTCCTCCCCACTCCACCATACTTTCCTGCAACGTTTCCATCAAAACCTCTCCTTGAACGTCAAGAACGCCCCAAAGAAAGAAATATTCAAAGACCGATTCTAAAAATGTCTACTCACACGCATAAGCCTCGTCTCTCCATTAGTGGTTTGGTCCCACCTCAGCAACCATCTACCCCTGCTGGGTCGGATAGAGGTCCTTCCCCAGTCATTCCAGACAAAGGCGATAGCTATGGTCTCCCTCCCAGCGAATCCGAAAAACTGATCTCACGTCTTCACGACCTCCGTCTCACAGTCGGCCTCATCGAAAACTTTCAAAGCGAGGAGAATGATTTCCAATCGAACTACCACGATGCCTCTAAGGTTCTAACAGGATTGACGAACGATGTCACGAGAATCCACAACCTCATCGGAAAATCAATTGTCGATTACGCCAAGCACACGGAGACCATGGGGGTCGTCAAAAAGGAGGTTTTGGAAGAGTTTGTAGGTCCACCTGTTCCAATGCACAGGTATCTCCAGTCATTGCTAAACAGAGTTTTAGGTTGCTCGCTATAACTCTCTTTTGTCTGTTCTTCTCGAAGTTCCTTCGCATATCAAGTTCGGTATTAAGACTTCGGTCTTGAGTTTCATCCCATCCGGTGAAGCCAATGCATACCGCAAGGACTTTGAGAGGAAACTGAGCAAGTGTGACGAGCTCCGCGCCACTATCGAGAAGAAGATTGGTTATCTCGAAGACTGCATTGAAAAAGAACGAACCGTTGCACACGACGATTCTAGGGTTCCAACTAGAACCTTTCTTGATCCTAAAGATTATGATACGCGCCGACAGCGTTTCCATACTACAAGGAACTAGAACATCGTGTTACTTTTTATTTTCCCATTCTTTCTAACTGTATCCTAAGAGAATTATTACCTGCTTGCGTCGCAAAAGAACCTCGCTATCCTCCATCCGAGCCCTCGGTGGATGATTGGGGTTATGTATACTAAAAATAATTGACGCGATCTCGAAACTCAGCTAAAAATTAGCCTCGAACACAACACAATCTAGAGCATTTTTCTCACCTGAAATATAAACAATGTAATAAAATCTCAATAAAATCTTCATAAAATCTTATAAATCGGTCTTAAATAAAAGCTAGGTTCTTATTGATTTCTTGGTATTGAGGTTATTATTAATGCTATTTATCTTATTATTTAGATCTGGTCTTGTTGAGATCCGAAAAGCTTCGTATTGGATTTTCTCTCTCTAAGTTTCGACCCTAGGGGTGGTCGTTCTAACCCGCCATAGACTAGACCTATACGTGCGAGCTAGCTGGGTTGGTTGCTACCAGTTGGGCTTCAAGGTTTCTGCGCTGTGTGAAGGCAAGAGCGAAAGGGCATCCAAATTAGCCTCGAGACCAGCATGAGAGCTGCACAGTATAGCTGCTTCTTTAGTTAGAAGATTCTGGTATAAGTAGAATTGGATACTGTTATATGCAACGCAGAGTGACAGCAGATGTCCTAGAGCTTGCTGCCATCTTCTGTTTGCAGGATAGCGCGGCCTAGCAGCCTTATTGTTCCACATATGATATGTTTAGCCTTACATTGCATCGCATTGCATTGAGAGCCTTGGAGAGTGCCTGATGCACAAGGCTAGCTTCGGCACAAGATCAGTCTAGTTGCGCTATGGACACCGCCACTTTGCGTGTTCTTATGAAATTATTGGTCGCCCTGATGCTTCTCTGGATTGATTTGTTGACCATCTTTTCATGCTCTGTACTTGGTGCTCGCCCTTAAAGCTGGGGGTTCCGTGATATAATGTGGATTCACCACTGCCTTGAACACCCTGAACGCTATTAGACCCTACGTGCAATAGTATATCGTATCTTTCTATTTCCTTAAATCATAAAATTTAAAAATTCACGGACCATCAACCGAAAAATGCAGATACTGTGGTGTCCTGAAATTTTGATGCTACTGGGACCTGGACTTCTGTACACTCTCTTATCGCTTCTATTCCCTCCGCCCGTTCTACTAAACCACAATGGAGGTTTCAGCAGAGAGCAATCGATATTCCTCCGACTTCATATACAGGTACTGTTGCTAACCCTCCAAAGCTCCCTTATACTCCAATAAATATCATAGCCACATTGGCTTTTGTGCAAGGCCTGATATATGGAAACAATACCCTACTTTCCAATACAGCAATTATTATTTCTTCGCCATACCAGTTCTCTATAATAGTACATTTCGGTTTCGAACTTCTGACTTCCTTTTAAACGTAGATATCACAATATATACCAATATCTAAGCAAAACGATACCTTTCAGTTAATTTCAATTTTATCGTTCATCTTACTCGTCTGCGGCGGCGCCAATGCGTACCGGAAGAATTTAGAGGCAAACGATATAGCCCGAGCAAGATTTGCCAGATTATCAGTTCTCCTCACTGGCCTAGCAATGTACCTGTCTTCGTCTAAAGAAGAGCTTTGTCTGTGGTTTCTTCCTCAGGGGATTTTAATGGCGTTCTTCCTTGCTGTCCTACCCTGCCATCAGTCGACCAAACAATGGCTTACCTTACGGGGTTCTCACTCTTCGGATGAAAAGGACTTGAAGGCTGAATTAGACAGCTAACCGGAATTCTGGAGTCCAAATTTCTTATACGTTTCCCATAAATGTAGAAGCGGTTGCACTTATGGGCTTCTACTTCACAGTCAGCTTTTAGTTCTTAGAGAGATTTTCAGCAAGGTTAGTTTCGGAGACCGTTGTGTCGTAACAGTCTTGTAACTAGTATTGTGTTGGCTGAACTATCGTTGGGCGGTTGCCACTGCCACGAAGCTACCATCAATACTGCTGCTTCTGTTGCCGCTGTGGCCTATAGGGCCCTTTGGGGAAATCTCACTGTTAGAGCTCTGGTTTTAAAGTTAGAAAGGCCTCCAATAGTTTTATTAATTGACGACTACCTGTCTTACTTCCTGCAGCGTTTTCTGTACCCCCACCCCACTAGCACCAATGCAATGGCGGGTCATAATTCAAGTATCTCCAATACCTCTCGAAGCGCAAGTGTCTTTGTGGGCTGTGCAATCATCGAAGGCTGATGGTTTTTTAAAACGGCTGTTCGATCACGATCGACGGCTGTTCGAGGCGCGAGTTATGTAACTTGTACATGGCGGCATATTGGTGCTTAGACTACCTTATCACCGATTTGCTGCCACGGTCCAAGGCTAGAAGTTTTGGACAGGCCAGCGCATGATTCATTGCTGCCAAAATAGCAATGCAGGCTTCCTATAGATGCATCACGATATCGATAAAATATATCTATGGATAGATAGCGCCAGATCCCAATTTGACAGCCTGCCGGATACATTGTAAAAACCACCAACGGTAACAGCCTTGCGTTCCTACAATATTCGATTAAGACTTACTTCTTATTATCGAAGTTTCACCCAGGTGCACCCAATGCGAACATCTCAAGGCATTCGTTTTTCATGTGCTTTGGGTGTTTTAGCCTAGGATTCTATAGCATCATTTTTTGCTTGGATTGCTAGCTATACGATATGCGATTTATCCTAGGTACGAATGACCTATACTACCTATATTAAAATATATGCCTCTCTGCTCTGCATGGAGTTTAACTATGTCTATGATCATTATGTTTTCAGTAGCAGATATTACGATACAGGTACAAGAACGGAGGGTACAAGAATGAAAGGGATACTCGCAGATTCAGATCTAATCGGCACAAATTGCATTGCAACCACAATATAAACCATGGTACCATGAGGCCACCGGGGGCCAAACCCCAAGTGCTAGGCTTTCTACCGCTTAGCTAGCCTTCATAGTTCAGCGTGTTCTTGAGGAGATGTTACCTAGAGAGATTGCGAGCGTTTCAAGCGTGAATAGACAAGTCTTCGCGCCCGGCGCCCAAAAGCAGCTTCAAAGGACCCGTCGATTGATTAATTCATCCAGGCGAGACGCCTAGGTGCCAGCACGAGTAAAGACGATACTGTCGTCTTCGATAGTTTCAGTATTAACTTTGGACAGTCGTACAGGCGTTATCACCAGAATTTGTAGGTAGCCATTCAATTGATCAATTCCTCCTCACCTGAAACTGAACATCCAGTTTACTGCACCGCCTGAATCTAGAGTACAGCAGCCCCACACAGCCACCTTCATGGAAGCCTGCGTAATTGGTAATACAAGAAGAATAAACCAAGGCCTGGTCCTCGTGTGCTCAGACGTAGTGTCTAGATTGACTTTTCTTGATTGGTCGACAATATCGATGGAATTTTGCACGGACCATTTGGTCGCCAAGATAGCGATATAGCCAGTAAATCGTGGTGAGATTGAGAAAAAATCTTCTGATTTTACAATAAGGACGAAAAGGTTGCAAGGCTGCAGAATTTTAGTTCAGTCTAGCATTTGAATCTCCTGTGTAAAGAAGCAATTCAAAACGGCCTGCGGTGATTTGGCCCTGTGATAGATCATATTTCATTCGCCCCATGAATCGACTGTGCTTCGCCCACCTTGAATCAACAAAAATAAGATCGACGGTAGCTTCGCTGGCGAGGCCCGTCGGGCCACTTCCCCCGAAAGGCTTACAGAAATGAGGGGAGAGTTTCAATTGGTCTGAGCGAACTATAATAGTACAAGGCGCAGCAAGCCTTCCCGGAACGCACTATATTGTTTCGCAGATTAATAACTCTCCAAACGGGAATAGTAAATCGTGAAAAATTTAAATGCCCCACGGTGCACCATTTGTGCCGTCCGACTTGACGATAAAAGGACCGGCGTCTGGTTTACAAGACAGCCCCGCCACGATTTATATCATTATCAAGCTCCAAAAACCGCCCTTATCAATCATTCAAGTTTCATTAGTTTCTGAGAAGTTCTGAAAAGATAACATCAGATTAAGCATTTGGCAGCCTTAAGGAGCGAGTTTCATCCATAATTACTTGGCTTGAGAGAGCTGGGTCGATTAGAACTCGATTTCTGAGCTATATCCCCTGTGGTACCAGTTTTCATAATTGATATCACGCTGAAAGTTCTCACAAGCTGCCAATCTCTATCGCTTCTTGCACATAATCCTACCCTCCATCTATTCTCCTAACTATCTCTCCAATTCTCCTCGTTCTCGCACGCTCGATTGCGCTTTGCGTGTTCAGTTTTAACTTACACTCTATTACAACTAATTGTTGTGAGCCCCGGCCCCCTAATAACTACCTTTTCGTAGTCCCAATACAATTTACATCGTCAAGCACGCGAGTCTCCCACCGAACCCCGACCAGCAATTTTTTTATCCTGCAAATTAAGCTCCTGCTCTCCTACTAGATTTCGAATTCCGTATATATAGAAAATTCCAAAGTCGTTTGGGCATCGATATCTACCAATCTAGTGCAGACTTTAGCAGTATTTACTGAATAAATAAATACCTATCAAAGTGTAACCTTCGGTTTACTTTCGTTGCACCGAGTTGTAACTTGATGCAAGTATGTATTCAAGGTTTAGCATTTCCCAGACAGCCATCAATATCATGGGAATCATCGCAAATGCGGTTATTAGAGACCGTTTTTACGTGATCCCAGTTCTTGGATTCTCAACTTCAGCTGTCAATATGCATTTGAAGAAGGATTCACCTGTCTCGACAGCGTACGTAGATTCTTATATGTCGGGCTTTGAAATATATGGTACTATATCAGTATAAGTAACGAACCCTTTTCCAGAACGATGGGGATTTGGTATGCAATGGTGGTGCTTTTCGCGATCCAGCGATTTCAAGATTCCAAGGTAATTGAATTACAAGCCTCTTAATTTTCTGCTGTTGATTGTCTGCTTCGATTTCGTTTTATATATATATAGCTCCCCTTAGCCTCGCAACAGCAGCGGAGGGGTTTCGAGACTACTTGGCCTCGCGGCCCTCCAAAATCCTTAATGCACACACTTTGGGTTTGTCTCGTAAAACCAGCCGCTCGAAGCAAACCACCAATCACTATACAGATACCTAATACCTACAATGTGTGAGCAAATATAGAAAAACCGCAATATGAACATCGCTTTCATCTTCACCACTGCGTTCATATTTTCAATGCTATTTAGCTTCCCTTCAACGGATCCCGAAAAAACTATACCATTTTTTCTCACATTCTCAGCCTTTCTGGGTTGGTTGGCAACTTCCACAATTGCAACTCAAATCGGACAGACAGTTACTCCCAGCTATACCCGCAACAACTTGCCGTTACACACTCGAGGTCTTGAACCCGTCATGTTTCCCAACCCAAGGTTACTAGACGACGAGGAGCGTGACATCGGAGTTTGCTACCCCCAAATCGAATCTGACAGCGATCCTAGAACAATACAGCCTCAACTCCAAGTTTATCCCAGGGGAAGAACAAGCACACCAGCGCTCTATACCCCCATTGTTGAATACGATCGGTAACAGACAGGTCTCGTTTTTTAGGCCGATTGGGGGCACGTGGTATCCATGAAAGAAAATTCACAGAGGGCTCCAGAATAGAGAGACAACGGTTTGTTATTCTTTATGTTAACTTAACACCCGAAAACCTGCCCCAGTAGACACACGGGTTCAAAATATGATTTTTCCGTGTATTTTCATGCTGGGGGATGCTATCCACGTACTGCAAAGTGTTTTCTGTTCTTTTATGCGTATGAATCGTTTTTTCAGATTAGGGATTGCGATTTTATTTTGGGTAGGTATCGCCTTTGACTTATTACTCGGGATCAGAGCTACTAATCCGACCAAACGAATCAATATTAAGTGCGTTAGCACTCTACAAATAGTGTTACCAGCTAGCAGCAAAATCCTGCAGTATACGCATCATGAATTTCCTTTGTCTTATGACACTACGAATTTCCTTTATTAACGCAGAAGCTATATATATTCTCTTAACAGCACTGTAAAGTCTTCATTCCGTCATCCTAACAACTCTTCCAAAGTTACGACATCACGAATTTCTTTTCTATTCCAATATTACGGGGGTTACTGGTCTTTGTTATTACAATTCTTGTTATTCTGTAAAACCACGAAACTCTTTCTCGCACTGCTTTAAATTTTCGGGCATCACGTGTTCCTTTTGTCTTACGAACTCATAAATCTTTTATTCCGCGTTTAACCCGGCTCTTCTAATATCATAACACCAAAATATTTCTTTTGTTCAATATTACGGGGTCCGTTGTCGTTCAGTATCATAAATTTCTTTTCATCTTTAGTTTTCACGAGTTTCCTTTGGTTCTCTAGGATCTAAGATCCGCTTTATCTTACGAAGCTACGAATTTCTTTGTCAGGATCCTTTAACTTGCAAATCCACGAATTCTCTTTGTCAAAATCTGTTTTGTACCGTCTGAAGAATCTCCTTTGTCTATCAGCACCAGAAACCTTTGCTTGTATTGGTTTTCATTCCAGTTTCCCACTTCAACAGACTTTGGCGGTTTTGTTATTCGCAAGGAGGTATTACGTGTGTTATTTTGGTAATTAGTATCTGGCAGGAGATGAAAATAGTAAATCCTTTCATTTGTTTAACTTGTGTCACGAGCGAATTATAAGCACTAGTGTCAATGGGTAGTTATGAGGTCTACACTTGAATGTAGCCCCATAAGAGGGTGAATAGCGTAGTATTGGCTATACTAAACGGTATAATTCTAGGCTTGTGAGTTAGAATATCAATGTGATCCAGATAACTTAAGCCACCCAAAAAATACCTGCTGGTTAGATTCGAGACTTGCTGAGAAGTCCTTAATTTGGACAATCGAAAGCAAACTCAACTTCTTTTATCCTATACGCAACTTAGCAGACTATGACAATCGGTACACATTCTGAAATACAAACCGTTGCGTATACGCTTACTAGCTCTCTTAGTAGTCATAGCCTATTATGTTGGACTTTCTGCGTTGTTGGTGTGACACAAATCGTCTTCGCTAGTCTCGGAAACCTCCACAACCCACTGCGAGACCATCCACAACAGCTTTTGCGGAGCATCTTCGCCCCAACCAATACTCGCTCTAACCCTGTTCCAACCTCATCATCTCAATTCCCATCAGCGAACGTCAAAACCTCAATCTCGTCGTCCTTAACTTTGGTATCTCAAATCTGCTTTTTCAACTGACACCTCTCTATCTTGGTTATCCTTTTACAGTCTCCTTTCTGTTGTCCACATTCACAATGCCGCGACGGCGACCAGATCACCCAACCTCCCCACCACCGCATTCAAAGAACAGCCACGGCCATCGTAGACAGCAATCACAGCCGCACACATCCTCAGGCCCTTCGTTCCAGCAGCTACATGCCGTCCACGATGCCCCGGCGTCTCTCGAGCAGCTCAACGCCTTAAACTTCCCCGTCCTCCAGCGATTCGTTCCCGCTCTCCAACGCATAGTCCTCACAACGTCCTACTGCACGGCCTACAAGATCGCTAACGGGAACTGGGAAAAGCTTGATATTGAGGGCCCCCTATTCCTTCTCGACCTGAACCCTTATCATCCAAACTTCTTCCTCCCGAATATGAAACCGGAAATGATCCCAGGAATGGGCCGATACCACGCCTTTGTTATGAATCGCAAGGGTGTGAACAACCTGCTTATCCCTCTCCCGAAGGAATCCGAAAATGTAGACACTACGAACAGCGTTCTTATCTCATTGTTGATGGCTTGGGAGGATTGTTACGGACTATCGGTATTTGATCAGCCGGGGACCTCGACGGCGAGTGAGAGCGAGAGAGTTGGGGCACAAGTATTGGAATTGGTGAAAGACATGGAGGAGGAGGAGTCTAGGTTGGCGCAAATGATGCAGCAGCAACAACAATTAGGGCAACAGATGGGACAACAGATGGGACAACAGATGGGGCAAGGTTTCATGGGTTATCCGTCGCAGGTGCCCCCGGTGTCAATGCCGATGCCTATGCCGATGCCGATGCAAGTACCAATACCACAGCCTCAAGGATTCTCAGGAACACCGAGTTACATGACGCCGACCGCAGAGAGCTCTGGTATCGACCTAATGGCAGCATTGGGACCAAAGCTTGGGATTGTCAGTGGAGGTAATGCGAGCGGGTACACTAGCGGCGATGGAGGCTATACCAGCGGCGCTAGCGGGCCAGCCGCTAAAGGGAGGAAGATTAGTTTGAATGAACTATTTGGAAAACCTCTTGGCTGAAGATAGTCTGGGTTGGAATACATGATAGCGGGTTGTTTTCGAATAGCATGCATAGCATTGGCGTTCTAAGGAGCAGCGCTTCTACACAATTATTTATTCAATAGCTTAGATACTTTTTCCATCTCAGTACACCAAATGCCTTGGCGAAGAATTATATAAGCTGGCGGTATATAAGTCCCATACTATCCTGAAGCAGATGCGCAACACGGAAGGCTGATATCTTTGGGATTTCTGGTGCCGACGATTTGAGGCCATAACGGCAAAAATCTCGGACACCGATGTGACACGGGAAGATTAGATCTAATAGGTAGTTACGATGGCGACTCCCACCTAGCAGAAGGCTTTGGATTTTCAGTTGCCGTCGACGAAAGGGAATATAAATATGAGCTGAAGGGTCTCAGTCTTGCGGAGGATCGAGTTTATCTAGTATCATAATTGCCAGCTCCGGTACCCTAATACTTGGACTCCAATAGCTTTTTTAGCTACTAGAATACGAGTCAACCTTAATATCCAGGATTCTAAGCCATAATACAAATGAGTTCCCCTCAAAATAAATCTCTCCACTATGTTGCCTTTGATGTCTCCGGTTCAATGCGTACGCCACTCAAATTGCGGTCAAACGCTGAAGATGCTACGAGAGGATCCAACGAGCTTGACCCCAAGCGGGTACAGACCGTATTTGATGTCGTATGTCGCCTCGCTGAAGATAGCATTTCGTCGGCGAACGGTAACGACATATATGCTGCGGTTCTGTGTTTCGGACTGAAAGATGTCGATACGTGTGATCTCCTAGCACTTCTCGAGAACCGGGCCGAATATTTGGAGCTTGTGGATCTCGCCAATAGTGCGACAGTTACTGAACTGACGCGCGCAGATGTAGAGCAACGACTGGCGATATACAATGTGAGCTCGATCGATACATATATCAAATTGGTTGAAGATTCATCAGCCGGTAAACAACTATATACAGTTGTCGGTTATGAGCCCCTGATTACAATACTCTCGCGTTCTGGTGCCCCAAATTGCTCCAAATATATTGAAAAGTATATACCAATCGAAAACGCCGGAAGATATTTCCTCGGTTTCTCCGATCCACAAAACAGTAATCTGTTAGAAAAGCTCGTTCGCAGCCTACCGAACAAGTGCAAGAATGGGAGAAATCAGGTTCTCAACGGTCCATTGTCCGCCGGCCAATTTCTCCGTCAAGCTCTCCGTCAAGCTCTCCGCGCAGCTTCAAAAGAACCGCTGGTTGGTTTTTTCGTCGATTCTGCCACCGAAGTCGTTGATTCTGTCACCGAAGTCGTCGAAAAAGATTATGTATCTAATACCACTCGCTATGCAGATGAGCTTCTCGGTTTCTGCAAGGCTACGGATTCGAGCGCTACCTCAGACGCAGCAGGCGGACATGACGAGGTTCCATCACTACTTAGATCTATCCCAATAGCGACACCACAGCTCGTTGACAAGATTGTAAAGCTTACCCGACGCTTGCAAGCAGCGCTCAATACGAGAGCGACCTCTTCTCAAAGCAGCCATACAGACTGGAACACTCTTCTTAATGATATTGAGCCATATTTGTACGGCTTGACCCCAATGTGCCAGGCACTTCGGTGTGCCCTGCAGACATTCCAGAGCCAACAGTATACGTCTAAGACGATGGTACTCATATCCGATGGTAATTCAACTGACGGAGACCCGCGCTATCTGGCGAAGGAACTTCGTGACACCGGCGCAATAATATTCGCTTGCTTGCTCACGGCGGATCATATCCAGGAACCAAGAAAGCTTCATGGCCCTAACGGTGCGGACCGAAACTGGCCAAGTCATGTTACTGCGATGTTCGAAATGGCCAGCACTGTTCCATCCGATTCTCCTACCGTTTAGGCACTCCGCCAGCGCGGCTGGACGATGTCTGGATCCGGTGAATGTAAGCTTTTCGTCCAAGCGAATAATCCCATAATCGTCGACGAGTTCGCGAGGGCCTCGCTGAGCCTAGGCAGCGACGCCGATGCCCTCGCGGAATTTTTGGGACGGGTTTCCCTCGACGTATACATCAAAGGCGCCAATGAAAACGCACGACCGACCGACCAGGAAGATCGCGGCATTTGCTGGGCACATGCCACTGCGACGGTGATTCACTTGACGTCTCATCGGGTCGTTGGCCGAAAAGTTCCTGATTTTTTTGAAGTCAGATCCCACCTACTTCAATTATATTCGACGTCCGACAAGGGACAAAGCACTGCCAAAGTCCTTCAGGATGTTTGCCCGCTATACAAGCTGCGCTGCAAGGAGGTTGATGAAGGTGGTGCCAGAGCTGCAATATATGCTGGTCGGCCTGTGGTGGCTACTTTTGCGTTAGAGATACCCGGCGGTCGCCCAATGAGATTTTACGACGTCTTCTGGTATACCGAAGATTTATCACCTGCGGAGATAGCAGCATGGAAGGAACATGAAACGAGGACAGGGGACAGAATTTTCGGGTCTCTGCCACGTAGTTTCCACGACTTGCCTGTTACTTGTCCGCATTGCCGGGTGGCGGCGCAGGCGAGAAACTATAGTGGGTCGTGGAATAAGGCAATATGCCCGAATTGTAAAAGAACCTTTGCCCTAACAGCGGAAGAATTGATTCGGAGTCTGTACGAGAGTGATGTGTCTCATTGAGGGTTAGCAATATACTATTCTAATGGGTGGCTGGTTGGTATGGTATGGTATAGCTGCGAGTTTGTGTCTCCAAAATTGTATGTCTTTCACACTGATGTGCGCGTGTGCTCGTGGTACCCTTATCTACCTAGGATTCGATTTTGTTTCTCCTATTTTCAATTGATCTTGAAGCCATGATTTAACTATCACCTGAAGAAAGCCTGAATACGAATATTTGTAGCTAGTAGCCTACGGGAAAATACTCTGCGTGGTAGTTCAGGACTGAACATGATTGTCTCGTAAATCAGCTGCAGATGGACACGATCTCGAAGGCTCAGGCCCTTGGCTTTAGTGTTGAAATTGTTGCAAGCACTATTTCGGGATAGACTGTTCTCGAATAGGATATCAACGAGACCGCCTTCAGATACCTCGTTCGGGCAAGCTACGTACACAATTCGGACTGGCAAGCAAACTCCTTTCTTGGTATATAAAATGCATAGGCGACGGTGTACCTTTCCCATTAAGAACTTTCGTGTCAGTAATGCGCGGCTGATGACGTCATGGCCACCGGGAGGTGCTGCGCAACACGAGATGACGATCTGATCTTCGTCACACGGCAAAGCTGACGACTGTAATATTCCTTAAGCTTTGTATGGGGGCGCTTTTAATCGTCGCTTCTAAACTATTGCTATTAAATCATCCTATCTGTCGATAAAGTTCCGAACTCTACATACAGACCGCTAGCATTAACCCATATCTTATTTCCAGACTACATCAAAGAGTAATAAATCTATTCGCCCTTCTGAAATATATTATAGTCCTTTAAACAACAGTTAAACGAATAAATGGCAGTAATCGACATGAACTCTTCCAAAGACTCCGAAAAACCACCGACGTACGAAGAGGCCGCACCTCTTGCCCGCCCGTCCGGCTCAACAAGTGGTGGTTCGGTGCAGATACCAGCTAGCGTTCAAAACATATTCGAGTCTAGCGGTATAGGCGAAGCAGCTCGGCGGATCGAGGTATTTCTCATTTAGTCTTATATCCAACTTTATAGACGGTGAAAAAGGAACTAAACATTGCCGTTCATATCAATCAAATAGGGTGCGGGCGACTACTTTCGACACACGGCGCTGTCCTACGTTGACCGTTTCGCTGGAGACCGCAGTTCTGCTGACGAGAAGGATCGTCTTGCTACCAGAGCTTACGAGCAGATGACAACGGGAAAGAGGGAACCACCCGTTTCGAGGACTAATCCGCCGCCTATTACCGAGTACTACGCTCCTCAGGGTCCCGTCAATCCGAGTGTACCGGCTAGTGAGGTGTTTCACCCGAGCGAGGTGGGGGTTCCTCGGAACACAGCGGGAGACGTCGATCTGAAGGATACAAAGGATAGGTTTTAATATAATATGATATCTTGTTTCCCTTTTTGATGTGGATTGAGATTTGTAATAAAAGATTGAGTTTGGCGGGTGAGATCAGCTTGTATGATTAAATTGAATACCATTTTCCTTAAACTATGTACGTAGAAAGTAAAGAATAGTAGCAGGTGTCACCTAGGCTTGAAGTACTCCTCGACGTCTGCCGTCTTGATGAAATTGGTAAACTCTTCCCAGGAATTTAGTTTGAACCACTGTGTCCGAAGTTCATCCTTTGTGCCCGCAATCCATGAATATCGATACTTCATACCAATTTCAAAACCGCAAAATGAAAGATCGTTCCAATCACCAGCGATTTTCACGCACAAGAAGTACTTTCTCTCATCAACCAACCGTCTCTCGTGACTTGTTACTAAAAAGTCGACCCCCAGGGCTTCTAGACTCATTTCCTCTCGTACGGTGTTTAGAAATCCCAAAATATCTTCCTTCCCGACAGAACTCGCTGTAAAAGTCTCCTCTCCACAGATAACTTCTCTTAACGACCGTTTATTTGTCCTCATAAATTCCACCAGTCCAGTAACAGTTACTCCGGCTCTCCCAATCTCCAGTCTCCTCAGCTTGGCAAGCTCCATATCTGTCGGAAATACGAAATCCATGCTTCTTTCCCTTCTAACCTCGCTGGGCATCCGCCAGACCACCAGCTCTTCCACATTCCTCACCGTCTCTAAGAATAATGGCGAAACATTAAAGTAGCTTGTATGGTAAGACTCCTTCTCCTTCTCATCCAAGCATAATTCTAATCTTTTCAGCCCAGAGTAGGTGTATCTATACCCCTCCAGATGGCGCTCAACCCAGCTGTTCAACTCGGCTTCCGTAGCTTGCCTTCCCGTAGTATCGCTGACTCTGGCATGATAGGGCTCGAAGAAGGACACCATGGCGCCTGATTTCGGATACTCGAGCGATAGACTACCTATCTTCACTTGTTGTATCCGCCGCTTCGCTTGCGCAGCACAGAACAAAACCGAGGGATAAGCCTCCCATAGATTCGAATGTAGGGCTTCGCGCGAGAACCAGTCGGTCCACGGTAGATCGCCGTCCTCAATCTCCGGGTTACTGTTTAGCAGCCATGCCAGCTCTGGATTATACTGTCTCCAAATCGACAGCATGACCGACGGGTCCTCTCGTGTGATATCCGTACGAATAAACTCCAGCACCTGAAGATTAGGCAAAGATCTAAAAGCCGATGTTATCCTCTCCAGGATATCTGCTTTACTCTGCCACTGTAGGTACAGGCTGGTAAGGTGTACTTCGAACAGGGTAAAAATCTCATGAAACGCATCTTCGTATTTCGTTTCCGTCTCGGTATTCTTGGCATCGAGCTGTCCACCGCCGCCAGCGGCCTCCGCGGTATCACAGTAATTTGAAAATATCCGCCGAAGCATTCGCTGCAGCATACTAGCCCGCAAAGTTATCTCTTTATTCTTACCCGCCCGCGATCGCGCCGGCATGGTTAACCGTCGCCTCATATGGTTCTGGTACCAGCGCTGCATCTTGAACCTCGTTTCCTGCGGGTACCCCATTGCGGTGCCGATGCACCAGTACCGCTTCAGCAGGCCGACGTAGGGACTCTCCAGGTCAAAGGTAATATGGGTGACCCTTTTCGCGAGCGCGGGTATCCGAGCGATGCGCTCCAGCTTGCGGATTCCATCTTGGCAGAGAAAGTACGTCTTGCGCGAATGGATGATGTCGAGTCTGCCGCGGGGTAGCTTTTGGCGCACGGTCGACGAGACGAGCTGGAGTTTTAAGACATCGCTGTTGGAGAGGTAGTCGCAGATTTCGTATATGATGTCTGCGGGGAGCGCGGAGAACCATGAGGGGAGGTATACCGGTTCTTGGGGTGCTGGTTCTGCGTATGCGCTGATTGTTGGCAGCGACGGCGACGCTGTTGTTTGGGGTTTGTACTCGTGGCGCTGGTCCCAAAGAGTTCGGGTGGTACACACGGGCGCCGGGGCCCAGACCTGAGCCATGATGCAATTAATTATCTCTCCGGTTACGTTATCAGCAGAGCTGAAAGGGAGCTTCAAGCATTTCGGCTTCGAGAAGTGGAAAATGAGTCCATAAGTGTGAAAGAAAGAGGGAGAGAGAGGCTGGCAGCAAAGTAAAGGGTTCAGGTCGTCCCGCAGCGGGAACGGAGACGTATTTTAGGACCTCCTTCTGCGAGCACGCATGAAATCAAAAGAAACTTGATTCCTGAGGAATTTTTGGGCGAGGGCCAAGTGGCGGCCGAAACACTGGTTCTGTAGGCGAGAGGCCTGCCTGCCTGCCTGCCTGCCTGCCTGCCTGCCTGCCTTCCCTTGTTTAGCGTACCGGACTCCTGCGCTGGCCGTGGCGTAGTTGTACCGATGGTACTTCCGTTCTTCGCCGGCTGCTCTCACACTAAAGCCAGCTAGTACAGTTCTATCTTTTTGTTCTTTACTTCTTTATTTTTTAATCAAATTCTTCTTTCCATTAGTTGCATTTCTTATTTTCGCGCGAGCTTGCTGATAAGGGCTGCTGTAAAGAGAGACGAAGAGAGGTGCCCGGATAGGCCAGTCGACGCTTCGGTCAGGCTGTCTATCATGCATGCATCCAAGCCGGAAGACCCATGTGCGCGGGTCATGTTGCTCGACCGAATGAACACCCCGCCGATGTCGTCCTGGTCTTTTTAGCCTCGTCGCAATCTCCTCCCGCCTTCTTTCGCCTGCCCGGTCGGCCTCATGGGTCTCACACTGCTGTAGACTAAGTGGTGGTTCAGTTGTACGACTGTCAAACACGCGGCCTGGGGCTAAGTACTGTCCCCTATGCCTGCAGAACGTTGCGAGTACCGTCACAGAATAAAAAGAACACTTCTAAGAATTAAGTCTTCATTCTTTGACTACAAGCATCCATTATGATACAGGGACCGAATCATCCTAATAGTCGGACTAGGACTTCAAAAAATTACATTCCTCAAGATAAGGTGGTGTCACCCAATAGCCAACGCAAAAAGAAAATGCCCCTCCGAGATATATCGGCCATTATCAACTGCCTTCCTGTTTTCTAAAGAAGGCGCCATAGATGATAGCTACTCTTATTTTGAACAGAATATAACAACTAAAAAATCTCAGATATTAGAAGGTTTGAAAGATATGAGTCCATGCAAAGCTTCCGGCTACGAACGAGTGAATTTGCTGTTGCGAATCCAGAATGTTCTTTTACAAGTAAGAGTACCCGTCAAAATTACACAGGCAAAATTAAATGTCCGAATTATGCGTACATGCAACAACAAACGAAAGAATGGCACCAATTTGATTTGAAGAGATATCATGTTTTAATAATTTATTTAAAATAAGAAAGCTTTTTAATTTTTAATTATTTATAGGCCTGTAGCTTTTTGGGTACCTAGAAATTTATTGATGCAGATTTGATCATGCAATACCCTTGTCTTTATAGCGCAACTATATAAAATAGCAAAGTCGTATTTTGCACTTTGTGAATATCACTACCTCTACGAGACTTGGCGAAGTATAAAAGTAAGCCATTCTATATAGAATTAGTAAAGACGAAAGAACAATAAAGCAGACTTGGATAACTAGAAACTAGTCGGTTAGCCTCGGAGCCCTACCAATTAACGAAATAGCTTTAATTGCCAACATTTACCGCTAGCTTTTCCACTATAATTCAGTTCCGCCATCCCAATACAGCGCCTCGCAGTCTAGATTTCTGGTATTCATTTATGTTTCTTTAATTTGTGTTCAATATATACAGATAAGCTGTGCGAATGTATCAACAGTATCCATTCCCCCATCCAACCAGACCTAATACGCGGAGATTCTTCAAAGCCTAGCTTCTTCGACAAAACATGTCCGACCACTGACCCACCTACATACACTAACAGCTAAATCTGCAACCTAAAAATGCACCTCCTCTCCGAACGGATAGTTAAACTTCAACAGCCCGTTCAATCCGCTCACCCACTCATCTTCATGCTCGCTCCCTTCCCGCCAGATACACGGCACCCCACCCTCTCCAATCCCACAATGATTCATCTCACCGGTAACCCGAACCTCAACACCGGTATCCACCACCCCCCACCGCTTCCCATCAATCGAAACCTCCACTTCGTTACCCCTCGTTTTCTGCGAAAGCTTTAGTGTAATCTCCGCCTCAGCGGGCACCACTAACGGCCGAAACGACAATGACCTCGGACATATCGGCGTAAGCAAGATAGCCGACACCTTAGGATGCACGATGGACCCAAAGCTAGATAAGGAATATGCCGTCGATCCGGTTGGCGTACTTAGGATTATACCGTCAGCTACAGCTTCTGTCAGAAACCTGCCGTCGACGTATACTTCTACGACGGCCATGTGTGGGTTCTGCCCCCGGTGGATGTTGACTTCATTCATCGCCCAGACGCCGTTATCTTCGTCTTTCCCTCCGTTGATATGGTCGTCCGGGGGCCAGAGATCGCCGCTGAGCTGTTTGTCCCCCTCGAAGACTTGCATTTTAATCCGGCTGCGGCGCATCACGCGGGCCTTGTTGGTCCAGACTGCTTTTACCGCGGCCTTGTAGTCTGTAAATTTCCAGGGGCCGAGGAAACCGAGAGTGCCCAGTGAGAAAGAGAGGAGTGGGGGCACGGTAGGCGAGGTTGAAAAAATGCTCGCGGCGTGGAGGATTGTGCCGTCGCCGCCAAATGTGACCGTGAGAGAGGTCTTGAGATGGTATGGATTACGGTTCGGATATGGTGGCAGTGTAGTGTACGGTGTAGCGTAAACCGGGAACGGTAGAGTAGGGTGAAGCTCTGCTGCGACGGCGGGCTCGAGGATGATATTGGTTGAAGGGTGGGTAGTAGTGAGGTATCTACATTACTTAAGGTCAGCCCTTATAATTGAACATTCCAACAAGCACCCGCGTGCCTTGAACTAACTTTGCAAATTCAATCATTGCCTCTGTTACAGATGGCACGCCTTCCTTCTGTATTAGAAGGACGTTATCGGGCGGTCGTTCGTCGGGGAACCGTATGATTTCAAGATTTTTATTCGTACATTCTATTCAGGCTGAACGTGTAAGTTAGCCAATGCTCAAGGAACCTCTGAAACCAATGAAGCATACCGCGATATATTGGGTCCACTCGATTTTCGAGATCCCATATCGACCGAAGTTCAAGATTCGGCCTAGTGGTTGAGAAACACCTGCGACTTGCTGAACGAGCGTCCAGTCTTCGCAGGCCTCGTACTATACGATGCATTATTTTGGTTGATCGCAGCCAGCTGCGATGAGACGAATTTGCGGATGTTGCTGCGATTGTGCGATGACGTCGAGGCGCTTCCCGCTCCTGTATATTTTACTTTAAAAGATATCTTTTCGCTTAGTCATAAGTTCGGATGTGGTATTTCGTGATTTCAACGCATAATGTTTAGGAGAGATGTATTTACACAGGTGCGCCCAAAAGACAGTAACTAAACGCCGCTTTATTTGAACATGCATGCCTCTTAATAGCGTCGAAGCTAATACCGTGTACTCGCAATGTATGTTATATTACAAAGGCTGCCAGAAATGCCGCCCTTCTCTCTTCCTCTCGCTTCTCTAGAGTCTCGCTCCGCCACCCATCCATGACTGGCGGTCGTCGCACAATCACTTCAGAAAACTCTTTCAAAATGTTCTTCTTCACCAGCTCCGTCGTGGTTAGTCTGCTGCTAGCACTTAACCTTTTCACAAGAGCAGCCGGCGAGATCTGTGGTGATGAAGTTATAGCGGCATCGTGTTTTGGAGATAGCAAAGAAATTATCTCCGCTATGAACCCTGTTAGATAAACAAACACATTGGCGTGAACGGGTGGCGCCGCTGTTGGAAGCATATCAAGGATCTATCCCAAGAGTTAGCACGGATATCGTGTATAATTTAACCACACAGCCGTACCTTATCAGCCCCAGCCTTCCCACCAACGCCCTTTACCACCTCTCCATAGAGCGAAGCCGGAAGGACCCCATCTTTCAGATATGCCAACCAGTCTAACAGACACTCTGACATCACCTCACACTTGTCTTCTTCCGAGTACCCCTTCTTATCGACTTCCTCCCAATGCCAATCCTTATCGCAGTCAAGAGATTCTCTTATCCATCGCTTGAGCGCCGATCTGGCATACATAGAATTATATGTCAATTCATCAGCGCCATCTTCGTATTCACCACCATTACCATCACTAAGACCTTTAGCAACGTCAGTTCTCAGATCTTTCACATAAAAAAGTAAATGCCGAAGCAGATCTCACCCCAAGTATCCTTCACAAATGGCCAACCTGGAAGCATGGTCCACCGAACACCTTCACCACCTTCGCTCATCACAATACTCCTTAATGTAAGCAGTAGGAACTCGGTCATTCTGAATAACTCCCTGGGAGCACTCCAATGAGCATCTCCGTCGCATTTGGAGTTGTTTCTGATTCCACCTGCTGAGTCGGGCACCCGTAATAGCTCTGTGAGCGCGTATCCTAGAAAAGTAGGCTTAAATTCTGCCTTTACAGGTATAAATTTATCTTGTCCGTGGGCTACCCGCATGACCAAGACATCGGATAACTCTTCTCTGCCGCAGTTAAGATGCCGCAGCAAAGAAGCGTAAACAGACCGAGTCGCAGGACCGTTTTTTCGAGGTGGCAACGCAAGTTCCAGTGTGACTGCCTCTGCGTCTCCAGGTTGTAGTGTCAGCGGACCATCCATTTGCGAGTTATTAAATGCTGCGGATAGCCACGATTTCGATATTTCTTCGTGAGGCCCAGAGATTGCACTACTATCGTCTCCAAAGGCCATCGGGTCGCCAAAGTCATCACTGGATATCTTGGCGAAACCAGAGTCCTCATCATCCTCCATTATACCGGGACGAATAGGTCGTTTCACAAATTCGCATATCGCTGGTGAGCGGCCTGTATTTGCGATTGTGATAGTCCTACGGACTATTTGGTCCCACGATACATGGCCAAAGTCTACAAATTCGCTGTTTGAGTCACCATCCACGATGATAGTCACCACAGGACGCGCTTCATTCTCATAGCGATCGAGCTCCTTCACTATTTCTATTTGTATCTGTGATTTCTTTTCTTGGTCGACTCCCAGATATTCTAGCGTGAATTCGGCGCTAACAGGCTTGTGATCAGACGAGATGATGGACTGGTTGGATACGTAGCTCATCAGCTTCAATGGTGTCTCGACATCTGATATGTCGATTTCATTAATCGATGTTATCTCGTGGCCAATTTTTCGCCTTGAGGCAAATTTGTCTTTTGCATCGATCTTGACATCAGATTCATCTCCTCCGCCTTCTTCGTCTTCTTGCCCAAAGTCGAAAAGAACATCACTGGTCTCGGTTCCTTCCAAATGCGACTCCCGTCTTTTATCTCGAGCATCAGCTAATTTCCGAGCAGCAATGCGTTCGAGCTCTTCCTTTTCAACATTCCAGTCCTTCCATAGTACACGATCGCAATAACTAGGCACCCTAGCCTTCTCACTGGTATCGTACGTGGAGACTGTGTTCATGTCGAATTTATACGTTGGGACAAAGGAAATCTTTCCTTCATGGAAAAATTCAAATGCCTTACCGGCAGCTTGTTGTTTTCGTAATTGGTCAGATGAGAGGATATATTCAATAGTCTCTTGTAAATTTCGATGGCTCTCTTTCCAAATTTTTTCATCTTGATCACCCTGTGCCTGCTCTTCTGTGACTATCTTGAGTACCGGGTCGCTGCCATCCATTTCTGGTGGCAAAAATCGATGTAAAGACCGCCGGATTTCGTTCCCAGGCATGTCAAGTCGATAATTAAGATCACCAGCCCATATTACTAAATTGCACTCTTTGAATGGATACCCATTAGGGTGGGATGCCGCAACTTGATCAGGCGTTGTTCCTCCCCCTGAAATTGGCAGGCTGTCAGGATGAAAGTAAGCTCTCCGCTGTATCTCCGCATAGTCCCAATTCCTCCTATCCACAGCATTAGCAAAAGCTGCTAGGTGAGAGTTGACAAAGACCACGGTGGCTCCTCTTTCTTCTTCTGATTCTTTGTCTCTTTCGGAGATAGAAGCGTCAGCGAACGACGGCGGCGATACACCAGCCGCAGGCAATCCTCCGATCACAAGTCTCCCTAGAGCCCCGCCCTTGTTTCCCATATAACCCATCAAGCCTGTTCCCACAGATGTGACACTTGGTGTTGTTATCTGGGCCGCAATATCTGGTGATATGTAGACAAACATCAGAACTCCGACCAGTTGTTGAACAAGGAGGCATCGATACTCTGGCAGTGCAGCCTATGGGGCCAGCGTCCACGCATTCTTATTTTAGCTAAAAGATATCTCGAGTGCTGGGCGTCCAATATGATGAGAGATCCCCTACCTGAATCTCATCCTGCCATTTCTTTTGTATCGCCTCATCCACCGATCTAATAAAGTTCTCTGGGGCCGTTACATCGACCACTTCCTGTAAACAGATAACCTGTATACAATTCGGCAGCTCGGAGCTTGTAGACTCTA
This sequence comes from Dactylellina sp. 'tibetensis', assembly GCA_036971435.1. Classification (NCBI taxonomy): domain Eukaryota; kingdom Fungi; phylum Ascomycota; class Orbiliomycetes; order Orbiliales; family Orbiliaceae; genus Dactylellina; species Dactylellina sp. 'tibetensis'. The sequence goes on from JAKDFA010000013.1 coordinate 345,967, forward strand.
CTTTACCCTGCTCCGTCGTTGCTTCATCATTTTCTGGAGACCTTTGTTGGAAATCTCGTGCTTCTTCTTCACCTTTTCCTCTCCGATCTTGCGGAAAACTGCGTTGGCTTTTTTGAGTACTCTGCGCCGCCTGACTTTGTCCTCTTGGTCTAGTGTCACTTTCTTCATTGCTTCCCTCATCGGATCGTATCGCTTGGAGATCCAGGCTTTGGGTTCCGGTTTGGGTTTTTGCTTGGGTTTGGGCCAGTGAATCTTCCATGCGGCCTGCCTCTTGAGTTTGTCTTTCCCGAATTTTATCACTACCGGTTCCGGAGTGGGTAGTCCTTTCAGCCCGGTCATGGTAAACCGTCGCAGCGCCAGAGCCTCGAAGAATGGTCCCGATATCCTTGTGTGCGCTATCGGCAGCCGCGACGTTCCAAGTAGTAACCTTGATCGTGCATTTGTCCCGACGAAGATATTCTCGACGGCGATTGAAGAGAGCGGCTGCGACCGGACCACCAACAAGCTTCTCAAGCTGAATCGACCGGCGGCTGCCCGGGTCAGAAGCGCGCGGGGACGCCATACAGCTGTCATGAGAAGATGACTAGCAAACCTAGAAACTCAAAGCCGGAGAGCTCTGAGATGCTGCGAGATTGTCGGTATGGAAATTCTTTGTCGATGTGCGTCTCCGAAAACCCGGGGTGGTGGGGTTCTTGCGGTTGAAGTGGGATGAGGTAGCGTCGGAAATCAAAAACATTAAAAGCTTTGCTTGGCAGAGTTCAACCCAACGCAATTGTCGACTCTAAATTATAAAGGCCAAGCTATTCCTTAAAGGAACCGATGGTTTATAGATAAATACACACTTGGCTATATGCCGAGAAGTATAGAGATATTAAGGACAATAAGGCTCGGTTCTGTGACATCTCCTCAGGGACAGCTGTTCTACCCAGTTCTCACACAAATTGATCATTTCATACCCATACCCATACCCAAAGCCGGCCATGAACCGTAGCCCAATAATGGATTCTCGATATTATCTTCGCCCGCGAGTAGGGTCTGCAGTATTTCATAGGTCCCAGATCTCTCTCTCAGAGACATCTCTTTCCAACTGACCAATTTTTTATCGTCACTATATATTGGTGAACAGTATTGCACCTTTATTCGGGCATTAATATCAAAGTAGAGCAATGCAACCAACTGCGGTTTCTGTCCAGGAAGAACTGTTGGAAAGGTTAACTCCGGTAAAATTGCAAGCCTCTCCTTATGAAAAGCAGTTCTTATATCAACTTCGCCTCCACTAGAGTCAGGACCTCCGTGACCGTTCCCGTCATCACAATTTCCTCTAAAGCCGAAATTTGGAGCTGGAAATATATAGAGGCCTTTGAGTTTCGAAGGTAGTGCCAATTGCATCTCACCTGCCTATATGTTTTTGTATACATATGGGTAAATTAAGCCAATGCCCGGCCGGGTATGTTATCAGTGATAGAGCAGGTAATACACGTACCTCAAACGTAGATTTGTAAGCCATATACCCTGCATGATCTGGATACCAACGTCCTACCACCTTCTGCTGGGTTGGAATCACAAGAATTTCAAGATTCTGCCACTCTCCAATCTTGTACTCATTGTTCAGGGATTTTAGATCTATTGGGTATTGAGAAAGGAACCGGAACTCTCGTAGCGTAATCCTATGCTTCTCAAACGATGATGGATCCGGCAGAGAATCACTTCGGTACCCAAAAATGTTGGCGCGCAGAATTTGCAACGGCCGTGTGAATCGAAGGATTTGTCCGAGCGAAGTGCCGTCGATATTTGCCAGCTCTAGAGATACCAGATTCACGAGCTTTGCCGTAACGTTCACAATCGTCTGTGTGAGATACGGCAATGAGGGACCGGTTTTCGGACTTAACTTTAGAGACCTGATTTTTGAGCTATCATACATATTGTCCATCCACGGGAGATATTTATCTGGTGAGGCAATATCCCCTAGATCGATTGATTTTAGGGCAGGAAATAGTGGCCTTTTGGTGATTCCACCACCGCCAGCGGTCTGTAGATTGAAAAGCCAAGTCCATTCGTTGACAGTCGGATCTCGGACTAGTGGCCCATGTCCACGAAAGTCACCCAGGCATAGTACTTCAAGAGATTCACGGTTCTCTTTTAGCCAGGTGTCCCAAAAATCGAAGCCATCCTTCACGAACACTCCTCCTTGAAGAGCAAACCCTCTCAGAGATCTAAGAATATTATTGCCCATAAACTTCCGGTTGTTCAACTCATTGATAACAAGGTCTCGAATATTTTGCTGCGTTTTGAATAGGAATTCAATAGTGAGGCGAGGGGTTGGAAGAGGCGGCGTATCGGGATGCAGCCTAATGCAACGGCGTGAGCAGCTTAGTTCTAGTAATGATAGGCAGTTTTATATACCATAGGGCGATCAGGTTCCCCTGCGGCAGATTCGCAAACGCAATTCTTAGTAGATCTTTAAACTTATCCCTCCCTTGCCATTCCGAATTGTCTTCAGCGTATACGTCGCGGTACATTCGTGGCACGAAATACAGACACCTGATATATTCTAGTCCCTCGTTTGCCTCTGAGGTTAAGGCATTCATATGCCGTTGTGAGAATTCGTGCTTTAGGGTTGGTATGTGAAATACCCGGTAGAGCGGCGGGAGCGCTATCTGGCGAAAACGGCGACATGAGCGAGACACGGCTACCAGTGTGCCTTTATGGCTGTCCTCAAGCTATGTGTGTCGTTTAGTTTGGGCCGAAGCATGCCATCCAATTGCCGTAGAACTCACGTAACTGAATATGTCGTGAAGAATCTCATTCGGCAAGCAAGAGTTTCCGCCAAGGGTGTTTCTGTCGGCTCCCATATCCACTGGATAAAGTTTTTCTTTCCGCTATGGGCAGATTGGCTGAGGTGCGTGGACAGGTGTTGCGAAATGGTGTGAATATGTGAAAAGGATACTGCTTCCAGCCCTTTAAAGGGCGTACAAATGCGAGAAAGACTTGGCAGGATCCAGACGCTCATCAGCCTCAACCCAATTCATAAAGCCAAACTAGGTATACTCCTCCCCAGATCGGATCGACCCAAGATGATATTATAATCAAGTCATTCCTGTCGTCATCCCTTCCTTTCACGACCTGTCCCCCTTTCAAGAAGCCATTCTAAATATTTCACAAATTTGGGATTTGTAATTTTGTGGTACTAGAGTATATGTTCGTTAACTCTACTCTTCAAAAATATATCGGGCCTGGTCGGACCCGGTGCGCTCAATTGGCCAATTGTCGGCCTCAGGCTGTCACCTACGCAAATTCGGGAACAAAACTCGGGCAATACAGCTTAATGAAGTTAATGAAGTATGGGTCCCGAAGCCAATGCTAAAATCACACGATAGCCTTGTTATCAATGAGGCAGATTTATTACCGTCGATTATCGATCATAGGTATAGGCGTTTTTGCTCGTGTACAGAGAGCCAAGGAAGAGGCTGAAGCTTGAAGCCAGTGAATGTGAGAATCCAGCTCCAGAATCAAAGCTTTGATATAATAGTATCGACTTTCTAACTACGTTCACGATAGCGTAGCCTTCCACGACTATCTCCACGAGAAAAAATTTGTCCACAGGCTGTGATTCCAAATCAGTTTAGAAAGCTTGAAAACTCAATCTATAATGTCTAAGCGTTGCTACTGCTGTGGCAAGTCACTGTATTGGTGACGAAGTAACCGATCGATGCAGGATGTAAATGCGGACGTGAAAAGCAAACCCACAACCTACCAGACCCCATTAACTGCTAAAATTTATCAATGGAGATTTCACCCTCTGCTTTCTCCTACAAATATACTATTACTAGCCGTATATTCGATTCGTAAGGTATATCTATCTATCTTGTGTTGAATGTTATAGGACATATGACTCCAATATCCAAAATCCTCAATACAGGATACTCAAAAACGTTTGAAATTGAATTTAGAGGTTTCTCATTGCTTGTGACTTACTTCAGAATTTTTACAACCCCTCTATCGCCCATGTCTAATGTTTAGTTTATAAGATAAGACGTCATGGTCATTGATAAAAAAAATATAAAAAAAGGCAGCAGATTGCTTTATCGCACGTCATACGCCCTACGCTTCAGCAGTTATAAGTGGCACTTCGGCTCCTGGCACTTCGTCTCATGGCTCTATGGCTCATGACTCTATAGCTCTCTATAGCTCTATAGCTCATAGCACTACGGCGTCAATAGCACAGGCTCGATGGCTACGGCTTAAGAATGGCAAGGGCTCAATGGATCTTCGGCTAAGGGCTGCAACGACTAGAATACCTACAGGACGTATTGAAACCCTGCTCTGAGACACAACTGAAGGTACAGGATTATTTCGAGCAATGCGCCAGTACTGCGATGAAAGGAACTGGAAATTGACTGTATACGGAATCACTGTTTCAGGCATGGGAGGGACCAGAAATTGTGCATCCGATCCTGTGGCTACAAGGAGGGCCTGGTGTTGGCAAAAGCCATCTTGCTAGCCAAATTATTGAACATTTAACAAAAGCATCTTCGAGCATTCACACAGAAGAAACATATACCTTATATTTCTTTTATCGAATCCACAACAGCGATAGTATTTCCTTTGAAGATACGTTAAAAACCCTCGCGTGGCAGCTCGCTCTGATGTTACCTGAATACACAGATTTCCTCTATTCGGTCTACGAATTCAATAAGCTCGCTGCAGTTCGCATCTCGCAACTATGGCAGAGGCTCTTTATCGATTTCATCCGAGGAATCGAATCAAAAAGAATATTCATAATCCTTGATGGCCTCGACGAAGCCCCCAAGGCGAGCGTAAAGGAATTATTTATGGCATTTGCAAACTCTTTGAGCCTTATGCGACGCGAGAAATCCATTAGAATTATAGTGGCTGGAAGGCCAGAGATTGGAGAACGAATCGAAGAAACATTGGGATCTTTCCCACCTCTCATAATAATCAACTCAGAAAAGAACACTCAGGACATCTTGACGTTTATTCGCCGAAAGATGAGAAAGTCAATGAAACTGAAAAGATTGGATCAAAATATCAAGCCGAGATTACCAAGGCGATTGTCGAATCTGCGGACGGAATGTTCCTTTACGCCAGCTTGATGATGGAAGAACTAGGTCGTCTGAACACCAAAGCACAGATTCAAAATACCTTAGAAAGGTTACCGAAGGGGCTATCAGCAGCGTGGGATTTGACGTTCAAGAGATATTCAAAAGAATTAGATGAATCACAACTCAGGATCCTCATGAGAATTATTTGTTGGGTTTTGGGCTCGATGGAACCCGTTTATACAGGGTTTCTTAAGGGGATCCTATCAGTCACTACTCATGATCGTCTTGAAGTCATTCCTACGTCTGGCGAAGACGAAGCCGGCGATTTTTTCGCTCTGAGAGAGGAGCTCGAGACCCGCTATAGTTCCTTGTTTTCCTTGACCAGCACAAAGAAAGCCGAAATTGTTTGGGAAGCACCAGCGCCAAGAATTGAGACCGATTCTAACGCAACTTACTACCAAGATCAAAATCTCACCCAGCCAGAAACAAGCGCCAGTGACACCAATCTTGAAGAAAATATCGATAACTCTGAGAAACAAATTGGAGGTCGGAGACTAATAAACTCTCGTCATGCGTCTCTCATCAAGCATTTGAAGGCTAGGCCACCCGTCGCCGCGATCGCGAACCTGACTAACCTCAGTCCAAATCAAGTCGATGTTTATATAACTATTGATTGTTTGGAAAGCTTAAGAAGTGGCTCCTCTAAGGGCCGGGGCTACAACGAACAGTGGCCTTATCATTTCATGCAAATAAACGTTGCAAATGTTACCCCGTTTCACAAAATCGCTATTCTAGAGCAGGTTAGGCTGTTTTATTCATATTGGATGTGCTATGGTAGAGATCGCCAAGAATTTCTTCACGCCGAGACTGAGCTTTTTGCCAAATTGAAACTTTGGCTTTCCGACCTAGAAATATTAGATTCTGCCAGTTCCGATTTATTATGTTGGATCCAAGAAGTCGACGTTGATGATCAGAGTAAACTCTTGCAACCAATGGTCGAAAGTGCGGCTGCTTTTTATACGACGGTTCAACATTCACGGGAAGACGAAATAGCGGGTTTCATTACTACTTTTATTAGAAAAGTTAGTAATTTCTTTCTAAGAATTCGATTTTTTTTATATGACCAATTTTGGGGGTCTCGTCATATTTTTGTCTTTTTTCTGCCAATCCTGACATCACTAAACCCTTAATCGAACCTCAGTTGATATTGGCTCTCTCTTGTATTACTTACATTTTTCTGGCGTGAGATATAGGAGTTCAAGAACCCCCCCCCCCCCGGAGCGAAATGGGTAGATCGAGTGCTAAGCATTACAGATATGTTAGAAATTGCTAAGTTTGTCCGACCTTTTGCCGTATCAGATGAAGAATGGCGTTTGGCGATTGCAGCTCAACTATCTTACCATAAGTTTAAAAAGGAGGCACGAGAACTTTTAGAACCGGTAGCTATCGCAAATCCTGACCATCCGGAGGTACTACTACGTTTATGGTATTTGGACGAGATCGACAATGATTCACTAGATCAATCTGCCAAGATTCGGAGCAAAGATCTTGTCGTAAAGGTCTTCAAAGCAGAAACAAAAGCCAAGAGAATGGCGTGGCAGCACGCGTTGAACGCTATGGAACTATGCGAACAGCTCGGGCTTGAGGAAGAAAGGAGGGATATCTGTCGCCTAGGCCTTTTAGATCCACTGGATGTATTCTTATACTTTCTTCACTCAAAAGACGAAGAAACTATATTCTGGACCGACAATATTTGATCGAAAAGCCTGGAAGATTTGACTACGTGGATGATGGTATATACCGAGGAGACAGTTTCCGTCAACTTGTGATGCTATACGTCGCCGAATATGCGGACTCATGGTTACCATGTTTTCTCACCGTTCTAGCAGGAAAATGCAGAAACACCGGCCGTATGGACGTTTTAGAGAATATACTTAGTAGATTCATTGATATAACAGGCGATGGAAATACGAAAATCAATATTGAATATGCCAAGATTATGGGGCTTACATACAAAGTCTTATACTCATTGGAAACCGGATGCACGGCGAGCTCTCTCTGCTCGGGAACTCAGATAGTCTTCGATTGGATTGTAGAGTTCAGATCCGATTTGGAGAATGTTGTCCTCCACTATGCCCGAGGAGTTTTGGCCTTTCTTTATTTATTTTAAAGCTCTGGAATTTGAGAGGCTCAAGCTGCCAGATGAATTTCCACTATTGTACCACAAGACTAACACTTTATGCAAGAATAGATCAAAGTTGAAGTGGCACGAAAGTGTTATTGAAAGGGTAGGTGCTATCTTTTTATGTCGAATGATGACAGCTCGAGGTAGTGCAAATGAGGCGCTAGACTTAGCACGAGGGACGATATCTTTTATACTTAGGAATGTTCTAGAAGTCGATTTACCTGAGAACGATCAAAATTGTCAACCGCACTACGGAGCTGCGTCGGCTGCGAGGAAAATACAAGATCTGATGGACGGGGTAATATACGGCATACTCTGGGCCTGTGGTCGTGAAGAGGATTTAAATATTGCATTCCATCTGGAGCAGATCCCTTACAGTCTGATGATTTCACAGGGATGGAAGACGAAATTAGAGCAATTGAGAGATGTCTATAATCTGGAGCTGTCTCACGGAAAGTTCAACTGTTCGGGGGAGTGCGACCGGTCATACAATGTCGACGAAGGGTTTCACGAGTGTCTCGCGTGTAAGAACTTTCGCCGCCTGATGCCTTTGCCGGCACAGTATTGCAACGCGTGCTATGGGAAACTGGGTCAAGACAAACTCCCTTACACCTTTTGCGACAAATCTCATCCCTTTCTACACTGGTCAAAGAGCCCTGAGGAATTAGAAGAATTTTTTCGAAAAGGCAATGCAAGGAATCATTCCTGTAAATGGGAAGGACGTTGTTGTTTCTGAATGGATTACTAGAGTGGTGATGTGAGATGGGCTGGTATTGAATACTCTGCAAATACGATATTAGTTCCCCAATAATATCAAAATAAACACACGTTCTTTAAGCAGCCGAAATTGGGTAAGCTCAATCTAATTTCTCCGGGGGTAAGACTAGTCTCGCAGTCAGCGAGACCAGGTAAAACGGACAATGGGATTTAACTCCGTAAGTCCGGCGTTCAGTGTGTTGTTAGTCAGCTCAATGCAGGTATTGGTGCTGGTAAGCAGCTTGCATGTGCATATAATGAGCATTCGGTGCAACTCCTTCGTAACATGGTCGCAAAAGAGCTTCCAATCGCTGCTGAAAACGTTTAATCGGGCATTCCATTTATGCCGAAAACTGGCGTGACTCTGTTCTTATAAAGCCTCGATTCCCGGGCGAAGATGTTTGGCTTGAATGTTATATTATCTCACCCGTTCTGTGCATCTACGAGACTTCCGAATTTGAGTTCAAAAAACCAGCGAGCGCCCAAATAACATTACTACAACAATCAATATCCCGAGACTTACTCAAAATTAAGAAAAGAGAGCATCTGAAATACAATAGCCTTAAATATGTCGCACATCATCATTACCGGTGCAACAGGTCTTGCTGGCTCAGCTATCCTCCAACATGCTCTCACCAACCCAGCTATATCCAAAATCTCTATTCTATCTCGAGGCCCCGTCGCTTCTGCAGAGGGTAATTCGAAAGCTACTGTCATTATCCACAAAGATTTCACCTCTTACCCTTCGGAGCTTCTCTCACAGCTCTCCGGAGCTAGCGCGTGTATCTGGGCCCAAGGTATCTCCAGTATAGGAATGAAGGAGGAAGACTACGCGGTCATAACGAAGACCTACCCATTGGCAGCAGCCGAAGCATTTAAGACTCTTCATGTGGACGGGAAGTTTAAGTTTGTGCATATATCCGGTCGGGGAGCAGATCAGGATGGGAAAGCGAGTCAAATGTTTGGAAAGGTCAAAGGGGAAGCCGAAAAGTTACTCCTCGGAATCGCTGCAGGAAAAGAGACATTTGCAGTCTACAACCTCCGCCCTGCTGGAATCGATCCCGGAAAGACGTGGACCGCATCGAGACAAAAAACCATTATCGAAAAAACATTTTTCGCGTTGGCACCTGTGATTAGACCGTTTGCATCTGGCTTATTCACGCCCACGGAGACATTAGCAGAGGTGTCAATCAATTTGGCACTTGGGGATGGTGGCAAAGTAACTGGGAAGGGGGTGCTTCCAGATGGTTTCACACTAGAGAACGAGGCGATAAGAAGATTGGGTGGATTGTGATTTTGTTTGAAAGTTTTTTGTACTTCCCAGCAGCATGATTATAATATAGATACTAATAATAATTCAGCCATTAAGAACCTAGAGACCTTGAGACCTGAATCTCCAGGATGAAGATTTAAATTGTATAAACGCGACCAAATCCTCTTTCTCAATATAGTGTAGACATAGAGGCTCGACCGAGGCACAACATCAATTCCCTATTTTTGAAACAGTTCATAGAAAACAGTTCTAGTAAAAAACTAGCAGTCGAGGGGTACTTGTGTAAAAGAATAATCTTGAAACGGACCCAGCCAGCCTTCAAGTGCACAGGAGAGAATGCGGTGCGCTTTGGAAAGGAGAACCACTTTGACGGGCACGCTTGCTAAGATACCCCACATGATTAGCATTCGGTGTGATTTCCGAGAAGTCTAGGGCCATATATTATAACGAGAAATGCTTGAGAGGTAAAACTTACATTCTCCTCCTAGACGGCGATTTTTTGCCGCAAGATCAAACGAATGTATTTGGTCAAAGCTACGACTCGAGACTTTCTCCACTGCGCAACCCAAGCATATCGTTAAATTCGGATATTCAACAGCTGGTATTTGCATTACGTCTTGCGCAAACTCTACCACACACCTATCAAGGAAAAAATCAACTTGTAGATATTCTAACTGGGGCGGGAAATTCCCCTTAATGTAAGAAACTCCTTCTTTCCACGCAGTTTCTGAGTGCAACCTTGTATCAGCACCAAAGTAAATATGAACTCGTTTCAAAGCTGTGTATTCGTCCAAAGGTGGTATGAAAGGTTGGCAGTCCAATGGCCAGCAGCGAATTGTTAAAGTCTCCAGGTTTTTTTTAATACCGTCTGAGTCGATAATCGACATCAACCAGAACGTATCCGATATATCGAGATGCCTCCACGGATATGGGAATAATCTGATATCCAGATGCTTGAGCCCCAGGACCTGTTTCAACAGAGAAATGAGTGAATCCTGTTTTGAGGGAATTTCATCCATCCATATGCGCAGGTCTTCAATGTACCATTCGCCCTCTTGTGGACCGCCATCCGGTAGATCATAAACAATAGGATTATCATAATTAAGCACCATATGATCGAGGGGCTCGTAGCCGTTGTAAAGAAGAGCTGCTTCCGCACGCCCATCCGCACAGGCTTCCGCTGCACTTTGATAGGCCAAGAAATCGTTATAGTCTTCCTGGACAGATCTCTCAGATCTATCGTCATCAAAATCCAAGCTGTAGAAATCATCGTCTTCGTCTTCGTCCTCGCTGTTCACGTCGTCGTCATTTGGCTCATCCTCGCCACCATAACCCTTATCGCTATTATCACTGCATTTATCATCTTTATCATCACCACTAATTATTTCGGGCTCTGGGGAGTCTGGCGGAGGCCGGATCTTATGATAACCTCCGGAGCTTCCGAATCTTTCATCGATACCCAACCTCTTGATACCGAAATGTAGGAATCTCTCAAGCATGAAGTAATTGACCGACTCGAATTTCACCAGTCTAGGCAAACCCAATTGCTCGAGTTTAAATGGTGGGGTGAAGTAATGCATTGTTGTAAGCAAAAATCTGGAGCTGGTAGTTGATATAGAAGCTGCTAGTTCGAGCTCTTTCAGTTGATGTAGTTGGTACAGTAGAGCTGTCGCCAAGGTCGCCATTCCGTACTCCTCAATATGGCCTTCAATGAATCTGAACACTTCTTCCCCAGCTGTAGCTCGTTCTTGCAATAGTGTTTTGACAATTTGCATCTTCTCTTCAATAACCTTGTCATATTCGTCCGTGAGGTAAAAATCAAACTCGGATCGGAGTCTAAAAGTGGCTGACCTTACGAATTCGACTAGCGGGTCTGTTAGAGCGTAGATTACCATATCTAACAATAGATCCGGAAACTGGGTTCCTTCATCAAACATTAGATGGCGGTTGACTAGGGGGTACGCGATACTGCGGAGCCGACGACATGTCTGCGCGAACGAGTTGAGAAAGCCGTGCGCGTGTCGCACCAGAGGCGACACCACGGTGAGATAGTCTGCGATATTGAGTAGGATTTCATCGGGGAGGTCAATGAGCCGCCTGCACGACGACCCTTGTAGGCTCCCAGTAAGCGTAATGTTCTCGTGAAACTCCATCTCAGGGGTGCAAAGCTCACTGGCTCGCCAATTCGAGAATGTGAACTCGATTAACGGCTCTTTAGCTAGGGGTTTTGAAAACTTGTTGTTCTGATTTTCGTAACAGCGATAAAGAATCTAATAGCTGGATAAAATCCAGTAGCGAGGATTGAGTAGCTAGTAGCTAGGTGCTGCCTGAGATCGAGTTAATTCGAGCTTGCTCGTTGTGTCTTAGCGCCAGAGGCTCTACCCAGAAAGATTCGATCCAGGGGCGTTGCAGGAGAGCTAACCTCTCCTGCCCTAGCTGCGTGGTGTTTTTACCAGCAACACAGACTCCTTGTGGTTCCGGAATATTGGTCTCGAGTTAAAGGATAGTTTGAATAATTCGGAGAAACCATTACTAAGGAATCGTCGTTTATACATTTATTGCACTTTTGATATTGCTTATGTTGAATTATCGTTATTATAATCTCTGTTGGAAGTGCGGCCATATCGATCCTTAGCTCCGTCCTGGTCTCTAAACTGATTCAAAGCTAGCCAAGCTAAGACTTCAAGCCTTTTTAACTTTTCTGCCATTACTCGCGATATTAAATTCAATATTTGCTGTATGTTGCGTACATTACAGTTGTGGGATGGGTTCCTTCTATTCAACTGTACAGATATGAGTGACCAGCTACTTAGAGAAGATTTTTACTAGTTTGAGAATTATGTATAATCAGAGTTTGGATAGATTGTCTGCATTTTTGGAAGAATAAAGAATACAAATAAAGTTGACAAGATTTTCTCGATTGGATAAAAGTTCATTAAATTAGAACCCCTTTGTTTCGCCTAGCCACACACGAAGCTCATAAAGGCTCACAATGCGGGAGGGCGACCGCCAGTGTATGAAACGTCAACATCACGACCAAACAAGGATGACCTGCGAGTAACACTTGAACATGATGCTAAACAAACATTTCTTCCACAGCAGGTACCAGTAGCGCAAACTTCTCCCTGTGCACAATCAGAGGTAGAAGTACAGTCCAGGAGAGGGGCACAGGAGATGTTCGGACCACAGAATCCCAAATCGTCAGAGGTCTTGAAACAGAAGCAGTCGCTGCCACAACTATTCAAACTGTCGCATGTTGAACCATTACAGGTTGAAACAGAGCATTGGCCGTTCCTACAAACACCAGAAGGGCACTAGAGAATTATTAGCTCAAATAACTACCGTGTAATAGATTAAGATGGAGAAAAACGTACTGTCACTCCACATCCACCGCAGTTATTAGGATCACTAAGGATATCCTGACATGGCCCGCCATTGCAGCTTTCGGTCCCTTCCTCGCATGTAGGAGTGATATCGATGACAGTGGTGACGTGTGGAACACCAATACAAGAGCAGGCGCTGGAGTATTTCACACTACCCGAGCAGGCAGATGCGTAGGCAGGAATATCAGTGGGAGTTATATACTCCGTTACTGTTCCCGACTTCTGGACCGTTACCGAGAAGTAAGATGAACAGTCGGCAGTACCAGGTCTTGTTGGGAATGCATTAGCTCGAACAGCTAGAAGAAAGAATATTAGCCTTTGTACAATTTATATTAGGAACCATATTAAGATACCGCGAAGGCAATTGTTGGCATTGCAAGTGGCGAACCCTGTCGCCGTGACTGTGGCAGCGGCATATAGCACGCCACAAAGCACCGATTGGGTATTGAAGTACATGATTAAATATAAGATAGACTTGGCTTTTAGTACTGAGGTATGTTTTAGAGGATGCGGATGATAGAGAGAATAGATTATGAAAGAATTCAACGATATGGCGCCATTGAGCCCTTTAAATATACGTCTTTTCCCTCTCCGAGACTCGTAGGATCAGGTCGTTGATACATCGAGGCAGTGTTGATTTTACAGCTTGGATACCTGAGCTGAGAACTATACTGATCAAAATCTTCTGGTTGGCTCTCCATCACAAGTCTAGTACGAAGGGCTTTCCGAAAGGCTAAAATCTTAGGGCTGAAATTCGAAAAACAGCGATACAAACGTCCCGGTCGTATGCAACATTGATTGACCCTTGCGCTCTCCGAGCTCTGAATCAGTGTTATATTTTTATCTAATTGGAGAACGGAACTTCCCAGCGAACGCCACCATGCCCTTTTGCAAGGGACAATTTGACTAAGGCAGCGTATAGTAGCACGATCTGATAGATGTTTGTGATACTGCAACAAAATTCGGCGCAGATTTATCATTTCGAAGGATCGGTGACGCCGTCCTCGGCCTCGAGGTGACTCCCGGTAAAACTTTCTCCAACGCCTGAAAAGTAGTAGAGGCTTTGAATTTAGGAACGAGGAAAATAGCCCGTCACCATCTCTCAGGCACAACTAAAGCTGCGCAACATACCACCTACCTGATGTAGCAACCACACCTAGACTTCACTTTAAAGCTTCTGAGCTCGAGCATAGGAAGGAGGAAAGAAGTGAAAGCGCAAAATATGAACGAGCATTGAATATAAGATCTCTAAATGCCAAGCTTCGCATCAGGTAATCACCATAACATTCAATGACGAGATCAGAAAGGCCCAACACAAGGCGAGGATCGAGGGGTTAGAGGAAAGGGCCGTTGATGATTTTGGGCTATTATACACGAGGGCTATAGTTTCCGCGATTATGACTCTGGGGTAATGCAGCCTCCTTCACATTCATTCCAAAAAAAGGCATTTGGATTTATACCCTGGACAGCTGTGTAACACCCTTGCAAGCTTGACGGCAAAGATGTGGGGAAGAGGTCTTAGTCGCTGTGCGGGAATTGCCCTTTTGCCGAAAAAAGCTCTTGAGCCTCAAGCTCCACAAGTTTGTCCCACCTCACCATGCAATTAATACGACGAGGCAAGGAGGCTGGGAGCGGAGAGCGATAACTCCAAAGAAAACCGCCTATCCGAATATTGATTACGTTATTGTAAACGTCATCCAGCAGTTCTAGTCTTCTGGTTTCCCGAACGATTCATCCGTGCGTTGGCTAGCTAAGTAAACTGAATTTGTTCCTGCACTGGCCGGGTATCAAAAACCCTCCCAAAGGAAACGTCAGCCGTTGGAGACAGCCGTCGAGCTTCCAAGTTCAAAAGAGCGCCCTGCAGCATACAAGGATGTTGATCCCTCAGGATACGGTATCGGGTATTCTTGCACACGAAATTTGATTCGTTAAAGTTCAGGCCCCAATGACCAAACAGGACCCATATCCAAGGATAGCTTAGGCGAATTGGACCGCTCCATTATACAACGTTGTCACGTCTCGACGGGAAATCTAAATCTTCACACCAGCCAGCCCGAATGGGCTGAACCACCCAACTATAGGTTAACGGCTGGATACTAAAGCTAGTAAGAGTGGAGAAGTTCCTGCATTCTATATGTCCATTCCAGACTATTTTCAGCTACTCATATCCAAACATCCTTGCACATTTACCCCGAAGACTTGTCACACCAATGCAGTACTTCAGGGTGAATTGAGAATAACTTGAACTTGATTCCGAGCTGTAGCGCTCACTCTCCAGCTTGGATACAACGCTGGGCATCATCGGATCATTGGCTATTGCCAAACTCTCGCGCTGTTTTCCAGTCGGCGAATGTGAATAGTGCGACTTGAAAATCCAAACAGGATCCAGTCTGCCCTTGGCCTTGTAACATTTCTTCAATTTTTCTCGCCAAGGGCACTTAGTCTCGACTAATATAGACCATCGTCTGATAGAGGAACAAAACCGCAATTTGCTGGCTCTAAGATTGGGCAAGCCCTTTTGACTAATCCTGAAAGACGCGAAACCGCAGATTGATATTGCTAATTTTGGTTTCATCGTGAGTCCCGGAGAAATGTTCTTGCAAAAGATGGCATTACATTTAATTTAATCTAACATGTTAATTCAGCCCCTCATTCACTGTACTTGCTACGATGAATGAGCAAGATAATATCAGATACTCATGCACACAATTGATCATTTTAGGCTTGCCAACGAGCGTGAAAACAGGACCGCCTTAGCTTCTCGCCTCCGCTTAGAATCCCTCAAGTAAAACCTGCCATATGTAAGAAAGTCAGATCTGTTACGTTACTCTTGCTTTATTTCTAGTGTACTATCCAGCTACCTGCCGCTTTTTAATTTTCCACATTCCATTGCGTTGCTTCTTAAAATACCGTCATATTCTCTAGTTTAACCCTCTCTACTGTTATGATGCGCATGCGTCTCATGAACTCATGCTCATCAAGTTTAAAAGGGTTAAAATCAGTATGCACGTTGTAACCACTCAGCTCTTCGCAGCTATCAATCTGCAGAAAGGACTGCCATCTTCTGCGATCCCGGACGCGACGGCTGAGTAGCGGCCTTAGCTCTGCCGTCCAACCCGCTTAGTGTAACCCCCTTCTAGCTTCTACGATCCCTAAATCATCGCTATCACCTAATGCCCCGTCCTTCCCCTTCCCCTATCCTCCGTTCTCCTGTCCGAGCGCCGTAAAGGAACCAAACATTCTGTTTTCTGTCCAAGCAAGTTAGTATAATGGACCATATAATGCCGACTCCGATGCGATGATTAAAACAATACTATTATCAGTCCGTCCTTTCCGGTCTTAAATGAGGTCTTAGAGTGCCCGAAAGGACACTGCTGAACAGCATTATGATCAAGCAACCTAATCTGAAGAAGAATATTACTCCCAACGTGATCTTTCCGAGCCGTAAATATTATGTAAACGCGAAATTATGAAGAACGACAGTATCTATATAAGCTGTGTTATCATTGTTAATTAGTAGTTGTAATAATCTTCATAAACTTAATTCCAACCTGCTGCATAAATGCTTCAACTTACCTAATAGTTCGCCTATAGTATGACAGGGTAATACAAGGAGGTGCACTCGTCCGGAGAACAAGGATTTGCAGCTGTCGTGGACTTAAGATCTTATAACTTGATTCAAATTTTTTCTATCACTCTGTTCTTAGTCAGCTCTAGCCCTTCGAAATACAAGGTGCACTGCCCGCTTAATTCAACATAAAAATATATGTCTTAATGAACATACCATCCTGAAGAGAACAACTAAGCATGCCAGTTGTCGCTAATTATATATGTAAGTATCCCAGAACACTTGGTGGAGAAAATATGTGGGAGGAAGCAATTCACCTTTCTCCAAGTGCAGATCTAGAGGTCCATTTAACTAAATTATGAATAGTCAATATCAAATACTGCCTCATTGACCCAAATTCTTGAAGATATAGCACACGACCTAATTTCGAAGATGTCTCTTATTACCTAGCAAGTTAGTATACCTGATTATTCATATTGTTAGGGCTAGATCAGTTTTCGATAACTCATAAGAATAACTGAAAATATTTGATCACAGTGTTACCAGGACATTGGGGATATACCCACACGATGTTAATTCGATTAATCGCGTTTGGTGGACTGCCCAGTCGGGAGCATTCTAGGAGAGAAACATAACAATATGGGCAGGCTTGCTGGGATGGGCTGTGCTGATCTGCTACAGCGAAGTGATTTATATATGATCAACTGCATTTTTTGGAATGCTACTTGCTAAGCATTATTAACCTATATTGTTTGGGCGTTATGCGCGACTATTTGTTAGAGATTTCATTAAAAGGGCGATGCTAGATATAGCTGAATAGCTATTAGAATAGATGCTAGAAATTCCGACTAGTTATACCGCGATTATAACAATGAGGGAGACCTATTACATGCTTCGGAAAATAGATTTGTAAATATCGGAAAATAAAACAAGAAATAGCAGTGTGCTGACCAAACTTGCACTCATGGCAGCTAGCCCTGGCTCGGGACCCCGCAAGGATCGAATATTAGCGGTTTGTGTTGTTAAGAGGTCGCGTTTGGTGCCACCATCATTTCGAGATGTTCAACCTCACCTTATCCTTCCACTCGGCTCTTCAATCGCCTCTTCAAAGATGGCAGAAGACCAGCTCTACACCTCCACCACCCAGTGTAAAACCTGGTCCTTCGGCCCATCTACTCTATCAACCATCCGCCAAAATACCAATGCTACTGGTACCCGCTCGATCCGGCGCGGCTGGAAACGCGCTCGTGTCGAAGCTTCCTCAGCGAACACCCCGTTAGCTACCACTCCAATACCGTCGAGTACTCCCACATCCACCCCGACACCCTCCATTGACCCGGCCACGGTCCCGGATCCAGAGTCGCTCACTCCATCCGAAGAGCTGACCTTGGTGCACTACTACATACTTCGTCTTATCGACATGTCCGACATATTCTCGTTTCCTTCAAATGTCAAATCAACGGCCTGCGTCTTCCTATCCAGATTTCACCTCCATCATTCCGTGCAGGCATATCACCCGAAACACTTAATCACTACAATCCTGTTCCTAGCTACCAAAACCGAGAACCACTACATTCCTCTCGCAGAGTTCTGCAAACGAATACCGAAATTAACACCAGAGGCGGTGCTAAAACACGAGTTTACTGTCGCTGGAGGTGTTAGATGGGACTTTGATGTTAAACATCCATTAAGAGCCGCGGAGGGAGGGATAATGGAACTTTTGACCGGGCTGGCTGGAGTCGTTAACGGCGGGAGTAGCAGTGATGCGGGGCTAAACGCTTTAAAGGAACGGCTGGCACCGAACCCGATACGGAGAGTTCAAGATGCTCACGGCAAGATGAAGAGCTACCTTACGAAGGAAGCTCTCGTATCTGACGTATATTATCATTATACCCCACCGCAAATCTTCCTTGCAGCGTTATGGCTAGCAGATAAGGATGTGGCTGAAGGTTATATTGATTGGAGATTTGGAGAGAATGCCACAATGGGACGAGTGACTAAGAAGCGGAAGAAGGATAAAAAGAATAAAGATAAGAATGGCGAGGATGAGGCTGCTGTTGCAGCTGAAGAGGCGGCGAAGAGAGGGCCGCCATTGGCACCAAAGCTACTACCTTTGGTGGCGAGCTGCGCTGACATGATGGTAAAAGCTCGAGAGTACGAAAAAATGCCCGTTGACGAGCTGAAGAGAATCGACAAGAAACTGCACCGATGCCAAAATCCGCAAAAGTTTCTTGGCGCTGGAACTGCACTGGGAACGGGAGACAATGGTTCCAAAAAGACCACCGAAGAGGTTGTGGTTGCTGCGAAAGAGAAAGTTGAAGACAAGAAAAGAAAAAGTGATGACGATTTGTTTGGTGGAACTCTACATGGAAAGGATTGATATATATCAGTCTTAACTGGCAAAACATTTGGAGGGCAGGATTGACTAAGTGTTGGCACCCTACTCGGTGAACTGATTGGCGGTCAGAACCACCGTATTGTCTGATATAGACTAGAGAATCACTATGAGAAAGCTATTTCTATAGTGGTTATCTTTGAATCCTGGCATTATCCGACCACCCTTTCAAAGTTGCTTCTCTAGTATTCTCACCAAGACCTAATGTGATGATTCCATAGGAGATTTCGACGTATGCATAATTGGATTTGGGACAGATTCAATGGTTAAGTTTAATCACAGATGGAAATTCTGGAAGGCATATACCACAAGTTATGGGAGTTATCAGGATCTAGCATTTAGCGGTTAGAGAGAGTGGCAAATATCGCCAGATCGCAATCATATTGCTATAGATTCCGTTTTATCGACGGTACCAGACTAATAGTGCGTTCATAAATTTGCATCAATCCCTAAAGTTATCAAGTCCCATTAAATTCATATAAGAAGCAAAAAAACCGTCTATCAGTATCGTACAGTCACCGGCATTGAAAGTTTAGAACCTCTTCAGTCTTTTCGCTCTATCTTCCGCCTCTTGTTCTTCTTCTTCCTCCCTTTCATTATTATATATAGTAACTGGTTGCGTCTCTCTCCACGCGCCCGTGAACATGGGGTCGTTCTTTGCCTTGTCTGCATACTTGAGCAATGCTTCTCTCGGATCTTCGTCTCGCATACCGCTTAAAGCTACATTTTTCTTAATGTGCTCTTCGTCCGGTGTTGATTTACCAAATGGGGTAGTATGTGGTTTGAATGGTTTGTACGCATTTGCCAATTGGCTGGCTTGCGCTAGAGATTTGGTTTTCGAGGGAAGGACGGCATTAGGTAGGTATATTGCATCAGCATTCATGCCTGTGACAATATCGGTTGTAAGGGATGGATCGTCGTCAAAGTGGCGTTTCTTGAGCGCATTATTAAGAACAGTCAGTGCACCTCTTGTAGAGGTCTTTGGCGAATAGAGGATCTTGACAGTAGCATCGTTTGAACTGGTGAATATTTGATTGAGGCGAGGGTGCCATATTGTTGATATAACGGGGATGGAAGGTGTAATAGCAAGTGTATGGTCCGAGCGAAGAGTAGCAGGTGAGAGGATGTGAAGATTACCGGCGGAATCAGAGGTAAGAACACTAGAAGAATCAGGAGAGAATGATATCGTGGTATTTTGAGATGCTGTAGGAAGGTCATTGCGCGTCATGATTGGCTTTTTAAATTTACGTGTGTCCCAAGCTAGATGTCTCGTTAGTATTGAACCTTTATCGAATTTATTTCTAATTTGCACTCACATTTAACAGTTCCATCCATCCCTCTACTAACCATTAGATTGCCGTCTCTGGAAAAGGCAACGCTGCATACTCCAGTTTCTTTTTCATGCGCTTCTTCGACAGATGCCATCGGTCGACTGAAAGGTCCTCCATCACCACCCCATAGAGTTAAGCATCCGTCTTGCGATCCGGCACCTAGTAGTTTTTTGCCACCTTGGGTAGGGTCGTCCCATTTGACGCACATCACCCTTGTTCTGCCACCTTTCGAAGTCCGCGACTTGACCACAATGACCTCTTTCTGCTGCCTCTTTTGGTTCACATCCCATATCCTGACCGTCGAGTCCGAACTGCACGTTACTAGCAAGTTTTTGTCTGTAGGATGCCACGTCCCCCCCAATACCTCAGAAACATGACCTTTCGTATTGTTCATATCTCTTAGATACTGATCTCCCTTCACAAACTCGACCACCTCATACCCATCTCTATCGAAAACTTTCGCCTGGGCGCAAGATGGTATAACTAAGATATTTTCTCCGTTGATCGAAAACTCGGCTTTGTGCACTAGATGACCCTCTCGAGGTTCGATTGTCTTGAAGGAGTGCAAATGGTTTGATGCCATGCCCGTAAAGTCGTATAACTTGATATTTGAATCATGTGAAGCTGTGACCATTCGCATACCCGAGGGATCCAACGAGACTGAAGTTACAGATTTCTCATGATCCTTGATTACGATTTCGTGGGAGGTTGGGAACTCGTCGTCGTCGTCCGAATCATCATCATCATCCGAATCGTCGTCGTCTTCAGACACTGAATGATCGGCTGAGCCATCATCACCGTCACTCGGAAAGGTAGCTTTTTTAACTGGTAGTATAGGGGCAATCGAGGGAGCAGCGGAGGCACCGGCACGCTTTAGTTTATCGTGCTGGACGGCGGATTTAGCAACAGCTTGCTTTCCGAAAGACTTCGGCAGGAAAGCGGCCATGGGATCGTTTGGGTCTACGAAGGGGGATTCGATAACCAAATCATCTTCATCTGTACGGCCAACGCCTTTGCGTTTAAGGTTCCCGCTCATAGCGTCTGTCGGGGTCTCCAGATGCTGACCGGTGTAGTTATGTCGAAGTGAGCAAGCTGCTGCTCAATAGTCAAGGCCGCGCGATCGAGGACCCACACACACGCACGCGGCGACTTAGGCTTGGCACTAAATGTGGCATTTTCGAAGACCAACACAAAAGAAGGTGGGCTTGTTATATTTCTTCTCCTTTCTCATATATTCAGGTCTAGTCACACCATGTCATAGGCCCTTCAAATGAACTAATAGCTAGAACCATTAAGAAAAAGCCAACGTGATGGTATCTTAGCCGCAGCGGTTTCATGGGATAGTATACTACAAAAGCATCTTCGGCTTTACATCCTCTCTTGGGTCAACGGTCCGGACACAGCCTAGCGATGCAACGCACGTGTAAGGACGGATATTTCCCCTGACTGATGCAAGACCCATCCTCAAACGCTGTTTGGCGATTCACAGAGGAAACTGCTTCGGATGAGATGTGAATCAATCTATTTCCCTTGAAACTAAGTCGAATCACGTCGATTCTAGTACATCACATCGCCTCTGCACCGGGCTATCGAGGGATCTCTCTGTAATGTACTCTAGTACATAACTAGTTTTGAAGAAAATATATCAGAACTAGAGCGTAGAAAGGCTTAGCTACCCGGTTAGCCGTTCCAATACTCCAAAGAAAGAAACTTCAAACAACGGGACAAAGTTAAGACGGAACCAAGCAATGTTCGGGCGTCCCGGCAGCTCGACGAGTTCCATTTGAAAATACTCCTAAGACTGTGGTCTTTAATCCAGATTTATAGACAATAGGAAGCATAATAGACAGTAGGAAGCATATATCGAATCACTTACGATATAGAAGTGTCAGTATTATATAACGGCTTATCCAGCTCCATGTTCCGTCTCTACCCATTCATCTATCAGATTATTCCATAGCTTCTTCTTGCCATCTAATTTAGCTTTAAATTGCGCTGCTGGTTGGCCGCTGTATATTGCTACAAACACATCTACCTCATTCTGATCTGACTCTAGCTACAAGCTCTTTGCATAGTTCCTAACACATTAAAGTTACACCCATTAGCCTACGGCGTCTTTAAGTGAAGAGCCTAGCATATCAGATCTTATTTATTTACTATACTCTCATCGCGAACTCCAGTTTCAGCTAGCTCATAGTATACTATAGAAAACATGAGATTAGGCCTTCTTTCCATTGCCTTTGTTTTGGCGGCAACAGCATTAGCCATTCCCCTAGAAATACGACAACTTCCCCCGGCGCCAGTTCCGGGCCAAAGGCTTCCAGCCAAGCAAGCCATGATAAAAACGGCCCAAGCGATGGGCAAGCCACCTAATATCATCCAGTTCCTACAAGGTTTACCAGACTCTGCATTTGCAGGTGCAGGTGATAGCGACGAAATTTTTGGCGCATTGATGAGCGGCCGGATGCCCTCGGGTGCTGGTAATAACGGTCAAGGAGCTCAAACTGACACCTTCCAGGCAGGCCCAGGTGATACATCTAATATGGCTCAGGGTGGGCCTGGTAACCAAGGCGGACCTGTCTTTCAAGGTGGTCCAGGTTTCCAAGGTGGTCCGAGTTTCCAAAGTGGCCCTGGTAACCAGGGAGGTCCCGGTTTCCAAGGTGGCCCGGGTGGGCAGAGTGGTCCAGGTGCCGCCTTTCCGGGTAGTCAGGGTGTCCCTATGAACCAAGGTGCACCTGGCGATGCATTCCCTATGGTACTAGGGAGACAGTGAGTTCGGTTGTTCTGCAAAGCTCGAGTCATAGGAAGTCTGCCAACAACCTATAAGTAGCTTCGCAATCTAACTTTGTGAGTATTTTAGGCCTTAATTTTAGCATGGGCTGACACAACTTTTCAACGCGCTTGAAGACAAAATATTCAATGTTTTGTAATTTTTCTGGTGATGAGACTTTAGCAAAAATTAGTCAATATTATACTAAATATTAATTCTGCGTAATGAAGTTCGGAAATTTGGCATTTTAGTAAAAGTTCGTAAGCGTAAACTTGTTTCTAGAGTATTAGGTCCCTAAACTATGCGCTTCGCCGAATATGAAAGCGTGCGCTACTAGTCCCCGCCTTCGAGATAAGCATCATCTGAATTATTATTCGAGTCTTCTTATCCATCTTCATTGTAGGTCTCATACCCTTCGCTTTCGGGATTGTCTTCTTCACTTTCACTACTATCGGCGCTATCGGCCTAATCTCCACAGAATCTTCCCAAATCTCAGGTGTTCTCCATAATTGGCACTATACTAAGAGACTACAGAGGAGGCTCAAGTATTCTGCCGATGTGGTTCATGCTCTTACCAGGTATATACCAATCTTGTAAAATCGGGTCTATTTGTAGATATGTGATCTTATATGTAACATCAATGGTGAAAATGTGCTTTCGTAGGTTTGAGGTAAAACCGATGCTAGATTTCAATAATACCCGAGCGTGAAGTTGAGCTGCTCGTGACAGGGGAGTGTGTCGCATTAGAGCCAACGCTGGGAGGAACAGGTGGGTAATGAGCGCCAATAGGATACGAATTCCCATATTCAACATAAGTTGGATTCAAGTTCGCCGGACCAGGATTTACAATAACAGGGCCTGGTCCTGGACGCGGAATTCGATCATAAGGTAATGTATATCGATTCACATACTCGCGGCCTTCCTCATATTGATCTTCAGCTTCGTCTTCTAAGTCTTCACTTTGCAAGTGTCCGTCCTCCCAAAATTGTCTCGAAATATCTTTCTCAAAAAGAAATGACCACGGGCATTCTGCCAATACACTCGACAGCCTTCGGTACTTGTTCAGTTTTGGAATACCTCTACTACTTGGGTGGTCGTGGCGAACAATGAAATATGAAAAATTACCAACTTGAACAGGGCGAAACTGATGCCCCGATCCTATAACAATTGCTTGCAGCTTGGGGTATTGGAGATATTTAGATCTAGAGTTCTCCCAGAGTAGGCCGAAATAGCGTTCAATTTCTGCATCGAGATCATAGACGTTATATGCTCGAGAGCGAGTATCGTGGTTTGATCTTGGTATCAGCCGTAGCACTTTCAGATTGTGAACAAAAGGAATCTGGATAGTATGATATTAAAAAAATTAGCATAGCGAGATTAATAGTCTTATTATATTCTCACACTTACGGTGTCAAGTGAGTGATATGGAATAGCAAGCTCTTCTAATGCTGGCCAGTCTTCTGACGTGAAGGGGTATAAACTGGATCCAGAATCCAGGAATGTTGGTGCAACGATACAGCCATATTCCCCAGGCGGCAATGGTCGTCCAAACATCGATTGTCCTCCTGAGAAGCAGCTGTAGCCACACTCTATCCATAGTCGTTTGATAGTCAAGCGATGGTCAAAGATCGGCTCAATATCAGAAATGAATACCACAGCATGTGGAGATATTCTTAATGTAGTCAAAGAAGAGATATTTGGGAAAAGTTTTCTAAGAGACCCTGCATCCCAGTGGCTACTAACCATCTCTAGCGATCGTATATTTGCCCCTTTCTCCGCTAGTTGTATTATAAAACTGTGTGCAAAAC
This sequence comes from Dactylellina sp. 'tibetensis', assembly GCA_036971435.1. Classification (NCBI taxonomy): domain Eukaryota; kingdom Fungi; phylum Ascomycota; class Orbiliomycetes; order Orbiliales; family Orbiliaceae; genus Dactylellina; species Dactylellina sp. 'tibetensis'. The sequence goes on from JAKDFA010000013.1 coordinate 370,499, forward strand.
TACTAAAGTCTACTCTTATCCGGGTTAAACGACGACAATCTTCAATAAGGTGGCCGAAGAGCTCCAGAAAACCGGCGTATCTTTCGTCGTTTGCAAGCTGGAGTTTCTCCAATAACGGTAAGCTGATTCCAGGATTTGTTTCTTTCCGTTCTTCAATCTCGCGACTACCAGGAGAGAATCTTGCACCCCATTCTCTGAAATGGTAGTTGCTAAAGCGGTCTTCAGACTTGATTTTTAGCACCCGGAGTGACTTAGAACATCGCCTTAGGACCTGGAGAATCGCGGGAACCAATTCTTCTGCAAATAGACCGAGTTCTAGCTCTTGGACATTAAGAGGTTTCGAGATTGTTTGCAGTGCCAAAATTGCATCGGCTTCAGATTTGTTCATCTGGCCAATGCTTCCCACCTGGATGTAACGTAATTGTGGTAAGGAATCTAGAATCAGAGCTAAAGTTTTCACTGATATGTTTTGAGGAATGCTGTGGATTTTTATAGTTTCAAAATTAGATGTTGCTGTTTTAACGCAAGTTAGTTAATCAAAAAATATGATAGGAAAAAGCTACCTAATTCTTTCTAACTGCAGTGGTGCATTCGCAATCTTCTGTAATGCTAGACGCAGGAAAAAGTCGTCCCGTTTAGAGAGTGGCTGAGATTTGTCCCGCCCCACATATTGAGCCACAACACGCAGCTCCTTCAGATAGCCAAGAGCTCGAGGGGTCGCGTTCAAGATCTTCTCGATTTCCTCCGAATCGAAGCAACATTCCTCTGTCTGCGCTGTTTCGCGTATCGAATGGCTCGTATTTATTGTTTGTTTTATCAGTGACAACGTTAGGCGGCGGAAGAGGACTGGAGAAACGATATCCAAGGCCCTCGAGTTCGCAAGGGCAAAATTCTTGAGGTCGCTTTTCGGTACCTGATTCAACCATATCAGTGAGGTGCAGACGAGATTTGGGATACTGAAAGTATGGTGTCTTTACTCACATGGGCGAAAATTGCTTCAAGAATCTCTTGTGGGATATTTGCAAGCATCAGAGGCGGTATTTGAGCTTGAAGCTTCGGGTATGAATTTCATAAAATACGCAGAACGTAGGATGAGGAGGAAATCAGAAATGCTGTTTTGTCCCATCACACGTTATAATTAAAGTCGCACAGTTGTTGACTGATGACATTCAACGACCATATTTGCATTGCAACGCATGTTTACTCGTGACTACATCTGGAGGACAGCTAACGCGCGATTCTACTAGTCAAACTGAAACTAGAGCAGCCGGCATATAGGTTCAGTGCGAGGCCTAGGCAACATATTAGTGGGATGATCTATTTTGCAAGTTTGATAATTTTAAAAATCAGAAGAAAGAACCAAGCAAATAAGACCCTTAATTAAGTTATAAACTACCATCCACCGCGCATTCTTGTCCTTCAAAGCTCGTCCTCGTCACCATTTCTTCGGTAACTCTGTCTTCTCCTGTTGCCACTAGATGTTAGTCCATTCTCAACGCTGTCCACTGCATCTATATATCTGAGGAGTGCAGGTCTAGCCCCAACCGTCTGCCCACTGAGTCCAATGTGGGTGTTTCTCGGCGGATCTATTTGTATAGGCAGCTGCGCTCGTATCTCATCCTCTAGCCGTAACCTTTTGATTTCTTTTCTTGTTGGCTCCCGGGTTCCTCCTGCCACTGGGTCGTCTTGATAAAAAACGATTCTCCCATTGGTTTCTAAATCGAAGGCCTCCGCCTTGCTCTTTCCGATCAACCCGGTTATGTTCTGTGGCCTTCTTGCTATGATCCAGCCTTGATCGTCAAACCACCACCGTTCCACAAGGTGCCCAGCTCCAGTAGCCGGAGCTATAAATTTTAGGATAAGCCATGAGACGGCTGTCTTATATGTTCGTCCTTCCGTCGTGGCCCCGTCATAGTTTTTGCCGTCATTTGGTTTGTCTCCTTGCTGACGACCGACGTCAGGTAGTTCGCAGGTTGGTTCTAAGTCTTGTAGGAATCTCTCCAGTAGCACTACCATCGAGCCCTGCTTTGCTTGTTTGTCCTTCCAGAATGAAATGTATTGCGCTGGGGTTTTGTATTCGGTCTTCTCCGGATTGGAAGACATATACAATTTGGCACCAGGATTGAAAAGTTCTTCAGCCTGACCATATTCTTTTTTATTGATTGCTTGTACGAATCGGTTCATTGTGTTTTCGGGGAGCGGCATATTGACTGTAGATGAAATCGAGCGTCCTTACTTCAAAACCTCGAGAATTGGTTTTGGCTCTTACCAGCGGGCTATTATAATCTCTGAACTCAGTCCTAGATATTACATAAGCTGATAAGTGAATATAGTTTCTTACACTTTGGTTGTGGTTGGAAATATTTTAATGGCTAAATTTTGCTTAAAATCTCGCGCTCGGATATAGATTATAAGAACCTGGAATTGAAACTACGTATGCGGACACGATTGTTTAAAACATTTTCTTGGGGAGGGGGATCATAGTCGAGACAGATTGGTCTTGGTTTACTAGTTTCAGGTGTAGTTTATGAGAAACAGTCTGATTCTTACAACTAGATTGATCTTCAAAATGATTATGAGCCATATGCGACTAGCCATATAGCCTCTGAAAAGAACAAAACCGAAGCTAAGTTCTTTATCGCAGAGCTAAGATTTATAGCAAACATCTTTTCATCAGATATGTGAGCACATCCCAACACTCAAGACAAAAAGGTAATATTCACCCCGAAATTGGTCTCGTTTCCAGTCTCTATCGGGCGAACACCCCAAAATCCGTTACAGCTTTTCTCACTATTTGTGGAGCAGTTCTAAGGATGGGGCTACTTATATTACCCATTAGCGTATCTTTTTTTCTGGGGGATAGGCATGCTAGTTGTTCCTGCTGGGTTTGATTCCACGGATCTAGCCCTGTCATAGTCAGGATATCAAGATTAATTTGAAGTAACGTAACGCTGAACTGAAACTAGTCCTCGAGATCTCTTGCGTAGCTGGCAAGGATTTCTCAACGGCTTATATATCTGTTCATCTCTTATATATGTACATCAACCAGACTCTTCGTTTTCTTCTTAAATTTAGTCCTAGACAGCAATAATTCAATCAATTCGAGAACTCTTCACTCTTCAATCTCCTTACGCTATTTTTCCACGGATACCATCACTAGATATCTTCATCATTAACACAATATCACGATGCAGAATTCAAAGGATCTTGGATTCGTAAGTTATTTATATTATTCTAGTGTTAAATGAGCGATTTTTATTTCTATCTCGAAACGAAAAGAAAAGTTCTTGGAGTTCAATAGCTGATATTTAATACACCTAGATGGTCGTTTTCCCTGGTGACAGGGAACCCCCAGAGGAAGCCCAGTGTGTACTAGATTCCTTCCCCTTCTATCTTGCTGGCGCGCGCCAAGTCTAAATTTAACTGCATTCTTTGACTTAGTTACAGACCATGGGACTTTCTCAAGGTTCGCGAGGCGCCAGATCTCATTCTTGAATTATATTCTAGCAAGCACGATGATCCGCCAACTCAATTTTTGACATCATATCGCGTTCACAAGCGCATTTTAGCACAGTCAGCAAAAGTCTCCATGTTCTTAGAACGAAACCCTTCCGGTCCAAAACTTCAAATTTGCGGCGAGACACCATACGTCTTCAAACCGTTTCTCGCCTACCTCTACCTCCATGATTTCAAATACCTTTTCCACACAGCCTCCCAATACGAATGCATTCGAGATGTTAACGCGAAGCTTCAACACACCAAGTTCACGATTCACAATAGTGTCTATGACCGCCGAATGCTCTATTACACGGATTTGTACTTTCTCGCCTGCCGCTTTCAAATCCACCACCTCTGTCCACTCATAGTCGAACGTCTTATTGCCGTTTACGATGTCCCATCTCCACGAATTGCACCTCGTCGCAGTAGCCAGGACCCAAACTATAAATATTCACCGTTCACCTTGTACAACATGCCCGATTTAATCAAAACCTGGTATATAAAGCGTGTATACCGAGAGGCGATTCCACCGATGGCTATTGGCGAGAAAGGGAATTTAAAATGGGCAATTGTGGAAGGTATAATTGTTAGATCGGAGATCTTGGCAGCCTTCGAATTGCAGCTGGAGGGCATCCCAGAGTTCTTTGATGATGTTGTCGAGGGATTGAAGTATACTCTGGTGGATATTGATCCCATGTAAGTATTGCGCTGGCTCTCCAAGCTCTGGAAATGTGTACTGAGTTGCATTTTTGTTATCTAGGGAACTAAGAGACGATTCGCTACGCAATCAGTACCTAGAACTAGTCGAGTGGAGAGAACGAACCAAAGGCGGGGGGAAACAAAATTTAAAGCCCATCCAACCAATGCGAGAATCCGGACCGGCCAGTGATCAGATTAGTAAGAAAGAGAATAATATCAACGAAGAGCAAGATGAGGATGAGGAAGAGGATTATTATGACAAGGAACTATAGGCCTACAGACCTTATATTCTAATTTAGCACTACAATAGAGATTTGACATCTAGGTGTGAAAGTGAGTATTTGATGAGTTCTCTTTTAACTTTCAATTCACTGCTGAATATATTGAATTATTGCTCGCTTAAGAGAAATTATAAACAGTGATCCAAAACCCTATTAGTTTCAGCTTCATTCTGCTATTTGAGTGTTCTTAGGAAACTATCTATAATATGATGATAAGAGGAAGAAATTTTTAACGACCGATAAAGGTTGAAGTAAGTGAAGCGTGCTGACATTAACTCCGAAACGACCAAAACCTGCCATCAGCCAATTGTCACAACTTTTCATAACAACTGAATTTAAGTAAACCAAATATTAAATCTTAATAGTGCAAGATCTTCACGCGAAACCTGCGCATAAACAGTCTTCCCCAAAAGTATCAACAGGCTGGTTCATCTTAAAATATCCTTAGAAATTTTGATTTTTTCGACCTTGCAGCCTTTATTTGCGGAAAGGGTCTTTACTACCGAAAGGATCTTCCTCGTCTTGATCCCTCATATATTCTTGTATCTGTTGTTGCATCCCTAGACCTAGGAACCTGCTTAGACTTCCCTTTCCTTTCCGTCCGCTAAGCAGGCTCATCCTCTCATCTGGAGCGATCATGCTCTCATCATCAACTTCGTAGTCGCCATCTTCGGAAGAAATGCTATAGTTATCAAGCCATGCATTCCCTTGTACTCCAGTTTCAATAGTATTCTTCCCAGGCTTGCCGTGTTGGTAGTCCCGAATAGCAAAGAGGATTGCAGTCCCGATAAGAATGAGCTGCATGCTGCCGACAAGGACGTAGACTATCCAGGCAGACCAGCCCTCGAAGCCAACGCGGGCAATCAGAGAGAAAGCAAAAATCCAAGTCGACTGTTGAAACCAGCTAGGTTAGCGCTACAAGACCAAAAATTGATATTATGGTAAAGAACTTACAGGCGTTGATAGCGCCAGCATAGCAACACTCAAACTTCCCAAATGGCCCAAGTGCCACGTCGTAAATATTTGTGGCAGCCACTGCGTGCATGCTAAACCGGCAACTAAAACTCCTAGGAAATCGGCCCAGTTTTGAGCATACCAGGGGAATCTGTGCAAGATTACGGCGGAGACAAGCATGATGAGCAACGACCAGCCAAAGACGAAAAGCAGAACAAACCAGGCTTTGCTGGCTCGGCGATAGGTACGCATTTGGCTGGACATCGAGGGACGGCGGCCGGTTCTCTCAGCCTCTGCTTCCTCACGGGCGTAGTACACATAGAGAAACATCCTAAATTCCAAATTCAGCTCAGTGCCCCGATAGCTAGCATTTGGCATTTGCAAATTGCTTAGGGAATAAAGTTTACTCACACTCCCCAGAATAGAGCTACTCCGTTGATGACCTGCACCATACCCAACAGCCCCGCAATGCAAGGATACGTATTATTTGTTCTACAGCATCCCATATCGACCTGGCTGCTTGGTAGAACAAGAATATTCGCAACGGCACAGACACCGGAAGATGCCCCCAAGAGGATATATAACGTAGAGAGACCTTCAGCTGACTGTCTGCGGATTATTCGGGCGTATTGCGGAATGTACGAGGCGATTGTCCAGGCTATTAGACCACTACGAAACTTGAATGTTAGTTCAGCCGGCTTTGATGTAAATCTCCCAGTTGAGGACTTGGAGTGGATTTCTCTTACCAGGAAATCGCGAATGTTGCTGTCGACGGGCGACTTAATTCGTCGCATCTTACATCTGTTTTTGATGTATCAAAGGCAGTGAAGACAGCACCGCTACTACTGGTACTACCTAAACAGCTCGGGAAAAAAGCATTTGGAAAAGATGGTAGGAACATCATCTTGAAGGAAGGATCGAGATGGAACAGTTCAAGAGATGTCTGAAGCAAATCAAATGGAAGATTGGTATGTGCAGTGTGCACCGGAAATGTGTTGGTGGTTGCCACCAAATTGCCGAATCGATGAGGTCAGTGTTGGTGGGCGAGATATTTGAAAATGCTATCAAAGAAATAATGCTACGACTTTGTAGAGGGTCCAATGAAAATGAGATCGGGGCTCAGCAACTTAAATAATCATCCTGCAGCCGCCTGTTTTTCTTTTTTTCTGTTTTCTTCAAATAGGTGTATCTTAAAAGAATTCTTTGGATCCGATAATGAAGTGAGCTAGAGGTCTCGAGCTCAGCAGGGTACGCAGCGGGTGTGAGAATTAAAGCAGGAAACTCCGAAAAAAAGGGCTTCCAAAGGGTCCCTATATAAATCGCCGTTATAGCGTCAATTCTGCAAATGCTGATCTAGTCACCGAAATAATATCGCTTTGTAATGCAAAATGCATGTAACTGGGACGTCTGTGCAGCGTCTATCCGGATCCTCCCTTCCTGCCATCAACCATGGGGTAGCCTTTGTATAAATCTTTGAAACGAATACCAGGGAGCCTCAAAGAAATCGAACACAGCCAAAGTATCGAGACATCCCCGAAACATAGGCACTGGTAGGGTATATCTTGCAATATTCAAAGTTGATAGCCACCCGTTATTTGATAAGTGCCACCCCACTGCTGTCATGTAAGAGACATTACGAACTTTTTGCCATGCGAAACCCTGATATCGATTTTTTCTTAAGCCAGGGTAAGCCCGCATTAGCTAGTGCGATTGCCTCATTTTAGCACCAAACTAGGTAGGGCATCTCATCGTGGGAGGAGCAAATCAAGTTGGGTGTCAAGTTTAAAAGCATCAAAAATTGGACCTAAGAACGCATCGCTCTGACTGATTGTGTATTAGGAGGCTATGACGACACCAAGTAGGCAACAAAAGTTTGATCTGATATCGTTTGGTACCGACCCACCAAGGATGTGCCGATGTGCGAGCGACTTGCAGGGAACTAGGCTCGATGCGGGTACATGCACAGTTTGTTCGCCTACGCGATTGGGTGGGCATCGAAATTTACATGGACGTCTGCGAGTGGCAGCGAAAAAGCCCCGGAAGGCCTTGAGGATGGCTTAATTTTAGTGCCATCGACGAAATGAAAATCTGAAAACTAATTCTTATTGAATATATAATCGTCCGGAAGAACCCAAGCTAAATGAGACTTGCTGATTACTACAATCATGGGTGCAAAACTATCCGCCTGTATTCAAGTAGAAGCACACCTCGTTTGATATCAAGGCAGAGAATGCCGTGAAGACAACCTCGTGAACGGTAATACCGTGTAACAATACAAACATGGGCAACTTGATCCGCTAGCCGGCAAGTTGACAACGGCAGGAGCCCAAAACTGCAGACCCCCATTTTTTTTTTTAAAGATCGTCCATGTAAATACCCATTTCCAAGGTCGTTAAAAGTTGGAACTTCATGCCATACAAAAGCTTTGACCGTTTGACATGCATACGAGAATAGGCTCTTGGTGGTAAATGGCATAGAAAAGGGTGCCAAAACCTTGAAATATTCAGCCAGTCAAGCGAAAGGATGCAGCATCGTGCATGGGTGCCGACAAGCCACCTTGCAAAAAGAGGATTGGAACTTCAACTTGCGTCAGGCATCGATCGCGATTTCGACAAAAGACGGTTAGAACAAAGGATTCGATGGCTCATTAAACATCAGTATTTAATATTCCCGCAGGCGACTAAGCCTAGGCTTATCGGCTGACTCTCAGCTAGCTGAACCCAAAATTCAGATGAGACAAGAGTTCCGCTCGATTCAAGAGCTGAGAATATCCTTATCAGTGGGGTCGAAGCGTCTGGTTTACGAGATAAGGGTCTAATGTAAAGGAGTTGTCTCGCTGACAAGCGACTTCAGCTAAAGCGACTGCCGAATTTCAACCCAGATCCCCATCAAAATTAATTTCTAAGACCTAAGTTACTTCAGTACCCTCAAATAATCTAATTCACAGCGCTATAGTTCTCTGCAACCGATCAAACAGGAGTTTTTCTTGACTTAGGGATACCAGAGTTGGCTATCGAAATCGTTGTCTCGGGTTGGATTCTAAGATACTATTCCTGAGATCCGAGATTAGATCCGAGGCCGTGAGGCAGTTTGAAATTTCATATTTGGTTTTTCATCCCGACTTTGATATATCCGAGCGCTGTGGTTTTCAACCAGTTGCACACAAGTTCGCAAGGTTATAAGATTTAGGAAGATTGCTGCAAATGCATGTGAAATCTTTACGATGACGATTTTAGCAACACGGTGTAGAAAAATTACTATATACAGTAACTCCTATCTTATAGCAGAATTTCCATTTTGGGGTTAATTAGTTAATCATTAGCTCGTACAACCGCAGCAAGACAACAGCCGTTTGAAACGAACATGTCTCCACTCTCTTTTTAACTTCCCCATTAGCGCATGCTGTCAGGGCGGATGTTAGCCCAACAAAGGCGATGACTGGTGAAGATGTTCTCCTCAATACTGGACGGTCCCATTCTTTGCGCTAAATTTACATGCGGCGCCGTTACAATTGCTTCAGCTCATGCAGGTGACCAGCGCCAACAAAGACACCCGGGTAATCACTTGGTAATTTCAAGACCTCACAACTTCACGGGTGCCATCGATCCCTGTAATACTATCTACGAGGACGCGCAAAATCGCGGAGGGTTTGTATAAGTTAATAAGGCTCAGTGCGTACTATTCGGCGACTGGCTCCTTTCTGGATTTATGCGAAGACGAGAGATATTACAGGGCCTGGTACCAGTTGCAAGAATCGAGACATGCGCACACGCAACTGCGACATCTAGAGAACGGATACGGTTCGATTTTTGAAGGCAGAATATTAGAGAAATACGATTGATTCACTGAAATGAGATTCCAAAAATAAATATTCGGCTTGCTAACGCTTCAGTTTTGGTCTTTATTATTGAAGACAGGCTCAAATGTGGGATCGCACCCTGCGCACATGTGCGCGCCTGGCCAATATTAATACTCAAGAGTACAATACCGCCATATTATACCCATTTTGGGCTCTGCTCGTTTTCGCCGAAACATATCAGCCTGTCTACTATACCGGTGTCGCAGAATTTCATGCTGGTGGAGAAGCCTCCCAGCCGTGCCCTGACCCTCCGTCCAAGTGCGGAGCACCCAGCCCTCTGTTACCTCATTCGAAGTACTCCAACCGAAGTCACGACGCCCCAAATCAGACAGCTACAGTCGGGTGGAGCCCTCAATGGTGATATTATCTGACTGTTATATCTAAAAATTCGCAAATATCGACAAATATGTAAAATAGGGGGTTTATATATAAACTCGTTGCCTTCAGCAGCTCATGCCGTGCGGTTTTACTGCTGGACTTTGATCGTTATCCTTTTTTTTCCCAAATAACAGGCGGATACGCAAAGTTAATATCACAATATCCCAGCGAATTCAGTATGCTCTTCGCGATCGGAACACTTGCTCTGTTAGTAGGAAGGATAGCGGCGCAAGGCTGCGCTTGTGCGGAGCAATGTATCCTTAACGCTTGCTACACTAGTAAGCTGTCGCGTAGACCCTAAATTTGTTTAAACAATACGCTCAATGACGGTCCGCTAAAATTGCATATGGCGTATAATAGCTGTGGCGGGTACTTCGCCATTTCCGTCACAGCCAACCGTGGCTGACTGCCGGTCGTTTATGTGGAGCGTTATAACAGTTGGCCAAGAGTACGGAGAGGCGTTCAAATAAAGTCAATCTGGTGCAAATTGCTGATTATTATTGTTTAGCACTGTCACGGATTCCGCTACGGTCACTGCTACTGTCACCGAAACGAAATTTCTTGTCAAGCGTCAACAGGTTGTTCCGGCATATGCTGCTGCTTGCGGCGGGGCTGCCGCTTTCTCATCGGCGTGTGAGTGTATTGGCGTAAGTGCCGGAGGAACCAGTTACGCCCACATCGAAACCGCCACTGCTACGATAACCGCGACAGCTACAGCGACAGCGACAAATGTTATCTTCAGGATTCGAGCCGCGAACGTAGCCCAGAATGGGGCATTTGCAGGAATGTACTGGAATACCATCGACGAGCCGCCAAACAACTACAAGCGCGTGCACTTCAGCTCACAGCCCAATGACGGCATCGTATTTCAAGCCGACCCCGACGGAAATATCCTCAGCCAGACTGGTACTCCCTTTGCTGCCGACAATATCTCAACCGGCGAGCAAGTCTACCTGCAAGTGCCGGTCAACGCAGAAAATATATTTACATGCACGTACAATCCGGCAGATAAGTCTGTGAGCTGTGGAAACACATCTACAGGTCAAATTTATCTCGGCGGCAACAATTCCAACCAACGGGTGACCGTTTTCAGCGCCGAGGCCGACATTGCGGCCAACAGTTGCACCGGTCCATTATTATTGGAGGCTGTACCTGTGTCTTAGTTTTGTTTAACCTACTATTCTGTTCTGTTCTTCTAGTCGTTCCACCGACCATCTTTTAATATTGCGCATAACCTGGCGTTGATGCTATTGAGGCAACCTTTCGGCCTTCAGATATGCGAACTATGGATAATTTTTTATTATATATGAGCACGGATTTAATTAGCCCCTATATACCATGAGTATTAGCGTATCGCTATCCAAACCGTCGCCAAGTCTCCAAATTTCTTAGACATCTTGATACCGACACTGCATTCATTATTTAATCAGTCAATTAGGCAGCTATCTAGTATATATATTTATCTTGGCTCTTCATTTCTCAATCAATCAATAAATGAAGAATATGGCTCGCGCTCGTAGCTAATTTTATATTAAATCCCACAGATTCTAATAAGCTGGTGGAAGGTTAAATCCTCAGATCGACGAGCTAAATCACTAAGATCTAGCAACAATATTTCCAACCCTATATGTGCTTTAATACCGCATCTAGAACAGGAACCGGCTACTAAACTGATCACATCGAATTCAATGTCAAGTGCATACGTGGGTACATAATATCCCACCATTTTTTGTTGTGTCGAGATTGTCTAGCAAAGAGTGAAAGAAATAAAAAATAAACATTTGCTCGATCTAAGATACTTAATATCGTAAGCCGCAGCCAGATGCCTTTTTTGAGTATTTCAAACAGTCAAGTAGAGTAGTTTTATTTGGGGCCGTGACGTTCTCGCTTAGCGGCTTCGATTCACAGCCTGTGTGAAGGAAACCGGCTGGTAGAAAAGTTCGACAGGGCAAGTCCGCATAGATGTTCTCATCCCCGTACGTACTTGCATGATGCATTTGCAGCATGCAGCCACCTGAACGAGTGGCACTGACTATCGAAAAGAAGAGATACCAAGAGACGGCTTGAAGGTTGACAATCACAAAGCCAAGTTCCCCGCCTTTGCCGTTTCCACCATAAGAAATCACATAAATCTAAACATGCTGTATGTCAATTTTATCGACTCTCGGCAGCGTGCTAGCGCTGAAAACGGTCACAACCCCAATTAAAATGCCCGGCAAAGGAATTCTATAAAGGTCTTGGATTGTAAATGTTGGGTTTCAATCTAGCCCCGATCGACTTCGTATATGCCAGTGGCCCAACATTAACTACCCAACACTCCAGCACAACAACCACTGAATAAGCCCAAAGAATATGTGATTAAGAGCAAAATTTAAATATCCAAGCAACAGCGAGAAAAACAAGATATTACGGTTGTTTTCGCCTTCTTTTCTGGAGAATTCGCGCTGAAACTATTTCCTCGCCAATATGACGGTTTATTCGCCTAAATCAAGCCGAAAGTTGAAGGCGAAAATTGTCATAGCCTAAGATGCTTTTGAGCAGAAGCTTCCCGAAAAGGATAGTGTAGGCAATATAACCTAATCCGAACGAGATTTTCCTTTTGCGTTGTATTTGATGCGAGATGTCCGGCCATATTTTATCTAACAGTGCGAAGGGAATTCCTAGTAGCTGGAGAGACCAAGCCACATATTCTAGCGGCCGACATTAGCCATGAAACAGATGATATTAAACGATCGGGCACAATTCCTGGTGCAAGTTTCGGTGCAAGTTTCAGCCCTAGAGCTAACGATGAAACTCCGCTCCAGATTTTAACCCTGCAGGAGGCTGGTCTTACCGTAGACCCTTCTCGAACAGTATGGGGTCACTTGTAACGCAGTGTAATTTAGGGCTAGAGGATTATGGCTGCTCTGACTATGAATAGAACCGTTATGCGATTTTGACGCGGGGTAATAAAACCAACAGTATTGGACGTCTATGGTTCAAGGGAACATTGTTTCTATCTTTCGATTGTTTTTTAGCCTGCCTTATTTTTCATTTCTCCAACTTGCTAGGACAAGTTGAAATAGTTAAACAACCCCGTATTAACTTAGTACAAATTACATCAAAGCTAGCTGGTCTGGACGAACTTCTTAGTTTTATTGAATATAATAAAAAAGCATTTCGAAATTCCTGATTGAGTATTTAGATTCAGCTATGAAATATCTCTCCGCTACTATTCTTCTATTGTCCAAACTGGCCCTCAGTGCCTTAACGGCACAAAAGCTTCACATTTTCGAACCTGCGTCTCACAATTGGGGTCTTCGCATACCAAGTAGCAATTTCGTTGGGAGAAACGAAAACAATAAAACTAGTGGCAACCAGAAGCGTTATAATTTGCGTGCTAAGGCTGTAGATACTTCTGCTACTGGTTTCGAACAAGGAGTTAAGCAATACAGTGGATATCTAGACGACAACGAGAAAGATAACCATCTATTCTTTTGTACGTATAAATTACCAACAGTCAAAATATGCATAGGCATTCTATACTCCTTCATAAGTCCAAAGAAGCGTTGAATGTCTTATAGAAATACGGAAACTAATGATATCATCGTGATATATAGGGTTTTTCGAGTCTCGTTCTAACCCTCAGGAGGATCCTATCATTCTCTGGTTGAATGGCGGCCCTGGATGTTCCTCTATGATAGGCCTCTTTAATGGTATCGGCCCGGCATATATACAAGACAAGCAGCCCATACGTAATCCGAATTCCTGGACTAACAACGCATCTGTAATATTCATCGACCAGCCAATTAACGTGGGACTTTCATACGGTCAGAATAATACCGTCAATAATACCTTAGATGCTAGCAAAGACATCATTGCTCTATTAACTCTCTTCTTTGAGAGATTTCCGGAATATAGCACACAGGACTTTCACCTCGCCGGAGAATCTTATGCGGGTGTTTATATTCCCAGATTTGCCACTGATATTCTATCTCAGACACCCGCAAAGCGGAAAATAAATCTGAAATCAATCATGATTGGCAATGGCATCACCGATCCTCTTACCCATTACCGCTACATCCCACATACTTTCTGCGGAGAAGCTGGTTATTCATCAGTCTTAGATGTGGAGAGTTGCCAGAAGTTAGGAAACATAACCGCCGCATGTACAAAACGGATCGCAGATTGCTACGAGACCCGAGAAAGGGCAACATGTAACAGTGCCCTGTCGTTTTGTGATTATCATGCTGTTTCGTTACCCGCGAAGCAAGCTAATGTGGACTATTACGATATTCGAAAGAAGATGAAAACAGAAGCGGAAGACAAGGCTGAGTTTGAAGAAGTTCAAGAATACCTCAACCTCCCTCACGTTCAGCAAGCGATCGGTGTGGAGAACAAAAAATGGGAAATGTGCAACAACGATATCTTCACGCTCTTTGATGACAATGGGGAAGCGGCGTTGCCACATCATCTCCTCATTCCAGGCATATTGAAGCAGATACCGGTTCACATATACGCCGGCGATGCCGACTTGATTCTCGGTTGGCTTGGAAACAAAGCGTGGACGGAGGCGCTTGAGTGGGAAAGCAAAGAAGTCTATAATAAGGCTCAAATGAAGTCGTTGATCATGGGGAATGGTATGCAAATAGGCGAAACCAAGAGGGCCCGAGGGCTGACCTTCACCAGAATCTACGGCACTGGACACATGGTACCAAAAGATCAGCCGGTGTCAGCTGTTGCTATGCTTAATAAGTGGTTGGCGGCTGTCAAGTCGGAATCAAAAAGTAGTACTGAGAATCTAACTGAAGGTAGCAATCTCACTTCAGTGTATCGGCGTAGCATAAAGGTCGGCCATTTACATGAATACTCTTAAGGTAACAATACTTCAATACGTCTGCAACCTTAGATTTTGATATTTAATTTAAGTAGCTGTAATTGCAATAGCGCTAGTAATAGTTAATTAGGAGGCGAGATGAAATAATGATAAGATTGCCCGACTGAAAAGGAGGGGAGTTTTTGAAGAAAACTTTTTAAACCTCCTGGCTTGTCAACTATGAGCTGTACACCAAAATTGTATACAAGTTTTCTTTGGTTAATGATTTTTAAAAAATGTATCATTTTTTAGCGTTCTTGGCAAATCAGCAAAGCACAGTTTTGTCACCAACCACAATACGCGTTATATATACATACTCCATAACAACTCCTTTTTAGGCTACTTCTATAAGATGATGGGTGGGGTAAAAGCAGCCTAAAAAAGAATTATTATGGAATATATATATGTAGCCAAACTACATATAATATCACCATAAGTTACCTATGTATTCAATCGGGTTTGAGTGGCGCGCACGCGCCCTCCTAGTTGAGATCTTTCTTCAAAGAAAATTACAACATATTATTATTGTGTTGGCCTCGATTCGATGCACAAGATATAATTTTCAATTCTAGAGACACTGTATAATCAGGCCGAGACGCTTAAACGTGAAAGTAAAAGTTAGAGAACGGGACCTTTTTGAGCCGATTATGTATACTTTTTGTATCGAAGTAGCGTCTGGTGGAAGATCAAGTGTAGCCTATCAATCAGAAAATGAACCCTTCTCAAGGTCTTTATAATCGAAAACTAGGTATATATGGACTTTATGAGAGGGTTTAGCTTTATCCCTGGGTCGGACTTCCCAATTAAACTCTTTCGAAGTTATTGATTCGATTCAGCACTGGTTTAAAGACCACTCATATCCTCAACCCGCTCCTTACTACTACTCTTCTGCGATGCGACAACCACGACTTATATGTTTTGAATAACTACCATGGCTGAAGAGTTTACAAAACATTATGGCTATGGCGAACGAACGCAAGAACAGTTCAGTCAGGTACGCCAACAGTCAGTCGAGAAAACAATTGCCTGGTTGAACGCAGAATCAGATTCAGGATGTACATCTCTATTGCTATCGTCCTCACCTTCGTCTTCGTCTAGCACCCCAACAACAGAGGAGCAACCACGTACGAAGGCAGAGGAAAATATACGGTCACAAGTATCTGAAAGACAAACATCCTCGTACCTAAGACTGAAGATGGACCCAAATCGCCCGTTCAACGATATCCGTGAAGTAAAGAACTATATCCGATTATTGAAGAACTGGGAGCTACGATTCTTCACAGCAAATCAGTATACCAGTTTTGTAAACGCGCTACTTGAAGACGCAATCTGGCGACTAGAATCCCGTCTGATCTTTGACAGGTGGAACCGTGCGCCAAAGGAGTTGTTCAATCAGTTGTTCGACGACCCTACGGAAGGTCTGCCTGCTTACGGCTTTCTTACGGAAGAACAAAATAAACATATCATTGGGCCAGGCTTCTATGACATTGTCAAGAATTTCTCCAACATTGCGACTGCTAAAGCAGTTCCGGCAAAACGCGTTTCTTTTAAGTCTGAAGAAGAAATTATGGGTCCGGACAATACAGATGAAGAGCAAGAAGCTGCTGAAGAGAGTAAACTCAAGCAATGGCCTGAAGAAAAAAGGCTCGAGCAGCATAAAAAATCAGATAAAATGCTACAGTTGCTGATTAAGAGCGGATTTCGGCCGAATCCCAGTGACGTGCGATCGAGGAAGGAACTAGAAACGGGATATTATCCGATTCCGACGCAGTATTATACCGATATGCAAGCTTTCTTAGAGACTATACTGTGTCTTCTAGTTGCGACATGCCCTCAAGTGCTCGACAATGATGATTTTGTCGGCCTCACCTTTTTAAACAATTTGTGAGTTAGCCCGAAAATAAACCGGCTAACAGAAGGTGTGGAGACTCTCAAAGCTCTAATCTAACTCTCATAGTGGTCGAGTTCGCACCCTCCGATTTGAAAACAACAACCTGATCATCCTGTCGTTCGATCCTAGGATGGATATCTGTTATCGAACTATCATTCCCGGTCCACTTTCTCGGTTGATCTTAATTTATCTCATCGATGTACGGCCTTTCACAGCAGTTCTAGCTACAAATCCGAGTTATGACCAACCCGAATGGCGACAAGACTGGCTCTTCCCAGCTCCAAAAGGTGGCTGCTGGACCATGGAGAGATTAGACACAATTATGCGGCGAGAGACCAAGAGCAAGATGAGGCATAGTCTAGGGATAAGGGATTTCAGGGCTGTATACTACAATCTGCGACATGAACTCGGAGATGGTTGGCTACAGGAAATAGAATACCTCGCTTATGGAGAGAAAGAGAAAAGATGTGAAGTCAGATGGTCAAAGGTTTGTCCTCATTCTGAGGTTAAGGAGCATCCGGGTGGGGAAAGATATTTTAAAAAGCATTTCGAATCTGCGAGAGAGTCACCGCTTGGGATTAAAGAATCTGCAAAGGATGCTATTCGAAAAGCCCTATTAGGCCAACAGGGTTAGTATAGAGTATGAATTATCCTTGTATTATTCAGGTTCCAAAGCGTCCGAGAATAAATACCGTTATTAAAAGTTGAAATAAGTATTTTCTAAATTGAACTTTTGCAAATCCTATTCCGTGTACCTTCAAGGTCTCCTGAAATAGAATACCGAATCTCTGGAAAGAACCGAGAAATCCCGCGTATACCCTTAAACGGTTGGGATGAGGTAAGTCACCAACTGCCCTGTAAAAAAACAAGCAAAGAAAGTTCAAATAAGCATAAAGAGACCCCACGTCCCCGCTCCATTCTGTAGAATTCCGGAGAGCGGGAATCCGACAATCGAATGTTTATCTTTACATCGGAACCTGACGGTCTCTCTTCGTTCCACAGCATAGAACACGGAAACCCAATCCCTCTTCCCAAAGAGCTGCTGCAGGTCCTATTAGTCCTTTCTGCTGCGAAGAGTCGATCAGGATCTACTTAGTTATTGCTAGGAAGAGGAACACACAGAGGAGATCTCAGAGAGGGGGATTCTGGTGGTGTGTGTTTGATTCAGATCAATGAGTGGCCGAGAAATTTCCCAACGAATGATGTTTCGAAGGTTCGAGGATGATGCTTGTATGAAACCTATATTGAAGGTGTCTAGATGCAATGCAATGTCGATGGGATGGGCATGTGTTGTGGTGGTGGTGGTCCAGACCTGCCTCTGAATACAGCGAGCACCAAACGACGACCCAAACAACCACCATACCCTCTGGATCACAAATAGGCAAAGCTATAAGGACTCTTGATGGTCATTGCAACGGCTTAACTGTCGTGGGACATAGCAGACGTGCGCTTACATCCTAAGACTGCACCTTCCTTTTCGATAGTTGAGCTGACTGGGAATAGTATCGTACCGATTTCTCAATCGTTCCACTTAAAACGGTGGACATGAGCTTTGGAATGACGTTGAGATTGACAGATTTTTGCTTTGTTCAAGCCAGCCAGCGGATTAGAGGTTCACATGTTCTCTCTTTTTCGTCTCGACAAGCGAACATGCAGGGGACCTTTTAAGCAAAAAGGGCCAGAGAATATCAAATCTCTGGAAATAAACGATGCCATTGAAGGGGTACTTTATATTACCCGTCCTTATTATCAATTCCTGCCACTTATCGGTTCATCCTATCTTCAACCTCGTTGTTTGCGTTTTTCGTCGCACGAAAGCGATCTCGACCGGGTCTTCCCATCTCCCTCGTCCATCCTTGGCGCTTTCCTGCCCTTGTCACAAGTTTCGCTGCCCCTCCACACCTTATTTCAAGCCGCTGGATTGGTTGCATGGCAAACGAAAACGGGACGGATTCGAGGCGTGCTTCCGCTGAAAGAAAACGGTTCATATCACCTTCATTCTATAATTTGAAATCTCCACCATCCAAAAGTATATACCGAGGCTGCGATACTTGACATTGTCGATCGAAGGCGGGGCTTTGCTGATAAGTTTCGACTCGTGGGAACGGAATACAAGACTGCATGGCAGACATGCTGGCGGTCTACATTTATTTTTATTGTTCGCGCACGCGAAAGTGGGAGTTCTGTTGCACGGATGTCCCCATTTGTGAAGCTGTACTGCTAGGCCCTCTCGGCCTCGCTGCATCACAATATGTCCTTGCGATAAAGGACCAAAGATTTCAGCCGGAATACATTCCTTTTGGTTTTTAGCCGTCTGCAGGTATACGTGAGAGGGCAAATGCAGACGGTAGAAGGTATTTCAATGTCTAATTTTAGGTTGCGACAAGTTCTCAATAGGCTCCAAGGCTCCGGGTCTGACCTGTAACCAGACTTTTGGAGCTTGGGGCAGCTGAGGCGTTAACGCCTCTCCGCGTCGAGAAGGACATTCAATAGTTGACGCATCGAGTCGGTTCCACCAGTCAGCACGAGCTCGCCATTTGAGAAATCTCCACCTATAGCGTTCCAAATGTTTGGATTGATGGAAATCAAGCTTCAAGAGCCGCCTGCCCCAACAACGCCAAATTCGCCAGATTCCTTCCTTTAAGAATGCAAGATCAGGAACCCTACACAAGGCTATCGCGATATCTTAAATCGTTATCCACAATTACCCAAAATCTGGTTTTTGATCGCTTTGTTGCCTGTTTACAGTTTGGAAGTACTGCAATGTATCGTCAGCGGCGTGGAAGGTTTTCTCGACTTCTTTACCAGATTGGGCTGGGTGCATGGGTAGAAGTCGTTAGACTTGCACATGAGAGGCGTTCAAAGAAGGAAGCGAACGACGCTAATAGTGGAACCTTTCTTATCAGCAGGCAAATGCGACAGACTCCCACACCCGTTGATATCATACCAAGAACGAAAATATTGTATTTGGTGGCGGTAAAATCTTCCAATTCGACCGTCCCCATTCGCTGGAAAAGTAAAAATACATGCAGCTTCAGCATTGGCTATCGTCGGATGTTGATCTAAAAGAGTTGTGATCGCGAGAGAAAACAGACACTTGAGAACAGGCCAAAAGTCTCGTTTTTCAAGGTACCGAAGAAGCAACAAGCCATAACCGTGTGCGGGGGGTGCATAGCTCCATTTTTTTTGCGCTTGTTCGTGCAGGCTTGATATTTCTTCACCTACCTAGCCTGTCAGTGGGCGGAGGGAGATTTTACCTGCCCACCTTCCAGGGTATCCACAATTTTAGAACCCTTGATATGTCCGCAAGAACTGGCATACTTCTTTTGCTTGTTACTGCCATGCCTCTCTATTTCTGATAATTTCTGTTACGTTACAAAATAGCTCAGGTTCCTCTTTCCTGCAGGTCCCTTTCCGTCTACCTTTTCCTCTTTGTACGAAAAAACGGGAAGTTTAGAGCTCGCACGCCGCCTTCATTTAAAACCGTCGACACCTTCCAGGTTCTTACGTTATTTTTATGAAATCGTAACCTTCCGCCCATCTTCCGCGATCGCCAGCTCGCCGAATAGAACCCAGAACCCTTGAGCATTTCGCGATTATCTCGAAAATCCGGGTTTTAAAGTTACATTGGACTCCTTTGCACAGGAACAGCCTTGTTTCAAAGATAGTCTACAATGCCTCGAGGCGCGGCAGCTCCTAGACAGGAGCAAGTTTTCTTTTCTTCACGGTCTGGCCATATGAAGACAAAAAAACCAAAGACGCCACCGCTTGATGTTCCACTAGCGCCGCAACTGGACCATTCTTCCAATGACAAACTCTCAGAGGCCTCGTCAAAGCGCCGAATCTCGACGGTGGCGTCGCTACGGGCCGTTAGAAACATGGCCTTACCGAATTCTAAAGCTCATCTACCGGCTGCACAGCGGGAACGCTCTGAGTCTAATGGGAGTACTACAATTTGGGATAGCCTAAGCACTAGTGGTGGCCAGCACGGTATTGTGAGCAATCCATACGCAGGATCTATCGCAGAAGCAAGTGTGATATCAAGTACTATTAGCTCAAGCTCTCATCAGAGTCGCGATCGCATAAACCATGGGAGCAGCAACCACTCTGACTATAGACCAAGCCACTATTCTGATCACAGGCACGAGACACAGAGGAACTTAGAGTCAAGGATGTCACATTTATCAGCGATATCAACTGGGTCACAGGATTCGGCCTATTCAAACCGATCTGCCATCTCAGAGAGCAAGGATAGCAGATTCTGGGATAATGCTAGAATAACACATACTGTCACTAAAGATTTTATTGAAGAATGTCTGAGGAAGATCCCAGGTTCAGATTCGCTAATTTCGAAGCTAAGCCAACCAGTCGCATTTGGAGATGGGCTGACTGAAACAACATATGCTGAATGGGTTATTTCGAGAGCACCCAAATTTTTTCTGATACTGGTGGATCTCGGGATCCCTGAACAGGTATGCATGCGTTGGAACAAGCTTCTGGAGCATCGAACCCGTCCTGCAACCCCCCTGCTAACTTTTACGTAACAATTACTAGATATTTTGGATTACCGACGACAGCTGGGCTGATGACGACCTTCCTGTCAGCATGGAGTCCATTTCACGTTTAAAACTCAGCCCGGAGCCGGACCCAGTTTTAGAAAAGAAGTTCCACAAGCTTCAATATAACTATCTGCTACGATTCTTATACGCCGGATCACATGTCGATTTTGAAGACTGCGAAACTGTGCCTATCGAAATAGTCGAAAGTTCGGCTAGCTTATTTTCCCATCCAGTTGACCATGTTCGCTGCCCACGAAACCCCGATGTTCTCTTCACTCGAAAAAAGTTCCCTCTCGTGGATCGAGATGGCTACCCAATGCTGGATGAGTTTATGGATGAGGTCGAGTCATTCAGAGCAGTATCGCATCGCCATATAGTTGAACTCTGGGCATCGTACACGTTCAAAGGTCACGGCTACCTTCTTCTTTCACCAGCTACAAAATTCACCCTCAAGTCATTCCTTCACCATCCTCCCACCGAGTTCGCAAAGATGACAGAAGACGCCAGGCGGTTTAAGTTACTGGATTGGATGCGTTGTATGAGTGACGCACTAGCGTACCTCTACGACCAACAGATACCGCATGGAGACATTCGACCAAGAACTGTGGTTATTGATGGCAAGACCGGCGAAATATACTTTTCGGACTTTGGGAGCCAGCGACGGCTGCAAACCGGCAAGTCGTTCAACACCAACGAGAACGAGCGATACGAGTACTCGGCACCAGAGCTTTTCCAAAGAGTGGCACACTTTAGCATCTCGCAAGCCCCCACTGGTCTCCAGTTCGACGGTGGTAGGACTGCTCGGAAACGGTCGGACCCAATACACCGGGAGCCCCTTGAGGGTAGAAAGCTAACAATAGTGGTCCCTCCAACGGGTGCCGACGGCGTCGAGCCACCTCGCCGCTATTCCCTCCAAGCAGAACCTAGCTCTTCGACGTCTGTTCACGCTCACAGTGGATCAATTATTACATCTGATTCTTCCTCACCATCTGCAGAGGATTCACATCGTACATTCACCACCAATGGTAAAGGTGTATCAGTCGGTGCCGTTCAAGTTGCAGAATGGATATGCCGACCCGCTGCCAAGTCGGATGTATTCTCACTGGGCTGCCTCATGCTGGATATGCTTACTTTTCACTCTCACAAGAAGAAGCTCTCCAGTTTCTCTGGGGCCCGCGCACGCCATAACCGTGCCGCGGGCTCTCGAGGCGGCGGACAACCAGATTCTTCCTTCCACGCCAATATTTCGGAAACCAACGAATGGATCAAAGATCTCAAGAAGGAGGCGGTAAAGAGGGATGATGACGCAGTAGCTGCTGTACTCATCCTTATTTCGCGAATGTTGCAGAAAGACCCGGAAGAACGCCCAACGCCTCGCGAGGTGGGTGACAGACTATTCAGTATCATGAGCTTTGTCAAGAAACCACATTGTGAGCAGTTCGTGGAATGGACCACGACGGATTCAAGCAGTTTTGGAAACTGGAGCGGATGGGATGATACGCATGAGTACACCTCTCCAAGTGAGGACAGAATTGGAGAGTTCTCTAGAGATAAAGATAATACAGACCCATATGATGTCCAGGGGATACATCGTCAGATAAACAGATTGTCCTTCGGAACGTTTGGACAAGCGGGTAGTACGCCCAACTCGTCGAGATCAAAACACTCAAGGCACGGGAGTGAAGATTTTCATAGTCCACAGGGTTCGATACATTCAAATAACACGTGGGGAAACGGGAGTGGGAATAGCTTTGGACCGAGTCTGGTTGGAGTTGCAGCTTCAAGCTATGTTTAGGAGTATTTGGTGTTTGAGACAGCGGAATGCGAGATAGATTTGAGGTGTATTCTCTTGGAGTTCAAGTTTTCTTAAACGGCGTAGTGGGGTTTATGACGGTTTAGCTATCCATTTTTAGTTGAAAGTAAGGGTAATTTTGTTCAACTGTCCCAATTACCGGTATTAATTCTTTCGCTATTTACTCTTGACGCAAAGTGTCTTGCAATTGCATGTTTCTTGCACATAATTATTTCTTTCAAACAATTCTTGTAACCAGTTGACCACCTTGAATATACCGTACTCTGTGAGAACATATATACATATGCGTTAATGATTCGAATATTTCTCAAATTTACGTGAAAGAGCATTGCAATCATAGCGCAATCGATTGAGGCTTTTAAGGAATCCTCCTTCATTCACAGATTAGGGCTTCGTGCCTCGCGTCTGGTTTACGAGACAAGATTAGGGTATATATATAGCATATTTATATAATAGTTGTGAGAACACGAGAGATTTGGCATAAAATGATGATAAACTCCTATTTATATTGTATCGTTCGGGTATATAAGTGTAGATATAGTGTGATTTCAAAACGAAAGAGCAATGGAAATACAGTTAAATAAAATATAGTAATATAATTCTCGAATGGAAATTTCTCAATGGAGGGAAAAACACGAGCTACGGAAATAATAAAGTGACAATCAAAATCGCAAAGCATACGCAAAAATAAAAATAATAATACAACACCGAAGCAAAATGTACGCCAGGACACAAGCAAGCATAGAATAGTAATAGGTTTCTTATCCAAAGAAAAACCATACTTTCGTTCTTACTTGTCATTGACTTTTCTTTTTTGTTATCGTGCATCCTTGTCTTCCATGCTTGTGGTCCCGCCACAAGCTCGACATCTAGCCTCCGATGACGAGAGAAAGAAAGAAAAAATCAAAAACAGCAGGCACAAGGTAAAATACAAACAGTTTTTTTCGCGGCTCAAACAAAATCTTCATAAATGTAAGTAGGCAAGTAGCAGATAACTGTCAAAACGGAGAAGGTTGTACAGTATCGGAACTCAAGGAAAGGGATAGTAGCCGGCCTTCATATATGTATACGATAGGGCGCTGTGGTAGCAGTGTGTAATCCTGCCTCAAAAAAAAGGAATCAAAGGGTATCAAGGAGTGAGAAGAATTTGAAAGAAAAGTAAAGAAAAATTCTGTTAAGGAGCGTTAGTGTCGTCTGTTGCGAAAACGAAAAACAAGCTTTTGAGGTAAAGAAAATCGTGAGCTGTTGGTTAAGCCCAACCTAGAAACTCGAAATCAAAGTCAACGTAGCGCTAGCTAAAGCAGTAAGAAGCCATCCCAATATCATGACCACATAGGAAACAAATACCACCCGCTTGGAATAATACAAACACCGGTAAGAATACAACCGTCATGTAACTCCAAGAATAGAAGGTTCCGAAAAGACAAAGGTAAAACCACCAGTAATGCGCCAGTGTAAAAGAGTACATAATGGAAAAGTTCACGATAACGAAAAAATAAATAGTTTTTGTTAGTAATACCGTTATTGTAGTAATAGAGTGGGAGACAAAAGAAATGTAATTTTGCCGAAAGGGCGGTGTATCCGTCGCGTAGTTCTTAGTATCATAATCATATATTCTGTCGTAGTTTTACAATCCGCTGAAGGATGAAAGAATTTTTTTTAGTTGATGATGATTCCGATCTCGCTGAAGTCCCAGCCGGTGATATCAGGTTGTTCCCAACTGATTCTTGGAGGGGCTGGTCACATATTGTTAGTATTGCTAAAGCGGGGAATGGGTGGGAAAGGTGCTTACCATCACTGAGAAGGTAGGTCAAATCAGCTCTTCGTCGTTTCTGGACAGCTCCAAAAATCATTCGATGCATTCCGACACTATTGACACGATCCAAGATCATAATGCTACAGTTGTCATCACCAGCACATCTGAAATCCAGCGTGCTGGGTTTCTTGTGGTAGGTTGAGAATCGTCTCATCCTTGAAGCCTTGATGGAGATATTATGTCTCTTAAACGTGATCTTACTAAGCAGGCTTGTTGCGCTCTTGGCAGATCGCGGCGAAGGGGTGGCCTTAGAACGAGCCGCCTGTTTGCGAAGCCGCCTGGGGTGGGCGACGGTACCCTTGGTTGATCGCAAGGTCAAGATGGACATTCTGAATTTTCTATCTTCAGTCGGCGAAACTGGCGCAGATGAAGAGTGGAAAATATTTGATAGACGGTTCTTGAAACTATTTAGTGAAAAGGTCGAGGATGTGCTTGCTTGTGTTTTGATTGTGAATTGTGGAGAAGGGCAAAGTGTATCTCGGTCTGGGAACTCCATTGTTGCTGATCTTATAGAATACAAATGAGGAATATTCAAGGCGACTATGGCGTGGCTTAAGATGCGTGGCTTAAGATGTATAAAAGGGCGAAGAGAGTGTAGTATATTTGTATCAAAGTGTTTAGTGTGAGTGGATTCCAGCTCACTGATTGGTCAATTGGTCGAGATCGTGCGGAATGGGTTGTCGAATGAGGCGAGGTATTGATACTTTACCGTATATCAATGGACAGTCGTCGGTGTCGAAAGAGTGTCGAAAGAGTGTCGAAAGCGTATCGAAAGGAATTGGTGGAAGAGATAGTAACGAGAAACTTCCAAAGCCTCGAAAAAGATGGTGGAAAAATGGGGGCGACAAGACTGCTATTATTTATCTCGACATGCTAATAAGGGAAATCTTAAAAAATTCTGCTGTGTCTCGCCGCAACGATGCTGTTTGTCGACATGGAAAATTCAGGCTACTTGCGAGCCCAGGGATACCTTTTTCGACGTGTCTTAAGCTGCCAACAAAGCACTGACCCAAACGTTCTTGCAACCCCGGTTCGGAAAGCTTTGTGGGCTGCAAGCACGGGAAAACCAATCTCGGGTTTTTGTTGGTCGTACAAAATTACGGAACTTGGAAAAGGTTGGGAAGCATGGATGCTGGTAGCGAACGCCGCAAGATCATGGCACCACGTCAAAGAAATCACACGGGAAGTGTGCTCCCCCATTAATCACGCCTAACTCTATGGTTGGTCCCGAGATGGTGGCCCCCATAAAGTCGTACATATGCTACTTTGAGGCCCCAGGATGAGGTATTGGTGGTTGTACGCCCCATTCATGCTCATGCCCACTTTCTCCTTGCTTCTTAGAGCCGTGACCCGCGAAAAGTTTGTTGGTCTCCTATTGATCTGCATGACTCCAAGAGGCGGGATCGGAAATCCTGGAAAGGAGTAACGGGTACACAATTTTCCAGCAGCCATCCATTGGAATTTCATGTAGATAAAACCTTTCAACGTCGTGCAGATCAGAGAAAGAAGAGCATGCTGCGTTGGCTTGCTGCAAGAGCTGGAAGTGGGTCCGAGTGTGCTGGCCGGATCCGGTTGGTACCACAGGACTTGGCGTGGCGCGATGGCATTCTCAACCCCCACAAACATTCTCCAGCCACGGTTTCCGAGATCTACGGGCACACAAACAGCGGGAAAGGGGTTCGGAAAATGGTAGACGGTTTCAATTTATGCGGCACTAAGGGTATTATGTCTCTAAATCTCAAGATGCGATGCTTTGACGGGAATATTCGGTGCGATGTCATCGGTGTCCCGGCGCATCGCATAAGACGACAGACCGCGCGCGGGCGCGGGCACAGCAGCAGCAAAGGTGTAGATGCGAAAGTTCTTAGATTAGTCGGCCAGAAGCAGGCCAACTTCTTGCACAAAATCTTCCTCAACAATAGCGCCCTCATCCGTGTCGTATCTATAGAGGCAGAGAAACTACCGGTCAGCATTGCCGAGCTCGTCGTCGAATGAAAAAATTTGCGCTCGCGGGAACCTTACTTCTTGAGCCACCACGTATGATCACCCTATAATAACAAGCGGGTGGATTAGTATGCTTCTCTTTCCATTGGCATCCGTCTATATATCGTTTATTGCACACGGGAAAAAATCGCGCAAGATCCAGGCGGGACAGCACACCTTTCGAATTTTAACTTTGACCGCGACGCCAGCTTCCTCCAGAGCTTTCGCGTAGCAGAGCCCATCATCGCGGAGCACGTCGTCTTCGGAGACCTCAATGTATGTCCGCGGATGACCTTCAAATTTCCCCCACAATGGGAATGCCAGTCCTGTTTCGATGAGATCCGGTGGAATCGCCGCCATGCCTGTAGGACAACATGTATTAGCTCGCTGTTAATCGCGTGGTTGACAGTCAGACCACGAAATGCAAAGCGTGGGGTCGCACCAAATACACCAACTCTCATGGTTGTCGCCATGCCGATAAATTCCCCTCTAACATCGTTAACCTCGTAACTATTGTAAACGGGTTTGAACCGATCCGGTACATGATCGGGATGAACCGTCACCGGTCCTCGTAGGACGGTGCGATCGAGGCGGATCCCCAGGCCGCCTGCCACCGCCTGTGTTAGTAGGCCTGCAATATGCCCACCCGACGACGAACCGCAAATCAAAACCGGCAAGCTCGGAATTTTAGAAATATAACGCTCATTGGCAGTCAGAATCCCGGTTCTCGCGTCCGCTATCGGAGTCGGGTAAGGATGCTCGGGAACTTTGCGATAGTTGATAGAGAACACCACAAGATTGAGAGTGTAACACAAGCGTCGACATGTTACTAAGCAAAGACACTACGGTAAGAAGGAACAACAAAAAGAAGGTAGAAATAGGGTTCCCGGCATACACTCTTCTGAAGTAAGGTCTCCGACCCTCCATCCGCCGCCGTGGATATAGATGAAACTTCCGGCGACCCCTAATTTGGTAACGTCGTCGGGAGACCCGTTCTCTCGGAGAGCTTGGACGGCCTGTGCGACCTCAGGAGTTTTTGCGTATACTCGATATGTGAGCCCTACGTTATCGTCGAGAATGACCGGGTCCTCCCACGTCACAACATCTACCAGGAAGCTCAGTTTGCCTTTGAGGGCGGCTTCCTGAGTCTCAACTTGGGATTTTAGATAGTCTTTGCGGCGTTGACGAAGCTCGTCGAGAGCTGTTGTTGAGGTAGCGCTCGGGGCCTGGACATCCGGCTGAATGGCAGCAGCCTCAAAGTCTCTAGCCTCTTCTGACATTCTGATTGCGCAATTGCCGTCAGTAAACCGAGTTGCTGTACTTTAAAGATCGATGAGAAGATGTCTGTGCTGCACACGTCGATAGGTTGCAGAGGTTAAAAGGACCTCTCTTATAGTCATGGGTCGCTGAGGCATACGTAAGGCAAATAGACCGGCTTAGATTCCTCCGTTGCCCACATTTGATCTGGCTATCGCCGGATATCCAAGTAGGAGCGCTTGATCACGTAGGATTCTAAACGTTGGTTTGATGTTTTGTGGGGATCGAGGCCGAGAGCCGATGAGGGGGCTTCTCCACCTACTTCGCAACACAAATATTCAAACAAAGCGCTTAAGCTGTACAGTCAAGAAGACCCTTCGAGGCTCTGGTCGGTTCGAGATCACCGCCATATAAAGGCAGATTGGGCTAAAAGATTGCCTTAACATGGCCTAAGAATGACAAGCTCATTTGGTGCTACGCATGCATCGAGAAATCGAGAGTCAGGGTTTACAATTCGTGAAATACCCAACCAACAGAACCAACAACTGAACTGTCTATCAAAAATGGTCTGGTGGAGGTATTTAGAATGTTGGAAGGGACGGATACCCATTTAATTACCCTGCAAAAGTGTCTAGTAATTAATAAAGTATAATAAATATAGAGATCGTAATCATTACAGTATACCTTACTACTGTTAAACACATGCAGTAGTAGCCTGCTCTCTCGGCCTTTCTATACCTTTGAAACTCGAGTTCTTCTAGCTATCACCAGGTTAATCTCTGAATTAGCACTTAAGTTCTAAGCTTAATAATTCTATGCTTTCTTTCGACTTAGATATCGATAGACTTGCTTCCAAGTAGTTATCTGTTGCTATAGCGATTCGATTCAGCCTCGTCGATCTATCTTATTTCCACTATTTACCTCAAAGTTCATTCTCTCCTCTTAGGGGACTCAATCCGTCTCATCATGGATTCAGGCTCTATTAATGGGAAACGGCGAGTTGAAATTGATATAACTAACAAGCGTGAGTATATTGAAATCGATGACCCTGATACTTCTGAAACTCTCAGCCATCCAGTTAGCGACACAACGAATAAACGCCGGAAGACTACCGTACAGGCTTCATCTATGCCAAATAATCTAGTGTCTGTAGAAGAGCTTACAATCTTCCGGCAGAGCGCAACAGGAGACCTCGAAGAGCTTTCTCTCTATGTTGGTGGTTGCGCTGAACTTTCTGAAAATACCACCCTAGACGGCGAAACGGAACCACTGGTAACCGGGTACTTCATTCGTATCTCCAAAATCAAAACCAGCAATGAGCACCAGTTTATCGTTGGTAAACTGCTGAAACGAGTGCGGCACGGCTACAAGCTATTCGACCGAACTCCTGGGGAGGTATTCTTGTTGAAGGATAAGGTCGCCGTCAACGCCTCCTATATCATTAGAATGAGGGAGCTTATTCTAACAAACCACACTGATCGCACGTGTGGCGGCATATCCTCGCAGGATGATGCTAAAGGAGAAGAAATAGGCAGACTCATCTGTCGGCGACGAGCATGTCTACTCGATAACGCTCGCGATACATCTGAATCGGCAAAGAATATCATCGGAGATGAAGGTTTTGTACGCATGCTTGAAGAATGCGAAGCCGATCCTGGGTTCAAGTAAGTCAGAATATAATATCATCCCTCTTCCAAAGTTTAACTTTAAGCAGGTTACTAATAACCATATTTTCTCAGATACGCTGCGAAAATGATTAAAGGTATATGGATGGCCGAGAGGGACGTGAATATACAAAGTGAAAGGGAACGGGAAAAGAGTCGAGCTATTGATCTAACTGTTTCCTCTACTTCTACGCATCAAAGTGCATGCACAAAAACTAAATATATGAGGACAGTCAATCAGAAAGCTAGTCTCAGCAACAGAAGCATTGAGATTGAAGAAATTACGTTTTCCAGGCAGATTCGGAACCGTTCCGAAGTCTATACCAGACCCCAGAAACTGAATGTACAGCAAGGTCCCCATCCGAAAAAAGTTCAGTACACATTTGGCGACTTCTTCTGCGGCGCTGGTGGTGCATCTTGTGGAGCTAAGCTTGCTGGACTCAGGGTAATATATGGTATTGACAAGTGGAAGGACGCGATTTCCTCTTACCGTAAAAACTATGGGGAAAGCCGTGGTATTTATGCAGACATTTGTGATTTTGCAGCGGGAACATCTGATGTTCAACTACCGGCGAGTCGCCTACATGTCGACGTGATTCACCTCTCCTGCCCCTGCCAATACTTTTCGCCGGCCCATACAGTCGCGGGCAAAGACGACGAAATGAATGAGGCTGCATCCTTCGTTGTTGACAGGCTACTTAAAGTAGTCCGGCCTAGAGTTGTTACTATGGAGCAAACGTTCGGGATATCCCGAATGAAGAAATTTAAGGACCATTTCGCAACGGTCATAAATCAATTTGTGAGAAATAATTATAGCGTGAGATGGGCGGTCAAAGACGCTACAGAGTATGGTGCCGTATCACAAAGGAAACGGTTAATTGTAATTGCATCATGGTAAGTACTCTAGATTTATGTAGGATGTATTGACAGACTCAACTATCAAGAGAGATATATGTGCTATACCCTGTATATTTG
Source organism: Dactylellina sp. 'tibetensis' (assembly GCA_036971435.1). Taxonomy (NCBI): domain Eukaryota; kingdom Fungi; phylum Ascomycota; class Orbiliomycetes; order Orbiliales; family Orbiliaceae; genus Dactylellina; species Dactylellina sp. 'tibetensis'. The sequence continues at coordinate 400,981 of JAKDFA010000013.1, forward strand.
TATTCTAACATTTGGATTGGATTCAAGCCCAGGCGAAACCCTTCCTGCATTCCCACCAGCCACATCTTTCAACCCCTTTCAAGTTCGCAGTGGTGTGAACGAACGAGCTTTACCAACGACACCCACCATTGGTCAAGTTCTCGCAACTATTCCTGAGAATTCTGAGAACCACAGCTTCTCTCCCTACCCGTACCCGAAATATTCACCGTTTAAGCTTGATGAGCCCTTCAATAAGACCATCACTTGTAACGGAGGTGAGAGCAAAGTCCATCCTAGCGGGATGCGACCGTTTACTGTCCGCGAATTCGCTACATTGCAGACATTTCCGACCAATTATAAATTTAGCGACACGAGTGATAGCAGCATAATCAAACAAATGTAAACTCTCAATTGGCAGATTTTTGATTTTTGACCCATGAAAGATCCATTGCTAACTGTAAATATATTTATGCTTAGTGGTAATGCATGGCCTCCAAAATTTGCACAAGCGATATTTGAAGCAATCGTAAAACATCTGGAGAGAGCAGACAGTGGGGAAGGAGGAGGGGAACTGATCTAGACTATAGTTTGATGCCTGGAGTCTCAACCATCATTTAATAGAGTGTTAGCTTAGAATAGGCTTGCTTCACAAATCCACCACCATTAATATATCGTCAATTTTTGTTCAACAGAGCAGAGGGAAGCGACTAGCTGAACGAGCTAGCTATTATCTATCATTATTTTGGGGAATGTTACACTAACTATTACTGTGACTATTATCGTATTCTCGGCAACGAACTTGAGCAAGTTACAGAAGAGAAATTTCGTCTTCTTCATTTTTCTGTAACTTTGCAAACGCAATAAATTTAAGCAAGACCCTGCATTTTCCCGAAATCGTGAATTGGTGAGCATGCTACTTCCGCGTTGCAAGTGACGTCGTTGATTTTATCTATGCAACATCAACCTCAACACCAAAATTTCTTTCCGTGATTCTCCATCCTCACGACTCACCCATCCACAGCATCATTCGCGGATAGACGCACAATGACATCGCGATTAATATACCGAGGCCATGCTGTCTATTTTTCAGCAATATCTCCGCGGATATACCGACCTTTTACTGCAACAAGGCGGCTATACTCCATAAAGCCGACAACACTGGAGTCTACTTCAACAACACCCAAATCGGGCATGGAACAAGACCATCATTACACATCATCTACAGCTACAACCGCCACAGCCCCTAGCATAGATTCAGACCTCTCTGTCCGCCAAGTTCCCTCGAAAGCGCGAACACTTCCTGATGGCACTATACCCGAAACTAGCCTTGATGCTAAGCCCACCACAATACCGTCAACTACCACAGAAGCGTCTGATCCTGCAAATACCGAAGCTCTAAATGCAGAGATCTTTCATAGCCGTCGAGCGCGTGCCATTGCCAATGCTCCTGCCGGCCTCAGGCCCACGACCGCCGGTACACCGGCCGAGCAGGCAGATGGTGTAAATAACCCTGAATTTACAGCTACGTCTCCAAAGGTTCAGCAAACGACCTCCAAAGTGCTAGATGAGATGAAAGTATGTCCCATAGAAAGCTATTGTGCCTCTGTCCCTTAAGTGCCCAAATGCTGATTAATCCGACTAACAGGCCAAAGGCCCAAAGTAGCAACCCCCTTTATTCGCCCCATCCATATACAATGAATGCTTCGCCAGTCCCTTCTTCGCGAATCGGCCGTTTATTCCATTATGGGGGCCTTGCGGCCGGTATGACATTCGGGGCACTTAATGAATCGATAAAGCGTGTGACTAGCAGTGACTCGGCTCCATCAGGCGGACTGGTCTTGAACCCACAGAATATTGAACGTCTTGTAAAGACTCTGTCCAAGATGCGTGGCGCGGCCTTGAAACTTGGTCAGATGTTGAGTTTCCAAGGTATTATTTCCTTTGTTTTCTATGTGCATTGGCAGATTGTGTACATATTCGCACCAATCTATATCTCAAGTTTTGACATGCTGAGATGGAGAAAACTTGCGTAGACTCAAACTTTCTTCCTCCACCGATCCAATTGATTTTGTCGCGCGTCCAAAACCAAGCCGACTACATGCCCCCGTCTCAACGGGACTCTGTCCTGGCATTCAATTTGGGCCCGGATTGGCGCTCCCTCTTTTCAACCTTCTCCGAAACGCCTATAGCTGCTGCCTCGATTGGCCAAGTGCACACTGCGACACTCGCTTCTAACGGCCAAAAAGTTGCGATAAAGATCCAATACCCCGGTGTCGCCACTTCGATCTCATCAGATCTCAATAACCTCTCTATCCTCCTTACTGCCACACGGTTACTTCCAAAGGGCTTATATCTAGATAAGACCATCGCGAATGCACGTACCGAACTTGCTTGGGAATGCGACTACGCTCGCGAAGCAAACGCTCAAACAAAATTTGCCGAAATTATCTCCTCTTCCTCTACTGAATCCTCTATCTTTACAGTCCCTAGAGTCATAAAAGAAGCTTCTGGGCCTGAAGTTCTAACAATGGAGTTCATGACTGGTGATCCCGTAACCCGTCTCCCAGACCTATCCCAAAGAGAAAGAGACTATCTCGGTTCCCAAATCCTTCGTCTCTGTCTTCTCGAAATCGCCAGGTGGAACTTTATGCAAACAGATCCAAACTGGTCGAATTTCCTCTACAATCGGTCTAACAATAAAATCGAGCTGTTAGACTTCGGCGCCAGTCGCGAGTATTCAAAAGATTTTATAGATTCTTATGTTGGTGTTCTCAAGGCCGCATCCAAGGGAGATACCCCGACCATTCGTGATTTGTCAATCAAGTTGGGCTACCTGACCGGCTTAGAGAGTCAAAGTATGCTAGAAGCACATATCCTGTCCATCTTGACCCTTGCCGAACCCTTCAGCCGCAACGCGCCAGATGTGTATGATTTTGGAAGTCAGACGGTCACGGATCGAGTGAAGGCGTTAATCCCGGTGATGATACGAGAAAGGCTGACGCCGCCACCGGAGGAGACCTATAGTTTACATCGAAAGCTAAGTGGGGCATTCTTGTTGTGTGCGAGACTAGGAAGTAGAGTTCGAGCGAGGGAGATGTTTGAAGAGGTTACGGAAGCGTGATGGTGGATCAGAGGCTAGAAATCCGCGATAAGGGATAATTGTATATATGCAGCGCACCAAAGATGAATAGAGTATTTATAAATATATTGGTATTCACCAAGTCCTAGACTAGACTACAAAATAGAGTAGAAACTATGTCATTTTTACGTATAGATGTTGACTGCAAGGCCATGCAGGGCGTGAAAGGACGTCTGTATGAAAGTTAAAATTCCAATAAAGTTGTGAAGAGAGCTCGCTATCGTAACTTTAAAAACATAAACAACCACCGAACGATGCAGAGGAGAAAAGGAAGTTATATCTTAAAACAGAGAATGAACAATGCCGTTAAAAAGGAGGAGGTGTATAGGTATCTTGTAAATAAATTGGGCAGCTAAGACTCCAACTCCTAATAGTGACGTGAATAACCAAAAACCTATCCAACTGACTAAGTAGTGGTATGAGAGGGCTGAAAATCGGAGATTTACTGTCTCCTCGAAAGCTAAATAATAACAAGAAGGCTGTTGCTCCTTCGAGCCCATAGGTGTATGATTTTGAGATCATGTATAATGAAGTTGGCTAGCTCGTGCCGTTCAACAATGGAGTCTACCGGATGTGAGGTGAGGGATATCCAAAAGCCAAAAGGAGAATGAAGAGACAAGAGCTGAGGCAAAAGACAATTCGACGTCGATCCGATAAACAATCCTATGTGGACCTCTGTACTAGGATTGGGTTAACAACCTCTCAATGACCTCTTCGGTGACCTCGGGCGGAAGTCTGCCCACTGCCTTGGGAATGTTCATGCCCTTCAGCGCTGTAACAACCCGAGGAACATCAAATCCCATAGAAACGAAATTTTCGAAGATATGATGCGGGTAACCCTCATATTGTAGCAGTCTACGTTCAGTGGCTTGTTAGCTATCATGAATAGATCTGCAGATATGGTGAACTGGGAAAAGTGCTAACCTTTTTCGTTCCTCTTCCTCTTTCCTTCTCCTTTCGTCTTCTCTAGACCTGAGAGAAGCTTCAGCATTGCTACCAGACCCTGAAGCTGATGCCACAGGAGCCCCAGCGTACTGAACTGCCCATTGTCTCGCAATCTTTTCAAACTGAGCTGGGTCGCGAAGTAGCATGCCAGCCACTTCGGCGTCCTGAGGATCTTTTGGCTCAGGTGAGGCAAGGAGAGATTGTAAGGATAGGAGAGCTGATTTGATAGTAAGGACGGGAGACCAGGCAGCGGATAAAGTGTCAAGACAGATAGCACCCTAGAATATTTCCTTTGTGTTAGCTTTTTACGATTGCTAACCAGAACATAGCTAAATTGTTGCGGAATCATGCAGGTAACCGTTCTCATGCTGATTGTTCATAGGGCTTCGCCAAATAACACGCCCAAAAGTTCAATTTTTCATAAAACGGAATGGAGCCTGCAATGAACCGTGGCTAGACTTGAAAAGATTGCATAAACGAGTAAGACTTACAGTTTGTGAGCTGACATTGGGGTGCCATACTCGAGTTTCAAATCTCATCAGCGGAGGTTTGAATGGATAATCGTTTGGAATTTTGATATCAATCACGTAGGTGCCGCCTTCGTATGGAGTGCCCGGTGGACCTTGGAGGGCTCCACGAAGGTGAGAGATATCGTCATTGATAGGTTCGGCCTTCATACCCGAAATAGCATCCTTCCGGAGATCTTCCATCTCCTTATGGATTCGGCGGGTACGGTTTGCCATGATGTTTGTATCGAATGGAAATACCAGCGATGGAAGGGGTGTTCTTCTAAGAGACGTCACGAAAGACGCAACCAAGCAGGGCGGGTGTCGACCAACGTAGATAGTGGCGATATTGGAAAGCTGAAGTTACCGCGGTGGACGTTTTTATCGACAGCCGAATTTGCTGCTGCTTAGTTAGAGTTTACCAACGACCTGCGACGCGAAAGCTGCTCTCAACAGAAGATTGTAAGGATAGCTAGGACTCCTACGAGACAAGGAAGTAGCTATGGTAAGCTCTAAATATAGTCAAGAGAGGGGGTTATGTCGAGGAGGGGAGCTGGAGAGGGTTGGCAGAAGGATCAGAAGAAGAAGGCGGGCAAGCAGGGGAACGCAGAGTGGGCTGTTGACAACACTTCAACGCAAACGCCCTGATCCCTCAACCCCAGCCGGAAACGGCCCTCCGAAGTGCAATCCTAAATATATCTGCTTGGGCACTGGGCAAAGCCATCTACTGCGAGAGTGTAGCAGCTATATTCCAAATGCTATTCGACTGTTAATCACGGGTATGGTTCCTCGTCGTTATTAGAAATAACTGATGCTGTATCATAATCTTGAATTCGAAGCTGCGTAATCTTGATCTTGTGCTACTAGACTTAGCCTCGAAGCCTCTATATATTGCGATATTGCTACCAGACCTCATCTCATCCAGAAGGGTCTATTCTTCACACTTCCATCTCCTTCCCACTCTTTAGGGTGATGTCCTAAGCGGTGCACTTGTTCAATCGACACTTGCCACGACAATTGCCGGATCCGGCCAGATGTTATGCAACTCACAAAATACCACGCATAGGAACTGCTAAAATTACCTGCGGAATCTACACACTATAAACCTGTAAGCGCAATAATCGTGGCGCACACCTCTCGGGTAGTTATGCTTAGCTCCTCGCTCTAGTTTTGGGGAAATGTTGAATCATTTCTCGACGGTTGATCAGGGCGATGTCGGTATTAGGACATGCAGCTCATGCAATAATTCAGCTTACCAAACAATTTAATGTGGTCATAATGCGACCAACGGTTGAATGCTTCGTATGAGCAAGAAAACAAAAAAGGAAGCACCCGCAAATTTGGCGAGGATAGGCCATCAGAAACTACGTTAGACCTCTGTGCGAGCATCGAGACAAAAGATGAAAGTCACCTGAAGTTAAAAACTGAATATGCGTAAACAGCGTGACCTGTTCCGCCCTTACAAGTTAGCCTAATAGAGTTATTACCCAGCCAAGTGGTTAATCTCTATCTACTCTAAGCGAAGGCGCCAAACCGCCATGATTACATGTTGGAGAAAAGTGGGAGGACAAGCCATAATTGAGCCATTATTCAAAGGGGGGTCAAAATAGCTCTAAGCATCAATAGCACTCGGTTGCGCGCATAGATGTACCGTAGTGGGTCCGTGCGATGGGTTGTGCGGAAACTGCGGGAATCTTAGAGATGGAGGATAAGCAGCCCTCCCCTGTACGGGCGTACGTGTATGACGACTCATTCGTGAAATGCCTATTCCTGGAGAAAAAATATCCGGCGTTGGAAAATCGATTATACCAGAGAATTTTTCGATATTGTGAACGGGTAATCAAGAAAAGCCATAAGTCTCACGGTCAATACAGGGTGAATGGAGCCGTTTGAGAACCCCAGAGATGTCCTGAAACCGAGGAGACCACATATATAATATGCTAAGTATTGGAAGGACAAAGTCAGGAGTTCTTGACGACTAGACGAATAAAGTTTGATAAAGGAAAAAAATCGGAAAGAAACATCACCTTGTATTTATCGTAAAACCAATTCAAGATAAAAAGGATCTGGAGAGAAATATCGAGTAGCATAAAATAAGACCCGCAACGAGGAGTCGGCTGCGTAGGAGACAATATTCAATCGCTCAGGGCGAAAAGTCCGTGACTAGACAGTACCTCCCTTGGAACGGGGCTGTACCGGAGTATATTATACAAAGCCACCAGAGCGTCTATATTAGGAGTATTGGACAAGTGTACTATTTATCTCGGGGTTTCATCTAACTGATATTAACAACAATCGATCGAAACGAAAGTACCCATTGCATTACTGCATATATAATTATATATGCATATATACAGAATAGCGAATAGTAGTCGTGCAACCTCATCGCCGTGATATATTATATTCTTCATGATAACAGAGCAGAACCTTAGGAGTATCTGAATTCCCGATTAGCAAGGAGACAAGAGATAACGGGCGTCAATGTAACTATGATCCTTTAGTGAGGTGCCCAATGCAAGTCCGACGAGTTTTGGCGGGTGGCGACGCTTGGCAATCGGATCGCACCCGCGATCAAAGACTAGCTAATTGCGCCTAGCCCTTGGCGCAGGATCACAATCCAACATTTCCAGGAGGTTTTCATTTAACATGTCTAAAATCAATAGAGTCTAGCCTGTCATCCATGGATTTCTCGTCCCAACGCTAAAGCTCTAACGCCACTTCGTCAATTGAACCAATAGCCATTCTCAAAACTAGAGATAGCAAGATCTCAATAGATCCAGCCAAGATGCGGCTGAGGGAGCCTGAATGGTTCACATGGAATGCCGATTCACAGGGGTAATATTGGAACATGACTTTTGTACGATTTCCAGATTATATAAGAATGGCTGCAAATCCGCGAAAATTTGCACTGAAAACGCAACTGCGAATCATCAGCCACCGCAAAATCTTCATTGCTCTTACTATAAAATAAATCAATTTTTTGTAAACCCTATACATTCAAAATGCTCAAACTCACGGTCTTTGGTACGCTTGTTCTCACAGCCGCCGCCGCCCGCAGCTATGGCGAAGGATACATCTTTTACTTCAAGGAGCCCGTCGAATGTCGAGAAAGTGGCTGCGATGATAAACCGTGCGGTACCAACCGTGAATGCCCTAAAGGTTACGCGGGTAGTTGCGGTAACTGGATCAAGGGTTACAATAACTACTGCTGCTCGGTAGTCCATGGCACCGGTCTGGATCCTAACTGCTCGGATCCGATGTTCGCCAAACTTTTTTCAAGTTTCAGCTTCGACACGTCTGGTACTCCCGCCGAAGAAGGCCGCTCGTCCTGCCCATCAGGTACTGGTTTCATTGGCGACGGTATTACAGATCCAGAGGGTGACTCCTGCTGCAACTTGGACAAGGACGCTCTTATTCTCTACCAGGGTGGTAGTTACCCATACGATACAGAGGGCAATGCTACAAAAGCTCGCTGCATCGACCCACTAGTTCCTATCGCGAACCAGCAAAGTAGCACTTCTGCTGCTGCTACGCCTTCGCCAACTATCCCTACACAATCACGATCTGACCCCACCGGATCCGGATCGCCAGCGTCCACTACCTCCAGAGGCTCTACTGCAAGCACAACCCCAAATGCCGCTCCGAGCAACCATTTCGTCGCCGCCATGGGGGTTCTCCCTATCTTTGGACTCCTAGCGATGTATCTATAAGTTTTCAGTGTTGGTCTACGTCAAATCTTGGGCAAATGCGTATATATGTATATTTAAAATAGGCGGCAGAGTTTCTTATGTGTACGATCAAGTACGATGAAAATTGAATATAATAATGTGGTACAATGTTAGAATTTTGAATTTATATATCACCAGTACCATGATTCACGACAAAATATACGGAAGGGTTGTATCAATTACAAGGGTGCTCCGCAGGTACTATTGGTCTCGCTGGTACCACGTAATTTCAACTGTCTTAAATAAACTACATATATTAAACTGGCCGGCTTGCCAGCCTGCTAGCTTAATAGCCAGTTAACCGGTTTATATAGCAACTAACCAATTAGTTTAACAATCAGTTTATTGAGTAGCTAACCAGCTAACTGATAATGAATAGTTACCTAGTCTACTTGATAGCCAGCTAGTAATAACAAACATGATCGTGATTGGTTGACTGATGACATGCGAAAATTCACCAGAGAACCAGCAAGTTTTGCTTAGTGTTGCGGCTCGCGCTGCCCCAGAAAATAATCCCTCCTTAAACAGTCTAGCACTCAGAAAAAAGCTACCTAACTGCTTTCGTTCCTAGCTCACAAAGTAGAACCATGCAACCGTTCTGGAATAAAATAACAGGCAGAAAACAATATTTTCGGTTCTGCAAACAAATCATATTGTTGCAAAATCTGCATTTGATGCGGATGCGGGTGTGGAGCACACGCAAAACTTGACCAAGCTTAAATCTAGCTTTAGAGCCCTGTATTGCGATAATACACACAAAACAATTGATAAGAATGATATGTCTAGAAGCTACTGATTACTGGATGCTCTATAGTTGAATATCATTCCATTTCTCTTTCGCTCAACAATGTGCAGCCCCTCGAATTTCGTTCCAAGTTTCCCGAGTTGTGCAATCCAAGATTCCAGAATTCTGCCAAGTTTCCCAATTATCAACAAAATAACACTACAAGGAAACTAAATTATATCAAGGAAATTAAAGAAGACTGGAGTATGGGAGCACCCTGGTAGGCTTGGACGAATCCAGGTCTTCTGAAAAATTGCGTACGATTCCCACGGTACAATAAAACATGAACTAAATCCAATACAAAGCCTTCGTACCACTCAAAACGCTTGAACAATCTTAGGCTACATCACGGACCTAGACATCTTTATTTTGATAGATATGAAGGCTTCCTGTTTGGGGTGCCCTTGATATTGACCTATGAGCTTAGATCATGTTGGCTTAATTCCTTCTCAGATCGAACAATCTAAGATTGCTGAAGCTGTATAGAAGAATATCTGTTAATATCTATTATATTGGCAAAAATAATACACAAAGAGGACTTACATTTCCAGTGGTGTCCTATCACCTTGTGGTCGCAATCCATAATTTTCGATCTAACTCAATGGCTGCCGTCTCTGCAGATTGTTTACCATCCTTCGACCTTGTAGTTGCATTCAGACCCATAACCCGAAATGCCACACTGATCTGCTGGGTTAGATAATTAGAAAACTGGGAATTCAAATAATCGTAAGGGTACAAGACATCAAAACATACGTGTTCAAATCTATAACCAACGATGAAATGCAAAATAAAATCCCAAATTGATAGGTCGGTGATGTATCAAAGTCTTAATATTCCTGCTAAGCTCAGGAGTTAGTTGATCCTGTACATGGTCCATTGGTACCCAACGATATCAACTCACTCTAGTTACTCTTCAATAATCTGGAATAGCATGGCTTCAGGTCATTCAGTTGATAGTAGCTGAGAGTACGCTGATCCGAATTGGCTTTAGACCTAGGTCTGTATGATAATTTGCGGACCAGTTTTCGTTCGCGGGCGACTTTTTTCGCGATACGCCGCGATCGAAGAATAAGATCGAACATGGTGCTTTGTGTGGGAGCTCTATATAAATAACGCTGGAAGAAGGATTGGTTTTAGAAGACGAGTCAGGGTTTGACGCTGAATATCAGGTGCCCTTGTCGTTGGTAGATATATTATCGGAATATGGATGTTCTGATTTAATAACAAGAAGTGACTTAGAATGGTATTCGAGCCAAGTAGAGTAATTGAACCACCAAGAGAGAAGTCTCCTTGATGTTTATACCAATTCACAATTCGCCCAACCATAGGATATCCGAGCTAGAAAATTCGATCACAGGCAGACTCTGTATGTTTAACAGCCACAACTTCAAACATACTCGAATGCAGCCTAGGGATCTGTGGCCATGAAGTCAAACTGGATTTGACGTCAGCTAGTCAACGAAAGTATATTTGCTCTATTGAGATACCATTTCACGATTTTCTGATCATATGAAAAGCCGTGCCGCACATACTTAATGCGGAGGAAACGTGAATTCGAAACGATAACAGAATAGCTAGGCTCTGCCTCTGCCAATAGAGCGCCTCACAAACATAATTATCGTAGGACCCTAAAATCCCTTGCGTCCTAGGGGTTCGCTGTCTGCCGCGAAGGGCGTTTCTGCGAATGCTCTGTGGCCATGCCCACAGAATTTTCTATCACTGTATGCGTTGGGGTTTAGAATGAGATCATAGGTCGATTTGCCTATACTCCTCCCGAGCTCTCTTAATAGTGCGCTTAGCCATCGATCAATTAGAGACGAGAGAATACTGCCATGGTGCTCCCCTTCTTGTCGTGCTGAAACATGGAGGTGGCAGCATAGACCTTGGCTATTTGGAATATCAGAGGGCCTTAGTTACATTTTCCCTGTAGAGAAACATAAACAAAGAGAATCGACTTTTCGCAAATGTAACCAGCGTCCTAAACTAGCAACTGCTATCTCTCTCATGGCTCTGGCGGCCAGTTGGCCAGACGGGTGTCTTGACGTTGTTACTCTAAGCGCGCAGCTTGTGTTGTGTGTGAATTTTTCCAAACACACGGCGCGAAATGTTGTGTGTAACGGTTCTAAATATAGCTCTCCGCAACCAGGATCGGCTCCACTAAATGAATGAGCACGAAGGGAAAAATACTGCTGAATTTCCAGATTGGGAATTTTAGGCTCTGAGAACAGCTTATGTTTCCTCCTTGGCCGGGTTAATAGGTAATTTCCAGCATAAAACAGTTTGTGGGCATGTATCTATATGATGAAGGGTATGCTCCTGATCCAAGAAACCATACCAAGCCCTCAGCACAAACAGTATCAGCATCTAAAGTCCAGAAATATGTTGAAAAGATAAGTACTAGCTCAAACCAGATAGTATTGACCTCGTAAACCAACCAGATAGGATCGCATCTCCTTAAGCGAGAATTCTGTTGGAAACTCAATGAAAGGTATATACCTACAGACAGTTTGAAGATCACGGGTAAGAATTGCAAATTGCAGGTATATTTAAGCATTGAAAGCTTATTTGACATTTTGCAATGGCAAAGAATTTTCTCGTAACCCTATTTGTAACATCTTTATTTGAATATCTAGAGTCGCTATAAAATATTCCAAAATTGAAGAGGAATAAGTTGCAGGAAAAGATACTTTAGACAAAATGTTGATGCTAGCGACCGATACCAATTTGACCTAAACCTCAGGGCTACCAAACCTCAGAACCAAAATACTTAGCTTTGGTCATTATTAATGGAAACCATTATAGAGGTACACATACGTAGGTTTGCAGAGCTCCTTGTTCGGGATAGTACCTGGGATGACTTTTAAAAGCTAAATAAATTTTTCGAGTAGGAGCGTACCCTATATTACGTTATAGTCTAGACTAAATTGCACAGCCGAGCTGGTTTACTTTGTCAATGAATTGACTACGTGTATCGATTGTAAGTATCTCGATGTATTCGCTCTGCCAAGTTGGCTCTCACAGGATTTCAGTACCTTGAGGCTGCACCAAAAAAAAGATTTCCTGTTAGCAACAGGTTTAAAATAGAGAATTGCCTCAATCATGTTTCCCACCATGTCCCCACCTGGTATTTCCATTATAAATCGCTCTTGATGTGATGGCCTTGAAGTTATGCCACCAGGAAAAAATATACGCAGCGACTTGACTCATACTCTGTGGCCAACACTAAATTCCCGAACATACGATTTCAAGCTTACCAACACTATAGGTTCCAGCCAGGTGGCTGGCAACCAGGCCAGTCTTAGAACGCTCAACAAAAGCATGGGGATACGACGCCGTTTCCGGGTTTAATCAAGGGTTCCGGCTTAAAATTAAAAGGATCATAATGAATATATTTCGACTCAGAAAGTTGAGGGGCGATTCAATTCTCAGAGGCGAGGTATTAGAAGAGCTCGTCAGCGGATGCTAAAGACGCGGTTTATGCGGCTCTGGGAAGGATCCAAGGTTTAAACGCCCACCTGGCCACCTTGGAGACGCGCAAACAATATTGGGATTGGCCGCAAGTCTGACTGGTGTCGCAATTGTCAGACTTGGAAGGTTGATCGGCACCGGATAATTACCAGCAAGACGGGTAGAGGTCGAAGTTCTACTTTGTTGTTCAGCGCTCTCACCTCCTCGACGGAACAGAGTCGGTTAGGCATACTAATTTGAAACATGTCTACTGTTCGAGTGAGAAAGTAATCGCCAAGTAGCGGGCGAGCGAATCGACATACTGCCCATGTTATTAATCCTGTATTGTCCTGCGTGAGAGGATCCTGTCGGAGCGCGGAGTGCTGCCGCAAGTTTTCTTGCTGACCACTCGGGAAGATAAGGACCAGGCCCTCGGGTCTGGTAACGCAGAATGAAAGCGTGTGTGTGTCCAAATGGCAAGTTGAAGCCAGCCTCTGCAATCTCAGACGGAATAAGATTACACGGACTGTAGCTGTGACCCATCGATGAACATCGTGAGATCCAGCTCATGACGTCGCCACCACTTATGAGTACTCATTCTGTGCCTCAGGCTGGAAACAAATCCGACTCCGCGAATGGATGGATAAGGTACAATCTGGCACCTCAGCCGCTGTAACTCGGCTTTCCAGGCGGCGAAGCCATGCAGGCACCAAAACAGAGACACGAAAGGCCAGCTGGATTGAGCCTTGATCTTAGGGGAATCATACCTGAAGCAGCCGGGCCTCTGCTTGCGAACCAGCCAATCGCTGACAGGCCAGCATCACGCGACGAGTCATTCTTCCATGCGCACCAACATTCCCCGCACCGGCGCAGAGGAACGAGCAGCGAGGACGAGGAGGTGGAGGAGGTGGTGGAGGTGGAGGAGCTGCAGAGGGGGCTGTGACTCAACACTTTGGCCAAAACATCATCCGCCCGCCAACGCAGCTGGCTGCTTATAAGCCGCCGTCCCTCGTCTCGACTTGGCCTCTTCTCCAACATTAAACCTCTCTCCACTCTTCTACAACTTGCTGTTCCGTACCGCTCGTCCACTTCCATTCACCATCCACCTTTGCCGGATTTTCTATTCTATTTGACAAGATACTCGATTCTTAATGCTTCTCACGAACATACACTTCTTCACAACTGCGACCAGCTGCTCAACCGCTTCTTCCAAGTCCGAGACTACCCCCGGCCTTCTGCCACCCAAGATCTGAACGAACCTTGCTTCACCGACCCTTGCCACGCTAGCCAATTCTAAACATGCAATTCAAACCTACGCAACGCAAGAACGGTGCAATCGTCCTCGCCATGCACAAGAACTTGGGAACCCTTCCGATGCTGCCGGGCGGCAGCGCCCAGCAGGAAGAACAGTTGCAGCCAAACCAGCAGCACAAGCAGAACCAGAGGAAGCGACATCATTGTAAGATCTGAAATGTGTTTTGTTCTTTAGTTTTCTTTAGTTTTTTTAGTCTTCAGTGTTCCTTTTTAGCGACCTGTTTGTCATCTCCATCGCCCATCAGACTTTCAACGTTTCTACCGAAATCTAGACAGCTTCGAAAAAATGGCATCCTTTGCACAATTTCCTGCATTTTTTAGAGAACTGAAAAAAGAAAAAGATCAAAAAAACAAAGATCAAAAAACAAGAAAATTGCATGCATATACATATATATATATACCCTACTGTGTACGATAGATGCTAATAAAACCCGAGCGTATTTGTGAACATCAACAGCGAGCTACACCCCGTCTGCCAAATCTTCGGGCTCAAAATCCTCTCGGAAGCACTAGGACGTGTGGACACGCCCCGTGGGCTGGCCTCCCCAGCTTTTGTTTCTCTGGTCTTTCATTTACCTTTGCTGTATTCTGGATCTGGATCTGGAATCGATGCTTTTTCGATGCACTCCGGAGCTGGGCCTCTGTAAAGGGAAGAAAGAAAGAACGAAGACATGAAAAACGGGTAGGTTTGGTCCATTCGTGGGGCTATTGAGAGGGTAGGTTTTTCCGTTTTTTTTTTTAGTGATCTCTCTTTGCTAGAAAAAGACAAAAGACTTCGGCCTTTTCTGCCAACTATTTCCCCCTTCCATATGAGAAAAAAAACACCAGATCTGCAGAATCAGGTATATTTGAGTACTTCCCATTTCCTTTTTTTTTTTTGTTACCCAATTTGTTGCGCCCCAGTTCTTTGCGGAGGATAAAGCAAGTGGGCAGCCCGATCGTGGAACTCTAGCGCCTCTCGCAAATGTTCTCGACTTCACTGCTAGAGGATTTTGCGAAGACTGGCTGCTTTCCCTGCGATCTTTCGGCAAGGCTGCCTACTTCTCTGTTTATTTTTGGTCTCCAAGAAGGACTGGCTCCTTTGAAGCCTTGAGAAGGCTTCTATCCTTTCATTTATCCAACCTGTTTTATTATATCTACTGTCCGTCAGGCTGGATCGGCTTATGCTACGAGCTTCCCTATCGACGTCGACATTTACCAACTATATCCGCTCGCTCAAAAGAATATAATAGTAATAAACCGCTACATCTCTCTTCGTAAAATGACTCTGTTAAACGTGACTGACTAATCACATTGAAGAAGTTTCTGTTCGAGTATGGTATTCATATCCTTTCTACGCCTTTTTCTTTGTTATAGGATTTTCTATTTTCACCAAACTAACCAAGTATCTGCCATCCACCCCACTAAACTAAATAGACCAACTCATTAGCACTGACCCTATCCTCGAATATAGATTACATAGCTTTCAAAACCTTTCTCATAAAGCCGACAACCTGGGGTCTATGTCTACTTTCATACCGAAAATGACGCAACACTAATATAACTTGAAATCAGTTGGCAGCAGTGGATCTTGGCAGTACAAGTTAGGTCGAAACTCGGTTAGGAAAATACCGCAACATGCGAGTCCAAATCTCAGCATATTTCATTCCTGCAAAGAGCAAGAGAATTCCATTCGCACGTAGAGTATACGTGTCAGAAACCAAGTTTTTTTTTCAAGCTACGAGGGAACAAATATGTGCCGGTTCGATCAATCCCGGATTCGCAACTGCTCATCGAGACACAACTACGTGATCCACTTACAATCCCTGTGATCGAAGCTTTCCTCACTCCGAACCCACAACTTGCGGGGTCTCAAATGCTTGGATATCAGCCCAAAGTTCCAACCAATAAGCATTACTACAATACACAACAGAAGAAATTATCAGTCGAAGGAAGAGCTAGGGAATCACCATCCATTAGCAATTGCCTCGCCCCCAATCTCCAATATTCGCTTATCATATACTTTTCTGGGATGTCAAGGGATAGCGCGATCGGATAGCTTGGCTTCAGCAATTGAGGTCGAATATACCGCAATCTAAGGTTTCGATCTTCGGGTGTTTTCGTACAGTGGTGAAGTTTGTATTTGCTTGGGAAAAAAGCAAAAATTCGCCACTCCAAGGTCTTTATTTGATTGAAACCTTCCTGATCGCTTGGCGATTGTGTGCCGTCTTTATATTCGCTAGTTACATGCGGCCCGTAGAAGATCGAACCCGCATTTTTCTACAGCTCTAACTATATTTGGCGAATCAAGTTGCGTTGCCGCCAACGTACTTTTAGCTACTACTAATACAGATCTAGCAATAGCAATATACATATACCTTGTAAACTCTTTCCGATCGATCAATCTCGGGACCAGTCTCGTTAGCCTGCTCCGATGAACTATCTATTTGTTTATTTCCCGAGTTCAAAGTTTGTACATCAGCACCGCATAGAGCAGCGCGTGTAGCGGACTAAGATCTAGATCGATTGAATTTCCTTGCTTGGAAGACCAAGTATGCAGGGAGACATTGCCTATCACATTCATTCCACAGCTGCACGCGGACCCCGCCTCAACAAGGAGTAGTCTTATGCAGAGTACAAGGCGGAATGCATCATGTGTTATGTTTTCACTTTTGTTTAATCAATTGTACCTTGGAACTCTTTAGACAGCATAAGCAGACATCTCGGTTCCCGATCTAGTCCGCATCCCTGAATCCATGCTAGATTGTAAGTTCACTTGGAATACGCTATATAGTAGTAGAATCACACCGACTGTACTTTTTTCCAATAAGTATATAAATATGGCCAGATTGTCCTTCTCAAATGCAGTCATAACTGTTCAGCTCAATTACCCAAATTTACACCTATATCTTTAATAAACCTATTATCACTATATACCTTTTCGCTATAAAATACCACCACATACACTCTAGTCAAAAGTCACAACATGTCTCTAGAATCTGGTCAATACATTATCCGATCGAAAAGGACCGGACAACTGATAGGACGAAACTTTGCTGAAGACCTGTCACTTTTACCCAAGCGAATCGTCAACCTTCCAGAGGATGCCCCACCACCTAAGTGGGAGATCAGAAAGACAGACAACGGTTACCATTTGCATGTTGGAGGTAGTCATACGGCTCCTTTTGACGGCAAACTCTGGGTTATTCTGCTTCCAGAACCGCTCGCTCAAGACTTTCAGATTGAAGCCCAATCTCATCAAGGAGAAAATGTCTATACGTAAGTTTCGAATCTTATGTCTCCTTTTGTAAAAGTTATACATCGGTATATCAGATATCAGAGTGCCCTAATGCGTCTTCTATATTAGAATCATGAATAATCAACATGAAGGTTGGAATCTGACTGACGAGGAGCCATACGCCCAGGTAAGAGCTTAACATCTTACTGAATCTGCCCTACATCCTGGTACCCTGAAATTGAATTGCCGCTGTTCACTGTCGTCTCTTATATATTGGAATTTCTCCGGATTCTCTCATCTCTATGATTTGATTGATTGAACAAAACTAAACAGTGTTTATATAGATTGACGTTCGTCCTTTGATTGCCACAAAGAGTCTTCCACCGCAATACGCAGAATCCGGACTGTTTGAACTTATTAGGATCGAATAGGATTAATTCCAAAAAAAATAAAGCGGTATCACTGAATGGAATCTCAAATACTTAAAGCCGGTAAAACAGTTGACGAAACTCACACAATACTACTGGAATCTTTTGGAGGAATTTCGTCATTAATATTGCTGTCGCATCATCTTTATGCTTCCAATTTTTTCCATTCGCTCTATAGATATTAATTTATCGATATTCTATACGAAGATAATTTAAACTCTAATTACCAAGGAGAGTTTTACTTTAACATTTTACAAAAGGTCTAGAAAATCCCGGAATCTGAAAAGTTACCTGGATATTACACAAATATCACCGCTTATTTGTGTTTAATAAGTTTCGTGCACCGCTCTTGAAGTTAACTTATCTTCTATAGAAGTAAATCTTAGATTTGAAGTTCTATCAAAGCAGAAGAATTTGCGAATAGTACATCCTAGAAATGCTATGTAAATTTATTGATATGGAATTGCCTGTTGACTTCCTTCGATCAAATGATCTCAATGCTACTTTATTTAGAAGCGAATAAGGTGTGGCGATAAGCGAACGCTAACGGCTGGCTCTGTCGACATTACCGACCAAAGGGCGAGAGACTCTAATTATGCACTCTATGTAGATATATACGGACTCGGAGTAAATTTGCCTAGTACTTGGAATGGAGGCCCGAGGTGGCCACGCATACAGTCTATTTCACAAATTCCTGGCACACAAAAAGGGCGTAGTCAAAAAGCCACAATTGCGCATACAAAATCACCTGGAAAATAAATAAGCATATGATTTAAAAAGCCGCTGCCGTACTGATTAGCCAACACAAAGATCAGGAGCCCTCAATCACGGCAACATTTCCTGTTTTGTGTGCCAGGAATTTGTGGACTGTAGTAGATTAGCCTCGGACCTTCCGCCCAATGTTCCGTTAGTCTCGAGATTAACGTTCCGTTCCTGAAGCGAGGGACTGCGCAGAGGTAGGGTCCTCGAGACAGGCCTAGATGTCCATTGTCCATTGATAGTTGGGTCTTCTCCTCCGTAATCGGACTTCCCGCATGTCATGAGCATCTGGATTGGCCATAACTAGATTATACGGAATAGATCAGGCCAGAGTCGTTTCTAGTCAAAGTACATGCTCCGTACGAAGTCTCGCAAGAGCCAAGAGGAGGAGGAGGCGACACTATTCCAAGTCGATGACGGCAATCTTGTTGTCGATAAAGCCGGAGAAGCAACTAGTTCAGTCGCCATCGCACACGAACTCTAGCCTCCGTCCCTTCAGGTCCAAGATATCGTGTGTATGACCCAAGCCACAAACGATAAACCAAAAGACGGAGAGTCTAAGGATGACTTTGAGAAGCGTCGAATTGACGAGAAGATCGAGGTTTCGAGAACAGGAGATGCATTCGCATTCTCCACTGCAGGGGGCAAATTCAATAAGAAGACCCTGTGGATGGTTACTTTCACCCTGGATAATAGTACTCATTCGCGAGTTCAGCTATTTATTGGCGACCTAGAGAACAAGGATCCCTACAGTCTTTTCGACATTGTTGATGTCTTTCAGGGCATAGGTACCAGTTAATATTATAAGAATCTATAGAATGTTTGGATGTGGTTTTTTTTGGAGGTTTGGTTGAGATTTTATATGGAGGTGCATCAGGAAAAAAACACTCTGTATAATGTGTGGTTGGAACAAGCGCTCGTTTTCCACAACTCAGATCCAATAGGCTTTTCTGTTAGAAAATCCGAGCCTTTGTGCTGAATGGGGCAAAATTCTGAGACATGTTGCCTATCAACTCAGGGCGTTAATTGCAAACCATATGAATAGTATAGATATAAACAGAAAATATGTTCATTTTGGTGAGCACCTATAGTAATTTCTGATAATTCATTATATAGTATATTTAGGTACATGCTTTATATTAAAGATCGGCTCTGGTTTTGGAAGTGCCTGCAGCTCCAAGACTTGCCGTTCGCCTCCTTCGTGTTTTTACCTTGTAACATCGCCATTTGGATAAAGGTGCCATGTATTGCCCTTCTTTTCTTTGCCCGGTTTCTTGACATTATTCCAAAGGCGTAGAGTTGCATGCTGAGGATCAGTAGGATTACCCGAGTTTGAATGCCAACCTTGCAGGATCCATAGCTATAATAACAAAAATTAGATCAGCTTAATTGATAATAGATGAAATTTGGTGTACCTACTTCGCTTCCGGAGTTAAGTTTGCCCTCACTGACGTCATTTGCGATCTTGTAAAGGTCGGTAGTTTTCTTCTTATTAATGGCAGTAATAATGCTGCCTACATCTGCGGCTTTAACTGGGTTGGTTTGTTGCGCTCGATAAAAAAAGCCGTTGGTTTTGGCCTTATTTGAACCTGGGTAGGCATCGCTGGCACTAGCGTGTCCAGATCTAGCCTGAAGGGGAATTGTTGCATCTATGCTATCAAGGTTTACAGGGCTCGCTATAACAGAAGTTAGAAGGGCGGTGACAGTGAGCAAGTCGGTCAATTTCATGTTGTGCTAAGGTTATCCTGAAAGAGATGAAGAAATAAGAGAAAATGGTGAAAAGTACTTTATTTTGTTGACAGTGGACTGCCCTTGGAAATGGGTTGGTAAATATGTTATCACTTTATTTTTTATTGACTAATTAGAAATTCTCGGTCACTGGTGGTGAGATCGATGCCGATATATACACTTGAGAAAGAGGGTATACAAAATCTCAAGCGTGAGAGTAGCGACACAAAGTCGCAATTATGAGAATGAGGATGCACACTCATTTAGTTTTCAATGATCCATAAAAACATTTAATATGACAATTTAACACGGATGTGTTACAAAGTTGCAACGTCTAAGATCCAAACACAAAGGACTTGTAACTTCGGTTTAATAAGGAAATGTCTGGCTGATGTTCGTCTTGTTCGAGAACATCTACTCAATGTTCGGCTTAAACCCTTTTAGCTATGGTGTGACTCGACTCCTTGTTCCAAATCTCGTAACCTTGGTGCTTCATGCAGCACAAAAGGGTCCGACAGGGCAAGTTACGGATGCAAATTGGATCACGTAGTACGTATACGTCATCTAGCCATAATGTATGGGCTATTGCTTAATCTAACTGGTAGTTTTAATGCCGGACTGACGAAGTCAAAAGGGTCTAATTCTAGTCTCGAAACCCTTCTTGTGTTGTCTAATTCTAGTAACCCGGAATGGTGTAGAGCCTTTCTAAAATGTGTTGCTTATATAACTATAGAATCTTGACGTGGCAGGCTTTATTTGCTCCGCCACTCCATTTTCTCGAGAGATTTCTAACTTCACCGAGTCTGCAGAGCAGGTAGTATCATAGCAGTAGCAGATACAAAAAAATATAACAACTTTTGCACTATATCGAATAAATCAAAATCATCAATACAAACTCCATTTTAGTTTCATGGAATCAGAACAATATAAAATAGTTAAGTACAAATTGAAAGCAAGTTCATACATATGCACCAAGACTATTTAAGATTTATAGCAAAAGAAATGAAAATGAAAGAATATTCAATCCTTCAGCGTTGCATACATATTATTTGGATGAATAGACATTCTATACAATTGTAATTTATTCTATTTATGGATTGAATTGTAACGCGATTGAACCCTACAGCCTCCAATTTCTTTGGTTAATTACTCTTCATCTATTGCATTAACCAATAATTTATTACATATTTTTCTACTCTCGCCCTACTTACTGTTTTCTATACCCATTTCCTGTCTTTTTTAAATCTGTATTTTGTTATACTGGAGGCCTTACAACTTGTTCATATCCATAGTTATGACCACAACACTTCAAGACACAATGTTGTAGACAGAGATCTGGCGTTGGTACATGGCCTAAATTTAAATATTTTATATAACTAATGATACCTGTTCTCAAACAAACAGCGAAACTGACTCTTTTGCATGGCTACTTGAGTACTAACTTAAATGTCCCTCAAAGCCGTCCGGTGAGGGTATATAGTCCATTCTCAAGCGACAGCTGTGTCGTTATAAAGGACGCTGAACTATGTGAAAAACCTGCCGCATTCAAGAAAATGCCGCAGCATATAAACTTTCAATTTTATGCTAAGCCGTTTGGAACTGCTGCCTACCTTAAAGTAGAATTACTTCAACATGCTTGCTTCTTGTGATAGGTCGTCACCAAAGTCTCCCTTTATATTTCTCTGGGTGAGTACTTTGGCTCCAAGACGCTGAATGAATTCCAACAAGATCAACACAAATCCAATTTGGAATTGTGAAGTCAAGGCTTTAGCCGAAACAATAAGGCTCCCGATTCTCATAACCAAGACGAAGATTTTGAGATTGGGTATTAGATCAAAGTAGTGAGATTATCTGAAGTGTTCATATGTACTGGCCTTACGGTATAGTATTTACCCGTGCTAGACTACTATATAGCTATAAATAACAACTCATCTCCATACGAACTTAAGCTCGAATCAGTACACCATGATTGGAAAGTTACCTTTCAGCTGGTCTCGTTCCCAGTCTCCACCAAGCAAAACAGTTGGTGTGCCTTTTCAGCCATTGACCCACTGTCAAAACTTACCCAACACACCTTGTACATGCTGAATGTCCACAACATACAACACCATCCGCAAGAATCAGCCCACAGCCGATGCAGAGTGGGATAAATACGTGATCAAGATCTAGACGAAGTAATATAGAAAATCCTTTCATTCCTTCGAATTTCGGTATATTACGTCATTTTCAATAATTCCGACCATTCAGATCGATCATAGAAAGTAGAATTCGATAGGGTGTATTAAAGCTAGTGTCCTCGCCGAGTGCGCAGGGTAAGGAGTTGAAGGAAAATCGGGATTCATGATCGGGATTCATGAAATCCCTGGATATCAAGGCCGCTAATTTGCGGCTGAGATCACGGAGACTGGTAGCCCTCCCAGGCCACCCATTCATCGCCAAGCACTTAAGCCAGATCTGCACGGGAACCCACAAATTATCCGTGATGCGGACGAAACAAGCATATAAGCGAGGCAAGGAACGAACTGGGCTTCTTCGAAAGACGATGGTCGCAGCGGAGAGGTGCTTCGTGGAAGTGAGGGGCGATGCCATCTTCACACGCTATTCTAGATTCGGGGCATTTTGCGAAGGGCTTGGGGCTGTGTTGTTGATGCAAATCGGATCTGTATCGACAAAAACTAAGACCCCTTATCCGTATTGGGCATATCACCCTTGCGAGCTAAACTATCATGCATCTGTGTGTTGTTGGACGAAGGCGCACCTCGCTTCGAACGCTTTCTTTGCATATTTTAATTTTAGCAAAAAACCTCATGCTTCGATTCTAGAGGGTACAGAGCTCTCAACTTTTGCGCTAAAACAGCCGCCGACGTCGTGAACATCATCGCGCTGGTCACGTCGATTTAACCGGCCGAGCCCGAGAACATCCTCCCCGAATCATCGAAAAGTATATATACTCCATCAGATCGCGATGGACAATCAAGATGTTTTATATCTGCATCGATTACGCCTCCGATTCGATAATATTACTAATATACCATAATATATACTCTATTCTCTTGCTATATATAATTACGTATAACACTTTAAAACGTTGCTGTCACAGTATACGTGAATTTCCTAATAATTCTTTGAGTAATACCATCAATTTTGTTAAAAGGCTCCAGTATGCGTTATCTACCTTGGGCAGCCCTTCTGGTTGCTTCGGTGACGGCCTTGCCTGCGCCTGCCCAACCTGATGGCCAAGATGTCCGACTTGATACCCGACCTGATGTCCGAGTTGACGCCCGACTTGATGCCCGATCGGTAAATGTATGTTCAAAGGCACCTGTCAACCTCATTGCCACGATCCTCAAAGTGTTAAAAGCAACTCCGTTCTGCTCGGATTTCTTGCATATCGCACCGGTCACGAAAACTGTCTCGTCGGTGAAGGGGACTGTCACCTCTTACACATCCACTAGCACCCAAACAAACTATGAGACCGTCAGCACGTCGCGTCTTTTCTTCGAGACTTCAGATGTTACAACCACGACTGGAACAACCTATGTACCGGTCACGGATATCCAGTCGACAACGATAACAGCAGTGTTGAGTACCTCCACTTTGGTCCAGACCACAACAGACATTGCGACTGCAGCCACGCCTACCGTAACTCGCACGGTTACATCCACGGTGTATTCCCATT
Organism: Dactylellina sp. 'tibetensis'; assembly: GCA_036971435.1. Taxonomy (NCBI): domain Eukaryota; kingdom Fungi; phylum Ascomycota; class Orbiliomycetes; order Orbiliales; family Orbiliaceae; genus Dactylellina; species Dactylellina sp. 'tibetensis'. Next base: position 424,634 of record JAKDFA010000013.1, read on the forward strand.
ATACAATCCAGAAACGAGATCTTGAAGAGCGACATGTTCCTATTCCTATTCCTTCTCAGTTGGTCAAGTCAGCAGCTGCCGATATATCCAAAGCTTGCTCTTGTCTCGGATTACCAACTCCAACGGTGACCTCAATAGTCTACGCAACGAGCACTGTTTACGCTGTGGCTTCCACCCAGACTATCTCAACAACAACCCAAACCTCTGATGTTACAACTGTGATCACTAACTATATCAATGTAAGTTTTCTATTTGATCAGCCTACTGAAGGGCTGAAAGGCTCATGCTAAAATTTGTGTTCAAGGTCATCGATGTTGAAAGCTCCACAGTTACCGTCGGCCAAACTTCAACGATTCCCTCCATTGCCGTTACTACAACTGTAACACATGTAACATCCACAGTCACTCCACCTGCCTCGACAACTACTAAGATCGTGTCAACTACTGTTAGCACCGATCGTAAGTTTTTACCCAATTAATCGCTTTCTATGATTCACACTAACTGTACCGGAATAAAGCTTGCGATCCTACCAACGGCATCCATTATCTAGATGAAGTTTACAACTTCAACGGCATTTTTCATTCTGGATATGACGCCACAAAGTCAATCGTTTCATTCGGACAAATACCCTTATCAGATTGTTGCCGAAAGTGCTTCCAAACACCTGGATGTGCTGTAGCCTCGACACTCATAGGAGGATATGGATGCTATGTTTTAGTTAATGCCATAACCCCGGTCGTTGGCTCGAGCCCAACCTGCCCATCCGGTTTGGATTATATCGACGTCTTTACAGGTTTCGGCATCGGTCAACCTGTCTCCCAAGACGGGATATTTGTACCTGGTCCATGCTACGCAAATGTCTCATAAGAGTTGCCGGGAAGTAGTGCGTCCCCGACAATGAATGTAAATTACATAAACCTCAACCAAGATAGTTCGAAGCGAATCTACTGTAAATATCGATCTATGTACTATTTTAAATAAAGAGCCCTACTAAATCTACCACCGATGTGTCCTAGCAGCCTATAGTCCGCGACGACACGACACTTATTGGCTTTTGTATTGAAAGATCACTCAAATTATAATTTTTGTGCACAAGGCACCGCAAAAGCTGTGTGGCTGTGTTTTAAAAGATTTATTACAGGATAACTGAGTTGTGTATTTATCTATTTATCCACCCCTTGTTTATAACGCTATGTCAAGCTGGCTCTGGTGCTTTCGCATCGAATGGGCATCGCGAACCTACCAACAAGGAAAACTCAACTCTTACCTAATTTCAACTTAATAGTCAGGCTTCTCAGGCCGCCGGTAAGACGTGCGTACATTTTGTCAAAGGCATTTCTAAGACGCCAGCCCATTTCCCAAGTTGGTCAAATATATCCACAGGCATGGTAGCCCCAGCTCTTAACTCCAACACACATCCCTCTTGCGCATGTCGGAAGCGCTTAAGCATGATTGATTTAGCAACCTGTACACATACAGTGCTGCGCGGGTGTTGCACTCATCAATTAATGGTGCTCTTTTTCTCCAGGATCCCTGGAGTTATGTTGCAATTAATTATTGGTTACACTGATTAGATTCGCTAGCGGAGTGGCGGCTGATGGTAGTATGTAGTCTATGGGTTACTTGCCTCGTAACCAAACACGCTCAGTTGTAGGACTGTTGGGGTTTGTCGAGTGAGACAGACTTTCCCCTCTCAACCACAGTCCATCCGCTCAGCATACAGCGCCACTGGCTTAGATCCGCAGTGATATGCCCAACGTAGATAGACTTGTGATAATGCTCCAGGGTTTCTTAGCTAATAAATATCTGTGAATAAAACATCAAGAAAGCCAATCCTGTTCAACACTGCTTGTAGAACTGCTAGAGGTATGCACATGAAATGAACTCAAAACTGCTTCTATATGAATCTCAATGAATTCCATGAGAGAATACAATGAAAATATTGTTTCTTCTATTGGGTTGATCTTGGAATTCTTGGTTGAATGTTTTCGCTGGTTGGAATACACGACGCAAAGAAAAGAAAAAGATTTTTCGAAGTTAATGCAAAAGAAAGTTGATTGACATTGGTTCAGGATGGAAGCGGATGTGGCATCCTAAATACAATTAGAGCACCTCTCGAAGAATAAAGCGCGACCGTATCAGCAGAAGCAGCTAATACATCAATAAACCTGATTTGATACTTTCGAGGAATAAACAAGATGTTGTCTCCATTGTAGTGGAAACACTAGCAACTCCCCAGGATCACAAAGTAGAATAGGCTAGGCAGTCCTCAAGGGACTGCTCGAATCGGGAGATCTAATATTAAATTAATTTTCGAGAGTTCTCCGTACACACTAGTCGTGACGGCATCATATTTGCATTTGGTATTCACCGTGGAATCCTTGTCATAAGTTAACGTGCGTGGGTATATATACAAGCTAAAAGTGCAAAAACAACAATCTTGAATTATGTAGCAACTACACTGTGGCCTTCGGTTCTCCGTTTATTTCTCCCATCCCCGCGCCGCTGGCCACAAATCTTGCATGATCTTTCTTCCTCCACTTCATCGTGGCATGTGCTATTTCCCAGAAGTTCTTCTCACGGTTGTTATATAACGGTCCTTCGTCATATCCAAAGTTGCCTGGGAAGAATATAGGTACTAAGGAAGCTCCCAGTCCCGGTATCACCTTCTCAGCCTCCATGATCGCTCCCATGACGTCTGAAATATCTCTGTTTTCTTTCAGATCTGGGAGGATTTCTTCCCCGGTTATTCGTATCCGGCTTTCGTCCCTCGGCTTGCCAATTGCGCGGTCGGTCTGGTATCCAATGATGATAGACCGCGGCTGGTAAGGTTTTAAGTGCAGTCCAAGTGTTGCGGAGCTGCGAACGCATGATGCTGCCCACATATTCTGCAACATACCAACTCCGCCGACAGCTATCAGAAACCATCTGTGATCCTGAAGTCCCGATACCGTGATGAGCAGGAGCATCCACATCATCGTTAGTATTAAGAAGAGTGGCCTCGTCCCTGGCCGGGCTTGTGCCCTCGCGCTAGCAAGCGCCTCGATATCCGGATCTCCTGGGCGGCAGACCACGGCGATAACATACTGGTTGCCGTTTCCTCGGGTCAAAATCATGGTTTTGGGCTTCCATAGACGTCTCCAGGCCCATTTCTCGGATATCCACTGCGGCAGAGAGCTCGACAGTAAACTAAACAGCGTTCCGGCAGTGGTAACAAGAAAGATTGCCCAATCGCCCCATAAGCCCCAAGGGATAGCTGCGATTCCCAATTGCGCAGCAATAACGACCCAACCGATGTACCACGTCATGTCTACGTTGGGCGGATCTATCGAGGACCGTACTTCAAGGATATCGATACGCAAACTGACATTGCGCGGTCTCCCATCGGAGTCTAGCGGCGCTTCCTCCGGCCACAGCTCCGGCGTCCCTTTTTCAAGACCGATCTCATAATCCCGGAGGAACCTGCCCAGCACCCAACTGTGGTTCTCGCGGACGTATCCATTCGCGGCGTTTACGACCAGTATGTTTGTATCCGGTTCCGGCATCAGACTCCCATTACCAAATACCGCCATGAGAGAGTTGAACGCGTAGGCGACCCAGCCGAAGGAGAAGGCCACGGGCGTTAATGTGAAAAAGTAGTCATTGTCGTCCTTTTCGTTGTGGAGGTGTCGGCGGTGAGGTACCCGTAAACCGACGAGCTGGGCAATGGCTTTTTGGACGATTTCGCCGCCGATGAGGAGGAGGAGGGAGAGGATGTCACTTGGATTGGACCACTGGTGTCGAAAGACTGTGGTAACGGGCACGGAGAGCCCCATTATGGGGTTGTGGATTGTAGCGCGGTCGAAAGAGGCAGTCGGTGAATTGTCTAATTATATTGTTGTGCTATGGATATCGCTCTTCGTTACGGAGATGCTAATTGTGCTTCCGAGTACTAGGCGCGGATGAAATGGGGACGAAAGGAATAGTATAGCGATATGATTTGATGGAATAAGAACAGCGTCGCCGGCGACGGCTCACATTTTAGTATTTGACTAAAAGGATCCTATGGAGGAGAGGAGAGGAGAACAAGCATTTGAGTTTTAGTGGGAAACAAGTCATCTCCACCGTCCTGCTAGAACTTTGTCCTGACAAGAAAAAGGTTAGGTAACGGGATTTCTTGGAACAGCTGGGGTATTCGTCATAAGGCCTACGGCTCCTGGGTCCGCGTCCAACCAAAAGCCGGGAAGGTTTTAGTATCGGCAGTTCGGAATAAGATATGGATGGGTTGGGCCGCCTGAAACGGTAAGAGTCAGGGCAAACGAAAAAAAATCTAGCGACTAGAGAAGGGACTCTACAAAGGTTGAGTTTCGCGGCTCAAGTGGCTGTGATTTAAGTACCGCCCCCAAGGCGCCCAGCATCTGCGATTGTGTACACCGTAGATATAAATGCGCCCTGCTAGCCATTTCTGCGTGTTAACCGTGGCGGTACCATACGCTGCTCGAGTGAACGAAGTTGAAAGATTTCATGGTTTTCAAGATCCTTTGGTTGAGGCGCTCAGATCCTTTGACGGAAAGGGTTGCGAATGATGTCGTCTCCACTTTTAACTGCACGCGACCGAGAGAGTCATCGGGAGAATGCGAGACAAGGGTTTCAAATGGCTACTATCGATATGTCCAAAGTCGCCAAGTGGAACTAACTAGTTAACTGCCGTATCGCTTAGATAACACACCATATATAGCTAACTACCCAATTATTTAAATAATATGAATTATAATACAGCTTAACAGAATGAAATTAGTGTCTGTTAGCATTCATTGCCCCGTGAAGAAACCTACATTGCAATGTTAACAATCTACTGCAATCCATATTATGATTATTTGGTGCGTAGACCGCTGCCAATAGCATCGCACAGCTAGAACTAGCTAAAGCTGATATGATAGAACCCCTCGTTCATTAGTAATTAATATTTCTGGATTATAACGATAGCTAAGAGCCCTGGAAGACGAAATTATAACAACACATTCCATCCGTTGGAGACGGAAAATTAAGTTAGGGAAAATGCGTGAGCTTCTTCTAGTTATCGAAATGATATATACATAAGTATATATAAATAGATAATAGGAAAGAGTGGGAGACAACAAAGATGGAGAAGTGATGGGAAGGGTGAGAAGGGGAGGGTGGTACAGAATTTCTGGGAGGGCAGCCCTTTCGGAATATCGCAGGTGCTGCTGGATTGGCTGGTGGGCAGGTGGAGCGGAGGGCTAAGCGTGCCTGAAATTCGGGTTGCGACACCCGCCGGGACAGCGCTGCAGCTCGCTGTGCCGCCAGCTTGCAGGCATTCTTTCTGTTCTTGGTGTTGCCCTCAGCCAACCAACCGACAAACCAACTTCGCAGCGCATTCAACCTCTCTGCTTCGGGCACCCTGAAAGATGTCTGCGATTCTTCATCACCCGATGTTCTCCTCCCTCCGTCTCTTCGTCTCTTCCTTATTCTTCCTTCCTCTCCTCCCGCTTCGTTGTAAACATATTCCGTAGTGGCCCTCGTTTTCTATCCATCGCATTTGAATCACTTTCCTCGGTAAGTTTCTTGAACCGCATTTGAATCTTTTGAGCCTTATCTGCCGTCCCCCACTGATCCTTTCGCGATGAGTCTCTCCAAGGATTAACTGACATTTCTCCCCATATCCGACTCCCCAGACATAAATCCGCACCCTGAGATATTGATGCAACATATAAATTGCCGACTTGTATTTCCCCCTAGCCCCAGCTTGGACTAGAAGCTTCTGGGAATCCGCTGTTGGAATTTTGGAACAACACAACTATCTGTTATCGAAAGGAATTGACATACTGACCGCCACTCTTCGAACTAAAAACGAAGTTTTACCATCTGAGCTCCCACGTGGGTCCGGGCCAAGCCAAGATGGACGACGCTATAGCTCATCGCTCCATACCCAAGTATCCGTGGCAGTGGTCAGCCCAGGAGGTGATCGCATACCTGTCCCGACGAGATGATCCCACCCTCCACAGATACTTTCAGTCCGATATTGTGAAAGCCACTTTTATCGAGCATGAAATAACCGGCGCCGTACTTTTAGACCCCTCATTCGATTTGGATACCTTAGAGTCAGGCCTCGGGATCACACAAATAGGAGTACGAATAGTGTTATGGAAGGTAATCAGGGAACTTCGGCAGGGGTATATTCCACCTTCTGTCGATCTTACCGATACCGACCTGCTACTCCCACCCCCATCCGAAAGTTTTGCCCAGGACGACACGATGAGGAGGAGAGACCAGCTACGGAATGCCTCGACTATTGCCGAGACTACTATCTTGGATTTCGGTCCTTTGAGTGGCCGTCAGGTCTTCCCAGAAACTAGCTACAGCTCCCACTTCTTGGAGGCCCCGGAGCGATCTCTTCTAGTTACTCGATCTCTCCCGTCTGTTTTTCAAGAAGAGGGAGATAAATATGATCACAACATCCCAACGCCAGAATCAGCATCAACGCCGCCACCCAATGATGAGGTAGACTTGAGGATACCATACCATGATGACGACAATGAAGAAAGAACGCTTAGCCAGAGCTTATCTCAAATACGAATTCCGAGCGACGACGAAGTCAGCATGGATGGTATGAGCGTAGAGGCACCAGAGTTAGGAAATCCGGTGGCTACTTCTCCAAAAGCCTCTGTCGATATGGATTACCACATTGTTACAGAAGATTTACCAGGGATGGGAGACGTTCCATCGATAGCTCCTGTGGTATCCACAAACCTATCGGCTCTCAATAATGAGAAAGATTTTCAACTAGTAGAGAGTCACAGGAGAGGCAAATCTCCAGGTTTGGTGTCGACTTCTCGTCTACGGCGCCGTCGTTCTGCAAGATTACGATCTATCACTAAACCGCGATATCTATCCGCCTCCTACAATACAGCTAACGACCTGCTCCTGGTTGGGCACGGGATCAAATTAGATGAGAATGGCTTTCTTTTTCAAGGAAAAAGCGTCCCACCCGGCGTGCGCTTAGGCGTAAACGCGATACTGAAGGCTTATTATCGCCGAGACATCGCTAAAGTTACGATCAAAGGGGAAAAAAAATGGGCATTCGCTCACCATACAATTCGTCATATCCATCGCTTCCAGCGTAATCCAATCACCATTATCTCCAAGGATGATGTTCGTCCTGGTGAAGATATTAAAAGACATATCAAGGATTTCCCCGGCTTGGATGTCGCGAAATATGTTTATCGGCGAAAGCCGGATAGGGTCAAGCTTCTCAACCTGGAAGTAAAGAATGATAAGAAATACATGGACCCGTATACTACATTCGATCAAGCAGAGGATATTGAGGCCAAATGGATCCAAGCCGAAAAGGATAGAAATGTCAGCCTGCTTGAAGGATATGACGAGGAAGAAGGTTCTGGTACGGATCCTGAGACTAGGCGAGAGAAGGAACGGGACCAAAAAGAAATTAAAGCAAACCGTAGAGCGCGAACAGCAAAGAGGGTACCCTTTACAAAGGAGCAGGTAACCGAAATATTTGAGAATATGAAACGGGCATTTGTAGATTCCTGGCGGGAAAAAACATTACCAACCCTCGAAAGGAGAAGATACTGGGTGTGGACCAAGGGCCGGAAAGCTGGCGCCAGTAGGTCAATCGGGGAGAATATCCACCGAATTAAAGAGCTTGAACATCAATTAGAAAACCAACTTCAAGCTTTTATAGCCGCGCGACACAACGTTATGGGCGAGTTACGATCGAGCATTAGGCATGTGTCGAAAGCAGGAGTTGAGGAACTAGAGAAACTTGCTTGGGAGAATAACGTTATCAAAGGCGAACGGCCAGAGAAGCCGCCACCCAGACTCAAGATTCCTAAAGCTACTCCTTCAGCTGGCGATCCTGAAGTTGAGTATGAGAGCTTAGGGGACGCTGATACGGACGACCAAGATGGTTATGATAACGATGATGACTTTGATGATTTCATCGTCCCAGATGATCAATATGATGAAGGACACGAAGACTTTCAAGCGGTGAACGAGAAATTCCTCGAACGACTCGACTCTCGGTTTCAAGATCTAGCTGCAGATATTAATATTAAAGATGCACCTAAATCACAAATTCCCGACGTACCGCAGCCACCAAAACCGATTCTTTCAGATCTGCTTGTCGATGAGGATATCCCAATACCAGACGCAGAAGAGATACAGCCAATTCTATTAGAAGAAAGACCACCCAGTATCTCTACAACTGAGAAGGAGAAGACACCTGGTGAACAGATCAAGACACGAAAACGGAAAGGAGATGATAGCTATCAATGGTTCTCTAACACTGTCTCTATCCCTATACCTGCACCTGCACCTGTTCTCGTTACCCCTATGGCCTCTATAAGCGAGATTACTCCAATTGAAGCACCGAAAGAAACGGTTCCGCCTTCCCATCCGCTTCGAAGCCCCACACCACCCGTGCATATTAAAAAAGAATATACCGCCTCATCTCCATTGATACAGTGGGCGTCGCAAACTGTCATCGACCTCACTGATGACACACCAATGGGCTCGCCGACGATGCTCCCAGCAACTGCACCCATGAATCTTCACGACGATGAGAACTCGCTGTTCTTTGGTTTGTTAGATTCAGAATCAGATACTGAAATGCAGGAAGCAATCGGCAATTCGCTTAAGGATACGTTTGTTGCTAGTTCGTCCCACCCAACACCACCGCCGATGCAACGACCATCTTGTATCAGCGATTACGGCAAAAGTTCGCCGTGGAGAGAGTCTCTCCAAACAATCTATGACGGAAAACCGACATCCGTATCCCCCATACGGGACGTAGCCAGGAAAGTAGTACCGCTCGATAGCTCAGTGCCTCTTATGGATCGGGTTATGAGATTTGTCGATCATATGCAGGGGGAAAAAGCAGACATTTATGGTCTTGGGCTTACACCGTATGTTCCTCGAATATAAATTTTGGGGGGAGCTTACTAAATTTTACCTTGTTTAATTTCACACAGGCAAGAAAACATTGCTCACAGACACCTTGCTAGCCTCTACTTTAAATGGAGTTTTCCTGGTAACAGGATGGAAGAAGTGAGCAAATCTATTCGACAAGGGCTTGGCCGATCCTCCAATCTCGATAGATTCCTGCGAGAGCTCACGCCAATTCTTGATGAATTCGTGAAGTATGAGGCGTCAAAATTAGCAGATGCTGCTGGCGAACAGCCAGTTAAGGCTGCTCAGAAGAATGGCGGCAACGAACAGAGGTATATCTTGATCGAGTGAAAACTAAAACCCCTGAACTTTCATTTCAGTTTGGCGCTTCGCTTTTTATATATTTTATTTGTACCTGATCGTCTAACATTCTATTCCCCGTTCATATTCTTCCAATCAAGATCAGCAAAACCTATTTCTCTAATCGATAATATCGAGCAACAAGAGCCTCATAACAACGACGTTGGCAATGCAAAGGATAAAGGGAAAGGGAAAGAAATCGCTCAAACTAAATCTCCTTCACCCGAAATCGAATCCGACATTGAACCACAACCCTTCAGCCAGCCTCCCGCTCTTCCTTCCTCTCCTACACCAGCTTCGCAAGGCAGCACTCAACGCCGTCCAAAGAAACGCAGGGAAATTGTAGAAGCTAAAGAGACCGTTGACCACCGTCAAAAGCAAGAGAAAGCGGTCAAAAATATCCGGGAGCGTGAACGGAAGCAAGCAAATTCTGGTAAAAAGGGCGATCTAGTTAACTTTGGGCACTACGCAAAGTTCGACGATGTCTGCTTTACACAAGATGAACAACCCTTATATGATTTCCAAAAAGATGGCATTCAATTTATGTGGAAAATCCTAGTGACGATGCAGACTGTGAGCGGAGCTTTATTGGCGCATACAATGGGAATGGGAAAGACAAGACAAGTGTATGTATGAAATATCGCGAAGATTCTTTATTTTACTCAATGCAATGTTATCATCTAACGTATGTCTTTAGCGTTACACTACTCGGAAAAATTGCCGAGACAGCAAAATCAGAAAACCCAAGGGTGTCGGGCCAGATCCCTGACGACCTGAAAAACATGAGAGCTCTAGTTGTTGCTCCCGCAGGGTTATTGGAAAACTGGAAAGAAGAAATTGGCAAGTGGAAGATAGAATCCCTCCAAACCGTGCACGTGATCAGGAGGGACGACAAAGTCGAAATTTTAAAGCAATGGGCTGCAGGAGGTACTATCCTTCTCATTGGATATGACCAGCTTCGACAACTCATGGAAAGCGATAGCAAGTACAACCATTTACTAAACCCTAGAAAGCGCATAGTAGAAGATACTAGGGCAACAGTGCAGTCAAATGGTGTCGGAGATTTACTTGTCCATACGCCAAATATAGTTGTGGCAGATGAAGCTCACAAGATCAAAAACTCAGTATCCAAGATCACGAAAATATTCCACATGTTCAAAACCCGCCGCCGCATTGCAATGACTGGATCGCCACTTGCCAATGATTTAACAGAGTATTATAACATCATCAAGTGGGTCGACGAAACATACGCGGGCAAAGAGTCAGACTTCAATATAAAATATAAACTGCCGATCCAAGACGGGCTTTACTTTGACTCTGCTCCTAGCGCTGTCTCGACAAGTATCGTAAAGCAAAGAGCGTTGATAAAACTTTGGGAACCAAAGATGAATCGAGTCAGCATTTCCAATATTCAGCATATCAGGGATATGTTGCCACCCAAAACTGAGTTTTTGATCACATTGCCATTGACAAAGTTGCAATATGACATTTATAAACTCTATGCCGCAAAAGTAAGTGTTTAATTAACAGTATTAGCTAATGCTACAGCTTGTAATTAGCAAAAAAAAGCTAACTTAGACGGAAATACTCAGGTTCAAAGTAACATGAAGTGTGAACTTTCAAACTTTTTCAAGTTTATCCAACAGCTTTCGATTCTGTTGAACCACCCCGAGATCTTCTGGGAGACTCTGGAAGCTCGTGTCGAAACCACTGATAATGGCGCTTCTGCCCCACCGAAAATCGAAGCCAACGGAGACAAGACAGGTACATCTGAACACATCATTGCGGGTGATACCGCAGATGATGCCGACTTGTCCCCAGAAGCCAAGAAAGCGGCCGAAAAAGCCTTAGGACAGATTAGCGGCTCAGTATTTACAGATGTCAAGTTGACGATATCAAAACTAGAGCTAGCCATCTCAGAGATGGCGCACAGCTATCGAATGGTGGCACTCCTACAAATACTCGACGCATGCATTAAAATCAAAGAAAAGGTCCTGGTGTTCTCACAGTCTGTAAAGACACTGAATTATATCGCCCGAGTTCTCAAGGAACTAAAGATCACTTATGCAATATTACATGGTGAGATTGATTCTGCAAAACGACAAGCTGCCACCAAAAAATTCAATAGCAGCGAAGATTATGTGTTTCTCATTAGCACAAAGGCTGGTGGGTTGGGTTTGAACATCCAAAGTGCTAACCGGATTGTCATCTTTGACTGTCTTTTCTCACCACAGGATGAGGAACAAGCCGTAGGTCGTGCGTACCGCTTGGGGCAGAAGAAACACGTATTTGTCTACCGATTCAGGATTGGCGGGACGTACGAAGATATCATACACAATAAATCGCTTTTAAAGATGTCGCTGGCAATGAGAATGCTAGACAAGAAGAACCCATCAAGGGTAGCGGTGAAAAACACCGCCCATGATTGGTTTAATCCTCCGAGTTTGCTTGAGGATACTGAGATGGACTTTGGAAGTTTTAGAGGGAAGGATCCGAAGGTTCTAGATGCCCTGCTAGGAGAGGCATGGGTGAAAGGATTGAAGACACAGGATACTTACGAGATGCACCATGAAGAAGCATTGACAGAGGAACAAGAGAAGGAGTATAAGAAGATGGTAGAAGAAGAGGAGATGAAGAGAGCTGGGGGTGGCAGTGACTCAGCAGAACCCAGTGGGACTATCCTCGCGCCTAGTACACTTCCAAGGAATAAGACAGCTGCGCCCAAGTCGTCTATAGAAGGGTTTATTACTAGAGTATGTCGATTTCCTTTTTGCCAGTTGTTCCTTTGCTTTACTTTTCGCTAATGAAGGGCCTTTTATACAGTCAGAACCAAGGAAGCGTAGTAAGCCGTTAAAAGATGCGGATTCGACCTTAGGAGTCGGGCCTTCTTTGTCTTCCCAGATTCTTTCTGCCCAAAGAGCAAAATCTCAAAACAAAACCAGTTTGCAAGCCTCAACAACAATCTCAGAGATCAACCCGTTCGCTCCAAGCACTTCTGGAACTCGTCTAGACGCCTCAGCACCGCAATCATCATCGCAGGCGCTCCGGAATCCACATCCCTAGCCATCCACTAGCCTTCAGCCACGAGTGATCCCACCAACCTCTCTGCTGCAGAAGCCTCCCGCTTTTGCTCTCTCGGTGGCACAGAATCCGCCGTCTAGCGCCCAAGATGTCCCACTAACGCTGGTCGAAAATAGAAATTCTAACCCATCGGCTTTAAGTCCAGCCCCGAAATCGCCACTAGCAAACTAGGAGACAGTGAACATCTTCGTTTCAAGCCTTATGCCTTTCTTTTTTTCGATATCTTTGTTATTTTGCCTTGTTCGTCTAATGACTGCATTTCAGTGGCGTTGTGGACCTTCATTACCTCATTGACTTTTGCCGGTTTTTAACTTGTACTAATGTCTCTTCTTTATGTCGAAAGAGAAGAAACTTTTCTTCTTTAGATTCTATTCAATTTCTCTTGCGTGGCGTTTAATGTTGAGGAGAGGTCTGAATTTTGATTATTTGTTTAGAATTTCAGAGTAGTATGAAATAACGAATGTGAGATAAGATAATAATATTTTTCGCTCAAATACCCATCCTGCAGTCTACGCCAAACTTATACGAATAATAATAATGTTAAAAACAAAGCACCGGTAAACGCAAGCCTTTCCTCCCAAAACTCCTTGAAGCAATCAATATATGTCCGAGGCCCCTCTCCCCAAAAAAAACCCCCCAAAAAACAAAGAATAAACATGAAGCCCTATGAATCACGCCACGCTACTCGTCATGAGCCAACCCGATACCGGGTAAGGTATACACGAAATGGCCGGGTTCCTTCATCACGCCTTCGAGGTAAGCGTTATCCCCACCGCCGTGCTCCGGACACAGCTTAACCATCGGATCGCCCTTGCCGCCCGCCACTTCGATAACGTCCCCCGTCGCACCGAGGATGTATGCGGCCTTCCCCGTGTTTGGGGTTTGTAGGACGAGGATACCGTCTGAGTTTGGACAGATGGGGTCTTGGAGGGAGACCCAGGCTTGGTTGTTTTTGATGGCTTGCAGAGGGTGCGGGGTGGGGTTTATTATTGTTATTGTGGTTACTGGAGCTATGTGCATGAAGGGTGTGAGTTTATTTTTTTATTTCTTTTTGCTTGGTTTTATGAGTGGGTTTTTAGAGAGTGCGTGGGTTTTTGACATGATCAAGTTGAGTTTTTATGTTTGGTAACTTACACGAGGGGATGGAGTCTTCGTTTATTGAAGCTTGGTCTGCCATGTTTATTGCTGTTTCGACAGAGTCGAATGATCCCGGGATTGAGATTGATAGATCGTGTTGACGGTTGTGAGGCTCAACGGACTCGAGAATTGTTCGTGGGATAACAATCATTTCGAAAGGGAAAAAAAAAAGGTAGGAAGTTAGCGAATTCCTTAGCTAGGCTTTTATGTCTCTTTCTGGACCGGGCTTTTATAAGTTGGAGAAGTAGCTTTTACGGGGGAAAAGTGATTTTCCTTGGGGGGTTTCTCTTTTCTAATTCTTCGAGTTTAGAGTCTGCTTGCGGGAAGATATTTGAATTCCTTGGATATCTATGAGAGCGACTGAAACATACGAGAAGGCAAGGGCCAATGAATCGAAGGAAAGGAAGACACCCCTGCTTTATATACACTGTAACTATCCTCCTCCTCCTCGCTCCCCGTTGCATCTAGAACGGATCGATCGAGTCTGCCGTCTCGGCGAATTCTACTATAACTCTCTCCAAAGGGCTCGCATATTTTGAGCTCGTGCACTATCATGCATACAACAGACATACTCAAGTAGTATACTTACGGCCTGTCCGCGAGCGCTGGGCTCTTGTCTCGCCCGTATACACGCCCGGATCGACACTCCAATGCAGGTACTGAGGCCAAGGCTGGACCCCTTCGATGCATCGCCAGCAACTCGGGTCGCTTGTTAGCCCCCCAAACAGGGGTCCCAGCACCCGCATCCAGATTCCAGATCCAACCCACACTAAAAGCTGGTGCACTGGTGGTCCAATTCGAAGATCGTAGACATCCCACCTGCACATGCACATGCACATGCACATACACGGCCTTGGAACGGAAGTTTAAGACCTCTTTTTTAGCCTGATCTTTCCTCATTATTTTCCGTCGGTGGATGAACGTCACCTATTGATCTTTTAATTTTGGCGAACGTGAACGAGCGGTGTTTTTTTTGGTGAATATCTTTTGCTTTTTCGGTTCAGTCCGCCATATTTGGAAGGATACGGGTTTAGACAGAAAACACAAATCAACGATGAAAGACACAAAAGTCTGATCGAACCGTCACAAACGGCAGCTCCGGGCTTGCCTGACAGACAAACAGACAGACGTTGACGCACTCATTCACTTCTCCGATTGCGTGTGCTTTCTTTTTTCGGTAATATCACAACTTGGGTGTCTTTACACAACCGGAGGAATATCCTCCACCCATTATATATATTATTAAATTCAATATCTGTGCCTATTAAGCTCGGCGAAGCCGACTCCCTAACTTGAGAAAGATAATAGTGTATATATCAAAGTATTCGTCATTACGCTATAACCGACAAATATTAAATGTTTGTGGAACAGCAGCTAAACCCCCGTTCGGTTGCGATCTAGTCCAAACTTGAACAAGTCCGGGCCTTCTTGGTTGAAATCAAGTTGCTCCACTCAAAGCCTCGTGTTAGGGCTGCTGTGCTATATCCGAAAATGGCGTGGATATCTAGCCGACTCTTAGTCTGGGGCACCGACACTACAAATGGGAACGGTTCTGGAGACGGCAGATGAGGGCAAAATAATCATCGAATAATGACTTGATCCTTTCATTCAATTCGGAGTGCACATTTTTCGGTCCTCGACCAAAATTAAACTAAGCCACTCTAGATAGCCGCTCAACCCGGGCTCTGCTTCCGCAACAAGAAATGCCAGTTCTATGTCGGAGCTCCAGCGCTCTTGACTCGACCCAGACCCGTCTTTTAAAGTCTCATTCATCCAAAGTGAATATTTTCTAGCTTGTTTAACAAGTAAATCCTACTAATGCAACTTGTCGATATGAACCCAAAACTCCCAACTCTCGAGTTTTTCTTTGTGGCCCTTAGTGTCAACATTGAGACCCCCTTGACTGGCTTCCAAACTCCCGCACAAATATTCATGAGAAAGATTAACCCGCAGCATTTCTCTTCCGCTAATAAGTGGAGCCATATCGTTCAAATCTATCCCAAAAGCCCCCTTGATGCTTTCAGGAGCCTTTGAGATATCGGTTCCGTCAGGTAGGGCGGCTTGGTAGATTTTTCGTTGCCAGCCATGCTTGCCCTCTGATATAAAAGATACAGTAAGCGGTTCGAGAGCAATATTGAAAGACTTTGCGATGGCTACCGCCGTCGTGAATACGTATTCCTTCAACTGCGGAAGCGAGGTAAAGTATTGTGCCTTCTGAGACCGCTCGTGAGGCGTCTGATGGACCGTCCACAAGACAAAAATAATCTTGGAGCATTGGTGACAAGCCAGCTCTTGAGAAGATACACCACCGGCTTCCACCTTGGGCGAACTGATATTCTTTGGTGGTGTTAATGAGATACTGGGGATCGAGACTGCAGGTGTGACGTTAATAGGATTAAGGTGGGAAATACCCGGAGAATAAGGTGGAGTGGGTAGGTCCTCAATGATTTGAATCTTTAAGTTGTTTATTGAGCGGGAAGGAAGTTGAATTTTAGATTCAACTGGGAGAGAGTCTTCGGGGTTTAGAATATTTAATGGTCGAGCTTCCAATGGAAGTGCCTTATTATCGACAGGAGTGAGTGTAAGCGGCGAAATTGAATTTAGGCGAAGCATAGTAGATAGCAAAGGTCCAGAATGCGATGTATAATCAGCATCAGGGACATTGGAATGTCCGAGAGGGTATGGGTCTCGCGTATCCTGTTGTTTCCGCTTCAGTCCTCCAGATTGACTGTCATTTTCGTCGTCTAGTTCAATGTCCATAGTGGTATCGGTATCAAACGGTGGGACAAAGTATTGCTGGGA
Organism: Dactylellina sp. 'tibetensis'; assembly: GCA_036971435.1. NCBI lineage: Eukaryota > Fungi > Ascomycota > Orbiliomycetes > Orbiliales > Orbiliaceae > Dactylellina > Dactylellina sp. 'tibetensis'. Next base: position 440,921 of record JAKDFA010000013.1, read on the forward strand.
GGTTACAAATGCAGCTTCATCTGATTCAACCCTTTGGATAGTCTTCTGGCGGTCTAATCGAAGTCTAGCTTCATCCCAGCACGCCTTGAGAGACTGATCTGAAAGAGAATTCAAATCACCTTCAAGTAAAGACAGTGTACCCCCGGAAGTCTCGGACTGACTTTGGAAAAGATTTGGCGGTGATTCACGCTCAATAGTCAGAGAAGTTTGAAAACATGGTCCTGCTTTTCCAAGATCAGCGGCTCCATTTTGTGAGACGCCATATGTAAGCCACGGTGTGGCTATTACATAGTCAATCTTGTTGCTTATAGTATAGCCAATGCTTGCTGAGTTTATATGATCTTTGGATAGGACTGAATCGTGCCTTGGTTCACCTTGAGATATTGACATAGCCTCTATTGTTGATGGATAATCTGTCGCCATTTCAGTGTTAAAGGCGGATATGAGATTTCCGATGGCACACCGACGCTGGACATCCGATTGCAATGAGCTCTTTGAGATATTTGATATCCTTGTCTGAGTATCCTTTGGGGTACTATTTGAAATAAGGAAAGGAAGATATTGTGAAGAAAGCATGCATGCTGATGCCCCTTGACAAGTAGAACTAGGCGACGCAGTATTAAGTCGGGGGTAAGTATCTTGCGAATTGATACGGACTGAAGCTAATCGTGAGCTAGAAGAACATCCTATAGTCGAATCTTGGTAGAAAGTTGAAGTAATTGAAGGAGAGGTGGATTCCCTCTTCGTAGAGGGCCGACAGATAGCTTGCATTGTGTCGATGATGAAAAGTCACAGGTGAGGGAATGTGCGGAGTGTTTGATCTCAAACCTGTTCATGACGAGGTACTGTTTAATGTATATGTGAGGATAATAGTAGCTTGTATTTGGCTACTAAGTCACACAGCTACTGTAATTAAACTTAAAAATTAAACTTAAAACGATACTCTTCAAGATCGTCGATTCCTGTGTTGAAGGTTTACAAGTGTGTTGCTGTGTGGTATTATGCGTAGGTCATGTGATCAGCTCCGTGCTTTGGCTGCTTACCAAGGAGCGGTACGCAAGCTGGAAGCCCAACCTTGCCTTCCATCTTCTCCCTCCACCTTTAACATCGCTGTTCCTCCTACTCCATCGAAAGCAATCCACAGAAATACTTGCTACCCGGATCACTTGTACCTCCGATTCTTCGCGTCTCTATATTGAAATACACGCGTTATGGTACGATCACACTCTAGAACTAGAGCTTTAGGTGACAACAGCTGATATCAAGAGCTATAGGGAAACCAACAATCAGGCTTAGGTGGTGGGCCTCCAGGCGATAAGGATGGCAAGGACGGAAAAGTAAGAGCGATGCAACATTGGAAATTGTTTCGATAATGTAATGGTTTCCTAATACCGTAGCGCTTTATAGAAAGATAAGCCAAAGTACGAACCACCGCCACCTCCACCTCGTCCCGGCCGCAAGAAGAGACGCTCGCAGGGTCCCGATGCTACCTCTAAACTCCCCACCGTCTACCCGAATGCTCGCTGCAAGTTAAAGATGCTGCGAATGGAACGTGTTAAGGATCACCTCCTTCTCGAGGAGGAATTTGTCCAAAATCAAGAAGCTTTGAAACCAACTGGTACAACTGACGACCGTGCAGCCGAGGAGAGGATGCGCGTGGATGACATGCGTGGAAGTCCTATGGGTGTTGGTAACCTCGAAGAAATGATTGATGATGATCATGCTATTGTTTCTAGTGCGACAGGTCCTGAGTTCGTCATCCTTCGGTCGATAGTTTGTTTGATTATTCTAACGTCTCTTCGATAGATACTATGTTTCCATTATGTCTTTCGTCGATAAAGACCTCCTCGAACCAAACGCTACCGTCCTTCTCCACCACAAATCCGTCAGCATCGTCGGTGTCCTTACCGAAGCCTCAGATCCTCTAATCTCCGTCATGAAACTCGAAAAAGCCCCGACCGAATCATACGCCGATATTGGTGGTCTTGAACAACAAATTCAAGAAGTTCGTGAAGCTGTCGAAATCCCCCTACTCCATCCCGAGCTGTACGAAGAAATGGGTATCAAGCCGCCGAAGGGTGTTATTTTGTACGGTTCTCCGGGTACTGGCAAGACACTTCTCGCCAAGGCAGTCGCAAATCAAACATCGGCTACGTTCCTACGTATTGTTGGATCTGAACTTATTCAAAAGTATCTTGGAGATGGCCCTCGTCTAGTACGGCAGATTTTCCAGGTCGCGGCTGAACACGCCCCAAGTATTGTCTTTATCGACGAAATCGACGCCATTGGAACTAAACGGTACGAAAGCACAAGTGGTGGAGAAAGGGAAATTCAGAGAACCATGTTGGAACTACTAAACCAGCTCGACGGTTTCGATGACCGGGGCGATGTCAAAGTAATCATGGCAACCAACAAGATCGATACGTTGGACCCAGCATTGATCCGACCAGGCAGAATAGACCGAAAGATCCTGTTTGAGAATCCCGATCGTGAGTATTAATTCTGTGCCGTCTTTTCAAATTTCTACCTAACAAATTTCTGCAGAAAACACAAAACGCAAGATTTTCACACTTCATACATCCAAAATGTCTCTCGGAGAAGATGTTGACCTAGACGAATTCATTTCCCAGAAGGACGACCTCTCTGGTGCCGATATCAAAGCTATCTGTACAGAAGCCGGTTTGTTGGCATTAAGAGAACGCCGTATGAGGGTGCAGATGGCAGACTTTAGGAGCGCTAGAGAGCGAGTAATGAAGACGAAGACGGAAGGTGAACCGGAGGGCCTGTATCTCTAAATTTCGTCTCCTGTGGCGGCTACAAGTTGGGAAAATTAGAGAATAATGATGTCTAGCGCTGTACAAACGTAGCCCCAGAAGGATAGAGATCATAATTAGTAGAACATTATTCATAATCCATACTACTGCTTGCAGTGGCATGGCCATATTTTACACGTGTCTATTCAAAAAATCGCGTTTCCCGTGGAATGTCATCCCTAGAAATCGGGTTGTTATATCATCTCATCCGCCACAACCATTCTCATCTCTGACATCAACTTCAACATTACGGTCCGGCCACCATGTCACCACCACCGAGCCAACAGGCTTCCACGAGTCGGTTCCCAGATACCCAGAACGTGGTATCTTTCTTCTTGTCAACTCTGGACCGAATAGCACCTCCCCAGACCAGACAACAAGCGTACAATGCCGTCTTCCGGTTTTGTTACCAGCGGCCCGTACTTTCCTCGTTCATCGCCCTTCAAACTATCTTCGCTATTGTACCACTAGTCTGCTTTATCGGGTTTTCGATATGTGCTATCCTATTCTTCACCGCTATTGCAGTCGGGATTAGTGTGTTCTGGGTAGGAGTCGCAGGTATGATGTCATCTCATCTCCTCGCTTCAGTTCGATGCTGATGATACAATGCGTAGCTGTGATTCTATTCTGGACTTTGGTAATAACATTTACAATTGCCAGTAGGTAATTTCTTGCATTGATTGGTCTTTTTTCTTATTTTTTACAAAGGAATGCTGATAACTCGGTTGTGTAGCAACAACATGGTTGTATCTAGCTTTTTGTCTTTCTGCAATTCGCTGGATTGGGAGAGCGACGGGATATATCGAAACACCGTCATCTGTCACTAAGAAGAATTCGCCTGCTAAACCCTCGAAATCTGGTTTGCAACACGAGATATCACAAAATGGGGTCGCGCTGCAGGAAACTCCTGAGCATGAAAAATCCCGTACAAACCCGCCATTTTGAGGAGCATGGGGTTCACTCGTATTCTATGCTATAATGGCACAAACACGAAGTCATATATACTTTCGAGTTAGATTCTCTAAGTTACTAGTAAGACGCTTGTAATGTAATGTCGAGTATCATTTTCACTCTCTGAGCTTTTCATTATCAATATTTAAGACTTCTCTCTACTTTCTCTTTGAAAGAACTAGTTAAAGGCGCCCTTCGGTATTTCTTTTAAAAGGTCAACTATTTCTACCTGGCGCTCTCTACTCCTCAGGCTCGTAGGCTTCGCCAATCACATCGTTGTAGTACCTGAGCATAGCTGGGTCCTTCCACTTCCCATCCGTTATTGCGCTCCAGAACTCTTCGTCTATGCTGTGTGTTTCGAGCTCTCTTTTGATGGACTTTTGGCTGAAATACCAGTGCTTCGTCCATGAATTAATTGATACCTTGTGAACCGCCTGTTCCGATTCCCATGGCCCGATGATTTCTATTTCGGGTAACACATATTCTATCATACCAATGTTATTATGCTCAGACCAATTGAACGGTTCAAGCACAATCTCCTGCAATCTGGAACACTTTTCTACCATGCACTTCAGAATTTCAAGCCAGTCGGCCTTAAGCCTGCCATCTCGAAGGTGACAATTGATAAGCGTAATTCTTTCGAGACTACCCTGACAAGACTCCAAAAACTGTAGGCAGTTCCTGGTGTCAAGGGGAACCGTTATCAGTGTGAGTGTCGTTAAATAAGGCAATCCCCTACTAACCGGCAGTAGAAATAGTATATTCAGATTCAAAAAATGTTGAAACGACATCGCGAGCCTGGTAAGGTTTCGCCCGACATTTTCGAGCCATTTGCAAAACCTTACATTTGACTCCTGAGTAGAACCATAACCTCCCACGACTACGTCAAACACATCCAAATGCAAATGCAAATCCGAAGATCCAAAAGTCAACCGATGATCCGGATAGCCCTCGAACCAATTCATATTAAACCCGCATCCACCAGAAATACAATCTCGAATAACCCTGAGGTGTGTGAGCTTTGAGATCTCCACGACAAACATTGTAATTCCCCATATGTCACCATGGGAGCGCTGCAAATCGGGTATGGTAAAAGCACCAGCCCGAACCAATTCCTGCGGAAGGCGGTGCCCTGGGCCATACCCAAGTGACGGGAAGAAAAGGTTAAGATGGGACCGTGTGTATTCTGCCTCTTCAACGAAAGTAATGGACTGAATGTTTGGAAGGTTCATAAGCGCTCGTGATAAGAGAGCAATATCACCATATGCCGCGGCCATATGCCCTAGTTCTGCCTGGTGCCTCTGAGACAGTGAAGCTATTTGTCGGATATTTTCAGCGACCCACGTGGGCGTTTTAGGATCCGATTCTACGGCTTCGATCTTGCTGATATCTATACCGCAACCAGGAGTTAACACAGAGAGTCTAATATGCCGGACCCGCAAGTTCATCCGAGATGGATGTTGTGATATTTTGATCAGGTTTTCGAGACTAGCGGGGACAAAGTAGACGAATCGCGTTCGGTAAATAGAGTTGAGATGCGATTCACGAGCCGTTACACTCAATCTTTTGCAAGTCATCCGAAGGGCTAAAAGGTCATCAGGGTCATTTATAAGATAAAGACCGATTGCATCGATGATCTCGCTTGGGAGGGACGAAATGGAGGCCATTATCGAATCGTGGCGATGGTCAAATGTAATATAATATTGGCATAACAATCCAACTAGAAGTCTGACGGAGTGTTGCTTGGTAGAAACTAGGAACGAGACAAACTATAAGCTAAAATGCACAACATTGAACGCGGGGTCGTCGCCCAGCCTCGAAGGATTCAAACACATACTTCGAGCTTCACCAATTTGCGATTTTTCTTTCCAGTCATTATATCAGGTTGAATTATATCAGATTTGAAAACGCCAGGAAAATAAAAATAGAAATAAAAAATCTAAAAACTGAACCTATAAGCTGCAGAAACTCGCAAATGTTAAAGGCAAAGATACAGAGCCAATCCCTAAAACTCATTGTTGTATAGCCAAACACCGAGATATTTGCCAAAAGATTAGCGGTTAAGGCTTTCCGAAAGCCACAATAGCTTAGAACTGTTCACAACCCAAGAAAAAGCACAACCACATAAAGCAGGAATATTTTATCGAGATCCCTCGGACCACTTCTTCAGATCCTTATTATATTTCTCAAAACCTTCCTGTGTGCTGGCCCTGAGGCCAATAGCGCGAGCGACAATACCAGTGCCTATCATGAATGACAACGCGCCCGTGAACTCTTCTTCGTGGGTAAAGGTCGTGCCGCCAGGATTTATGGTACTTGGCTCAAAGCGGAATATATGCTCTCCTGCGAAAGTTCCCATGAGGCCGACACCTTTCCAGGAGAATCGATTCGGAGAGTTGACCTAGAAAATTGCTCAATTAGCCAACGCATATTTTGCCTTGGACAGGAAGCCGGAAGATGAACCTACCGAAATAGTTGGGTCGATTGTCATGCCTTTGAGGACATTATGCATCTTAACCCCAGGATTGAGTGGAGTACCTGGGACCTCTGGGCCAATACTGATGAAAAACCCATCCTTATGGTAGTTGGGGAGCTGGGCGAAATCAAAAAACTATAGTGCATGTTAACATTTAGCTGTTCGCAAACGTGAACTAGACGATACTGCTCCAACAACGATCGGACTTTCGCTACGGAGCAGCATTCGTATAATTCAAATTTGGCAAGACAATAACCATACCTTTTCTCTAACCTCTGCAGGAGGAGCTGCAATTTCGATAGATGTTTTTATATTGTACATTTTCAAAGACGTCGATATATTGTATTCAATGAAACGTTATTAACAAAAGCCGTCCGTCCAGAGATAAAATCGCCAAATCGAAACTGATAGTGTGTTCAATCCACTCCCAGTAGCGTCTGCGCTTTTAGGATAACTCTAGCGAAACGTAAAATGAATATTCGAAGATAGATATTGGTATAGGGTTCGAGTTTGTAAGGCTTGGACTGAGCTGTTTTTGTCTGTAACTGACGGGACGAATGCAGTGTTGAAGAGGACATTTCAAAACCGTACATGATAAGGCTTATATATTTTTCTCCTCACTCTTTGTATCGGATAACTGCGAATTCTTTTGAGGCATCCTCCTATTGCCGCAGATTTTGTCGACTTTCGAGACCGAAGCCGGGTCTTAAAGCTCCGATGAAGTAGCCAGCTGACACAGCTTTGGCCTGACCGGGGTAGCAAAGCTGCTTGTGGGGACGGTCTGTCAGAGTTCGCAGGGTTTCTCGCGCATTGAGCCGCAAGAGGTTTAGTGCAGAATGCCCCAGCACTCCAACGCGCGCTCGACTCAATTGCATGCTGCAGGCACGTCAGGCACCAAATACGCAAATATATAGACGGTGGGCTTAGATAATCGCAAGGGGGTGTTCATCAGTCCCAAGGCACCAATATTCGAGTGCATTACTAAGAACTCCCTAATGCAGGCCCAATTCTATTTAACCAATCGGCGCTATCAGCTCGTCTGGCGAGAACGGGACCTCAAATACCATCGGCATTCGTACGAAGCATCGAAGGCCATGGAGGTTAACGGAATTTACAAACTATAGGAAGCTAGGAAACTTCCCAGGATATATTCTATCTGCTATTAATTTCTATGCTCTATCTTTCATTCAATTTTTGCTCCGTTCTCTGTCTTATGCACTATTACCTGACTAGGCCACCACGTAGTGGTTAAGGTTTAGAACCAGAGTTGATTGGTTCTTAGATTCTGCGTGCAAAGCAATCACTCTTCTAGACTTTTCTATAAGTAAGCGAACCATAGTTTTTTTACACCCTCCACCTGTTGAACTCTAGCCTTAGACTAGTTATTCCTCCGTACCCGTGGTACTTAGTTAAGCTTTTTGGCGCATGATTCCCCGCTAGGGTGATATTGAATACAAGCCTGGATTAAGTTGACACGTCATTTCCAGAAAATGACTTTCTATGCTTTATGCTCCCTTCAAGAAGCCACCCCATTTTGAGTTTGCTTATATAAGGTGAGACTGGAATGCCCCCACGAGTTAGCAGACAAGAGCTATTGCAAAACCGGCTTTAACGAAATTCTGAAAAGTGGTTCCTCCAAACTAGATAAATCCTGAGACTAGACGTCTAGAGACTCGTTTTGGAACAACTACCACATTCCGAAACTATCTTAAGATCTTTCGGTCCTGTGCATACATTCACCTGAGTGAGCTCTTTTGAAACATCAGAGTAACAGAATTCGCGTAAAATGCCAGGTCCATAATCTCTCCTCAGAGCATTTCCTGTCAGACAACCTGTGGCTTCTATCAAGCTCACTAAAGTTGCTAGTATATTGTTCAAAATAGGCATAGTAACCACCAACCAAACCAAACAAGCCTATTTGCATAACCAGAAGGGCGTACTATTTCTTAATAGCCTCCAGCCATCGGTCTGAAGCAAACTCACAGACCAAAGAACAATGTTAGAGCAGGCGGAAGCAGTGGAGAGGTAGCCACTCTATTGCAAAGCGAACTTTCAGATAAGCAATGAACTAATCCCTTCGTTTCAGGTCCCAAACATAGTGTTGTAGCCACAAGCCAGCGCAGTAAAGTACTCTAATGCAAAGAGCTACCCGAGACTAAGAGCGACCTGTTATTGCAGAGCACAAATGCGCAAGCTTAGCCTACATCTGTTGGCCGATTTATGGAATTTACCTGCCAAAATCAAATGTACTGTAATTCTGGAGAGATCAGCTAGTCTACATGAAAGTATATCATTACGTAATAATATTATGCCCACAATGTTCAGGCAACTCTCTTATGATATAAGCATCAAAGTTTATTATTGTAGTGTTCCAAGGCGGATGACAAAGCGAGTTTGTGCTCAATTAACTGGTAATGCTAGCATGCTGTAACTATGCTATCTACGTTCACTAAAATATATCTAAGTGCGAATTCGAAGGGAACCGAGCGCCCGGCAGTTATCCGCTCTTGGCGACTTTGAGATAACACGGAGACAAGCCTTGGTTACACCATGCATGCAGTTACAACTCACAAAAGTATCAGTTCTACGGCTTCGATTTGGATGCAAGCCCTCGCCCCACGGGTCGAAGACGCACTGCATTGTACGATCTCGTATTAATCACAAATACCACCAAACTTTCAATTAAGAAACCTACCAGACGCGCAAACATGGTAAACATTGCAGGGAGGTCGAAAGGCTGCTCTAATTGTCGTAAAAGGCGGATTAAATGCGGTGAGCTCAACCTATGTTGAATGCCATGCTTGCATAAACTTAACAGCAGGAGCTGAGCTAACCCTGATTTCCTTTCAAGACGAAACTTCTCCCGTTTGCATGCGGTGCGAGAGATGGGGTTTCGAATGCGATGGCCCAAAGGCTACCACATTTGTTGAAGCGACAATTGTCAAATCTAGGAGGAGAGTAAGCTCGGCTCCCGAGCCGACACAGGACAACACTAGTACCCCGCATCCCGGTTCTGCCGACGACCGAATCGTCCCTCTATCCCTTCCGTCCATCCAGCTGAAGAGTAACCAGTTCGAAGTATATATTTGCTATAGTTCTCGCAGATTTCTCCGTCGTGGAGGCGCGATTGATATAGTATTGCAGAATACTCATCTTAGTGAGCTCATAAAAGCTGGGATGGCTTCGGAGAATAGCGAAATATTTCACCGTGCCATTCTTAGCTTTGGAACCATTATCTTTGGTTCTTTACAAAAGCAATCATCCATTACTAAGCATGGTTATTTCATCCATGGCGCCGCCCTCAAGCAACTTAATCGGGCGCTATCTGTCCCCGGGTGCTACACGCGGGATGATATTCTCCTTTCGGTTTCTACCTTAGCTATATTGGAAGCGATGGTGCCTACCAGCTCGGACAGTTATATGAACCACATGAGAGGACTAGAGCGACTACTTGAGCTCCGCGGGCCTGGTTGTTACTCTCCGATATCGTTTAATCTTTACAAAAGTGTACGCCATATGATTCTCTTCCTTTCCATACTCACAGGGAAATCATCACTTTACGCGAGACCAGAATGGAAAGAAGTCTTGAGAGCAAATTGCTCCGACGAAGAGATTCCAGAACAAGATTTATTCGATATATTGGCGGATTGTTCGGTGTTAATTACAGAACAAAATGATATACTAGCCAACAGGGAAGGATATATTGAGAGAGACTCGCGCTTAGAAAGCCTCAAGCGGAACATAATTGCGCTGATAGACCAACTTTCAATGTGGAAGAAGCGATGGGACACCGATGCAAAGAATATCTACTCCAAAAGATTCTGTCAGAATGATTTAGCTGCTATTCCGCCAGAGCAGGTTCGGGATGCAGCTTCGGAGGGTGGCGCCATTTCACCGCAATCCCTCTTATATTTTGACTTTTCGAACGAAAATACCGCAATTCTGTTAATGTTCTACAACACAGCCCTCATATATCTTTTAAAAATCATTGCCTCTCTTCCTCCAGTCGAGATTACAGGTATCGATGCTGACCCGTTTCAGCTTCGAAATCTCTTTCATGAATTTGAGAATATGAATGAGTTATGCGAAGATCCAGAACATGGCTACCAGGCCGTAGAGCGGCTGGTTGCCCTGGAAATTTTTCGTTGTATTCCTTACTATGCAGGTCAAAAAACCGAATTCGATTCGGATATGTCACCCTTAGTCCACTGGTGCGTTAAAACCGCAGGGATGAGTCTTTCTACCAGTGATTCTCCTGAGCGACGATGCATGATCGATCTACTGGGTATGGGAAACATGGGGTTTCTAGCAAAAGGTATATGGTCGCGTTGAAGATCGCAAACACTTTTAAAAAGCAGCAGCTGCGGATCCCTTGTTCTAGTAGTAATATACGGAAGGAAATCGGTGTTAAGGCGACGGGATTGAAATGTTAATAGCCGATCGCATTGCGGCTAATCTACATATAAAGTGGATCTAACTTGAGCTCGAGTCTCCGATGAACCGTAATGCATCTTCAGCCTTCTACTTGTGGCCATGGCTTTATCGATAGCTTGATCATTAACATATCCATATAAGTAACTATGTAATCTCTCGACACTCAGAATATATTTACAGAGGGGCGCAATAGTACTAGCTGGCTTGGTGATGGCCATTCGAACTTACAGTAGAGACCAAGGCAGTAGATGAACCGCCATTCAATTCAAAAACAAGGCCTTCCGATAGAGAATCTTGCATTGAGTGAATTAATATTTTAGGAAAATTCAGTCACTCTCAGTTCTAGGCAGTGCAGGTGTTACGGCAGGGGTCTGAAGCGAAAACACGGAAGCAACACCCGTTTAATGGTAGTGGGTCTATGGAAACCAAGGTAAGAAATACCCGAACCATGGAGTTTAATGGGCAATATAGCCTTACTTTTTAATTACTTCTCGGCAAAATTGATCCTCGTTCTTCAAATTGTAGCAAGCATCATATCTTTTTAAAAAGAAATCCCGTCAATCAAGTGCGTATATCCATTAGTAAAATTTGCGGGTCCTTTGATCAATTGAGCTTTGGAAGATGGTCGCAACCTAAATTCGGGACGAACTAACCGATGGAATGGTCGTCTAACATTCCGTATTTTGATCGCTACCACTTCATCAACATAAAACTGCATACAGAGACGTATTTCATTAGGCTGAGGGCGGCTAAAGATGGTTGTGGCCATTGCAACGGGACGGGTTAAATATATCACCAGGGCACCAACGGATGTGAAATTCGGTAAAGAGTCTATAACACAGAAGTGTTCAATGATTTGCCAATGTAAGAAGACAGGTCGATAGCCCCAGAAAAATAGATCTAGAAATATAAATATGGCGGCCAAACAAATATCAAAACTTCGTGTGATTTGTGTCAGAGCTTTCAGTCAATATTGCGCCAACCCCTAAGATCTTGTAAATTTACTATTAAAAAATACTTTGCCTTTCCGATGAAATCGATTTTATCAAAGCGATGCTATTGCATCGCAGTTGGCACTGTATTTCTTTTTTCAACTGATCTTTTCGGGGGAGTCCAAGCGCAGCAACAACCTTACGGGCAGTGCGGAGGGTAAAGAACTCTCACTAATTAAATAATGGACCTAAATAATAGCTTCATAGACTAACATTATCTTGTTAACAGGATAGGATGGACTGGTTCGACAACTTGCGTATCAGGCTGGACTTGCGTTTATGGTAATGACGTGAGTACTCGAGTCTTTTGCAGTCCCGAAGTATTGAAATCGTTCGTCTTATCGTTCTGCACTAACACTTGAAATTTTGTTGTACCAAGTATTATTACCAATGTCTCCAAAGCAGCGGTACCGCAACTACTGTTAAGACTACTACGAAGAGTACGACTACCCCGGCTGTTGCTACCACTACTACTACCACTAGCAAGGCTACAATTACCACGTCTTCCTCGACAACTTCTATCCAGCCTGCAACCTCTTCGTGGCCAGGGAATGGCAGTGGAACCACCTTCACAAATCCAGTTCTCTGGAACGATCTAGCAGATCTCGAGATAATCCGAGTTGGTGATGTTTTTTATTACAGTGCTAGCACAATGGCTTATTCTCCAGGGGCTCCAGTACTTCGATCGTACGATCTGGTGAATTGGGAATACATTGGCCACTCGGTACCCACTCTTGACTGGTCTTCCAAGTATAATCTAGCCAACGGGGAGCGAGCCTATGTTAAAGGTATATGGGCAAGCCTTTTCGGCTATCGAAAGTCAACAGGAACCTTCTACTGGGGCGGTTGTATCGAGTTTGGAAAAACCTACATGTACACTGCAACCAATCCGGCAGGCCCCTGGAGCAAACGATCGACTATAAATACTTGCTATTATGATGCAGGCTTGCTTGTTGATGATGACGATACAATGTACGTCTCTTATGGAAGCACTAGTATCAGTGTTGCTAGGTTGACGTCCGACGGACTGTCCCAGGCGGAAACAAGAGTCGTCTGGACTGCCCCATCCAGCATTGGTTATATCGAAGGATCTCGTTTTTACAAGATAAATGGGTACTATTATATCTTTTTGACAAAGCCTGCAAACGAACAGTGGGTCCTCAAGGCGAGCAACCCTTGGGGTCCATACGTCGAGCGGCAGCTATTAAAGAATATATCACCACCTGTCTCGGGCGCAGGGATACCCCATCAGGGCGCTTTAATCTCGACCCCAGCGGGCAAATGGTATTACATGGCCTTTATCGACGCATACCCAGGTGGTAGAATGCCAGTGCTGGCGCCAATCACCTGGGGAAGCGACGGATATCCCACAATCAACACTGTTAGTGGAGGCTGGGGAGCGTCGTACCCATACCCACTTACAAAACGTCCACTCAAGGCGCCTTATGGAACGGATTCGTTCTCGGGGACTTCATTGAGTCCCGAATGGGAGTGGAATCACAATCCAGATACGTCGAAATTCAGTGTCAATAATGGCTTGACGTTGTCAACCGCTACCGTAACGACTGATCTCTATGCCGCTCGAAACACTCTCACACATCGCATTCTCGGGCCAATTTCTATTGGCACCATTGTTCTCAACTTTGGAAACATGGCCGACGGCGATCGCGCAGGGTTTGCCATGTTCCGTGATGTATCAGCGTGGATTGGTATTGCCAAAACTGGAAGTAGTACTCGAATCTCCTTCGTTACAGGAATCAACCTCGATTCTAATTGGAATACCGCATCTACTGGATCTGAAGGAGCCGGAGCTTCGATATCAGGAACTAAGGTATGGTTGAGGATCCGAGCTGATATCCGACCCGGAGGGACAAGAACTGCAACTTTTAGCTATTCGACGGATGGAACAAATTTCACAAATCTAGGGTCTGGGCTGGTTTTGAACAACAACTGGACCTATTTTATTGGCTATAGATTTGGAATTTTCAACTATGCAACAAAGAGTTTGGGTGGAAACGTGAAAGTTGACTCGTTTTCAATGGTGTTAGCATAAAATCATCCCCGCTATCTTCTTAGGGAGTGTAGATAATTGAGTATGAGAGTATATTATCGCGAAATAATGCTACCAGAAAACCTTATGTTTAAAATACAGGTCGAAATTGAAAGGTTTTACAGGCTGTTTCAGAGTATGGAAACTCAAGCATCTCGACTAAGGCAGCGGCTACAGAAAAACAAGGTTAATTATATCTTTTAGTTATAGAGTTCCAAAATGCTTGTGAATCATCATGATGGAGACGCAGCTCTTTGTTGATATCCTTGTCTAACGCCACAGTGGTACCGGGGTATTTAACAGAACAATTGAGGTTCTCAGACCCCCAGCTTCCTTTGATGTGGAGACAGGGCGCAAGATGCTTTACCCTGGGATTTGGGGCGTATAAGCGAAAGTTCTCTAACATAATAAGCTCTTGTCTGCAGTGCTTTAGTATGTGAAACCATCCATCCAATTTTTGCTTGAGAAAACAGAATTTGAATACCAAGTGCACTAGTGTGAGTTTGCAAGTAGACAGGAAATCTTTTAGATTCTCAAATTCGAATACTAGCCCAGTAGCCGAGAAATCCTTCAGCTTGGGGAGCCCTACGCCGGTAGGAAGTAATATCGAGGCCCTGAGAGCGACTCGTTCGTTAAATATAAAATTATTGGCAAAATGGAAAACCTCTAGATTCCTGCCAATGGCCTCGACCCACGGACCAAAATTCTGCATCAGGTCTTCAAGATTATAATTGTTGTAAGGTCCTTGAAATTCACCCAATAGTTTCAAGACTCGTAGGTTCGTGAATGTGGATTGAAAACCGGGTAACAGCTGTGGCGCTGGAAAATACCACGACAGTGGAGCATTCCTCTTTCCCAGATTGACCTCGAAACATTCTATACCAAGTAGCTTACGCGCGATTATGGAGCCCAAAACTGAGTTCCATACTCGCTCATACCACAGGATATCATGTTTATAGTAAACTAGTTTGCGTAAAAGGTCCATCATAACTGAAGAAGCATCCCTTTCCCGTTCATATTCAGGAAAAGGGTGTAGTAAATGCAATTCCGAGCGAGAGAGACCGGGGGCATGATTTTGGAATCGAATTGCCTTGATATTTGGGAAGTTAGAGAGTGCAATAGCGAATAGGGCCTCTCCTGCTTCGAAGTCGGTTGTCCCAAGCATATGTGTACTATGTATGTAAGAAACTACTGTCGGTTCTTTCAAAAGGGCAATATGCTCAGGATGTATTCCTTTGGCTAGAAAATCGATGTTTCGATCCATGGGATCAGCTATATAAGGCTTTCCAAGCACCACTGTCAGTTTGCGGACCCGTAGGTTCACCCTAGAAGGGTGCACCGATATCTTGACAAGGTTCTCGAGACTCGGTTGTGCAAAGAAGAAACGGCGGCAGCCGTAGATAGAATTCAGGTGGGTATCTTTAGCCTTTGCATTTAAAGACTTGTTGACCGTCCTAAGTGCTAAAATGTCATCAGAATTGTGAAGGTATTCTGCGATTTCCCTGATGAGTTCGACCGGAAGATACGACAAGAATGCCATATTTACTGTAATTGTCGTTATAGGAGGCGGTAAATGGAATATATTATTGACCAAGAGAAGCAGAATGCATGTATATCATATACGTTATCTATTAAACTTCAGCCTTTTTATACTCTTCGTCAGTGTGGGATTCCGGGTGTTCCTTCGACCCATTGATTTTGTGTACTACCGTTTGAGATCCGAAGGCGGGGTTTGAGAAGGGTTTAAATGGCTATGTCAATCATCAAACAATGCAACGCAGTCTGTCTATCGTATATTTGTTCTAGACGATTCAAAAGCTTGCAACCAGATATCTTGTGGAATGTTGTATAAATCGCGGTTTCATTATATTACAAGGCATAGAAACCTTGAAGAGTGTTGACGCGACAGTAGAAACGGGAGTACAAAAGCGTATTGCCATATGCTCTTATACTACCTAGCTTACTTTAGGTGCACATTGATGGTTGATGACCAACCCGCAAAAGTACTTGGTATTTACTATAGGAGAACTACACTATACTATTTTGCACTTCTACAGGCAGGCTCCAAATTTTGGAAACTTAAATGTGTTGCAACAGCAGGTCAATATCTCCGCGTCATACTTCTCAACGTAATAGGCTGGTGGTACTTGGCAATTATGAGCTGCTAGTGAGGTCTGATGAGTAGGCCCGGGTATATCATGCCAATTGTTCAATTTGTAAAATTATGTATAAATATCAGAAGCTCGAAGACCAAAACTCCAAGACGAAACTCGATAGCACAATAGTCAGAAAGTAATACCAGATTGATCGCACTATTCCGGCACCTGATAATCGTCTTCATTAAGAGTCTGCTCAAACCTATGTACTATCTCAACTAACTCTAGTCTAGGGAAGTTGTTTTTCAGGTACTTGCGCATCTGAAGCCAGTCCTCTTCAGGGTCTTCCAGGCTGCAATCCCATAATTTCAGCTCCATCAGTCCTCCTCGGCAGGATTTTAGAAGGCATCGCAAACTTTCGAACTTTGTTACACATCCGTCAAAGTGTAATCGTCTCAGCTTCGGCAACTGGCATCTTTCGAACTGAAAGGTATATAAACTCGAAGAAAGGTGGAAGCAGATCTTTACAGTCTCGAGGTTACTGCCTATAGCATCAAGCCATTGACCAAGAGATGTATTCATCAGTGAATCATGGGTATCAATGGCACTTGAGCGAACACTAATCTCCAGGATCTTCAGAGTATTAAAAACAGACCTAAAAGCCGTGTAGCGTGATCTCGGCATAACAAACCAAGGTAGAGGTATACCTTCCAGTTCGGTGTTCCGGATGATCTTCAGGTTTGTTAAACGAGAAATTAACACTGCAGAGATAATGCTACTCCAGAATTTCGTCTTCATAAAATGCGACCCCATAGAAAGAGCCCGAAAGTCCAGCATCATGTGAGACAAAGGGGTTCCAGGCGCCAGACCCAAAGATGGGTAAAAGAGATTGTATTCTTTGCGGCTCAGAGTTTTTCCCTCCTCTTTCTTTATCTCAATAGTCTGGATGTTTGGGAGATTCGAGAAAGCTAGAGCGAGAAAGGCGATATCTTCTCTAGACACGTAGAGATGGTCTGTTCCTTCCTCATGGTCTCGCGCCGCCTCGATGCCACCAGATATCGCCTTTTCATATTCTGGTGTTATGCCAAATTCATCGTTTTGGTAGGGCTCATTGAAAACCGATTCAATTAATCTATCCGAAATAATTATAGTTCGGACTCTGGACCTTACAAAGATATTTCTAGATATCTTCACAAGGTTTTCGAGGCTAGCTGGAGCAAAATATACTATTCGACAGTTGAATAGCGCCTCGAGATGCAATTCCCGTGCCTTCCTGTTAAATTCTTTTGATGCCAGCCTTAGGGCTAAGAGATCATCATCATTTAGACTCTATCCGACAATATTCAGAAGTTCGAGTGGTAGTGATGAAAGATCGGCCATAGTGTTCGGCGTCCTTGAAGTGCTAGAGCTACGAAGTTTTGTTGCAGCTCACAAGGTCAGGTATCTACTGCCAAGACCAATGAGGATATCGATGGCGCTCTCAGAACTTTTGTATACACGCCCCGGCTCAGGTGCAAGAGTCCGTGAAAGCAAAATAAGATCCTAGAGAATCAGGGGACCGACAGTGTGCTCCTTAGAAGGATCGCATGACAGCTAGTAGGCGACGCTGTGACTCGACTTTGGTTGACTACAGATATTCCAACATTACAATCTGTATCGCGCGTTCTTGGGTCTTGCCACGTCATCGCAGAGTCCTGCGGTTTAAATTTGGTCCCACCTTCTATCAGCGTTGATGAACGGTAAATTTTCCAAGCTCGCCGGAGCGAAGAATACCTGCAAGAAGGTCTTAGTCAAGATATTCTTCGATCTGAGTGATAAGCTCCAGTGGGAGCGAGAAATATCGTTGGTCGCTATAGTCGCGCCCTCGCTTGCAATTGGTGGGGCGGAGAAAACCATCCTGGCGAGCCTTTGAATTGTCGATAATACACCAAGGATATATGATATCACTGATATGTATAGTAAGCCAATTTAACTGCCATGCGTTAAGAGCCCAAGGCTAACCCACGGACCTTTACACTGGGTCCTGAAATTGCAAATGGACCTCTCTATCGCCCCTCATAGTTAGCTTGAAACGGGCCATCCTGGCTGACGGCTAGCTTCCTGTTCGCTAGCTTCATTGTTTACAAACGCGATGCTTGAGTGGATGGCATTCTAAAACAGTTCTTCACGTGGGTATAAGAAAACTTCCCTACCCCTCGACGCGAGTTCCAGTGCCCGCTTCTCGGTTTTTATGCATATGCACGATCTATTTTCTAAAAGAAAATAAAAAAATACAGTTTCTCAATTTAAACATCCTATTTTCGTTGTAGAATTTTTTTTTTCTTTCGTCGATTGTCCACCAAAAAATATCACAAGGTCAACTCATAATTTACAAACTTCAGGATGCCTGCCGCAAAACGCAAGAGCGCAGAGGCCAACCTCGAGAACCGACTCCCTTCGATCTCTGCGCTGCTCAAAGAGAATCCGCTGGATCTTTCGGCAGCAGGTAATGCGAAGCGTGCGAAAACTACTAAGAAGAACACCATCCCTCTTGTAGATATTTCTAACAGTCCGGCTCCGATTTCCTGGACCGCCTTTGGAATCGACAAGTTTGTCGAGGACCCTTTGAGAAAGATTGCTCCGCTTTCTGTCCCTAACGTCTACGAACAAACTCTGGCTCCATCTGCCACTGTAGCTCCAACAGCGAAGAAATCACGGGCTAAGAAACAGACTGCTGAGAAGCAAACTACCAAGAAGCAACCTACCAAAAAGACAGCTCCAAAGCCATCAAATGAGCCTGCCATAGTCTTATCCCCAGCTCTAGTCCCAGCTCCAGCTCCGGTTCCCAAAACCGTGAGCACTAAACCCACTTCTAAGAACGCGGCTACCAATTCGGCTACCAAGTCACTTTCTCAACCCCCCATCCCAGAATATATCTCATCCGTTCACCTCGAAGGCGAGGAAACCGAGGACGTCCCCATCTTTGACACCTGCGACGTCGTCCGCCGCAAGATCACAGCAGCCCTTCAATCAACAGGACACACCAAGGCTTCCCTCATGCGTGCATTCGGGGCCTGCACTTCAGAACCGGATAAACCCATCCCACCAAACAGCTTCCAGCGTTTCATGTCCGCCAAAGGGAAAACCGGCGGGGCCCAAAACCGGACATTTTACGCAGCTTACGTGTATTTTGAGAAAATGAGGATCGCGGAGAAAAAGAAAAAGACAAAGACAAGAGAGGCGATGGAGGCTGCGTGGGGCGCTCCGGGAATGGATTATATGAATGTTGGAAAGCCAGTATTCGTAACCGTAGGGCCGGGTGAGCGGGCTTATTTGGATGACTTTGGGAGGGTTGTAGTCGCTTAAGCTGGTGGTTGGGGAACGCATGTATTCTAGGTAATATTGTGTGTATTCGGCGTAACAGTTTCCCTGAGTACAGAATTTCAAAAAATTTTTCTTGTTGTCATGAGTTCGAGGGTTGTCTTTCCGGTGCCTAGGGGTGTTATTATTTTATTGGGGTGGTTTTTTGGATTTCAAGTTACTGCATTTATTTCTCTTGCTTTTTTGTTGTTTTTGTTTGTATTGCTTAAATTGTACAACTCTATCAAAAGAACTAATAGTTATATGATATACATGTAGCTCGATGCTACTCTAGATTAAGTATTTATTTGCCTGGTATCCATATTCACTGAGCAAAATGCTCAAGCGCTAAAAATAAAAGGAGAAAACATAGTATAAAATAGTATTCATTTAACAATCCTTAGACCAGAACTTCTTTGCATAATCTGGCAAAAAGTCATTCGAAGTAAAAGTCTTTGGCATGTAAAACTGAACGTTATTGGCAGTGTAAGTCACGCCAGCCTGAGCAAGAGCTTTGATGACGGCGGCGCTAATAAAGTCATAAAAGACGACATCCACAGCTGTTGGATCGCTTCCGTCCGCTGGGAAGCCACCCTTTGCTACTATATCGTTGGGAGTTCTAGAGTACGGAATAGCAGAATGAGGGGTATCATCTCCGTCAGTACCAAAGTCATCTTTGGTAATATATCCTGGTGTAACAACCTCCTGACGACGGGTGATTGTCCGTCGCTTAACGAGGGCAGAGTTGAACTGAGCACTGTCGAGTGGACAGAAATCTACTGATCGTGGAAGGAAAGAGCGATATTCCTGGTCCATGTCGCGTTTCTGGGGAGATCCGGCATTGAGAATCCCGAGAATCTTGGAGGCATACTGATATGGGACATTGGGTATGTATTGGAAGGCATTGGTGAATGGTGCGACGATGAAGCTGTCGTCGTAAGTAAAGGGACCCTTAAGAAGGTCGAAACGGAAGCCTCCAGTATTGACGAAAATCATGCGCGGTATGGTCTTACGTTCCTCGTTAATGATGGTAGCAGAGAGCGCTTTTTCAACGAGTGGAAAAATGCTAAGTTCGCTGGTTGCTGGAGCACAGGCGAGGCAATAAGTCTGCGGGGCGCAACCGTACAAACTAGTGAGATTAAGACGACGGCGTTCATCCCAGATCTCATTAGAGACGGAATCACCACGGGGCGTGTCAAAAGTTCGAACATTATCAGAGTGGTATTCGAATGACAATCGATTCCAGTCAATGTAACGACGGTCGTAGGTGATCTCAGCTCCAACGGTGCCGTTAATGGCTGGGCGGGTGGGGTTGGGTACACCTTCAGGCTTATGCTTGCCGGTACCGGCCTTGATGCCAGATAGAGCGAGCCAGCCGAGGGTTTCGCAGTAACGACCCGGCTCAAGAGCAGCGCTAGTGTTATCATACACCTTGAAGTCACGAGTGTGGCTATGCCCACCGAAGAATTGGATAGGAGTATCTGGGCGAACCTTTCTGATGGCCTCGCGAATGATTGGGAACGTGCCACCAGACAGACGGATAGAGTTATGCCCGAGAACCAAGAAGAGATCAACTGGTTCGGGCGTGTTAATAGCATCGAGGAACCACTGCTCCTGAACCATTTCCTTGGCGGGGATGATCTTGGAGTTATTTGCATTGCCGGTGAAGTCGAAGAGAACACCGAAGGCCATGATGCGGAGGCCAAAGTAGGTGGTAAAGTATTTGGACGTCTTGCCAACGTATTTGAACTTGTTATCCTTAGGATCGCGGATCTGAACGTTGCTGGTCAGATACCGAGACCTGTAGAACTTGGCAAAGTTCTCGAAAACATCGTATGTAATATCGGCGACGTAAAGTTCGTGGTTACCTACGTATCTTGACGTTAGCAAGCGTGCCCTGGGCAACACATCAATGAGATCAAGGGTCATTAAGCATACCGATGGTCAGCAAATCATAGTCCAGATTCTCAAAAATAGGATTACTGATTTGGCCGTTCACACCTCCTGGCAACTTGGCTGTTGCATCCGAAAGACCTGCACCATCGTGCAAGTCTCCAGAGTCGACAACGAGAAAGTCAACACCAAGTGACCTAGCCTTGTATCGCATATGTCGAATGAAGCTAACATAGTCGCCCCAGTCTGCACCATAGTTCGCCTCCTTGACATGTCCCATGAGCCAACCGTGGGTATCAGAAGTATGTGCGAACGTAATCTGGCCCCATGGTAGAGGTCCTTTGGGTCCGTTGATAGCCGGCAGAGCATCTGGCTGCATACGCGGTTGAAGCAATCGAGCCCGTCGAACCATCTCTACGTCACCGGTTCCAGTGCAAGAATCGCATGCAAGAGCAGCGGACGAGAGCCCGAGCCCGAATACAAGAGACTTCCACATGCTGACAGGCATGGAATGCTGTGAGAGTCGTCGAAAAGAGCTGATGTCGCTGGCAGATGTCGATGTCTACCGATAAGGAACGTCGTGGTCGCTGATCAGCGAAGAAGCCGGAGATGAGGGTGAACGGATGGACGGTTCTTTATATAACAGCACACGCGCCATCCGAATCTGGTCTGAGAGGAAGCTGCTGGCACTGAACCCCGAATTCCGTAAGGAGCGGCATGCATGTAATCCGATCTTCGAGAGGTTCCGGGGCAAAATGGCGGGAAACCTCAAGGAGCTACAACACCACCACGCTGTATGGTTAGGACTTCAGCTGTGCAGTAGGCAAGCCAGTTAGCCGGGTGAAGGAAGGTAGATCGTCGTTCAAAAGCCGCGCCTATGTTGGGAGAGGAAGGAAGCTGTCATAGGTCCTCCCGAAAAGTGAGGACCGCGATCCAGGTATGGTCATTATGCAGTCGCATGAGTGACTGCCTGTATGCATGCACGCACGCCCTTGCTTGTGGACCTGGTTTCGAGGCCAGACCCGGCAACCCGTCGACATAGCTGTGCATGGACATATGCACGTGTACCAAGGCGCAAGGGTTAGCGTGCCTAAAGAATACCAAGCGATTGGCTGAAGGCCATCTCCTTCCACTTCCGCCGACGTAATTAATTTACAAACCACCAGGACCTACCCGGGCTCGCAACGCAGTAAGGAGAGGATTTGATACCAGTACACTCTAGAAGTCAATACAAACCACAAGCGGGGCGGTTGTGTCTCGATTTTACTTTCCGTCTATGAGACCCACATTCGAAGAAAAGGTCCGATTTCTGTCTCTTGTTTTCTTGTCTTGATTTATGTAAGTAACGTTTGATCCTTTATGGGTGGTCAGGTAGCTGCTTACATCGCAGCGATTCTTAGAATTGCTCTAATGCCTATTCTGTTATTCGGAAATCGTACTTACTAGTCACGACAAAGAAGTCAGATTTCCAGCATCTTATCTTGTAGCTAATATAATATAGTACATGTCGCCACTAACTGTTACCGCCAAGCCCAGCGATTCCAGGAACTGGACCTGTCATTCAGCAAACTCAGCGCAGGCACCAAAAAAACGTTGACAATCACCGACCATTACCTCGATCAACTCGTAGCGAGCTACATCATGAAACAATCTGCATATAAACGAATAGAAAATATATAACTGCCTAAACCTCTCGTTCTTCAAGGTTCCATTGACGACTTACCTTCCCTGGTAAGAACGTGTTCCAAAATCAGTTCAGGACCAATCGCTTGACAATGTGGTACCATCCCTGTTCGCTTTTGGTGCCACCCCGTCCTGTATGTGCGCCTTCCGAAATAAGCTTGATTCTCCAAGATCTGCGCCTGAAACTTTGATTGCTGGAAGAAGTACCTTATCTCACTTTCTAGTGGAAGTCCAGAAGACTTCAACAGAAAGCTGGTTGTTCCCTGGTATTACGTTTATACGGTGGAGATATACGGTGGAGAAATCTCAGATAGGAAGGAGTCAAACCTTGATCAATTGAGGCTTCAAGCTTCTTATCAATGGGTATATGAGATTTACATCATGATATCAGTTTTTCGGTCGGTCCCGATACATCCTTGCACGACATCGACCAAGTACGCTAAGTGCTATTGATGCAAAAAATGCAAATGGTATCAGTTGCACGGTTTCCAGTCCACGCCGGGCAATCCACACAGAACCCTCGTCGAGCAACCAACCATGGAGATCACATACTCTGAGCATTCCACGCAAATTAAACTTTCCATTGGCTAGTTAATATAAGCTAATCTACATCGCCACTTCATTCCAGACATCAATGGAATATCCACATTCTCACCAATCCGGCTTGGCGCCTAGGTACTGACACACAAGTCCTTGTAGATACACAAATTTTCTAGAATCCTTGCATGTTTTTACCCGAGACCAGACACTTCCCTACAGACTGGTAGATATGATACCGGTATTTATACGTCTTGTCTTTATGAGATCCAATGAAGCTCGAACGTGGTTGGAGTACACGACCAGAAACTCAAAGAGGCCATGCAGACATACTAACTCAAATTATTTTCTCGCGCATATCGGGCTTCGTAAGTGAGGAAGAAAATCTCAAGAGTTCTATTTTATGAGCTATGTACGCATAATCGCTAAAAGGGATATTTTGTAGAATACTGAGGTAACGCATATGTAGCGCACCTAACGTCAGGCCACATGAACCCGGTCAGTAGTTAACGTTCTCTCATGGGCTAGATGATATACCAGGCGTCTATTAATTGTTTCCTTGTTCCTTGCTTTCGGAAGCCGCCTGTATAGCTGAAAACGATAGAGATTTAGCCCCTCGACCCAAACGAATATATAAATATTGGCTTAATGGGTTCCCATACCCAATACTTTGCCATAGCGTATATATTTTCTCTATATAGTCTGTCCTAGCATCCATAAGCATAAGCAAAGAAAAGCATATGAATTCGTGATTTGCGGACCGTGCAGGGCTATTTAATTTTTCCATGACAACGCTTACAGCAAGATTAATGTAATATATGACATATATGAGGTCAATACTAGTTCACAGTATTGCGCCAAAGGACTTTACGTAGCTACCCAAAAAGAAAAATTTGAGGTGATAAAGTTGATCTCATTGCGTAGTAGCTTGGATGTCTCCGTGTATATAACTTGAGAGGATACATTCGCAACTTGAAAGCAATATTGTCGCCCGGCCTCCTTTGTATAGTATGTTTTGCTTTCATCAACGGCTTAATATTTAAGTCTGCGCATTCCACAATGGAATAGCAGTAAATGCTAAAAGCTGCTTTCTGAACTCCTTGCAGGTCCCTAGCTCGTTTGTCTCCACGGTACCCTTAATACCACCAGTACAATCTATCGTATCGTAAAGCTGGAAACGGAATGCTCCGCTTGGAGCCACGACTCTGAAATCTGCAAAGCTTGCCCATATAGGTATCGAAACTGGCCATCTGAATGCAAAGCAGTTGGCAACTCCATCGTTAGATGAGACGCTTGCGTATTGGCTGCAGGTAGCTCCGCTACTAGCGCTCGGATCGCATGTGCCTTCAGTTGCAGGATAGCAAGACGTATTGCCAAAGAATACCTGCCAGCTACGGTCCGATGGAAAGGCGACTGAGCTAACGGTGCTAGGCGGGGTTGGAGTGCCGTTGAGATTGGAGAGGAGGAATCCGCTGTAAACGGCTATGTGGCCCTCTATAATTTACGCAAAAGTTATAGTTAATACGGGGATTCCACAATGGAGCTGAAAAGGCGATTCTCACCAAGGTTTATGCTGGCGGGTACGGATGGCCCCCAAGTCGGCTTGCAGCTGCAAGACAAAGTGGCACCAGATGAAATGGTGCAACCGGTGCAACTTGAAGCATAGTTTCCGTTCACTTGCCACTACACGGCTTAGCACTTGCTTCAACAATCCTAGTAAATATGTCAGATAGAAGAGGTAAAGCGTAGATAACCTACCTCAAGCGTGGCCTCGTGATTGGTGATTTTGTTCTGAAGATAAACCGAACTTTCGATCCTTGTTGTGCCGGAGCCGGTAAGGCAGCTTGCAACCAGCCAGGCACCTTGGATCCTAATGTTGATGCATTGGCTGCTAATACTTGCCTGAACGGCAGTAAAGCAAAGGCTGGCAAATGCCAAGAGAGCGGAGCCGCGGTGCATATTGAAATGGAATAAAACAGTGGTGCTTATTATATTATCTAACACTGTGAGGTGTTTCACTGCTCAATCGTATGGATAGACGGGAGAGTCGACTGGCTTCGTAGAATGATCACGCCAGCGACC
Organism: Dactylellina sp. 'tibetensis'; assembly: GCA_036971435.1. Taxonomy (NCBI): domain Eukaryota; kingdom Fungi; phylum Ascomycota; class Orbiliomycetes; order Orbiliales; family Orbiliaceae; genus Dactylellina; species Dactylellina sp. 'tibetensis'. Next base: position 466,267 of record JAKDFA010000013.1, read on the forward strand.
TTTATATAACCTTAACCTTATAGATCGGGAAATCAACTTGCCGGCAAATTCGCAAAATACTCTGCTTGGGGAAGTCTTAAATCTAATCAACTGCCGTGTCATTATTGGTACTCTTTTATTTTCCCGCTCGCGAGAATTCATGGGTCCTTGGGCTCCCAACTGTGGGGTAGGTAATTTAGGGTATCTCAAGCCACTGACATGACATCAGAAAAGACTTTGTGAGATTGGCATGTTAATTAATATAGCTGCTATAGTAGGGGATGGCATGAGCTTATTTCTCGTCCGAAAGCCTGACTCGTGCACCGGTCTGAGGGCCCTTCAACATATCCAACAACAATCGTGATCAACTCGGCGCGAATCAAAATACATACCCAAAAAAAATCGAAGCAGGAAACTCTAGGTTATCGATGTTTATAATCATGTTTCAGATATGTCCACTGTATTGAACACCAAGCGATAGTGGCGGGAACAGGTTCCGAAAATACGACAACTAATTCCACTTCGATAAAGTGAGACTTTTACCGTTCTCCCGACTTCGAAATATATATTACGCATATACCCGAGCGAGTAACATGAAGCCAAACCCCTCAATCAAGCCACCCGACAGCCCGCGTATAACTAAACCGCTCGGCTTTTAGGCAGGGGTTATCGTTCTTTTGGTCAGATACATAAGTAAAGTTTAGTATGTTCGGCAGTTGAGATGGATCCCCTTATGCAGCCCCTACATATCTAAATTCCGAAGATTATCAACAATGGCTATAGATGACGAATACCATCTGATGAATCGCTCCTCGGTTGGCCCAAATCCTTGAATTGGACAAGTACTAAACGTTTAAACAACGCTAAAGCTTCTTCGTCCCGTTGCTCCGGCTGTAGCAGGGTTAAGCGAGCTTTGTAAACGATTGATAAGATTCACATAATGGAATCGGGACTTTGGTTTAGAAACTTGGTATATGTAATATTTGATCACTTTGATATACTAATCTGCACCTGTGGAAAGATTGAGGATATTGGCGATAAAATAAAAATTTTATGCAACAGCAAGACTTGGAATTGGTTATATATCCTGAATCATCAAGCAGGCAACCAATTTGAGAATTTATTACGTTATTCGCAATCCCTTTCTATATAGCTTGTAATCCCAAAAGTTCGTTATGGCTATGCAGTTTGTGAACCTACCTGAGCAACGCTTTACCGAATTCAGCATTGATGTGTAACTTTGTGTACCTAATCTTGAATCTTTTTAGTTTCTAGCTTCAAGTTGTTGCGAATAATATTAAAGATCATATAAATATTACAAAATAAAATAAGGGTAATGATGATATATTCAAAGAAACCACCTTAGACGCAGAAGAGTGGAAAGAAAGCATCACAAGGCGAAATATATTTCTAGCTTCAATCTGTTTCATGTAGAATTAAACAAAGAGAACAACTGTGCAAGCCCAGGAAGCGCACCTCCTGGCGCTGGTCCAAATGGTCCAACAGAGGGTCCAGCCGAAGAATCCCCAGAAGGGTCAGTGGAAGGAGCTGCAGAAGCATCTGGTGGGTTAACAATGCCGGTGTCCAGGGCGTTAGGCATTAGATTCGCCAGGATATTCTGCGCCGTCCTCGGCTGTCCTTCTAGCGCTGCTCTATTTAACAACGTTGCCGGTATTATAAACGATGGAAGGATAACCGATCCAGGCGGGAGATTTACCCCACCGCCACCGAAGCGCAGAAAATGCCCTGTGGGATCTAGTGGTGCTGGCTGAATACCTGGGAAGAACCCGTTAAGTATGGTTGGCGGTTGTGATGTATAAGGTTCGATAGTGTTCAGAGATGTATTTAACGGGACTGGGTGAATGTGGATATGAGGCTGTGTGGCAGGGCCCATCGCAGGGCCCATCGCAGGCCCTATGGCGGGGAGGAAGGGCATCATCATTGGGAGCGGATGCCCCATGTCATCATCGAAACCAAAATCGTCTTCGTCATCTTCATCCATGTCGTGCCAACCATCGTCGCCGTGCACTGGATCCCAATCATTTTCTGCAACGTTTCCATCGTCCGCACTATCCCCGAGGGTCCCACTATTGCTATTATCAGATTCCTCGGGCTGTTCAATCGAGTTTGCAAGAGTCTCTTCAAATTCGTGAACTAATGCTAGGGCTTTCTTAAAGTCCGTTTCTACAATATCCTTCTTTTTCAGTATCTGCACTTGGCAGGTGTGTTTGTGTGTACGAACATTCCCTCTAGCCTTGAAGATATATGGTAATTTCCCAACCATTCCAAGTCTTCTATCGACAGATTTGGTGAAAAATGAGAACGAGTCCAAGTTCAAGCCGTCTTCGAGGAGCTCAAAGATAGAAGACCAAGTCTGCTCCTTTTCTTGTAACACGCAATCTTCAAACAGCAAGTGACGAAGTGTCTTACTATGCCGTATAAGAAGCGTTTCTCTCAGTTCAGCCTCTGAAAAAGGGACCATGCGTAACTCCAATCGCTTAAGGTAAGGGAAGTCGAGATCCATTTTCATAAGTAGTAGGTTTGGTTCAAAGAAACGATAATCCCCTCTTTGATTGTCGTGGTGAAGAGAATCTATCACGTCTTCGAATCGTAGCTTGAGAGTCTTCAAATTTGGAACGGCATTCATGAAAAAGGCGGGCAAACAATGGATCCCGACGTTTGATGCGGCCCGGGCTATATCTTCTGGATCTCCTAGATCTGGGGCGTAATCGTAGCCAGGCTGTGTTAGGTTCAACTCGAGGATACGGAGATTTTCTAGAGGTTTTTGTAAGTCTTGGATATGTCTGCGGTAGTTGGAGAACCAAGAGTGCTGAAGCAGCATGTACCCGTGACGAGCATCATCGATGAGAATTTCCTTGATCCGGCAAGGACTATTCTTGAGCGCAACGATGATGTATGTGAATAGGGAGGATAGGCGGCTTCGTTTTTGTCGGATCGCATGTTCCTTATAGAAAGAGAGGAACTCGTCTCTATATCGAGATGTCATCAAAGTGGGATAGTGCATTGCCAAGGCCTTCTCGGATGGTGTACCTTGCCGATCGATAAATTCGATGACTTCGAGGTTTGGTAGATTCTGCAGGGCTGCAAATATCAACGCCTGGTCCTCGCTTTGATCCACGGCTTCGAAATTATTGCAGTTGAAAGCAAAGCATGCTTTATTGAAGAGATTTGGTGGTCTCTGATTCTCTGGGTCTTCAGCCTTAAACGTGTCCAGGAGCAACGAGTGGCGTATGTGAATGTACGGGGATGCGACATCCAGGCGAAGATGTTTGAGCCTGAGGTTGGCTCTGCTTGGGTGCTTCGTGAAGGCTAACAGAGCCTGTAGATCCGGTATGGTGGCAAAGTATGTTCGGCATCGAAACAGCTCGTCAATGTGGGCTGGCTCGGCCTTTTGGTTGAATTCTCTGCAGGTACGCCGCAGCGCTTTGATGTCACTGACTGTGAGATAACCAGTGATAAGGAAGAGCACTTCCAACGGTATGGATAGTATATGGGCCATTATGATTATGTGATTTGTATGCTTGATTTGGTGATATAAAATGTGAGAAACGGGACTACTAGAGAAGACACTCGTAGCCTTGTAGGATTCAAAGCGCCGCGATATCGCAATGCCGATATCGATAGGGAAGTTCGCGTGGGCTAGTTACGGAACATTAAGAAGTCAGCTAAACAGAACTAAAGCACCTGCATAAGCGACAAGGGGCTAACCCGGGAGCCATACCAGAAGAAAGGGACTGACCTTTCAGTCTCGATTTTCGAGGCTAAACTCGTGCCAGAAATGCATGAATTGCAGCGGCGTCTTTGAGGTGGAAGAAAGGAAACCAAATGCCACCGGCCGTCAATCGTTGATACCTTACCAACAAGAACAGAAAAGGACAGGTAAATACAACTTGTCGGTGAGCCCCTTGCTTGTACCAGTGTTCCCTTTCAGGCACGCTTCCTGTCTAGTTTCTCGCGTCGCGTCCTCGGGGAAGCGGCAGGAAACCCTTCAGATGTCTTGTTGTTGCCTGTGGCGATAGCGGTGGCACAGTCAGAAGCACCGCCATCTCCCTCCCCGGGCAACACACACAAAATCCAACAGCACAATGCTCTAACTGGTAGCCATTTCGCGATATTCGGCGACCACCATCTTTCGCTCTTTTTCAGAGTTCTTTGTCATACTACAGCATTAAGTTCGCTCTTAAAAATGCTATATATATCAGACCAATTGCTATCAGATCCAGCTCGGTCCGAACACGAGCATGAGCGCGTTTACTATGTCCTCTTCACCGGGCTAGCCGAGCCCTATCATTTCTACGGCCGGGCCAGCCGACAACACCATTCGCCTTCAGCACCATTCTGTTCCGACCATTGTAGAAAGTCTGGTGGAATGAGCATACTTTCGTAATTCGACACATATTCCAAGAGAACCCCGCCAGCATGAATCCAAGGTTTTTTTAGTAGCCCCGATTGTCAATTCGGGAGAGTATATACCAAAGTAGTTCCAAGACTTAAAGGATCGCCCATTACATTTTCATCCGTGGATCTTTCGCTTCAACCTAAGCAGCTAATGAAGATATCAAGAGGCGTGACGTCGCGTCCCACGAAGGAAAAAAAAAGTCAACGGCGGCATTCAACACCACGATAACGTCATATACTAACTTTTTCAAAGAGCTTTCCTAAATATATTGTTTCCGATACACCAGCGATTGATACCGTGTCTCCGATTACAGTATCGATATATCCAGCCTAAAATCCACAGATCCGCCTCAAGGTTCATAATGTCATCCTTCTCAGAGCTTCCAGTAGAGCTATTTCTACTCATTAGCCGAAATCTATCGATCAATGACCTTCTCAACCTGCGCCTGACCTCCGGGAAGGTTAACTACATGGCTAGTGAAGCGCACCTGAACGCTCTCTACGCATCTCGAATTCTATTCTTATCTGCCAAGAGCCTACAAATTTTAGTCAAAATATCCCAAGATCCGAAAATAAACTTTCGAGTTAAGCACCTCCAGCTGGATATCGCCTGCGCAATATTCAATCTGGCCGACTCACTTACTTTTGATTCTCAATTTGACGAATCTTTCGATGATGACGACTTCTTCGCTCACCCATTCCTTGGTAACAGCAGTAGCCCGTTCACGGTACCTGCATCGTGTGTCTCCGACCTCCCCTTGGGAGGAAAATACGCACGGCTGCTCACAACCGCATTTGCCAATCTACCTAACCTCAGGACCGTTGAGTTAGTCAGTGGCCACAATTATAACCCAGAACCCAAAGTTTCGCTTCGAACCTTTCAACTCTACAACCCCGATAACGGAGACGGCGACATCGATATGCAAGAATTCGAACGCGTCCGTACTAATAGTTGGGTTGATGGTTATATCCTGAACCCACACCATGCGATTCCAGCAATCTTAGCAGCGGCCGGTAAAAATAATCTCGAGTTGGAGAGCATCCTCTTCCACCAGAGTTGTATGACAGGCCGGAAATTCAACACCGAAGGCGGCTCTCTCGCCCATTGGCTTCCAGAGCTGCTGCCCATCTGTCAGCAATACAAGAGCGCATTTACTAAGCTCCGTCACTTAGAGCTCCCCCTCGGATCCTTCCATTCCGAAGACGAAGAACAAAAAAACATCTTTGAATTCCTTCTACAATTCTCAGACAGCCTTGAGAGCCTTAAACTAGTCCAGGCTAACCCTCAAGCCACCGATGCCCTCTACCAATCGCCCTTTACTCCTTCGTCCTTCTCAGACTCAGAATCATGGCTGCCAGAAGCTTATGACAGTAATCACTCCATATTCCCACAGTTGAAATCTCTCCACCTCGAAAACCTCACCACCTCATTTGACACCTTGAATACCCTCCTCCTAAGCCTCAAGGACTCCCTCAGCAGCCTTCACCTAGTCTCCTGTTCTATCGAGGACCCGCCAACTAGTTGGCGCCAGATTCTTGAAACAATCGACAAGCATATGAGCATCACTTCGTTCTCGTTAATCCCTGCGCCGGCGGACCGAAAGTTTCCGGGAAGCTTATATACGATACCACGGATTGATTACGAGGGCAACTGGGCCGTCGATAGCAAGTTCAATTTGTATGACGCATGTGGACCGACCGCGAATGTGTGGTCTTTCAATTTGGTTCGGTTACTCCGGGAGCAGCCGGGGATGGACTCTTTGGACTTAAATTCTCTGTTATCTGTCAATTTTTGAACTGAATATATGAATACAATAATGTAGAAGAATTCCGGCCTTCTCGTACTTTAGTAATTAGATATCGTTTAATTTGTTTAAATATATATAAAATCTGTATAGCTAATCACAAGTTGCGTGCTGGGGTGTGGTGTGGTTCTGGTTACATGACATGATTAGTATTATTTAAGAAAAGGATTAATCAAGGGTGTCCCCGGTCCTTCATCATTGCATATTTACTTGATTAGTTATAATGTGACAGCAACGGCCATAGAGGCAATCATAGCCTAGACATTCTCAAAGCTAATACTCCACGCCAACCCGTTTCCACCCAGGGCTGCATGCGACCACCCATGGGTAACTCAATTGGGCCCGTTCTTTCCCCCCATCGTCCCAAACTACTTCGAATTTCGACTCTCTATGTTTATTAGTATTCTCACCCGCAGTCGTCCCGGCTCCATTGCCACTATCTGCTGCAGGTTCCCTATTATTGTCCTCCAGGCTAGCGATGCTCCACCTATCCACATCATCAACATCTGGCTGTGCTCCGGCAGCTGCAGTCTTAATCCTTCTCCCTTCCACGTTAAAAACATCCCGAGTATCGCAGCATAAGAGGTATTCAACCTCGTCTTTAAACATCACCCCAGTCTCAACACTGAGTTCTGCCATAAGACTCAGCACACCATAAACCAACATCCAGACTCCCTTTCTAGTCTCTATAATCCCTTTCACAGTCTTGCCCTTCATCAAGGCCCTTTCAAATCCCATAAAAGCAGTGGTGATGCTTTCATGTCCACCGTTAGGTAGCATACCTTGCGCCTCGATATCATTATACATCTTCCCTAAGAGGATTTCAAGACTTTCTCCAGTTAGCTTTTCGTTAGGCTTATGATCAAAAATCTCTGGGCGATTTGCTTGATCGCCCGCTTCCAATGTTTTGATAAAGTAGCCGGGGAGGATTGGGATTCCATATGGCATGCTTTGCTTATGACTAGCGATTGATCGGTCAATGGTGCGAAGCGCCTTCACGTAGTGATATAAACTAGTCGGATAGGAATTGTAAGCGCGTTTAGTGGTGTACTGCCTGTCGACGAGGAGTCTGTACAGCGCGCAAAAGTCTGCGTAAATGCCGTGCAGAACAGGGCGAGTGTTGATATTTTTTGGGGGCCATTTGGGAAACGCAGTGCTTGTGTAGTACTTGTAAAGAAAGGTACGCATGGACTCGTAGCCCTGTCTGACTGATGTCGGGAGCTTGCTGGCCGGAGATTTGACGGTCCACAAATCCTTCAAGTGGAAATTTTTGATATTGGTGGTGAGAGTATGAAGCTGTTGCTCCATATATGCACGATGCTTTACCAGAAGGGCGGTGATATTATCTGCCAAAACCTCTTCTGCTTTGTATTCTGTGATTTGTGGCCACCTAGGACAGACGTAACTATTAGTATCGTAGGTTTTTAGAGCATCAATTGATTGATCTATTGACTTACATTCCAACGCAGTGCACAAACGCCTCGAGATATAACTCTTTCATCTCGTACGTATGTGCGAGATGAAGCAGATCCACCGCCTTGATTGGATCATTGCTAACGTCCCAGAGTCCACTCTTAATGATAAACTCGGACAATTTCGAGCCTAAACTATCTTCAGCACCATCAAAATACATCAACATTCGATCAACTAGATCACTGAGGAGCGGAGAGTCCTCTTCGATAAGACCGACGCAGAAAGAGTCAAAAATACAAGCAAACACGTTCCTCATTGTGACATAATGCCTGAGCAAAACAACCGGGTCTGTTTCTTCACTCTTGCCGTCTGGTCGATCGGGTGCGAAGAATAGAGCATACTGGGCGGTGGGATACGTGTCTCGATCGATATCGAACCCGCCCTGCCAGACTGGGGAAAATGCTACAACCCAATACTCGGACGTCGATTGAAGAGTCAGGGATTTAACTAGGAAGCTCGGACCACGAGACTTCGCGCTATTTTTCGCACATAGATATACGAGGGTGTCACCGTCGGGATCCCATAGCTCACGAACGGGCTTTCCGTTGTACAAACTTGCGTAGTTGTAGAGCGGTGATTTCCGGGCGTCCACACCAGATTTTATCTGGTAGGCACGCGGGAGTTCGCTTGGAGTGTCTGATATCGAATCTGACGCGCTTTTCAAGCTTTCGCTAGAAGGCTTGCCGATGAGATACGCCGGAGCTTTGCCCTTTCCCTTGATATCTGGCTTTTTATCAAAACCATTGCTCGGGGCCTGGGTATCAGGGACATCGTTGGTGTTTAGGTCGTCGCTGCCAAACAGTGGTTGCCAGCCAGGCTGCTGTTCGAGGTCCACAAGATTAGAGAGGTTTCTTGTTATGCCTCTGAGCTTTTCCGGTCGTTCCTCTGATTCCTTGCCAGAAGAGGGGAGAGTTTCTCCTGGGAGACCGTATGCCGGGTGCTCAGGTCGATCACTCTCAAGATTGTTCTCCTTGCCTTTCCCCTTGTTCAGATTCCTTCGGCTAGCTTTGAGGTTTTGAAAAAGGTTCGGCCGACTTTCTTTAGATTTACCATCGGTAATATCTCCCGAGCCCGGTTTTGACTTTGAGAACAGGTTTGACACACTGCCTTTCGACATAAAGGACATTTTGGACGAGCTGCCCTTCCGGCTTGTGGTTGTTGTCGTCATCGTGGCGGATTCAGCCATAGGGTGATGCTGGAATGATAGCGCTAGTAAGGTTGATACAGCTAAGAAATTCCAGCTTCATGAGGGGTGATGGTAAAATTTATCAGTATCGCAGAGTGTCCCATTCTGCCCTGAAGAGCTGACGTTATGCGATCAGTGGATAATGAGACGGCGGCAGCATGGTGAAGGACTCCTTCAGACTTCAGCCTTGCTGCCATGGGTTGGGTTGTTGCCTGCAACTATGTTTTTATCCAGCTGGATTAACTTCCCGGCAACACTTTCTAAACAGACAGCAAGTACAACACAGCGTTACATTGATTTAGCTGCGAAAAGGTTAACTATAAAAGAGCGGCGTCGGCAACTGCAAACGGAGCCCTTTTCTTTCCTCTTTCCTCTTTCCTTCCCATACTACTACTATTATTACTCGATGCTTTATTATAAACATACCTAATTGTTGCTGTGCGAAGTTTCTGAACTGTATAATTGGATCCCAAGCCAATTGCATACCAACTTCATTGGTATCGTCTAGTTCATGAATTCTATAATATGAAATGACTCAGACGTTATACGCTCACATTTTTTGGCAAGAACCGTACAAACGCTCCTATCTACAAGGTGGATCCAAATAGGATCATGGAGTCACAAGTATCCTACATGAAGGAATTTTATGAATTACCCGGTACCTTGGTATCGTGGCATGAAGTGTAAGGCCTCTGAAGTTTATTTTATAATGTCACAACACCAAAACATGTTCCAACCCCAGGCATATACTATTGACAATACTATAAAACACTTACAACTACTTATTTATGATTACTCTAGTTTGACCGAAATGATTCAGGCGGTTGTCGCATACTGCTTTGGTAAATTTCTAATAAGCTTATGAGATCCATAAGGTTCTAAATGATAAATTTCATACACTATAATCATAAACAATGGAAGAAACATATAGCTATTCCTGGCCGGGTTTCGATTAAAATCTCCACGACTATTTCCGAATCCGCTTGTACCGTTTCGTATGGATCTATAATACCTGCTGAAAGCATATGATCTATGACCAAAACCTGTTGTATAAAGCTATGAGAGTCTTATGATTACGCTGCTACCATGATACTGTATCAATAAAGCTGTAAGGAAAAGAGACAAACAATAGCAACGATGACAGCAAGAACATTCAATCTTATATGTTGAACCTCTTTCGAGTTGTGTATTGACGGTGATTATTATATAAGAAGGGAATGGCACCAAATATCATGCTCACAAGCTATATTAGTTTCCTTTGATCGATCTTCTCTTAACACGAATCATACACCAATCAAAGGATCAAAAGTACCGAATATCTTCGTCAGGAGATTGGTACCACAGCAGTGGTATTGCAGTCTCTCATCTTACCACATAAACTTTATTAATTAGTTATGTTACGCACGGAGTTGGCTATGACACCAAATTGTCTCCTATTCCTATGGTGGAGGATCGAAAATCGCGTATAGTTCGAGGTTGATTTATAGCGCTATATAACCAAAAATGGCTGAGACTACAGAAGAATTGTAATGAGAATGTATATCCAAGAAATTTCTCATCCCGAAAGACACCGTTGCCACGCTGATTATATGAGTACTTGAATCGAACCTGGTTGCGCCAATATTATAATGCGTTGCCTAGCTGCAGAACCGAGATCGAGTTGGCCTCGCACTGTGCTGTCTGGTTTTTACGAGACCAGTCGGTTGTTAAGTGTAGAATTCTAGCTATGCTAACTCTTCTGATTTCGCGGAAACATGGCTGTCTGAGAAGGTCCATTCAGACGATTTATCTTGCGCGTAAACATTACCAATTCATAGCTGGAAGAAATTTTGAACTATCGACGGGATAAACAGTTAAAAGATAAAAAATCCTGGTTAATCAATCAATGTTGATCGATGGGAGGGCTAAGTATTGTACTACTGCAGTTCTATCCTTGTATCTAAGCATATATCTCCACATATTAAGCTTTTAGAATACTTGTTAATAAAAAGGTGGTGTGCACTTGAAACAGATACGATGAGATATCGAGATCGTGGAGTCGGCCTACCCTTGTGAGCCACGCGGGAAACCCTCCGCTTGCCACTGCAGGGACACCGGCGACAGAGTTGGGCCGACTAGCACTTTCAATGAAGAATTAGGCGTTGGAAGGACTTTAAAACATCATATGCTCACTCAAAGTAACATTTACAAGGATTCAGTTTGTATATCGATAAAATAATATCGCTCGTCAACCGATTCCTACCATTAAGGTAGTCGGTACGACGGATCAGTGGGTTTTTTGATTTATTATGTAAAAAGGTAAGATAGAACAAATGGCTGGCTAGCTATTATAGATCGCAACTGGCAGTCAACATAATGGCGCCAATATATATATCTCCCCCAGTCAGAAATTTCTTCAGACCCTAAGAGAAGATATAAGAATGCAATCAAAGCATAAGCGGTCAGACTTCCTTCACAACGAGCGACGAGAAATAAAAGGTTTCCTGCTAATACTCCGCCAGACCTGAACTCAAATCTGACCCACACGCCAAGAATTTCTGGCAGAAGAATAAAAACGCAATTCAGAAGGATAGATAAAGAATAAGATGCATCGCCAGAAAGTTTACACACCGCCAAACCAGAAAAGCAAACAGCCGGGTCCCAAACGCCTAAACGCTGACCTCGACGGCATTGGTGGTCTGAGTGGCATCAACTCCAGTTGGCATCATCATATCAATTCCAACCTTTTGAGCGCTGTTATTCGCAGTAACTCCTTCCATAATCATATCAGCCAAAGCCCTCTCCTGCTTATTAATCTCTGCCACATCGTATTCGATACCCAACTGCTCATCAGTCCAAATATTCTCCGGTTCTTCGGCGTTTACAACACCGACGCCCACATGTCCTCCCTTGGCAGCCCAATCGCCGGTCCGTGGGATTTCGAGCGCGGTCCAAACCTCTTCGAGCGCTTCGAGGAGGTTATTTTGGAATTGGGCGGTATGCCCTGGTGTTGGTGTGATACGTAGACGTTCCTGTCCGACAGGGACGGTGGGGTAATTGATGGCTTGCACGTAGATTCCATGCACATCCAAGAGACGGTCCGATGCCTTCTTTGCCAGCTCGGCGTTTCCGACGAGCAATGGAACAATGTGGCTCGGGTTAGGGATAACAGGGATATCGCGTGAGTTCAACTCGTCTTTGACTTGACGGGTGTGAATTTGTTGCATACGGCGATCGCCGGCGTAGTTCATTTGGTATTCGATAGCGGTCTTGGCTCCGGCCATAACTGCTGGTGGGAGGGAGGTGGTAAAGATAAAGCCGGGTGCGAGGGAACGGATAGCGTCAACAAGAAGGGAAGAACCAGCAATGTAGCCACCGACACAGCCGTATGCTTTGCCGAGTGTGCCAGTGATAATATCGATACGGTCCATGACGGTTCCACGAGGCTGGCCAGAGGCATGGGCCTCAAAGTCGAGATGTTCGGCTACACCAGCACCGGACGGACCGTACATACCAACAGCGTGCACTTCATCGAGGAAAGTGATAGCACCGTATTTATCGGCTAGGTCGCAAATTTCTTTGATGGGACCGACGGAACCACACATAGAGTATACACTTTCGAATGCAATGATCTTTGGGACATCTCGCGGGAGTGAAGCGAGTTTGTTCTCTAAATCAACAAGATCATTGTGCTTGAACACCATTTTCTTAGCGCTGGAGTGACGAATGCCCTGGATCATCGAGGCATGGTTCATCGAATCGGACAGAATGACGCAGTTTGGAAGTTTAGAGCCGAGCGTGGCGAGAGTAGCGTCGTTTGCGACGTAGCAGGAGGAGAATACAAGGGCGGCTTGCTTGGCATGAAGCTTCGCAAGGGTTTGCTCAAGGCCAACGGCATGTTGGTTGTGACCAGAGATGTTTCTGGTGCCACCGGCGCCGGCACCGTAGGTATCGAGGGTCTTGTGCATAGTCTGGAGGACATGCTTGTTTCGTCCCATACCGAGCTATAAAATACATGTCAGCGCAATTTCGCTTGCTTCTCGGGGCTTTTATACATACGTAGTCATTGCTGCACCAAACGGTAACCTTGTCCTCCTTGGTGGCCATATGAGCCTTTGGGAACTCCTGAGCAAGGCGGTTGATGTTGTTGAAGTATCGGTACGACTTGTCCTTGTGCTTCTTGTCAAGCTCGTTATAGTAGAAACCTTCATAGTCGAACTTGGCCTTCCTTCCGTCGGCAGAATTTTGCAAGATGGTAGGTTTGTGCTCAGCGGCAGCAGTCAAGTCGGCAGCAGTTTTGGCGGCCTTCATAGCAGCAGCTCCATGTGGGCAGATACCTAAGCGATTTGATGTCGATTGTTAGCACAGTACCTCCATCAACACCATACCAAGCTCGTCCTCGGTTGTTCCCACCGGATTACTACCACCCACCCTTAGAAGTATCGAAAACACCGGCTTTCATATGCACATCTTCCAAACTGCTAGCCATGGCTGCGGTCCTCCTGGTGCTTTGCAAACTGACGGCCTTGGTAGGCACAATGTATCCCCGTCGCTGGGCAGCAGATGCAACACCACCAGCGCTGAGACCGCCGATTCTGCTGCTGACCGAGTGAAGACTGTTACGAGCAGATTGGACAGCTAGGGCTTTGCCCATGATTGGGCATCGACGGGCGAGGATTTGAAGGTTGGACATCTTGCCGCCAGCGATACCGGGGGCGTGGTGGACGGACGTCGAAGTGCTGAGGGCGCGGAGAGCCGATGGTGACGTTTTTTTAAGGAACGGACAGACGGCCCGAGATTGTCGGAGGAGCGTCTCCATTTTGAAGAGATTCTGGAATATTCAAGCTGATTTTTTATTATTTTATAGAAGTGGTTTTCGAGATGCTAATTTTGGTTTAGATGAAGGTTCGAAATATTTGGGGGCTACTCGATGAGAATGAGGAAGGTGTTGGAAACTAAAAGCAAACGATTCGCTGACGGGTTTTCTTCGCTGCGGGAATGAGACTTCACAAGGACGACGGGCAGAGCACAACCATTCGAAGGACAATTGGAGAGCCGGTGTTTATATTAAACTTCGAAGATTATAGAGTTCGAGGCGAAAGAACAAGTAACAAAGAAGAAAGAGGAGAGAGTTCAGTCGGCCATGGCGGATGGTGGCGGTCTTTTAGAGTGTTCTTCAAATAGGAAACCCGACGAGCAGGCAAAATTTAGTTAGTTCACCAAACCGCTATCCGCAAAGGTCAGCTACATACCGTACGATACTTTTCTCATGCCCCGGTCTATTTCTTACCTCAGACGAGGGGCCGGCCCAGGATTGACGAAAGAAGAGCATCATGCATGAGAATAGTCTCTATCGTCTCAGAACACGACATTTACAGCCAGGAGGTTGAAGAGAATCTCCTCGTCCGAACCGGCGTCCTGTGCGCACTGCAAAAATCGCCCAACGAGGCTCCAATCGGCCAAATATGCAACGGGAGAGCACATCACATCTGATTCCATCGGCATGTGCACCGTGATATCCATTGCTGCTGCGATGCGCTGACCCGTCCGCTCGAGCATCCTGTTTGCTTCAAAGGTTTGTTCAGCCCGTTCTAGCTTCTTCAGCTTCTTCAGCTTCCTCGAGATTACGATCACCGTACATGGACCTTGCAGGTGCTTGCCATACACCTAACCAATTTTTATTAGAAGGTCTGCTGCACCTTTCCCCGGGATTCTGTGACGATGGACAGGCAGACATTCTTGAAGCTCAGGACTACCCAATCACAGGTCTCTCAATTGAAATTGTCCCCGAAATTTGGAGCTTGCGGAATGAGGTATTTGCAACCTTCGGGGAAACCTTGCAACCCTCGCGAGCCCATCCAACAGAACCGCCGCTAAAAAGCTGGAAGTAGAACCTGCAAGAAGAATATCGAAAGACCTTGATATCATGAATTGCGATTGATGTTTTGCATCCTTGAGGAATCCGTTCCGTTCCACGGAAATACACCCGCACGCTTACGTACTTTGTAGGCTCTCTCGACAATCGGGTGCTTCATTCCGGAGCATACGGCTCCTTATCTTCATCTTCCCTCGCGCTTCGAGTAACGCCGAAAGCCAAATGCATGACCGCATTCGTTCGCTCAGAAAAAAACTTGCGCACAAAAAAACCAGATCGAGATTGAGACCCGAGCTAGGATATTTTTTCTCTGACAAAACCCTGCTAACGATTGGTCCGGTGACTGCCCTCCAACCCCATGCTCGAAATCCAACCCAACAGAATTCTCGGCTCCTCGGCTTAAGCTGGTTCTCCATCTGAAAGAAGGCTAAGCCAAGAAAAGCCGGGGACAGCTCCATCGACAACACTTTTGTCGAGTCCGGCTCCCGCAACGGCGCCAGAATGTGGGGAAACGCCGATGGTAAGTCAGCGATTGAGCTTAAACGTACAATACAATTATCAAATAGAAATGTCCGGTCGAATGGATTGAATTGAATGATTTCTAAGCATGCTGATAGTAGAGAAAATGAATCATCGAGTTGTGATGCCCATAAATGGCCGTATCTGGCAGCTGCGGTACCACAGATATATCGATATCGCGATACATCCGCAGTTGTACCAGGCAGACAAGCTACAAACCATTTCATTAATTCAATCAAGGAATCGAGAGTCTTCCGGGTAATATAAATGTACTGCATCGTTTAAATTATATATCTCACAAAATCAAAAAGTAAAAAAAAGAAGAGAAGAATCATGGCAGACGCAGAACCCGAAGCAGTCCTCGTCACCAAGACACCCGACGGTATTACGACCATAACTATCAACCGCCCCCATCGCCGAAACGCAGTCGACCCTCCCACAGCCCAAAAACTCTATACAGCCGTCCGCGCCTTCGAAGACGACATCACTCAAAAGGTTTTAATCCTCAACGGCAACAATGGCACTTTCTGCGCCGGGTTCGATCTCCACTCCCTCGCGACCAGCAAAACTGCAGAAGACAGCCAGGCCGGGAACGTTCCCGTAACCGAAGGCGGTCGCACATACGGACCCATGGGACCCTCGCGGTTACAGATTCTAAAACCCGTGATCAGTGCAGTATCAGGGTACGCTGTCGCCGGCGGGCTGGAATTAAGCCTGCTAGGCGATATTCGAGTCGCAGAGGAAGATGCGGTATTCGGTGTCTTTTGCCGTCGGTTCGGGGTTCCGCTTATCGATGGGGGTACCGTGCGACTACAGGCTATAGTGGGGCTCGGGCGCGCTATGGACATGATACTCACGGGACGGGCGGTGGGTGCGCAGGAGGCGCTGATGATGGGGCTGGCGAATCGGGTTGTGGCCAAGGGGAAAGCGTTGGAGGAGGCGGAAGCCATCGCTAGACAGTTGCTGACGTTCCCGCAGGAGTGTATGAATCTAGATCGTACGAGTGCATATTATGCTTGCTATAATGCAAAGTCGTTTGATGAGGCGTTAAAGTATGAGTTTGATCATGGGGTGAAGGTTATTACTGAAGAGAGTATCAAGGGAGCAGCGAGGTTTAGTAGCGGGCAGGGACGACATGGTGTCTTTCAGGCACCGGAGGGCAAGTTGTAGACAAGCATTCTAGTAGTCGGTGTTCTTTAATCTCCTCTTACTCCTTTATAGTGTCGTATTCTTGAATGGACTGAGACAGGCTGTGTACATATTTTGAGCTCAATTAATAATGCAAGCATAACAGCTATAGTATCTGTTTAATCTTCGGCTATTGCGAAGAAGTGTGATACCAAGGCTAGCTAGTTAATCTTCAAATATATATTAATACTGCAATATATTGAAATATATTAATAGGAACCGTCTTTAGTATTCATTTAGTGATAACACAAATCGCCTAACAACAATTAAACTCCTAAGAAATCAAATGCCATGATGAAAGCACTACTGCCTCGAACTGCTTTTATCCGCCATCCATACCCCATAATCAGCAAATAACATCTACTTAATAAGCGAACCGGTCTATAACTTTGCCTGGACAAGCTTCCTCTTGCTCATATAATGCTAATAAAAAGGCTATGTTAGCAATGTACTCTGATGAAAGGCTAACGTTAACCGAATACACTTACCGGCAACTCTTTCAAGCCAACTTTACTATCCACCGGCTCACCCTTATCCTCTCGACTATCCAGCGGCACATAATCTCTCCTCTTCTCACCAACATATAACTGCCTCGGCCGGGCAATCTTATTAGTACCGCTATCAATCAGTTGCTTCCAATGCGCGATCCACCCAGCAACTCTAGGAACAGCAAACAAGACCGGGAAGAAATCCAGCGGGAATCCCAGCGCCTTGTAGACCAATCCGGACCAATAGTCAACATTAGGATACAACTTTTTCTCTTGGAACCAGGCATCCGCCAACGCCGCATCTCTCAGGGCGATCGCAACCTCGATTAATGGCTCCTTGGCGCCAATGATTTCAAAGACGCTGTCTGCGACCTCGCGGATGATTTTACTCCTTGGATCGGTGTTTTTGTAGATACGATGACCAAAGCCGAAGAGGAGGGCTTTGCGGCTCTTTACTTTTTCAATGAACTCTGGGACTGCGGCGACACTGCCGATGGATTGAAGCATACGAATAACGGCTTCGTTAGCACCACCGTGTAGCGGACCGTATAGGGCGCAGGCGGATGCTGCAATGGCACTGTATGGATCGACGAGGGAGGAGCCGACGTGGGTCATTGTGGCGGTAGAGCAGTTCATCTCGTGCTACAATCTCACAGTTAGCTATCAGCGGTACAATGTAGTATAATTATGACGACTTACATCGGCGTGGAGGACGAAGAGCACATCGAGTGCCTTTGCCAGTCTTGGATCTGGACGGTACGAGCTGGGTTCGTTCATGTGGTCCATCATGTACAGCATGTTTTCGGTGTATGTCAGGTCGGATCTCGGTAGGACTGTGCACGTAGACTTCTAGTCAGGTATAGCTACTTAATTTGAACTAGCATTGTGAGGTTGGAAAACTTACCAAACGGTCTGTTGATGCGTATTCTCATAGCATTGGCAGCCACAGTTGTCGCTTTGCCCAAGATTCTAACAATCTGCTTGTTCATCGCCGACTTGTTGTTGATGTACAGATTCTGTCCTTGCAGGGCCGGATTGGCTTCTGGCGAGAACGCGGACATGGCGCTGAATGTAGATGCAAAGATCGCCATAGGATGGGCATCGTATCTATGGGCCTGCATCATACGAGACAAGTCGTCCGACAAGAAGGTGTGGTGCATGATCTCCCATCTCCATCGCTCGCTTTGGGATTGGCTGGGCAGGTCACCGTAGATGAGGAGGTAGGCGGTTTCCAGAAAGTCGGATTTCTCTGCCAATTGTTCTGTTGAGGGCGGTCTGTGTAAGTAAATTCGCCTCGAAACGCACTAGTAATAGCTAAAGATATCATACCGATCGGGTATCCCCGGTGCATCAGTGTTCCCTTCTCTCCATCAATGTATGTGATCTTGCTGCTTAATGCTGCAGTGTTCATGAATGCTGGGTCATAAACTCGGAGTCCGGCTGCAAAGTCATCTTCTTCTCTGTGTCCTGGGTTCGAAGTGTCCTGAGGGGCCTTGAGGGACTTGAAAGCCGTGGCGGGGATGCTGTTATGTGTAATAGGAATATCGATCGTCCGACCCGTTCTGTTGTCGCGGACGGTGAGCGAATCGCTCGGACTGGTGATATTTGTTAGTACAATAGACTGAATGGATGGCAGAAACAGTAGAGGAATACTCACGTAGACTTTGTTACTGCCATTTTGGGGAGGGGTGAGCCTCGGCGGATTTACAGGACAGATGTGTGTATACGCAGCGTCAATGGGATGTGGGCAGGGAAGAGAGGAAGCTGAGGGCAGCGTGTTGGAGATGACGTCCAGTTGGAGATGAGCGTCGCGCGACAGGAACTTTGTTATTTCGCCAAAAGTAGACAGGAAGTATCCCAAGAAGACCTCGACGTCCGGTCGAGAAGTATATAATAGCGATGGCAGACAGAAGACTCCTTCTTTCAGCTCGCGGCTTTTAGATGCCGTACTCGGAATGCTGATGCTGCTCAGGGCCTAACCTCTTTGATTTCCGTGGACCGAGAATACGCGGTACGAGGTTCTCGGTCGCACACAGCAGAGTAAGCCCAGATCTGGGGCAGCTGGATTCTACCCCAGGCCGAAATGTGGGTCTGATGACGGAGTTTTGCTGCGCTCTCGCATGTGAAATTTGGGCCGAAGTACCCAGGCCACCAGCCTGCATTTCATCTCGGTGCTGCGGGATTGGCTGGAGCTCGAAACATCCTCGGCTGATGGCCTACACTTTAGTGGCACTTGAGCATTAATCAATCCAGCGAAATCAGATCTGGACGGTGCTGGTTATTTCAATCTGCCCGTTTAGGCGGCACGTGGGGTGTTACCATTACTATTTCTGATTTCCTCAGAGTTTCAACTTCGGACGCACCGAATATTCGACGGGAATTAAGTTATCTAGCGGGTAATGCCTATCGAGGGTCGCGCGGTTCTTCTAGGCATGTGCCCATTTACAATCCATGCTTCAGTGTAGAAAAACACATATACTCTCTGCATATGTCGACCCTTTAGTCCGGAGAATGTACCTCGACATCTACGGCATCACAAGTGTCACGATTGCTTTGAGTCTTTTCCCTTCATCCTATTACCAGCCGCTTTTACCGTGCAAGTGGTCACAAGTGGTCTGAATCTGGCACCAGCCAAACTAATAATATTGTCCACATCCTATAATATGACCGCAACGATTATATCAAGATAATGACCTTTCGACTTTCCTTAATAGAGAAAAACAAAAAGCACTTAGACAATGTTGTTGAACTTCAAGTAGAAAATGGAGCATCAATATCTATCGTACCGTCAGAAGCATCTATCTCCCAATGACTAGCGCTACTCTGATCTGTTTCGTATCATACAATCCCAAGTTCAACATCAAAATAAAAAAAAGAACGCTAATGCGAGCCGGAAAGTCCCAATAATATAAACGATCGAAGTTCCCTCCCAATCATGCAAAATCCTTTCCCCATCCTTTTGTCCCATAATATCTACAAGGCAATCACGACAAACAGCCCCACAATACCACTTACAATCAACCATGCTACCCCTCCAATATCTCCAAACTGTCTCTGAGCCCCGCTCAGGAAATACGCTGCCCCTAGATAACTACATGTGATATCCCCGTCATTGCTCCTCCACCCATAGCTCTGGTCCCCCCTAGCCCCGTCCGGACATCCGAACCCCAAGCTCGCCGGACAACTCTGCACCAAGCTCCAGCACAGATCCATGCACGGCTTGATTTCCTTGTACGGCCCAGGACTCACCACCTCGTCGATAATTGCATTTCTACTCGCCGGCTTGAACACCCCAAACGCCTTCTGCATTTCATCCGCTCTGCTTTCTGTTCCGTCGTCCGAAGCCAGTAGAGCTATCGTCCCATCGTCCAAGAATGCCTTGGTGGGGCCTCTGTCCTCGCCCGGCGCTCGTTCTCTCGCTGCCAAGAAGGTTGCATTATTGCTGTAGTCTGCACACCGTGGGATCGTAGTCGCACATAACCACGTTTTGTACGCTTTATCGCAGTCGGCACAACTTCTGAGATGCGAATACTCCCTATCCACCGTGGTATTGCACTGCACTTGCTGCAATGAATACGAAAAGTTGGCGTACCATGACGATGCGTAGGTATCGTAAAACTTCGCCAGGCGCGGCATGCTTGCAAAGATTGTATCGTTCGTGGGGACAGCATAGGCGACTTCGGAGCAGAATTCTAAATTATAGATGACTCGGCAATTGCCGTCTGGTATCACGGCTGTTAGTAAGAAAGCACATTTAGAAGGTAAAATCAGGATCGAAAAGGGGGTGCATACCGGACTTGGTAGTTAGATTGACTGCAGAGTAAACCCATCCGCCTGCGGTTTCGTTATTCTGCTTTGCCAGAAAGACGTTATACGTCGTATTTGGCTGTAGTCCCTTGAGATAAATCTGCTCTTTAACTTTACCCCCCAGTCCTCGTCTTGTCATCGAGACCTCTCCATTTGCAGCAGAGAGGCTCGCGCGGGAGCTCAATCCACACCAACTTCTTCTCAGCCCGTTGAGAATAGTGTCGTTCGCAGGGTGTGCGAAAAAGGTATAAGGTGAATTTATCGTAGATACATTGACAGAATCACTGTAGGATGTTTCATTACCGGAGATTAGTAGGGCATTAGAAGAATCGCTGTCGATGAGGTACAAATTTTGGTATTTGTACCAGCCGTAGTAAGGTTTCTTCGTAGAGGCAATGATGTCGTAGTTGTAGATCCCTGTAAAGTTGCCCATTTCTGCAGTGATATTCGGAGCTACCACGGAGATATAAACTGTAGAGCTTGCATTCAGAGTAACGTTCGCAAAACCCTCGATGACCGGGACGACCATCTGCTGTCGAGGATTCGCATCCGGGCCTGGGTTTTTATTAGCCGTGGAGTTCGAGGCGTATATCGTCACACTAGGAGGAGAAGCTTGAGTAGTGTTTGACGGTTCGGGCTGCCAGCACATGTTGAAATTGAAGTAAACAGTCCGAATACGAATATTCTTTTCAACGTCCACAAAGACGTTAGAGGACCCGCCTTTCCCAGCATCAGCAAAGATCTGCTCTGTGTCTAAACCCCATAGTTGAACTTCGCCTGGCTCGATATTAAGGTTCCGGCGCTCATCGTTAACAAGGGAATTTAGAAACAGGTCCTGGCGTTCCTCCAGTATACCGGGTAGGAGATCATGTGGTGGGGCGTCGTCCTTAGGACTTGTATCAGCCCACGATTGGGAGCTTTCAGTCGACTCGATTAACGGATTATAGAACCCTCCCACGCTTTCAAGTACTGCCGGCGAGTCTCCTTCCCCAGAAGACGACGACGACGAAGACGGCGACGAGTGAACATGATTTATTCTATGATGGCCACCGCCGAGGTCTGGTATCGATTGCGAATACGCTGACGGCGGTAGCGTCCAGAACACCAATAGTGTGATCATAAACACTGTCGCGAACGACGAGAGTGCAACGCGCGACTGAAGCGGCGTCAGCCGGGGGCAGGATATTTTAAATACCATTGTCCGTGATATCCGGATACGTTGCGATAGTGGGATGGGGGAGAATTAAGGGTATCTGCACCCCAGCCGGCAGGTTGGAGCCGAGATGATATGCTAATCCGAGATGGGCGGACCCGGCGCTTTTTTTTCTTGGTTGTGGCTGGGAGTATGTAATATGTTGTTGCTCAGGGCTCAACCAGCACACCAATTGGGCGAGAGGCGTGAGCTCGAGCAGTAGCTTGAAAGGACGATGGCTTCGGATGGGGATAGGAGGGCTGGACGGCTATCGCTCCTGAACATTGTGCCGGAGAGAAGGTCAAAATGCCCGAGGACGGCTGGAGGGCCAAAAGGGATGCGCCGGGAAGGAGTGATATAAGCAAGACTATCAACCGACTCCGACGTCGTTGGTTTCGTGTTGCTCGGTCGTCGTCAGGGGTTCCACCAAAAATAGTAGCTGGCTTTCTGAATGCGGGTGCCATATAATGCAACGAGGTCAACACGATATACCGAGAACATTGTCACGTCAATCTTCACATTCTTCCGTGGAGACGAAGAATATTGGTAAGGAGGTAGCCAAATACATATTTGGAAAGGCTTTGCAAGTTTCGAGGTATGCACATATCACTTTCGTATAGAAAAATTATCGGCCAGACTATCCTATAAATTAGTAGTATTTCGAAATCTCCATCTGCTGGTGCGGTTTCTAGTCACGTCAATTGCAACATCAAGGAGAATGGTGGCGAAATTTATCTTTAACTGTCTCCCCATATATAGCTTAGCTATTGAACTGATTCTGTCAATACCTTATCCAGAAGACAGGTGTCTTGTCTAAGAGACTAGTTGCATTAGAATGTCGGCACGGACTGCTAGCATGTGGGTTTACATTATATTAGTCAAGAAACTCAACACGAACTAAACGTAAATAAACCAAGGGTGAAAGAAAGTCTATGGTACTTATCATACTATACATTCACTAGCATATGCAAATCTAACGATAAGAGTCGTAGCTTGAATTTCACTGCATCGGCGGTTGCTGCAATGCCTTTCTCATTAAATTAATTGTAGGGTAAGAGGCGCTGGTGCATAAGCTTAGTATTGAACGGGTAACATACCCTCTTTTCCCACCTAATACTGGCTTTGAGGCTACTTCAATATTAATGTTAACTTGAACAACTTGTGAAACCTGTGGATGCATACGGGCAACCAGAAACAGAAAATAGGGCATCGAAAGTATTCAAAGGTTCGAGAACTATTCATTTGTTTCAATTAGGATCATAGCATTAATATAATCAAGATAGGATTGCTCTCGTATTCGAGTATTCATAGTTGCGCTCCGGACGCCAACTATGAATGACCAAGATCTCGATCAATTCTAACTCGGTGAACGATTGCTTCAAGAGATAACTGGGCCGAGCTGAGCGATCTTCTGTCCCTATCAACAGCGGGATATCATTTTTCAACGAGATTACACCAGCTATGTCTTTAACTGCAGGCAACATTTATGCATGTCTTAGCTCGTCTCGGTTATAGGACAAGCATTTCTTCCGCAATTGATGTGGGTTTCCTTGGCATTTATGGGGTGTCTTCAACGTCCTTAGAATATATCGTCATTGCCATCCACAATCTGCGAGATATCATTTTTCGTCTTTTAAAATTTAAATATATTTCCGTTTATCATATTTAACGCCTGTCCGCCTGCGCTGCGACCATATGAAATCCTGTTTCGTTAACACATTATACCCATTTTCGGCGAAACATTTTCAGTTGTTGTTTCTGCTGGGCATTCTAATTCCCTTCGGACAAGCTCGCTATTCGCTCCAATGTCAACTTTTAGTCTGGGGTAGTCTTAAAATTAAGTCTGGGTGTGATACCTAGTCACATCCAAGTGCCAAAAGGACCTACGGATCCGGGACACGCTAGCCCTGTAAAGTATCTTGTGGAACATTGTTTTGTGCCATCGAAGTGATAGCACTAACACTTCTAGAACATATTTTCTCGGTCGCAACCCTAAGATGCTAACAAGTGGTTCGCGGTAGTCTGAATCCATCGCTGGGCAGTTTCCAAGAAGGATCTTCCGGGTCAGGCGTGATATCCTCGGAGCCGGTACCAAGTATGTTTGTGCTATGGCTGAATGCGGGAGCTCTCCACGTGGACCTCAATTGGCCAATAACAGTTAGAGCTGGTCGTGTGTTTCTGTGATACCTCGCTACCAATGCCATGGCTGTAAGGAAAACCGGCGGAAAAAGCCGGGGAAATGGCTGAAGATTGCGATGAAGGTTTTTTGGATGCGCTAGAGAGCTCTGAAAGACCTGCCGTTTTGAAGCCTGCTAGCTTCAACAACGCGTAAGCAACAGCTTTGACATCGACTTGAAATACCCCACGATAGCCTACGAAAAAAAAAGGTTTCATACTAGTTTTTGTTTTTGCCTTCGGCCGAGTTAGACTTTGGTGTGATATATATTTGGCTAAGTTAGCTCCGATAGTAGGACGTAGCTTTTTAGGCTCTACGCGTTATTGAGTAACACACAGCTGCACAGAGTGAACTGGCAACTCGATCGAGATTCCACAGGTGATACACTGTCTCTGCGAATTTCCCTGACCCTGGCAAACTTGGCTCATGCCTAACTGTAGTCTGGCACCTCCTCAATTGCCTTATTATATATAGATATCCCTATTGAATCGACCAAAGATGTAAGCATTGACTCCTCGCTGTCCCAATTTTTTGCATTTGAACGTCTGTTGTTGGAAAGTTTTATAAGTAACGTTACAGGATTTAATAGGCTAACCTCGAAATTTCGGACCAACGATGGCAACGATCGGCCTATTGGATTTACCACCAGAGCTTCTACTTGAAATATTTGAATGGGTAAGTCCATGCCTCTTTTGCCTTGTCACGAGCCCCTATTGCTTTGCTGTTGATGCTGACGGTGTGTTTGCGAAATAGCTTCCCAAGAAATATTTGAAGAATGCAGCGCTGTCTTGTTCGGCGTGCCGAGAACTCGTTTCTCCAATCCTATATCGAGTTCTGGAGCTGCACTATGACCTTACCTCGGAAACAGAGGGATTGAGAGAAAAGGAGATTCACAAAGTTTTTGAAACTTCCAACCCAACCTTAGGCTGTTTTAAACGCTTTCGTGTTAAAACTATCAATGATTTTCTTGGCAAGAAAGATGACAATAGGATTGGCGAAGCACGTGTAAGGACTCACGAAGCGTCTACTATGGTTCGGAAGATCGCCCATAAGTTTGAACATGGCCGATTGGATAGCATCAGGTATATTTCAAACTTCAAGCTCAAATATTCCCAGCACCCAATGAACGACGCAACAGCTGGCAATTCTATTGTCCTATTTTTGTATACAAATTTCTAACGCTTCTATTTCCGTGTCCAAGATTTGA
This sequence comes from Dactylellina sp. 'tibetensis', assembly GCA_036971435.1. Taxonomy (NCBI): domain Eukaryota; kingdom Fungi; phylum Ascomycota; class Orbiliomycetes; order Orbiliales; family Orbiliaceae; genus Dactylellina; species Dactylellina sp. 'tibetensis'. The sequence goes on from JAKDFA010000013.1 coordinate 491,560, forward strand.
AACGGAAACATCTCTGGATACACTTGTATCCATACTTGAGACACAAATGAATTTAAAAGATCTGCAACTCGGAGATGTGTACGCTCAGAGATATACCCCAGAGAACAAACAAGTCGAAATCCCTGCATTATATCCAGAAAAGCCCACAATGAAGTTAGAATCACTAGCTTTCGCCGAGATCCAAACTCAAATGCTCTCTGTGATGCAAAGTCTATTTCTTCAAACCGCATCCTCGCTAAAGAGCCTTCGGATTGGTCATTTAGAATACAAGTGCGATCCAGAGTTGGATCGTTGGGCCAGTTTTAGAACCCGATGGCCACACGAACTGTCCATACCAGAAATTCTACAAGGCTCGGAGAATCAGATCCACCAAACGTCGAATCTATCATCCCTCGAGCAGTTGTATATTCTCAACGACACCGACTCGACACGGTTACTAGAGTTTCTGCTCTATGTAACCGACAATGGGCAACGCTATGAAAGGTTGACGCGTTTGAGGCTATCTTCATGTTACTACAACTCTAGCTTACTAGAGAAACTAATGGAGAGGTCACCCAATATCCGATCCCTACAGATCAGTGTGTGTGGATTCCCAATCGACACGATCGAAGCTATCCTTCCTTCAATGAAGCCACTGCATACTCTCCAGATATCTCGTTGTTTCGATGCGGATCTTACAGATTGGCTCCCCGTCAATATTCACCGACAATCTCTCAAAAGACTTTGGTTGGAATGCACTTACAATTGTGATCCAAACGATTGTCCTTCAATGTCAAAGTTTTGGGATCCTTCTGTAAATCCGTATCTGCTGTCTTCGGAGAATTGGCCCGCACTTGAGGAGCTCGCTATTGGTTACCCTGGATGGGATAAGGTATGTCTTGGATCAAACCCCTTTTCAAATTTACTCCAATCATAAAGCTTGATAGCTAACAAATCAAAACCCATCGCTATTAGATGCCGTATATAAAGTCGCTTAAAATAATGAGATTGTTACCAGAAAGACAACGTCATGAAACTGACCAGCGCGACGATGACGATGAAGATAATGCTGGCGACGATGATGAAGGCCCAACCATGAACCCCCAAGAACAGACAGACAGCTGGTTCAAAGACTGTATTCGGTGTTACACCGAATATCTGTGTCAACAAATTAACGAGAACGATACCGAACCGCCACGCCTCAAAGTTATAGTCTTGGAGAGGACAAATACTAGATGCATACGCTCAGATGCCCGCATCCCTTGCTACTTTATTATCAACTATAGAAAAGGCACAACTTCCAAGTCGTGGTCATCAACTGTGACCGTCGGAACCTATCAAGACGCTCTACGAATTGCAACTGACATGGGGTCGAGTTCTTACTTATTAGGCGCCGGTCCGCCCGCGCCTGAACGCTTTTGGGAAGACGATTGGGACAACTACGACGATGGGCCTACATTAGATATCGTATGATGCCCAGCCACGTTTTTACATATTAGTGCATGGTCTAAAAGAAATATTATTGATTTGATGTATTTAAGAGTTGGAGAACTTGCAAGCGTGCGGGAAAAATACATAAGGAATAAGCAATCCGACCTTAGCTTAAATTATTATCATATTATCTACTTGATTGGAATATAAATTGTAAAACACTCTGTGTATTTGTAATGTCTGTGCGCTATCCTGCATGCAGCTTCTACTACCTGGTACCGGTGATCATGGCTTTTAGTATCAAGACATCTGCGGATCTGCCAGATTCAACGATACATCCAAAGGTGTCGATACCATTTGATTAAATCCGAAGACCGGTATGCAAAGTTAGCGAATAAATCAAATTTTGTAACTATTATTAGAAACTTATTGAGCCAATCGCTAACATTTTAAAACAAAGAGATATCCAAACGAATGCACATAGGCGATCTTAGCTACGAGTAATCGTGGTGCCATGCAGTATATATATAGCACTTTATAGAAGACCAACGACAAAGAGAATTCCTGCACCAAATATCCCAAGTGCTACAGTATGTTGACTGGCAGCATTGGTGGTTGGTGTTGGCCCGGTGCTAGTAATAGTACCGTTGCCAGCTGGCGCTTGGGTAGTGGTCGCACGAGATGTCAGAGTAGTTGGGGCTGAGGTTTCAGCTGGAGCCGAAGTTTCCCCGGGTGTAGAGGTTTCTCCAGGTGCAGATGATCCAGGTGCAGAAGTTCCAGGTGTAGATGTTTCACCAGGTGCAGAAGACGCACTGGGTGCGGAAGAATCTGGAGGAGCAGAAGTCTTGGGTGGTTCAGAAGATTCAGCAGGCTCCGAACTTTCCGCTGTCGAAGTTTCGGCGGGGTTGGTAGTCTTGGGAGGAGAAGAAGATCCGCCGGCAGTCGAAACTTCCGGCTTTGAAGTTCTGGTCCTTGGAGGAGGCGTGGTAGCGGTGACTGTGACTGTGACACCGCTATCCGCACATAGCTTCTCAGCGCCATCGCTAGCACCCTGGTAATCTGAGGTATCGCATAATGTGGAAACGCAGGGACCATAGCCGTCAAAGAAGGCGCGCGATTTGCAAAAACATTCGTAATCGTTATCTGCACAATTCGATATACCATTTAACTGGCTTACACATTGAAACTTTGAGGTAGTATATAGGATTAGCTTTGAGACAAGAATTTGCATAATAAATCGACACTAGTCTCTAGCATAAATACAAAGCGGAATAGAAGATAGATGTACTCACTGCACAGGGTGGGGCGTCCGCGAGAGCTGATGGCGGTGTCGGTGTCGATTTTGGTGCTTCAACTGTTACAGTAACTGTCACGCCGGCATTGAAGCATAAGCCAATAGCGGCATCACCGATAGTATTAAAATCCGTGGGTGGGCAAAAATTTGTAATGCATGGATCAAATCCTTCGATAAAAGCATTGGAGCGGCAGAAACATCCGTAGTCGGTAGCCCCGCATCCTGCGATACCGTTAAGCTGAATAATACAGTCAAGCTGACGTCGAGTAGGAAGGTTAGCCTTGCAATAAATATATTCCTGAGACTACAGATATATAGGAAACAGTTGAAGATCATATAACACTTAGGTTGGGTTGCGTTGCAATCGGAAAAACTGCTACTTTTACACAAATAAAACCCTGTAAATAAGGAGGTAAGTTAATGGACAGACTTACCGCACAGTCAGGAAAGTTTTCAAGCTGAGCAGAAACCAGTGTAGTTGTTAGTGATATGGCAACACTTAAGATACCACTGGTCCTCATGTTGGGTAGATAAATTCTTGTCAGGATTAATCGAATTCAATACGTCTAAGCTTGTCTGGTACGCGTTGAAATTTTGATATAATAATATATCTGAGGCAGAATGCGACGTACTTGTCCACTGAACGTTCTTTGAATTCTGAAATTGCTCGGGGAGATTATGTAGGTATACGAGTCAATAAAGGTCTGATAGGTTAATATTTTAGTTGAGATAGAGGCGGACACCACGTTTATATACTCAGACGCACACCCCAAAATCAGGCAAGTAATATCAACGAGTGGCTGTCAATTACAATATAAGATCGTTATAACTATCGATTCAGATACCGTACTGTCCATCATGTTCCAATATCATACCAGTTGATCACAGCAGCCTGATGCCGGACCAATTTCCCGTGTGAAGCCTCGCTACGTGTCTATCCACAGAAACCCTTTATAGATGGTGTAATAGTCAAAGCCTCCCTGGCAAATCTTTTGTCATGCAGATGCTTTTGGCCTTGCTCAAAAAAGGGCAGAGGTTGGAGTATCGGGATGGTCTTGGCAACGCATGCCAGAACTGCATGAAAGATCCAGCCAATGCGATCCAAACAGGGTCTGCCACAATAGTTACGGAATAGGACGGCACGCTGGTGGAGCGAGAAGCCTCACGCGTGAAAATTACTGTACCCCGCTCGGGTTCTGCCAATCCGTCCGCCTTTGTAATCCCAATTCAGAACACTTGTCTTTGTGCAACGTCAGAAGTGGATCTATCGACCAAGTGAGCGGGGAAACCGAACTTATTTTTATAATAACTGATGCAGGGCAGCTGCTTTTCTAGACAAATATTGGAAGCGAAATGGCGGTTGTCTCGTCCATTGCCGTTTAAACCATTAAATAGTCAGCCTGATCATTGTTGAGTTGATACCCTGCAAAGGTTCCGTCAGGCCCGCAGGTCCTTCACTCGTCCAATTGTGCTGAATTCGAAGTCTAAAATGTGTTTTCAATTCCTTCAGCCAATAAACCAGAAAAGGATCCACAAACGTAGGCCTCACCGTTTCATTCAGCTGAGGCCCACGTCAGCTCTCTCGAATGTAATAAATATCAACCGCAGGGACAAGTTATTGTCCTTAAAATACCACATCAGGCCCCAGATATGTGACAAAGATACGAGATCCTCAGCCTCACGATTTTGGCTTGCATGTACATCTGTTGGTCGGCGCACGCCAGAACAATCGTTTCATTTTGCATACTGCACATGATAACCGGGGCGGACTTACGGGATGTCTCAATTCTTGCTTACCCCGCTGCATCCGAAGTTAATTGGTCAACAAGTCCCTCTAGAAGTCCTCTTCCATCATAAACTCAGGTTCTCTGATGAATTTCGAAACTAGGTGCATTAAGTAGAATGCTTGTCCTGAGGAGACCTGATAAACCTGCGGTTCCTTTGTCAGCCGCCACAGCGTGTTGACCTACATTTCCACTATATGAAAAGTTTGATACAACAACTAGATTTTATATGTTTTGATAGATCCATATTGACACAATGTAAGAGGATGTGGACCTATTATAGATCACAATCTGCTGATATAATATTTACTATTCGTTAGCTAGAAAGAAACAGAACACTCAGGTCTGTGGTATTTCCTAATTAGGACGGGTATTGTGCAACGACATCACAACACATTATTTGGTACCAGTTCTAAATTAGCGCCATTCCCACAGTTTCGGATGGCGATAAAAAAAAACACCGAGATGTTGGGATAAAACTTTGTGGCGGATACTATTGTCCTCGAGTATCAAACAAGCACTACTCGTAATTTGCTAACTTTATACCAAAATTATTGTACTTGCTATCTCTTTTGAGGCTCGTACGCATACTCAGTTTTACTTTACTACTTGACTCAAAATATTGATTAGTTTTGATTTTTCGAAGAGGAGTTTGCGTTTATGAGACCACGTTAAATCAAAAGTATGCGTCATAGCTTAAAGGCTTCCCAACAAGCCAGAACCGAAATTTACTACCCCCAAAAAACAAAGGCACACGGTGGCATAAATAAATACCAAATTGGGTAAAAATCAGCAAAAAAGTGAGAAGGATAGCATCGAACAGTTTCGATCTGTTGGCCTCCGGGTTATGAGCCCGGCGCGCTTCCACTGCGCCACGATGCTTGTGCCTGTTTTTCTGGTGAAAGGGTTTGTTTGGTTGAGGTATATATACTTCCATGACTCACATGTGCTCTGATAGGCATCACAAGCCAGACACCACAAAAAGATATCCGCCCTTTTTACACCGATTATTTTTTTACACTTCCCCGCTAAGTTTGCCTCATGATAATCTAGATCCACAATTCCACTAAATAGCGTGCACTAAATTATCCTTTATTTTTCTAAAAAATAAAAGTTCCTAAATATATTGACGCTGTGGCAAACTTACCAAAAGGGAGAAATTATACGACAATCGAAGCCACACTCACAGTCGTCGTGGTACTATCTAAGCGTATATAGCGTCTACCAAACTAGAATAAAGTTAGCTAAGATTTTCAATTGTGTTGGAGATGATGCATATTCCAACAATTCTTGAACCTTCTTAAGTCCTATTTCCGAACTTCGAAGATCTAAATCAGTATAAACCCCAGACTTCGCTAAACCCCGGAGTTTACATATAAGAGACGCGAGATAACTTCTGGCCTGTCTCTATTCTCGACGTAAACTGGTGCGCTTATCTTCATTCGTTGTTTAAATTGATTGTGCCGGATCCCCACACAAACCTAGACTGTGCCGATACAAAGGTTCAATAATGTCCAACGCTTCTTGGGATGCCTCAACTACGGGCGACGAGGTCGCTGCAGCCCTCAGTTCCAACATCCGAGGCAAAACAAGTATGCATGTCCGTATATTTCCATTACTCGTTCTACAGCGATCGGACTAACTCGAATCTAAAGTTCTCGTAACCGGTATCTCCCCAGACGGGCTGGGCCTCGAATTTTGCCGTGCCGTAGCAGCACATTCTCCGGCCCTGATAATTCTCGCTGCTCGTAACCCCGCCAAGATATCCGCTGCTCAAGAGTATCTGTCATCACAGTTTCCATCGCTATCTCTCAAACCTTTAACAGTTGATCTTTGTTCATTAGCTTCTGTTCGTGCTGCAGCCTCAGAAGTTAACTCCACAACTGATAAAGTGGACGTCCTGGTCAATAACGCTGCAATGCATGCGAAGGAATTAACCAGTACAGAAGATGGCTTTGAAACCAGTTTTGCGACTAATCATTTGGGTCACTTCTTACTCACAAATCTTCTGCTGAAAGGTGCCATGAAAAATGGAGGAAGAGTCGTCAACGTGACTAGTAATTCATTTCGAAGAGGTCCCGTAGTGTGGGACGACCCTAGTTTCCTAGTAAGGCGACTCTCTGACATGGTTAGTGTTATCATTTATTTTTGCTGGCTTGCTAACGTTAGGTCTTGAACCTGGATATCTAGAAAACCCCCTTCGGCGAAGGCTGGGCTGCATACTCGCAATCCAAGACTTCAAATGTCCTCTTCTCGCAAGCTCTTGCCGATAGATTTGGTAAAAGGGTATTTATTCGTATTCTTTGCATCCAGGCCGTAAGTTTCCCATCTGTGTTGTATATAAAGGGATACACTTCTAGCTTCGGGGAGATCAGAGACTCTAATACACTAGCTGTATAGTAATCAATACCGCCATGGCGAAGAAAATGGATATGGACGAATTTGCTACCCGCTGTATGTCTTTCGATCCTACAAACCATCTAGAATTCTGTGGTTAACCAACCATATACTTCCATGCCACTAACCCCTACTCTTGAAAGTCAATGTAAAGCTCCATTGGAAAACCTTCGCTCAGGGCACGGCCACTCACGTCGTAGCCGCGTTCGATTCGGCACTTGAATCGCACAATGGCGGGTTCCTATCCGATTGCCATGTGAAACCTATTCCGGAGCCCGAATCTGCCTGGGCTACGGGTAAGGAGAACTATGATAGACTGTGGAAATTAAGCGAGGAGCTTGTTCAGGAGGACTTCTCATAGGGAGTATTGATATGTTGCTTAGCATGATCGAAGAGAGAAGTAACTATACCAATCTCCCGAGCAAGGTTTATATACGTGTTTATATTGATACTACTAAATATATATGTATATCGTAAAGGCGTAGAACAAGTCCTTTCGACACGTCTCACGTATATATATTACGATACAATTCGAGAAGGAGTTTCAGAATGTCAAATTGCTAGACATAATAAAGAGAGATGAATGCACTATCGGTACCTCAATCAGCATACCAAGTAAACCCAACCCCTCAAGAAGGCGTATAAACAGAATCGGAGCATGAGTATACAAATTTTCTTCTAAAATGTCGATACATTATAGTTATTGATGCCAAAGAACGTTTCGTTAAACACATCGGGAGAAATACAGGCCAGGAACATCGGATACATTTCCAACGCGAGCAAAACATTGATCCTTGCTGGTGCCCCATTTCTTTTTTTGGTAATAGTAATAGCTAGAATGGTGGTAACACTAGTCACGGTATTGAGAAGATATGTAGGAATACATGCAAAAGAAACGAAGAGTAAAAAATTCGGGGTTGCGGTAGTCTGTCCGTAGAAGTAGTAAGGTTTAAAGGTATGTAGACAAAAGTGTCAGTAGACAAAAAGAGGTATGACTCCGAGCAAGAAAAAAAGGGATAAAACTATCAGCAGAGCAAAGGACTTCTAAGAAAATAAAACATGTAGCAAGATCCTTTGTTGCGTTCTCAGAAACAAAATATATATTCTTAAAATAAAAGAAAAGGTGAGAAAGAAATGGAAAAGAAGAAAAAGACACACAGGTGCAACAACCTCGTAGCAGGGGGGAGGCGATAATAGGACCGTAGATCCAAAATATGGACAAGGAAAAGCTTCCTAATTCCAAATGTCCCTTGAAAGGGTTATCTGGTATCCATGAAATATCTCATCCTCTCCTGCGTCAATGAATCGTTATGCTCGTTTACATACCATATGTGTATGCTTTTCCTCCCAAATTCCATCTTCCTTTCATTAGGTTCGTTTTCGTAAGCATTAGCTTTAGATTTAATCATTGACCTCCCCAAAGCCTTCGCGTCATCCAACTTCAATGCGGGTGGTTTAGGCTTTCGTTTTTTATTCTGCCCCTGATTGCTTTCCAGCACAACAACCTCTATCACCTCCATATTTTTCATCTCTTGCCGTTCATAATTGCTTCTATCATCATCTATAATCCCCCTCTCCTCGGTAATCTGTTTAGCGTTTTCGTATTGACAAGGGGACGACTAGCCCTTGTTCTTGAATGCGAGCAAGGCGGACAAGCTGTGGAGCGGACATCCCTTCTGCAAGAACTCGTGTTGCAATAGTTCTTCCGCCGTAGCTCTGCTCTTGACATCAACACATAGACAGAACGCTAAGAAGCTCTTTAGTTCCTTTGACAACTTGTCTGGCTTCTTAAGTGCTGGTGTGCCGTTCGTTGCAATGAGGTACAATGCCTTAAGTGGTTCTTCGTTTAGATATGGGGGTTCGCTCTCAATCATTTCAATAGCCATAATTCCCAACGACCAGATATCCACCTTGGGTCCGTACTCCTTTTGTTTAACAACCTCTGGGGCCATCCAATATGGGGTTCCGACCATGGTGGCACGCTTAGCCTTTTGATCGGTCAGCTTTGCGCAAAACCCAAAATCGGCTACATTCAGATTGTTAGTGGAATTATCCATTGCAAGGAGTCTGCACCGTTAGAACGTACTGATTTTCACGTGGCCTTGTGCATCGAGGAGAACGTTGTCCGATTTGATATCACGATGGATAATCTTTTGCGAATGTAAGTGTTGCAAGCCTTTGCAAGTCTGTGATCAAAAAAAACTTAGTATTAGTAAAGCATAGCTCACTGTGGTTTAAGTCAAAGAACCATACCTCAAAGCAGATCGTCGAAATATGGTCCTCTTCCAATGGATTGTTGTCAATAACATCCGTTAGAGCGCCACCCTCCATGTATTCCATGATAACCCACAATTCACTGGTACCCTTCAAGAATGCATCCAAAAAGTTGACAATGTTCGGGTGCTGGCTCTCTTTCATGACTAGAATTTCATTGACGATCAACTCCTTTCTCGGTTGATGCGCCAAATCCATCTGTTTGATAGCAACATTCACACGCTTATGGTGGGCCTGTGCGGCAGCATAGTTAAGTGCATTTTCACTGACGGCATTGGCATTGATCTTGGCGACGTAGACGGATCCGGAGGCGCCCTGACCAACCTTCTTAATCTTGGTGTAGGACTGATTGGGATCACCGGGAGAGACAACGGAGCGTAGTTTGTCCATGACCTGCTGTTCGCTCATCTGGGACATCCGCGCCTTAGGCTGCTCCTTCTTCGAGGTGAGCGCTTTCTGAGCTTGTTCATGTGCTGTGAGGGTAGCAGGGCTCGGTTGCTGTTTAGCCGCAACGTTGAGAGGCTTAACTTGGCCATTTTGTGCTTGACTTGTACCAGGTGTTCTCTGATGTCCACCGCTTGGGGAAGCCGGGGCCCGTTGGGCTGAAGGTGACTGCCCAGGAGCACGAGAACCGTTCGTCGTGTTTGGAGCGGGGGGAGGGGGTCGTTGGGCTGTCGGTGCGCTACGCAGAGCCGCAGGAGGCTGCTGCTGCCGAGTAGAAGTATTTCCAGCAGGGGCAGAAGGCGCAACTCTCATAGGGTTATACCGAGTAGAGGAAGATCCAGCGTTACTGCCACCGCTACCAGCCTGCAGCAAAAGCTCCTGCTGTTCGGTCTTCTTCCTAGCCTCACGTTCCCTTTGGGCTTCTTCGCGCTGGCGCCGCCGTTCTTCACGCTCAATCTCCTCGCGTTCGCGCTCGCGTTCCTGTTCCTCGATTTCTCTTTCCTGCTGGGCCATTTCGTCCTCATGTCTCTTCTGCTCCCGTGCTCTGCGTTCTCGCTCTCTATCCCGCTGCTCACGACGCTCGTGCTCCTCTCGTTCACGACGCTCTTTCTCTTCCATCTGCCGTTTATACTCCTTTTCTCTTTCTCGGTACCTCCGATCCTCCTCCTCTTCACGCATACGTTTTTCCTCCTGGTACGCCTGGTTGTTGTAACCCGACAGGCTAGTGCTGCTGCTGTTAGGTTCTCCCGGATAATCCATCCCAAGCTCCTTAGCACTTGCACCGGGCTGCCCCGGAATCATGCCATAAACCTGGTTGTTATCTTCTTTCTGTCGATCGGTATAGAAACCTAAAACCTCAATGACAGCCTCCGGATTCTTTTGGTAATCCTCCTTTGTGATTGCCGATGCATTCAAAAGTTTCTCCCACTCGGGCGGCAAACCCGTAAACCCGCCGGAAATAGGGTCGAAACCAACGTGAACTTTGTGTGCGAAATTAGTGGGGTTAGATACACCGCCCATAGACGGGCAGCGAGAATAAATGTCATCAATCCAGCCATACAGGTCCTGGTCGTTTTTAACGGCGATAAGGAGTGTTTTGCGTGGAGCATCTGGGTTCATCGACGACGGACTTTGGTTTAACGCCGAGCTTGCGAACCGAATCATTTCAAAACAGTAATTTTTGGTCTCGACTCTGTTGACCGATATGATGTCTCTTAGAGGGATGGATACCGTCGCAGGAGTTCCCTTCGCATTTTCACTTTTGTAAATGTCCAGCGCGGTCTCTCTTAGTACCAAATATCGGTCCCGCCACAATGTAAGGAATCCGTCCTCTTTGACCGAGGCCTGGCCCTCTCGCTGGATACCGCCGGGCGTTGAGGTGTTACTCCGCTGGATCGAGAGTGTACTCATCTGATGAATCGGTGTCGCGGGAAAGGACGGGCGACCCGACGGAGGTTTAGGCGCCGGACCCGGGTTCATGAATGAATTCGGAGAATAGTAGTAATTCCCCTGGGTCGCCATAGTTGCTAATGGGATCCCACGCCTAGGGAGTGTATTGGAAAGGGATGTGAGAGATCACCTCCAAAACGGAAAAGGTGTCTACCACCGAAGCAAGATATCGGATCGGAAAAAGGCCCCTTAAAAGGACCCTTTGGCTGCAACTCCTTCCGGTAAAGACACCGTAGATGATATCACAACTATCGAGAGTGAGAGGTTGCGGCAGGTGTTGGTTAGCCGTGACATTCCCAAGGAAAAAGGAGTTGGAGTGATTGTGAGTTGCAGCAGAAACGCAAGAGAGAGCAACCCAGCTTAACAAGCAGCGGGGTAGCTGGGAGGTTTTCCAATTTCGGGTAATCTGAGAAAAGAAAACCCTCAACCCAAACGACAAAGAGAAAAAAAAGCCAGAGCAGAGGAAGGGTTTTTGGTTTTTAGGGGTGGCCGTACAGCTCGTATCAGAATCTTATCCAGCTTCCTTTCGTATAAAAACCACCCTTGACCGATGCTGTTTCGTTTCAACAGACGGCAATATCAAAAAAAAATATATCTTCAGCTCGCAGGGGAGAGGGGCACCAGAAGCTTAAGAAGCAAGCAGGTAAAGAAAGCCTCCGTCAAGATCGTGCTACTTGGCACAAGTAGCTGCGAGGTAGCAAAGCCAAGTCCATCAGCATTCAGGTCCTTCATCCAGTCCCGTTTGGGACAGAAGCGATTGCCGAGTCAAGGAAGTTCGAAGACAATGAGAGAAGGTTTGCCAGATTGCACAACTCGGTCCCCGATTGGAGACCAGAGTTGGGAATGTAGGAGAACAAGGGTGTCTGAGAGGTATTGCGGATATCCTTCAGCCCTCTCGTCGGTAGGAAAAACTGATCCATGGCAGGTAGCAAGCCAAAGAAAGCTTCCGGATAGATGGCCGGATAGCTAGATCCTAATGCCTTGCATCCAAGCGATGCGAGCAGATAAGATCTATTGCTTTTCTGTCGGGGGTACGGTGTACGGGGAATTGAAGAAGAAGAGGAAACGGAAAGCCAGGATATGGAGGTACGAGGACATGGATCGAGTCGCAGACAGGTTAGTACTTACTGAGAGCTCTGGGAAATGATTCCAGAAGGTGAGAAAGCCGTCACCAATCGATAAGAACTGCCATGTGAGTCGAGCGACGAAGGGAGACGACAATGCGCTGGCGGACAGGTAACTCGAGGGAAAAGAAGGATAGAATGGTGACGAGGGAGAAGGATGAAGTAGGTAAAGGAACGGGGGTTGGATGTTGGAGATTAGATTTGATGGAAGGGAGGGTGTTCAGATGCCGTTGTGTTGGGCAAGGTTCCCAAAGCCACTTTCCTCCAAACGACATCACTCAACTGCACAGCACAGCTGCTATAACTACTGTATGTCCTACCAAACAGCAGATTAAGATATTACGCTCCCCATTATAGCGCCGACATCCTATAGCTCCCAGGGCCAGCCTGTAACCTCCTTTTCTCTCAAAAGGGGACAGGATGTGCGAATACTTCATGCACGGCGTAGATAACGTGGTGTGTACAGACGGACCGAAGATTCATTGGGGGGCAAGCTCTTAACCGGACTTCCACTTGGACTTACTCCATGCGGTCCTGCTCCCCAAGCGCCGCTCACTGGGACGCTCATCACTCCGGCACCTTTCTTTTCTCGAAACATTCAAGGCTCGGTTCAGATCTTCGACCTCAAAAAGATAAAAGGAGGGCTTGAGACAAAGAGCTCAACGAGGGTCCCAGCCGCGGAGGCTGACCGGCCGACAGTGACACCTTCCGCCATGCTGCTGTTTCAATGTTTCGTCTCCTATCCGAATTTCCAGACCCACCAGAACACTGAGATATGCATATCTGCCAGCTGCTAAGGCTCGCCCGTTCAATAGCTTACATGAAGTATTATTATTATTACCCTTTGCCTTGGTTTGCCAACCTGTTTGCCATTTTTTCCTTTTCCTCCTCTTCTTTCTCGCTCGTAAACCGTCCGAGCCAGACCAATCAATCAAGCCTTTCGTTTTTTCTCATTCTGGGCTCAGATGGCCAAACCATTTGATTGTTATTAATCGCTCAGACCCTTTCTTCAATCAATCGCGGGTCCACTCGTGGCTTGCCACCCGGTAACAAAACACGCGCCAGAACGAACGTGCAGCTCTCGACGTCAGCCAGCTAAAGCATGGGCTGGCAAATTTTAGTTTTGTCTCGGTGCGGCTCTGTCATGCCTATCCGCTCTATAACATGGGTCCTCCATATTTGAAAACCCGTTTTACGAAAAGATGACAGCTATAATACCAGACAACAGATCAATATTTGTACATGCCACGCACGACCCAAGGGGCAAAAGCACATCCTATCCCTTCAGACTGGTTTCCTGCGAGACCACTTCAGACGACGTATCCACTATCCGGGGTTTTTATTGACAAATATCAAATTACCAATTCATTTCCTATGATCTGTATATTCTTAATTTCAAACTTTTTTTCTTCTTAGAGAGATAGACAATATAATCTGCCACGCTAAGAATCCTAAAAACAAGATGTGGCATGCAGACGCCTCCAGTTAATGCCTTTTCCTTAAAATGAAAAAAAAAATCGCGGTTTCGGAAGGGTATTTCCCGTAGTCCATGTAACACTTGCGCATATGCATAATGACTCTGCATATCAAACTTGTCACTCTAGCTCTCTACTACAAATTAAGACGCATTAAAGTGATCCAAAAAAAAAAGATAAAGGCTACGATTGAAGAACAGACGGAAGCGCTAAGTTACCAAAAGCTAGCTACGGGTGTGAGGGGTTTCTTCTTTTCAAGACAAGTTGGGCTTCCCTCTCATAAGCAAAGACAAAAAAGAAAGAGCGATTAAAAAAGAAATGTTACAATTTCAAGGAACCCAAGTTTTCTCCGCCACTAATGCATTAATGGAAAAAGGAAAAGGCGAATTAACAAAAGAAAGAAAAGATATATGGCTATAATTAAAGAGTTTATTCGTGCAGCATTCAAGGAAAGTAAGAAAAGAGAAAGAAGGGGGAAAAAAACAAAAATCACACCTCCAAGCCTATCCGATATGCACTCCCGGTCCTAAATTCTCCACAAACTTTAACGGGAGTTTGAACGAATGTATACCTCCCGCTTACTATTAATGATGGCTGCCGTTAGCAGCAGCCATGAGTCCCATCAATTTCTCCATATACGTGATATAATCGTATCCCTCCAGCTCTTGGTCTTCCTCCTGCAAGGGGCCCTGATGAATAGGCATATCCTTGATCAGCTGGTCAACCATGTGATCCGGAATGAGTGAATGACGAAGGTCGACTTCCGTTACATAAAGCTATCAAATAATTAGCATTAGCACAGCCCGATCAAGGTTAATACCCCATAAGCAAGGAAAGGAGAAAAAAATAAACGAACCTTCCCATCAGCAACCTCCTTAAAGCTCTGATAAACCTGTTCTGCACTCTGCTGGTCCTCCGTAACACTAACCATAAACCGAATAAACTGTTCGAAGCTCACACTCCGGCTACCCCTACTCACGTCCAAAAAGGTTTCGTGCATCGTGTCTTCGTCATAGACTAGACCCAAACTAGCGAGCGCAGCCGAAAACTCAATCTCCTGCAACGAATTGCTGCTGTCACGGTCGAAATGTCGGAATACGCTTTCAAACTCTTCTAGCTGTATTGGCGTCAGGTTTGTCATGCTGCGAGCGACGATTTGGTTTTCCAGGAACGCGAGCTTCTTAGACGTAGAGGTCGTGGCAAGGCTATATTCGTATTCAAGCTCATCGTAGGAGTAGACCGTGTAGTCATTCTCCTCGATGTGAGCTTGCTCGCACTGTTGGGTGATGGATTTGAGAACATCAAGTTCACCACGAATACCGCGAAGATTCTCGTTAAGAACCCGACATTGCCGCAGTTGTTTCTAGGAAATTGTTAACTACGTCTTCAAATGATCGCGAGCTAGTGCAATTTACCTCTGGTTCGCCTTCTAGCTCACTCAACTCTAACTGGGCCGTGCTCAAGACGAGAGCAAACTCGTTGGCTTTGTCTGCGAACGATCTTCGAAGCTTCTCCTTTATTCTGCATGCTAGTTAGCAAGGGTTCTTCGCATCTTTGATAAACAGGGAAACTTACACTCGGATCTGCTCGTTAATTTGTACGCTTCGCTGCTTTTCGCCCACAAGTAGAAGATTCCATTCCTGCTCCAACACAGCGAGCGTCAAGTGCGGCGGCGGGTTGTAATCCTTCAGCTTGTATGTAGCCAGTTTGGTCTTAATATTTCCCAACAGACTAACCAGTTCCGCCTTCTCGCTAACCCAGTTGCGTTTCGATGACCTCTTGAACCCGTTCAACTGCGCCAAGGCTTCCTTCGCGTCGGCATACGTGCCCTTAAACGTAGACGAAGACCAGGTGTTTCGCATAGTTCTAATCTCGGCGAGGAGTTTCTCCATTCGTTGTTCGAAGGCGTGTTGCATATCCCAAGCGCCCTGCATATGCGCGACAAACTTTTCGACACGACGGCCCGCGTTTTCAATCTTGTCAAGATGGCTGAAAGCGTGGAACCAATAGGCGATGTAGGTCATGATGGAACGTTCGTCAGGGCGGGCTACATCGCAAACATCCTCGACGTCAAGAAGAGCGGGGATGCCGATATCTTCGGTGGCGATTTTGAAGGCGAGAGCCATGTTGCCCTTGTGGTCGTCCTTGTCAAGTTCATCGTAGTCGATGAGGTCGGGTCGGTGGATATCGAGTAGTGCACAGCTGTTTGTGAATGTTGATTAGCTTTGGGGGGGCTGCTATCGGTATGGAAATCAACTTACAAAGCGAGTCCATCATTCCAACTGCTTGAGAAGTCGCGAATATCGACTTCGTCATAGCACGCAGTCTTTCTCTGGCACCATAACAGCAAACCTTCTTTTGCAGTTAAACCTTCTTGACTAAACACCAATCGCATCAGTACTGAAATACCTCAAAGCTAGTCGTGTCAAGCATCCCCACCTAATATCGCTAATCGTAAACTTGGTAATCAACGTCCAAAGGAGACCCAATATGAGCTTGACATTTCCATCAACTATATCTTCAGCGCCAATATTAAACAATTGAATCCCCCGATGTTTGATGAATTCTAACGCCTTGAGCACATTTTCGGCCTTCTGGACTCGCATAATAGGCTTGAGGGCATATCGACCGAGAGACTCGTTGGAAAGGATTTCAAGCAGATGGATGAGAAGGACCTGTGATGTTGGTTCTGTTTTTAGCACGGTTTCCGACTGTCAATCACGGGAAGCTCGGGCCTCAACATACGCCATCGCAAAGATCGGGTTTTAAAGATTGGGCGGGTTTAAGATCCCGTACGGCGAGCTTGGTGTTTAACCTGGCGAAGTCCAATTAGCCTACAGCCTTATGAAAGAATGGTTTCCAACAGCCAATGTACCATTTTCTGAAGGTTTTCTCTTGGACCTGGTTGATAGCACGAGCTGCTGTTAGTTTGCTGTGATGGCACTCGGGTAGCTGAAGCAGGAGTTTGGAACAAATCAATCACGGAATGCAGGGGACCAAAACGTACAGTAACCCAACCAGAGTCCAGCAACGACATTTTGGAACAAAGAGCGGTCCGACACGATAGTTCCTATGCGAATTAACCCTCAAAGGAGACGGCAGCAGGTTCCCCAGGTTGGCGATCTCTTTGGAAAGTGGACAGGTAAACAGTAGCGAGCGTAGGAGGTGAGGTGCAGGTGGAGAAAGGTCGGTCAACAGGGGTCGGTTCGGAGAATTGCAGGAGAGGAGAATAATAATAAAATATGCGACAGGAAGTAAAGCGACCAGATTATAAGCTATACTATCAATTATGGTAAGCGTCACGACAGATTAAAGGACAGGAGGCGGTAGACGCATTCGACAAAGAGAAAAGTCCGACACGAATTTTCAGGAGAACGAGACGACAGCCAGCCCAAAGGTGATAGCAGGCAGGGGGATAGCAACCACTCTCGAGACAAGCAAGACAAAGACAAAGGAACATGCGAGAAATGCACGCCAGTCGCTGGACGACAGCTTGAATTGCAGCCAGCCGGGCTAGCAACCTTTGCGGCATAGTCTGGCAGGCGTCCGTCATTAAATTCACGAGAAGGGCCATTCACATCTCCGGCTTCCGTCATACGCAATTCAACCCCTGAAGCAGTGGCTCATCTTGAAATTAAACTGTCCGGAGAGCCTCTCCCCGCCGTTTCCGGACTAGCAGACAAATGAGACGCTTTCGAAGCCGTCTGATGCCTACATGATATTATCTATCTGAATGGTAAATAGCAGTCGCAAGTGATAGCTAACTTAGCAGGCCTGTCAGATTCTGCGCAACAGGCGCTAATTAACTAACTGTCCAACTCGCCTAGTTACGGAATCGGGTCGGAAATGTAAACAACACAACATTGCATGGCATGGCATTTACTCCCTGCCCATTACACTACCTTCTTCGGTAGCGATGTTCGGCACAGCATTTTGCCAGTCCGTTTCGAGAATAATGCTATAGCGCCACCGGAAATAATCGTAGAATTATACTCTTAAGCCGTTGGATGCCGGGTCGCAAAGGTCCTCGCTCAATTGGCATATGTAGCCATCCTTAGGTTCTCCATGCGGCTTTGTGTTAGAAAGTCCACGGAGAAAGATCGAGCATGATCGTATAATTATACGAGTCATGTTTGACATTACATGATTCCGTGTGCAAGTCGGTCCAACAGAGCCGCCAGTTTGGAACCTTATATCGCTTCTCTTGGTTTCAAATTCGATTACTATTCTTGAGCAAAAATGCGAAACCTCCCAAATATCGATAAAGCCATCCGTAGAACCGCAGATGCCCGGATTCGTTCGCCGTTTCGAGCCTAGTGCCACCATATTTCCAATATCGCTTGTCAATTGGTTCCTCCCGATCATGCTTATCGGTTCTCTTATCGACGGGAAGACTGGCGCATTGGTGGGGGAACACGCATCGACCTAAGCACTTGGACTTACCAAATTATTCTTTTCAAAGCCTAATGGAGTCTCTATTGTAGCATACGTACCTTCTCGAGGGGCAAATACCTAGTTATGCAGCCAGTCCCTTCGTATAGATCCCGTCTTTTCCCACGTACCGCGATAACAAGCATTCAGTCTTCCGCGGAGCCGGAAGCTTCTCCTGCTCAAGTTCAATGCAGGTCTGCATGCGTCTGATGGCGGGGTTCTGGGGTGCCATCTACATACTGTGGACAGCTATAAAATAACGTCCTACTGCCCCTCACCGTTCTCGCACATGCAGCCACTACCTCGTCTCCAGCACCTGTTTACGTATCCTTAAATTATTGTTCGATCACTATTATTGCAGATATGGGTTTACTGAATGGCATTAAGGAAAAGGCCAATGGTCTTCTCCAAAAGTATACTGGTCATCACCCCCTCGACCCACTCACTACTAGCGAGATTGCGAAAGCCGTGTACATCGTTCGTCAATCGAAAGGCCAATTAGGATACAATGCCGTCACTATCGCTGAACCCAAGAAGGCAGAGGTTATAGCATGGCTCGCCGACCCTACGAATGCCCCCAAGCCTACAAGAGAGGCTGAAGTTGTCGCCATTGATAAAGCCGGGGCTATCTGGGACGGTATTGTGGATCTTGATTCTGGCAAGATCTTACAATGGACAAAGCTGGAAGGTGTGCAGCCATTGGTACGCTCGATCATATCAATCCGTCAGATCAAAAAAATGATATCGCTTCAATACAAGTATAAATGTTAATACACACACCTATAGATAACTATGGAAGATCTCATCGAGACAGACCGATTCGTCAGGACGGATCCTAAAGTAATCGAACAGTGCGGCATCCTCGGGATCCCAGCCAGCGACATGCACAAAGTCTACGCAGATCGTACGTTTCACAATGTCAGTGTCAAACCAGGTAGTCGATGACTAATTCTTTATACATCAGCATGGACAATCGGCTATGACTCCCGCTTTGGCAACACCAGTCGCCTTCAGCAGGCACTCATGTACTACCGTCCCAACCCCGATGACTGCCAGTACGCCTTCCCGCTCGACTTTTGTCCCATTGTCAATACCGAAACCAAGGAAGTCATCCATATCGATATTCCCGAAGTCCGTCGCCCACTCAACAAAATCCCCAGTAATTACAATCCGAAGGATATTGAAGCAGACGGTGGATACCGCTCCGATATCAAGCCCTTGCATGTAACGCAGCCGCAGGGCGTTTCCTTCAAAATCGAAGGGAGGGAGATCAGCTGGCAGAATTTCAAGGTTCACGTGGGGTTTAACTACAGGGAGGGAATTGTGCTGAATAATATCACGTATACCGATAAGGGAGAAGTGAGGCCGTTGTTTTACAGATTGTCGTTAGCGGAGATGGTGGTGCCGTATGGGAATCCGGAAATGTGGCATTACAGGAAGCATGCATTTGACCTAGGAGAGTACGGTGGTGGGTACATGACGAACGAACTGGCCTTAGGTAAATTCATTTGTCCGACTTTTAAAACGCGAGCGAGAAGGAAGCTGATGATTAAAACAGGTTGTGACTGCTTGGGCGAGATTCACTATCTCGATGCATTTTTTGTGAATAGAGCCGGTAATCCAATGACGGTAAAGAACGCAATCTGCGTTCACGAAGAAGATGCTGGTGTGAGTACTTTTTTATCTCATGTGCCTCATTTGATCTAACGTTAGGATTCTTATCAATGCGTAGATTCTATTCAAACACACCGATTTCCGTGACAACTCTGTCATTGTCACACGTGGCCGCAAACTAATCATCTCTCACATCTTCACCGCCGCAAACTACGAATACTGCGTCTACTGGATATTTCATCAAGATGGTACGATCCAGTTGGAGATAAAACTCACCGGGATCTTGAATACCTATGCCATGGCGCCAGATGAGGATACCAAAGGATGGGGAACACAGGTTCACCCTGGTGGTAGGAACTCCTCTAGAGATATCCTTCCAGGGTTCTTTTATAGTTTCATTAATGGCTGATAACTTGTTCCTAACTTTGTAGTCAACGCCCATAACCATGAGCATCTCTTCTGTCTTCGCATCGATCCTCAAATCGACGGCCAATCCAACACGATATTCCAGGTCGATGCCACAAAGGGACCCGGCGAAGTCGGCTCCGCCGAGAACTTTTACGGCAACGCTTTTTTCGCGCAGAAGACCAAGTACGCTACCGTTTCGGAGGGTGTGGCAGACTACAACGGCGATACCTCGCGAACGTGGGATATTGCCAATACGAACAAGCTACACCCCGTCAGCGGGAGACCGGTGTCGTATAAACTGGTTTCAAGAGAGATTCCAAGATTATTAATCAAGGAAGGCGGGCTAGTGGATAAGAGAGCCGGGTTTGCGAGACATGCTGTGCATGTTACCAAGTGTCTGTCTTCTTTTTCTCCTTCCCATTGTTTCGTCGTTCTTTAATTTTTGTGTTTTGCCGCCTCCTTGCGTGTTATGTTTCTAGCCTGCGCTAACGGTTATACTTTCGACTTAACAGACCAAGATGGTCAAATCTACCCCGCCGGCCGACACGTTCCACAGTCGTCCGGAGAGCCCTCACGCGGCTTGCCGGAATGGATTGCAGCAAACCCAGACGAGAGCATCGACAACACGGACGTTGTACTCTGGCATACCTTTGGACTTGTGCATTTCCCTGCACCAGAGGATTTCCCCGTGATGCCAGTGGAACCGATGAGCCTGATATTGAGACCTCGACATTTCTTCTTGAGGAACCCTGTGCTGGACGTGCCACCGAGTTATTGCGCGACACCGAGTATGGTTGCAAACCCTGGGTTGAAGGAGAAGGTTGTAGATGCGGCGGATAAGTTGAGTCGGTTGGCGTTTGGAGGGGGCAAGACGAGGGCTGAATGTTGTGATAATGTGGCGTAGGTGTACGATGGGAATATTAAGTGGTAGTCTTTACCCTTTACTGTAGGTTTGTGGGATATGAGGTTGTCTGTTCAGCTCAAATTTACTGAGGGTAAGTACAGATTGGGGTGTACTTTTTTGTATGAGACAGCTTGATGGCTGTTTCAAACGAATATAGTTAGATTTTTTATGAGTAGTATTACAATGAAAGATCTATAAATTCCTACAACCATGGGCAGGCGCTGGCAGCCAACATTGCACCGTGAAGCTATATTTACCACTGCCTCACACAAATTTACAACATCCAACGCAAAATCTGGTCTCTCATACTCAGCATTGCCAAACATTAGACGTTTTAAACAAAGTTCACCCAACAGAGTTGGAATCTCTAATGATAAATTTGGGAGAGTGCCTTTCTATTTCGCTTTAAAGTCATCTAAGTTAAGAACTCACATTCTTGGTCCTGTCATAAATGCGGCGGGTTTCAACCAACAATGGTTGCTATTCGCACAGTTGTTCGAGATATCGTATACAATATGTTGGAGAATCGAGTCCTCAGCATTGCAATATATACTAAATTTTATCCCTTACAGACTTGTAGGGAGACATTCAAGCCTGGTTTATCTACTATCAGGTGGGATTTTGGACAATTTACAGAGTACAGAGAATCGTGTATCTTGAAAGGTCTCAGTATAGCTACACATTTGAAGGATATTCGTGTAGACGATACACCATCGGCTATCTGGGAAAGCACCATTAAATAAGAGAGTATAAGGATCGATTTTCGGGCGGGTATGAAGTCTTTGATAGGTATCGCGATACTATGGGTATGGGCAGGCAGTGCCCTAGGTTTGGAGGTAAGTTATTGTCCACTCTCAATTTTATCAAGAATAACCGCTCCGCACGTACTGATTCTTATAACGCGGTACCTAATAGCCCAAGTCAAAACCTCAGGATCATGACAAATTTCGTCGAAACCCCGAAGATGGAGATGTGTACGCTCCGCCGGATCCGAACTGGAACGAAGACCTGGCCTTGCGCCAGATCGCACCCGACCTTTTCCCAGATAACCCGGGGTCCGTGACTGGGTTCACCCGCAGGACGGACACCACGCCGGCAGGAGGAGCAGAAACGAGTCTTAAACGCCGTCAGGTTAATCCCAACACTGACAATCCGTACAACCTAAACGTCATGTCCTTCAGCATGGAGCCGGACGTCGTCTTTGACGACCCTATAGCCCTTAGAAAGAATCCAACCCGCCAGCACCGCGAGTTCTTCTGCTACTGGCGCTCCCCAAAAAAGGACTTTAAGGTCAAAAATGTCTATGACGATCTCGACTCGTACCTGACAACATATCCCTTGGACACTTGCAGCGGGCCTGGCGGCTTCTGTACTCCGGTCTGGTGTAAAGATGGGTACCTGGTCACCGTGTGTAACTGGGCCGATACACCCTGGGAGATACCCTGTGCGGAAGTGATCAATCAAGCGCAGGATCTTGTCATCGCGATTGCGAATAAAGACGGCGATTTTTGGGAGAACGGATTCTACGGCGGCAAATCCCGGTCCCCCCGTCAAGCAGCAAACGATCGCAAGAAGTTATGTGTCGCTCATTCGTCTGTGTATCAGCCCGAGATGTTGGGCTATACCTGGTTCAATACAAATCCGCACTTTCAAGTGCAGCTGTATTATGGGATTCCGAAGGAGCGGGTGGTTTGCCAGAATGAAGGCAGAATTTGGGATGGGATCAAGGGGAAGGCGCAAACGCAGGAGAAGTATTTGGAGGACTGGTATGGGATTCTCTCGCAGGCTACTTTGGACTCTGCTACCGGTGAGGGTGGTGGTAAGGCCGGAGGAGCGAAACCCGCGCCTGGACCGC
This sequence comes from Dactylellina sp. 'tibetensis', assembly GCA_036971435.1. Taxonomy (NCBI): domain Eukaryota; kingdom Fungi; phylum Ascomycota; class Orbiliomycetes; order Orbiliales; family Orbiliaceae; genus Dactylellina; species Dactylellina sp. 'tibetensis'. The sequence continues at coordinate 514,423 of JAKDFA010000013.1, forward strand.
TTGGAAATTCCACAAGTGCAAAGCCTGATGGGAAACTTCCTTTGCCGTTGGAAACTTCTGTTCCCGGCTATGTGGGGCCGAATTTGAAGGATTACGATCCCATTGACTGGGTTCCACCAGATCAAGTTGATGATTATCGATATAATCTCCTTCTGAAGAGCTTGGGGTGGAATACTGGCAAAGCCTCGGCAACGTCGACTTCTCCGAAACCAATGAATACGCAATTAAATTGGTTCCCACCGTGGTACACTCGAACCTTTAGTTATCTTCGCCCTCAGACGAAGACAAGGCCGGGGGCAGCGTATCCTGCGAGTCAGAATGCGGCGAGACCAACAAGCGCTCCGAGAGTGCAGAACACTGGAACGACTGCAGTTGAAACTACCACGGCGACAGGCAACTCATCAGGGCAGTTGGCAGCAGCAGCGGTATCTCCGACTCCTACAGTGTCTGCAGATGAAATTACTACAGAATCTGGGGGAAAGTCGACCAAAGAAACCAGGATTAACTCCGATGTATCCGCTACTGACAAAACTAGCTCTCCCTCGTCAGTAACTAGTAGCAACGGGAAAGAAATATCGGCTTCTGCTTCCCAAGATGATAAACCCGCCGTTATTAATCCAACAGGAAATAACGATAAGGATGCGGCTAAACTTGCTGTTCTCCCGACTGCTTCCTCGGCTCTAACTGCGCGTACGACTTTGGCTACATCAATAAGAAGCAATGCCAATGTGAAAAGGCCAGACGCTTCTCTGAAATCGACTGGACGAGGCACGGTTCCATCTGCGACGGACTTAGCTCCGTCGCTGGCGTCATCGCAGGTATCAAATGTAGCGAAACCAAAGGTGGTTACTACGACTGCTTAATCATAAGAAAGTTCATTTGCTATTTTATTGAGATTATAATATGAGCATGTTCAATAAGAATGCTTCTGACTCTTTTGAAATTTTTGTCCTTGGACTTTTTGACCGCGAGCAATATGCGCATGACGGGCTGTACAGTCTCGTACAAGGAATATATTCGAGACATGTGGTACGCGTACGATATTTCATTTCGTCGGTATTATAGTTATTATTATTTTTATATATATGTATTTCATAACGCTTTTTTATCTCAATTCGCGAATAAATCTTATACAAAGTCTGTAAGTTCATAAGGTGCATGTATGGACCCGCAATGGTTTGAAACTCAATGATCCCAAAAAAAATACACTGCAAAACGTATCCCAGGTACGAAATCCCATCGATGAGGTTTCTAGATAAGGTCTGGAACCCTCAAATTGACAAAGCCAAGTGTAATGCCAAGGATGATTCTCATGATCACGCAAAAAGGCTGTCGCTCGATTTTTCCGTCCGAAGAGAAACTGGGGGGTTGAAGGGTCCGAGTTCCGTCGAATTTATCCGACATTTCTGCACCTGGCGGCGAATATGCGGACCTTTTTCTTTGCCCCAGAAAATTAATATATTCTAAACTCCCAGAAGCGACCCACACTTTTAGTTCGTGCACGCACGATGGTTTGAAATGCAGCAGGGGGGTTCTCTTCATGCCGGTAAAGAAGAGAATTTTCGCCACTGGGTTTCTAGAAGGTACTTTTTGTGGGGTTCTGGGGAAGAAACTCGCTCGGTCGCAAAAATTCTGCAGGTAGATTAATCTTTCTTTCGGCCCGTGATGCTCAGAACCCTGGATCGACAAGAGGGGTCATGGGATGGACTGCATTTGGCGCATGGTCCCTGATTTTCCTCTAGAGTATGGGTATTTCGATCAAGCGAGCCGATATAACCGTATACGCGAGGTTCTCGAGCGTGATCAAGATGATGTAACTCTTTGTAGGTTTTGTGTAATCATACTTGCATTACAGGATGGCGACTGTAAAGAATGGTATCCATCAAAATTAGATATCTCACGTGTGGGAAGTTCAAACACAGTACGAATGATTCAAAAAAAAAAAAAGGTTGATTGGAGTTATTGACTAGCTTTTAGAATCCAGATTCTTATGCATATGTAATCCTAGCTCCAAGGACCCCCGCTCGTTCGCGAACGCCACCCATAGAAATATATGTGGCTTAGCTGTAGATGACAATGGAGTAAGTGACAGACTTGTGCTCAATCTCTGTCTTCTTCTCAACCTCGTATTCTGCTTCATCCTTCTCCTGCTTGAACTTGGTCTCTTCCTTGTATTCGAACTCGTATCCACCGGCCTCACCCTCGTGCTCGGTCTCCTTGCTTGTCTTCTTCTCGAGCTTCTTGCCCTTTGTCCACTTCTTCTTGGTCTCGGTCTCGCTCTCAAGAGTGATCTCGACCTTCTTGGTAACCTTGGTGGTCTCGAAACCGATACCGATCTTATCGCCATCCTCGAGCTCGTCGCTAAGCTTCAGCTTGGGGGATGAGTCGTCAATGTCGAATTCGATCTTGAAGGTTCCAGTGACTTCACCAGAGGTGAGTTCGTATTTTAGCTCATCGCCTTGCGAGAGGGTGAATTCTTCGCTCTTGGAGATGGATTTGGGGGCCTTGGTCGACTCAATGGCGCTGGACTTTAGGGTGATGGTGGCATCGGTCTTGTTTTCAATGCTGACATTGACTATATTGGAATAATTAGTACACTATTACAAGAAAATATGATAAGGATGAATAGGAGAAAAAGGACTACTAACCAACAACAGGCTCATCATTCTTGTCGATGGCATCGATCCTCTGAAGGACGTTGAAGGATTCGATCAAGCTCTCAACATCGGCGTGGACTTTCTGGATGTCGGACATCTTGAATACGTGATGGAAGGATGATAGATATTACGGAATAGAAGTGTCTTGTTCGCGTGAGGGTTATGACGATGGAAGGGTTTATTGAGCAAGCTGAGGGACTACAACAGAGGAGGGGCAGAGAAGAGCCCTGAGAGATGTAATGGACCCTTTATATATACAGCCCCTCCTACTGAGCATCGATTGCTCAACATCAGGTACGAGTGACGTGAGGTGCGGGGTAAAAGGGCACCAAGACGCCAATTTCACCCGTGTTCAATAAATTACAATGCACTGATGTGCTGGCGTTAAACTATAAGTGGGAATGTCAGCTCAGCTAAAGGCTGTATGAGAGCTTAGATTCAGCTCTGGTCCAACAAGTAGAGGGACAAAAGGATATGCAGGCTACCCTGCGGGGCACGGCCGTGGGAGGGGCTGCCCCTTGCGAATATCGTGCTTCATTTTGTCAATTGGGTATGTTTACGCCGATGGCACGATTTGTCGGTAGATGTTCGACAGTGTTATGGGACCTGTGGGTATCGATACGGATGCTCCAGGTAAACTAGGATGTATCCATCGTAAGCACGGCTAGACACCGTAGCTCGCGACGTATATGACGCGACGACTGGCCGGTAGAAGCCAGAATATCTAAAATCCGGTCGAGACTTTTCTGAACTGTAGCAGGAGAGCTCGAGAATCTTCCTTGAAAGGTGGGGTTGTAAAAAGAGGGGCAACAAAACAGATGAGTATAATCTCCCTTTCGGTGTTATAAATTTATATGTATAACGCGAAAGCCAAAAAAAGAGAGACCTTATGGTGCAGCGAGGACAAGTCTACCCGAAATACAAGCTCCAATTGGCAGGGAAAGGCGCTAGAAATCGGAGTTTAAAAATACAAGGGGAAGAAAGTTTGATTCCCAGGCAGCTTTTTCTTTTCTCTCCATCGAAAGGTCAGTGGGGGAGTCGAAGAGATGTTCTTGGAAAGGAGCTGTCCTTCGCGTCCGACGGGGATGCAGCATAGCCACAATCGAATCGAGGGATGCATACAACATACTTTGAGCTGTTTATGCAATTGGTATCTCCAACCAGTTATTTCAACCGACCGCTTTCCAGATCGACGAACGGTTAGCTCTGGTAAACGAATGCATTTCAATTGATCAAGAAGAAATACCTACCTGAAACGATCGTACGAAACGCGGATGAAGCGGATGCTACTATACGCCGGGCAGCTGTGCGAAGCCGAGTGCCCGCGGAAACTTGCGATCCCACACAATATAGGATCCTTCGAAGCGTCTGCACGCGGAGAGCAGACTTGAACTGTGCAGAGGGGAAATTAACTGCCCACTCATCAGGTAATGAAAAGGACTGCCAGGTCTTTAACTCGATGCGGAGATGTCCATTGCATGATGCATCCTTAATCTAGCCCATTGATCTTTCGATCGAGAATGGTTGATCAATTGACCGCAGATGCGATAAATGTGTTGGTGGGCACAAATGTTTGTCGCATCGTTCTAGGCCCGTCGGCTTGGCACACTCAGCAGCCTTCCTCAAACGTTCGCAAACGCGAAACCACCCACCATTTGTGTACTACATGATATCCTAACCATGGCTTGGACGCCATCTCCGTCCCGGGCACGGAGCGGCAAATCCCTTATCAGGAGGTGGAAACATTCGCATTTGCTTGTAAGCCTGAGGCTCTATGAATCTGGATTGAAAATCCAAAAACTTGGTATTAATCTCCACAAACTCTGCAGATTCAGTGAACATCCACAGCAATCAGTATCGCTATTAGGCATGGCCTGGCAGTGGCGGGTGGCGGGTGATTAGCGAGGCTAGATTGAGGTTTCAGGAAGACAATTTCGTTGAAATGCGACTCTAGAGAACTAGGCATCCGATACGGATACTGGCGCAGAATTCTTCGGTATCCACCTCCTGGCTCCTTTTATAATTTAGAAGTCTGTCATATGGATTATTAGCTATAGAGTGGCGGCAACTGCAATTGATCAACTTTCACAAGTCGACTAGCTAATCTATCAGCGATCGGCCGTATACGTATTGGAAAGGAACCCCACGTGCGACTCCACAGAACGACCACTCGAGATGTTCTAGCTCATAATGCCAAATTACGATGCCATGAATATATGGCCCAAAGAGCGATATACTCTGATATGTAGCCGGCGTGCAATCGACTCGGAAATTAATTTAGATAAAAAGCAGCAAAAAAAAATATTAAAATTGCTAGGCTTTGCAATTTGATTCCTATATTCGGACAAGGATATAAATTACTTGTATCATAAACCAAAGAGTTTCCTTTCGCAAGTAAAGTTCCCAAGTACGAACTTGGTTTTATTGAAATTCTACAGAATTAACCTTAATATATTGATTGATTCATACATACATACGTAGATGTCTTTGATAACCCCTGGCACAAAAGACTTGAAGCCTAAAGCATTCGAATATCGTAGATAACTATATCGCTATCTTTAGACATCGTAAAACTCCCAAGTTAGTTCAACCAGCCTTTTCCGTGACGTAGAAACCGTTTTCACAACTTTCTTCGTCTCCAGCCCTTCCTTCTTGATATTTGTTTCCGTAGTTGTATGCGCGTGTATTGCGGATGTATCTCTTGACGAATGCGTCGTGTCAAGGCTCGTAAAAAAGACAGGCTGCCCCGACGTTCTTGTTACCGACGTGGAAGTTGTGTCCAGAGTTTCGCTTTGGGTAATTTTCTCTTCTTTGGTTGTTTCCAAACCCAGACGAGCAGCTTCGAATCCTCCAGGGTTGCGGATGGTCAACTCTGGAAAATCTATGCCAGGTATCCACGTGATTGATAGGGTAGTACAAACGCGATCCTCGTTCGAATAGAGATTGTATTCGAGGCGGTCGCCTGCAGCCAATATAAACTCTCCGTCCCATGTTGTACGGAGTTCTGTTGGCGCAAGGAAACCATCAACCGGTCTAGGTTCGTGAATATCTGTCTCACCCAGTGCGAGACGACCTGAGCTGGAGTTTTTTAGGACACACCTTGCTAGATACGAACAAGACGGGCCTTAGTACTAGCTCAAACTATTTTACGTATTCCCGGTGTATAATTTACAAATCGCAATTGCAAATTTGAAAAGTTGAAAAGTCACGAGATTGAGAGAGGCTTCAGTCAGGTCCAGATAAACTTACCAATCATTGGCTCGGAAAGCAGGTGATCTATAGAAGTTGTCGGCGCGGCCATATTTTCCGACATTCAATCTATGCAATACCGTAGCTTTTTTTTTTTGACACCAGCTGAATTCCCAGTATGATTGGTGTAGTGTATATGCCCGTGAGGTTTGTATGGGTCTATAGATATGACAGCGTCAATACGTTTGCTCAAAGCGGAGGCCTTTGGGCCCCACACTTGTGTTTATCGAGGATTTCTCATTCGATATCACAATTGTCAAACAGTGCATATTTGCAACACTCCACCTGCTACTATCTTGGGAAAGATCTGATTCCAGACGACCCAGTGCATTCATTGGTCAATACATCATATATTCAGAGCTCAACATGTCCTGCAGGGAATTATAGTCCACCAAAACTTCTGGTCCAGTTTTTTTACATTCAGGTTGAACTTTACACGCCTCTAGAAGCTTGTGACGTAGCACGTACCCTTATATGCCACAGTTGGCGTTCTCCAAAGAATGCCACGACGGGTCTTCGATATCGCATCGCGTCGGCTACCTCCGCAGAACTCTGCTGAAGAATCAATGAAAGACATCTACACGCACGTACACAACGTGGAGCGCAATGACAACCGTATGTTCCATCGACACGACCCCCTTCCAGAAGGTTCACCGGAGAACCTTCCAATTGGACCAGGCCCGGCCGGGTGCAGCGAGACCCCCCCTAAAGAATGGATAGGCACCGAAACGTCAAGATGCCAATTCAGCAGGTCGAGCTCAACGAAAACTGGAGCCTCAACAACGCGAGAGCGCCGAAAGCACGTCTTCCTCGGAACAAATCATCTCGTCGGGTTCAATTGAGATAAAATCGTACCCTCCAATTGGCGATTGATTAACAGGAAGAAGAAGAAGAAGCAGACGCAGCCTCGGCGTTTTCTGTATCTGATGTCTCTCTTCTCGTTCCTGGCCCATCACATCTGGCATGATCTGATCATCTGATCGCTTGAAGCATCCGGGACCGGGACTGAGTTGTCACTTTTTGTCCAAACCCGATAGATAGATGGCCTTATGCAATTATGCAGGTTATAAAAAAATCCTTTCTTTAGGGGGAGATATTGGAATCAGTTCGCGAATTGGCTGGGTCGACATGCCCAATTCGTCGTCCTTTTGGTTCCTCGACGGCTGTTGAAGAAAATCCCCACATTACGCGAGCTACGTAGCCGAGAGCTGGGAGCTAGGAGTTTAGGAGCATGCCTGCCTGCTCTTGCTGCTGCTGCTGATGCTGATGCACCTAGGTGTACCTGCAAGCATATCATGCATGGAAGAATAATTTCTGACTTTGTCTGAAAGCGTCTACGGAGCTAGCTACGAGAACAGCGAGTACCCTAGCTTGTGTTCTTACAACCAAGGTACCCCCCTTACTATACTGTTGGCGTGATTCGATTGTACCATTGTTAATACTAAATACTGACGGATAGTGGCTACAAAGCTACGTTTGCTAACTTTGGAAGGAAAAGGAGGAAGCTAGCTTGTCGATAAGCAGCAACATGTTCGTTCATGCGCACCTGCCGATTTGTTTCTCTCGCGTTTGCATACCTGATCGAGCGACGCAAGACGAAAAAAGAGGATAATCTCGGGGTTGTTGTGGGAAAGCAGAAACGATCTAGGCCGATCAGAGGAAAGCTGCCGGAGTGTGGGAAAAGCCTTTGGGGAACATTATCCGGTAGACGGATTTTGGTATCGTAGGTTTCACTTTTCTTGGTTTTTTTTTTTGTGGGTCAATAAATATGATATCAATTGGCGTTTGTGACTGTGAGTTTAGATTAAGTAGTTTGAAACGGTGGTGTGTTGTGGAAAGGTGAGATATAGCAGGCTGTCATGGTTGCGGTTGAGGCACAAGATCTTTTGACAACCATAGCCGTCAAACACAGCCATAGCTGAGCTGTAGAAGCATGATAATCAGTTTATTCGGTATCGAGTTGTGCTCGAGCATTCATGTTTTACATTAGAAACCGAGTTAGACGGTTCCATCTTTTGGTCTCATAGGTCTCATAGGATAAGAAATGAAAATTTTTTTCTCTTGGTGTAAGACTATATATAACCCAACACCCTCCAGCCTCGCACTAGCCTAACGAGCGGGATTCCTACCCTTCGCTTCGAGCCAGGAACAGTATCATTTCCCATGGGAGGTACTATGCCGTATGTCAACATAAGAATAGTAACATGTTGCGAGAAGCTTCCTGTTTATCGTTGCAATGCAACGTTTGCCATCCCCTGGTGGGTAGATTATAGAGAAAGATATCGAACGAAAGAATGAGAGGAATTAGAAAAAAAAAAAAAAAAAAAAAAAAAAAACAGGATCCTCGTCAAATGCAAGAGGCCAGGGATGTGGTTCTCGAAGAACTGCCCAACCGGGAAGTCTGATGGTGTGCGCATCGACGTTTAGGCTGGTGCGTCTATGCGTCGGTGTGGTGTGGGAGCTTGTATGTACATGTCTGTGTGTATATGTTTGTGTGTGCGTGTGCGTACAACCATCTTTTCTCTTAGCCTTGAAGCCCTTTCTCTGGCAAACATGAACACTAAAAAAGCATGCTATGTCAGGGGGTAAAAAACAAGTTCAGTGGAAGGCATACTTTAGGATCACGAGTAAAACGATTGAAGCAATGAAATTGGCGCCTATTTTTTTTTTTTGTTAATCAAAATCACGACATTTATAATCAATCATTGTGGGGGATAATATGTGGAGATTTGGTAGAGATTAATTGCCAGGAGAGGGTTCGAGTTTTTCGAGAAGGGATATGGGAATCCTTGGGCCGGAGCAGGACGGATTAACAGAAATACCCGGGAATATGTAACACCGTCCAACGGCTGAACATGAACAGCTTGGGATCGAATTGACCTCCAACGGCTCGTTTCGAATGCACAACCGAAGAGGAAACAGATGTCTCGTGCCATATTGTTCGGCGGCAAAGAAAGTTATACGGTTGGGTTATGTTTTACGGATTAACCTTGGGATCAACGTTTGGGACTTGAGAAGAGGTCGAAACGACTACGGGATTTTACCGCTGCGATCAGGGCATTCCGCTTTTTGTGGGGAAGCGGCGAGGTTGAGGGAATTTGCAGCGATCAGTGAGCAGGGGGACGAGAGGATGGGATCTCGATCGTCTGGAATGTTAGCCAATGCAGGCTGGTGAAAATCAGCGATGCAGCTCTGCATCCACCTACATACATACATACAGACCAGACAGTGTACTATAGTATGGAGAAGGCCTGTGGTCGACGGTGGGTAATCTCCACAGTACAGTACAGTGCAGTTGCAGTGGGAGCAAGTATGATTGTAACTAATAATTGCTTCTGTTAAGGGGGTGAGCATTACGATCTTTGTTACGGGTCTTGGCTTCCGACGGCAAAAGGTGGCCCTGCTCGCCCTGCTAACAAGCCCTGCCAGCCAACCCTGCGAACCCCTGCCAGCCCAGCAGCAGCAGGCCCAGTAAGTAAGTACTTAGCAGAGACAGTGCAGCCTCCGTGCAACACAAATCGGAAGGTCAGCTTATAAAAGTGACAGCGTGTCCTCGTTTCCTTCCTCCACACAACCTCGCCCATCGCATACTAACAACCACACACTCCCTCATCCTCCTCTCCCTCCTCCTCCTATCACCGCACTATCACCCTACCAGCAGGGCAGTAATAAAACCAAACCGTACTATTATATTCCTTTGCCCAGAGCAGGTGAAGCAGAGCGAGGAAGTTGCAGCCCGAGGGTTTTATCTTTAGTCTCGTCCCATCCTATGCTTTCCTTTTGGGTGTGTCCTTGAACCTTAGCATTCGTACTCACTTCGTACACATACGCACACCCCTTCGCACTTTTGAGAGCGTTCCCGATCAGACACACTCTCCTCGCCCGTGTATGACTCCTCGTTCCCGCTCTCCTGTTTGTTAAAAAGGGGCCTGAACCTTCTGCATTACCTTTCGCTCCCTTTTCACTCGATCTTTTTTTTATCATATATATTACTTTGAGCGACACATACACGCCCAATAAACGACGTCACAACTGCCAATAAAACCTGGCTATACCTATTTCTTTATTATTGTACCAGATCGCGACTAAATAGACGAAATGTCTTCACCGTCTCCTTCTCCCGACCTCGGTCTCTGGGATTCCATCGATGGCATGAACTACGACATGTTGATCAAAAACATGGCCCTCCCTCTTTCCCCACCAACGACTAGCGATGGCGAGTCCGAAGCCACTAGTCCTGCTCCTTCCCTCGCCGACTCCCTGAAAGATGACGATAAGAAGGACGATGACAAGAAACCAACTAAGAAGAGAAAGTCGTGGGGTCAGGAACTCCCGACTCCTACCACCAACCTTCCTCCTCGGTATGTATACAAATCATTTAACAAACCTTTCTGAAGACAAGACATTAACACTTTTACCAGCAAACGAGCCAAGACTGAAGCCGAGAAGGAGCAGCGCAGAATCGAGCGTGTTCTCCGAAATCGTGCCGCCGCTCACTCATCCCGTGAACGCAAGAGGGCCGAACAGGAAGCCCTTGAGAAGCGTAAGAAGGAAATCGAAGTCGAAAACCAGGATATGAAGTCCCGTCTCGCCCAGCTCGACCAGGAGTTCTCTGATCTTCAGAAGAAGTACAAGCAGCTCGAGCATAACTATCTCCTCGCCAAGTCCCACCTCCCACCCGGATCAGCTTTCATCCCTCAGTCCATCCCTGAAGAAAAGACGATCGCCTCCGACAACGTGGCCATGGCCGACGTTCAAGCCCTTTCCCCACAGTCCCTCATCCAAAGCCCAGCTGTCAAATCCGAAGATGACATTCAGACTCCATCCTCTGTTTCAACCACATCAATCTCTACCCCCCTGCTCAACACGACACAACATCATGCTACGATGTTGTGCCTTTTGGACCTGCAGTGTCTGTTGAGCAACAGCAAGGCGGTAGCAGCATTGACGACAACCTCCTCAAGTCTGATGTCCTCTCTTCTCAAACCGTTGACAGCCTTTGGACTGATTGGACGCTCTTTGACGACTCCGCACTGAACATTGTTGCGGATCCACTTGGGCTTAACGATATACCTTTGAATGGCGAATCTTCGTCGAATAACATTTCCTCCGCCAATATGGCTTCGAGTGGCCTCCCGGCTTCGTCCTTGAACGAGGCTTCGTCGCTTCTCGACATGAGTTTTGACCTCTTCGGCCTCGGCCAGGATGAGAAGAACTCCGCTTCCATGGATCTCGACCTCTTTGGCGTGATTAGTGGTGCAGATATGAAGGACATGTGAACAAACACGCGCCCCAAGCTCTTATTTTTTTAGGTTCAGTTCTTTTTTCTTGTTTTTTCAAAAGAGTTTTATTCCTCGTCAGTTTTCTTGACCCATCATTAAGAAACACATCTCTACTCGTCACTTTTAATTTCCCTAATTCTTTTACTTTTCTCTTTTTTGGATGGGAGGGTTGGTTTTCTGATTCTACACTTGTTGGTATCGGTCTTGGAGTTTGTTTGTTTGTCTTTGTTCTTGATATCTCGGCTGTCTTCCATTCGCTTCAGGTTTGCCCTCTTTCTTTCTACTCTTTCTACCTTTTTTGGGTCCTTTCAAAAACAAAACACATCCTCCGATTATTCGGCACTACACACGACTACCATTGTGTGTGTGGCTTGCAAACCGCCTCACATTTACATATACCCCCACCTGCTCATTCTACGCTCCGTTCTGAGAATCCAATGTCCCCTAACCCTCACTTTTTATTCCACAGTCGAAGACATTGTGCGCGCGTTTCTGTGCTCTAGCATAGTATATCTGCTGCGACGGTCTTTGAGGAGTGCAAAGGTTCGAGGTGTGGGAGGGATTTGGTGAGAATACTCGATCAGAGATTGAAGAGCTGTTCCTTGGTGGATGGTTATGGTGAGATGAAATAGGGGAGATGAAGACAATAAAAAGACAATCTGGTATATTTTATATATCCCAAGGACCTAGAACAGCAGAGAGCAGAAGAATAGACGGATGAGCTTGTATAGCTGAAGTTTTAACGAAGAATTTAAAGCTTTGAGAGACGCTTGAACACTTGACAAGTGGCTTTCTTTGAGAACCTTCTGGTACTCGAGGGTGCGGAGAGGATTACTAGATCTTTTCATTTGAGATTTTGAGGAGAGGAGATTAGGTGAGGTTCATTGAACGGTGGATGATGAAAGAAAGCGTAAAAGAGGAATAAAAATCTCAGAAAAAATATCTTGAAAGGAAAGTTTCCGAAGTGTTTCTGTCGGTGCGTTTGTTTTGTTCACGGTTCTGATGGGTGGATTATTTTTTCCTTGGTTTGAAAAACAGTTCTACGATCTACATTCTTTGGAGTGAAGTATACCACTTGAGTTCTCCTTGGAGGACGAATCAAGCAGCGTTTTGATCTAGATTTGTGGAAGACTTTGAGGGGATTATTTCCTTGGGATAGAAGGACTATTGGATTGATCTTAGATCTCCAGATGGTGTGTGAAGATGAAGATGGGTTTCTCAGAACGGAACGACTTGAACTATTTTCTTGTCTGTTATGTTATTGGAGTTTGTTGAGGAGTTTTGAGAGTGGCGTCTGTATATAGAAAAAAGAACTATCTCTTATCAAAAATTCAAATCTTTATTGAATAACACTGAACGCATTCTCTTCTCGTATAACATTTTAGTGAAGTCGTTATTGCAATGTCGACTCGAAGGAAGATGGGCATGATCACACACGAAATTTCAAGGGCGCATAGCTTAGAACCTCTCAGAGTTCGTACTTTCTCGTATAAGAGATACTGGCCACCAATCCATTGGCGAGAGAGTCAGCGTCTAGGCCAAATGTGCACAACTTATTTATTCATCTGGTTTCCTCAGGATTCTACGAGCCACGAACCCCAGCATGGCCCTCGCTTCACCATGCATGATCTGCCAATCCCTCAGACCTCTCGTATCAAACACATTAAGACTTTCCTCAATAAAATCGGGCTAGTATCCATTCCTGACCAGGGGGGTCAAAATCACGATTGCGGCAACGATTGCTGTATCAAACTAGTTTAGGCCTGTCGATACGCGATTTAGATGGAATGGAGTCACATACGACGATCCCGAGTTTAATGTTCGCTCTGCCCACGGAGTTATCCCTTGCGATCCTCTCCTTGCTGCCGAGCCCCGATTTGAGATCTTTATCGGTGTGCTGTAAAAAGACCCGTATATTAGCCCTTCCTGTGCTCTTTCGGAGACTCAAACCAGCGCCCGAGACCGTTGAAGCATTCCAGGATGGTGGATCACTAGCGTGGTTGAGGGATAGTGTTCGGTATATATGCACCTACCCTTTTTCTTCTTCTGTCTTACCTGGATTGTCTATGATATATATAATTACACGTATATATTGAATATTAAATGTACCATGTACACAACGAAGCCCATGAAAGGAAGTGCTGATTGAGCCCTCTATTTTATTACACGGTTAGATCGGTAAACATCGAATTTTCGAAGGATGCTCGTATCCGTCCACTCGTCTCTAGCTGTAGACGATATACTACCGACTTACTGCCCTTGTTAACGGGCATAACTACCTTCCGGATAGCCTTCTTCAGTTCTCGCGTCTTACAGTATAAACTCTTCCTGGCGATATTTAAACAATTCTCGGAGTCCTGTGAGTTTTGGAAATCTGGGAGGTTGAAAACGGTGATTTTGCAGTATCTGGAGGGTGGGGAGCAGGATGAGAGCGAATTGTGCAATAGACTTGGTTCAAACTTTGTGGACAGAGGCACTGGAGATCAGGGAGATGATTTCAGGTTTATAAATTCGGCATTTGGGGAGGATGCGTGCTATCGCGGAGTCAAGTCGGTAGGTCCGCAGAGTGAACTTATGACGGGTAGTGGGGGGTTCATTGCGTTTAAACGGGATATCGAGAGGTTACAGTCGGATTGTATGCCGGTTGGGGTTGAGGAGGTGATTCTTGCAATTGATGCCTTTAGGTTTAGAGAGCCAGCGAAGAACTGGGCGCCGACTGTTCCTGAGATTTTTGCAACCTGGTTGGCGGGTAGCGGTGGGGGGAAGTTGAAGAGATTTCAGGTGAGTACTATAGTGTTGAGGACGCCGAGGATGCAGAAGATGCAGAGAAAGCATCTTCCTGCTAGCGCTTTTACTTTTACCGCTGCTCCTGCTCCGTCTGATATCAACTCCAATGGTGGTGCTGGTATCATATCATTCGGTGCCAGGTGCGTATACGAAGGGGTTAAGAAAGTACGGTTTGATCTCAGAACCTTTGAGAAACGCAACTTCAAGGAAATTGTAGCACGATTTCCGAATTTGGAAGAACTTGCAATTGCGGTTTGGAGCAAGTTTGCTTCCAAACATGTTTCTCCGTTTCAAAATATGCAGGCAGGGTATCTTGAGGTGATGTTTAGAGATGTGATGAAACTGAAAAAGTTGAAGGTGCTCTATTTGCCGTTATATTGGGATGTTACGAAGGAGCAGTTGAAAGGATCGATCAAGTGGTGGATTGAGAACGGGCCGATGCACTACTTGGAAAAAGTGGAATTTTCGAGAAAGTCGTCTGAAAGAACAGAAGTCTATTTCACTTGCAAGATTGTGAGGACCAACGCTAGCGACAGTTTTGATTTACGTTTTGAAGAGGGAATGAGATCTTTCGGGGAAGAATTTTCTGAGAAGCCGGGGATATGGGTGTGCGATCAAATGGGATTTGATCGGAGGAGGTTCAAGCGAAGCTGCCCTGATTGCGACCTGCCATCTCGAAAAAGTGAGGAGGACTGGACTTTTGTGGAAAGAGATGATACAGAATACGAGCTGGCGAGTTGGAGTGATAGGGAACTGTAATTGGGATTATGATACGGATTGAGATTTCTTTTGATGGAAAGTAGTTATTAAAAAAAGAACCTTGATAAGTGTAGCTCTGGAACTTGGATGGTGCTATGCAGTTTGCCTACTTGTATTGTCAGAATACAAGGGTCATTATCGGGGCTGAGGGGTGTCGATTGTCGATTGTGGTTAATATGCTAGAACGAGAAAAAGGAAGCGGTATCTAATGTCCTGGCTAAATCATGGGAAGTTTCTGATAAGGATAGAGAAATCGTTATTATGGAATACTTTTGTGCTCTGGTATGTAAGTACTTAAGTAGTTATGGGGTGTGTTAAAGGAGAGGGTTTGGAGTATCCGACAGCCTACAAGACTGCCGACAGCCCGCTCTCATAAAATGTAAATCCTAAAACAAAAGATAAACCCACGATTTCACTCATTTGGCGAAATTAGGGCGGACTTGGTGTTCTCTCTAGTGGCGCGCGTGTGATCGTAGTCATAGTAACATTGCCAGCTTCCACCTCCCAGGAATAATCGCTGATTTTTGTGATTTTGAAAGCCCTATGATCTTTATGTAATGGCCGGATTCCTCGAGCAAAATCCACCAGTTCAAGGTCTCCCATCCCCATTCCAATCCAGTCTTCAACCAAACGACTCAACTCCAGATCAGTTGCTTGTTTCTCACGCGCTCCATCGTCTGGCCACGGTAGCTTTGCAGTTTTAAGCCCAGTTAGTCTTGATAGCTCCTGAAACACCTTGATATCGGGACAGTGCTGTTGATTGTATTGAAAAGAAACCATGTTGATCATCAAATTTTCGAGATTTGGAAACAGCTTTACCATTCCTCTAGCGTCAAATTCGGTGAACGATCCAGGGCTGAGTATTAGCTCCTTGATAGTACTGTAGACCTGTCGCTTCCATCCGTGATCCCAGTGCACATGAGGGTTTTGACCATCGTAGTGGTAGTTAAAGGAGAGGGTGTTGGCGGTTATTTGAAGCTTAACCAGCTGCATAGAAATGTTCGTCCGAAGCGCGGAGCTAATCAAGAACATCTCCAAGAAGCTTGGAGGTCGAGAAGCCCTTCGTGTGTCACTTAATATGTCAAAGGCAAAGACGTCGGCTGTGATTGTCAATTCTTTGAGGTTCGGAGGATGGCGGATCAACGGGATAAGCCTCATTCGATCCTCTTTTTCAATGACTTTACCGAGGAAGTCTCGGTTTGCCGGTATGAGATTGACATAGTAACTCTCATAGTCTTTCCCAAGCGTGAAAGTGATTTCTTCGTGGATGATTGTATCACGCATAAAGCTGAGGGTTAGGCTATTGATATTTCTGTAGTTTGGATGGAGCAACAGCTTCTCAAATACAGCCATAAACAGGTTACAATCATAATCAGGATTGGTGTTGTAAGCAATCTTAAGGTCCTTGATGTTTGGAAACAAGCGAATGAAATTGATGTAAATGCGAGATGCATCTACAATCTCGGAAAAAGAGCGTAGTTCAATGTCACAGAACGAGATGCCGCTTTCAGTAAGCAGAATACAATTATTTCTAGTCAGAAAACCTATTCTCCAGTGAAGAAATGATAGTATTTTCGACTCACCGAACTCCAGGGCGGAGATAATCCATTATTCCCCGATCTTTAAAAGCTTGAATTGAATTTAAATCCAAGCCAAGGTATCTGAAAACATGTGGGAGAGCGACAGCACGGCATCGCTTTGAACAGAGGGAGAAGCTGAAACTATCTGCTAAGGGAAGAAACGAAACAACTGATGTTAGGAGCTCATTGGGCACAGAGAGCATCGGAGATGATGATGCCATTCTGATCATCTGAGACGCAAGGGGGCTCATAAACGGATGTGGTGGATAAGTCGTGTTGGCCGTTTGTTGTCGCGCCGTGGAGACGTTACTGTGCAGGATAGAAGAGGGATGATGGTGTTGGGAGGTTGCACAAACAAATTTCGAAAACGTCGTTGCTACCAAATTGGTATTGTCGTACGAATTTTTTGGCTACCTTTTCCTATTTTTCTTTTTTATGAGAGTAACTACTTAATTACATGAATATTTAAGCAGTTGACAACTTTTCAGTAGAGCAGGCTTCAAAGCTATCATTCCATTATCTTCAACATCCGAATCTTCAGTTCCCTAGGGTGCAGTAAAAAACCCCATCCTGTTGGGGCTACAATGACTAGATAATCTATTTTATTTTATATTCACCAGATGCAGTACCGTCTTCACCGTCTTCTTCCAGATCTTCCATATCTACGAGACACTCCAAGTATAATATTCTCAGTTTCTTGTAGAAAGGACAGCCTGCTGTTTATTTTGAGTATAGTAAGAAAGAGAATATACTACTGAGTAGCCCAGGAGGAATATAGCGCTAGTTTAAGGGCTGATAGTTTCGAGAAAGGGGCGAGAAAC
Organism: Dactylellina sp. 'tibetensis'; assembly: GCA_036971435.1. Classification (NCBI taxonomy): domain Eukaryota; kingdom Fungi; phylum Ascomycota; class Orbiliomycetes; order Orbiliales; family Orbiliaceae; genus Dactylellina; species Dactylellina sp. 'tibetensis'. Next base: position 531,558 of record JAKDFA010000013.1, read on the forward strand.
TGTATATGCCTTGAAATTTTCTGAATGAGAGGATGATGATGAAAGCGTACCGAACACTAGCTCGAAGTTGGTAGAGAGAGCCGCCATTCGATATTCCCGAATGTTGATATGGACTCAGATGAAACCTTTATTACTTTGAAATGATGGCGATGTCTTTCGGCAAAATTTTGAACGTAGGGAGAAGAATTTAAGATCCTCTAGTGATTAGAATGAGGGTACCAGCACGGACAACTCGACAGGGAGGTTGAGAGGGTTAGCCATGCCTAGTTCTTAGTTGTGACCCAGTTCTGAAGATCAATTTCCTAAAGGCTGCCTCGTGCATTATTTTGCCTCCGCCTTAAATAAAGCCTACTATAAACACAACACAACGGAGGCCCACGATCGTGGTATTCTGCAGATCTGCAGATCTATTCTAGCTGTTTTTGTCTTGTTAAGGATGTTATTCTATGTTCCTTTTAAGCCCTCAGAGATGCCTATAATCCGTACCCTGAGTCTACCTTAATAACTGTGTGTGTCTACATCGACATTTTGTAAGTCTTATACTTCGGGCAGAGGCAGGTGAGCCCAAGTTCTTACTTTGCTGTTCAAGCGCATTTTAGTTTGGTTCCTGATCACTAAATCGTAACTTTATCTCACTCTGTGGCAAGAGAGTCATTATACGGGATAATCATACTTTTATTGGCTCGAGGTTGCTTCTAAATACGGCTTTTCGCCGATTTTTTAAGTTCATATCTTAACTACGGATCTCTGCATTGTACGCAGTTCTGAGTTTTTCTTTTGCCGCTGCTGAACTGTCATAAACTCCTGTGTTTAGAGATAGTTGATTCCATCCTGTCTTCTTCCTGGTCTCTCTTTTTCTTTAATAAATTCTTAACGGTATTGGCCAGATTAGTTCGCCTGGATGCGGCGGGATCGCGGCAGTGTTCAGACTCATCGAGGTATATGCATAGAATCCTGCATAATGGGTCAATGCAGCCGGTCCAGAATTGTCAAATGACTTCTCAGCTCTTACCCACAGCTTCTCTAGAAGTGGGTCCTTTTTTGATGTGTTTCCAGGGCCGGCTAAAGCTCGAGCAATTTCCCAAGAAATCACGTCTTGTTCGCTGCCCACCGGAGGTTTACCGTCCAGAATATCTTGCATCTTTGCGTCCAATATCCCTGCCTGTCTTGCTTCACGAGCATGGCTGTATAATTCGTAGGCAGCTCGTGATGGTCACCGATCGCTAAGATCGCTATCTCACGCCAACGGGGCTGAGTACCCAGGAATTTTAGCTTGGGACTTGGCAGTTACAATGTGCCCCGTTAACGACGGGTTGGGGGAGATAAAGGAAATGCGTATATGGGCCTATTAGTGCCCCAGTTGAGGGACCTAGAGCCATAAAGCTAAATTATACTGGTTGTGGGTAACTAGAACCTCAACGGGAGATAATTTCCATCGAGTTTCGAAAATGGTTGTTGAAATAGGAAGCGCTTCTCTGCTTACGAGTCTTGGAAGTATTTACACAACTCAACCGTCATTTGCTCATAAATCTGCCTTTGTTCCGGGTTTAGCTTTTCTGGAGGGATCGTGGGTTATCGAAGTTTTCCCTCTTTACAACAAGGTGGATGCAGTAAGCGCGAATACGTTTCTTGAAAAGGATTCTGGACATTGAATGGATAAGAGATAGGTTGTAATCTAGACCTGTAGTTCTCTCAAGTAAACCAAATTACGCTCCACTAAGAGAGTACATCTTAAGGGAGGGTAGAGAAAACTCACGATTAGCTTCGAAGTTTCTGGCAAATATATATGCGGCTGACATTCGTATTATTACTTTATTTTAACAGAAGTCGGAATCGTACAATATCTAAAAAATTAATACACTCTGCGTTTCCCTTCCGCATATGTAGATGTTCTGATGGATAGGTCACCCTAGTTGCAATCACCATGCCCTAGATTTCAACCCGATAGCATATTTCTTTTGGCTCGGAGAAATAGTAAACCCGAGTTTTGAAAAAACTTTGTCGATCCATGCCGTACCTTGTGCTACACAGCTTGGTGAGAGTGGTTCACGTTTCACGACTCTTGGGCTTCGCCATTCAAGGATAAAGACACAATCGCCAAAATTTCGTTTTTGAGAACTATGCACCGTCAGCATTAAACGCCTAAAATAGGACCGCCGAGCCCGTATCGCTTGAGGTCAAAGAAATCTGAAAGCGGGGTAATGATAATATACAGAGAATTTTAATACTTAAATAACTGCATTTGCTGGTCTCGCAGTCAGCCAGACTCTTTGCACAGATCACGATAATTATCCATTCCCTAACAAGATCCTCTTTGTATTATACCGCAGAAACAAAGATAGTCTTTGGTAGACAGTAGCCCGTCTTAACTTTCACAGGGCTAAATTATTACAGATCTACTTTAAGTACCCGAGACTATAACTCTTCATTGCAATGGAGGCTATTTTACTCCCAGGCCAGAAGGATACCATCTTTCAACACAACAACACAATCACCCCAACTGCGACAAAGTCGAGCGTCTTTAGTCTTCTATCCCTGAAGGGTAAGACTGCAATCGTTACAGGGGCTGGATCTGGTAAGTATTGTTCCTGCATATCGCCACAGAGGTGGAGAATCTCATCTAACAACAATGGTATGAGCAGGCATTGGAATCGCGGTAGTTGAGGCATTTGCCGAGGCTGGGGCCAATGTGGCGATTTGGTACAACTCAAATGACGGGGCGATTAAGGAAGCAGCGAGAATTGCATCTGAATACGGCGTGCTGTGTAAGATTCCAAGTCCATTTGATAAGGTTTTGATGCTAACACCGAAATATTAGGTAATGCTTATCAAGTGAATGTTTGTAACGAAGAAGCTGTAAATGCGGCTGTCGACCAGGCCGTTAGTGATCTCAATGGTCGGCTTGATGTTTTTGTAGCAAACGCCGGCATTGCATGGGCACATGGTAATATCATCGATAGTGACACGACAACATTCCGAAATGTTCTCGAGGTCAATTATGTGAGTGTTTACTACGCTGCCAAAGCAGCTGGGAAGCACTTCCGACGTCAAAAGACGGAAGGGACAGACTTTAACGGCGCTGAGCTTGGTAACTATACCTACGGCTCATTCATAGTTACTTCTAGTGTCTCTGGCTTGAGGCAGCTCACGCCCCAGGCTGCGACACCATATTGTGCTTCTAAGGCAGCCTTATCTCACTTCTCTCGCTGTTTGGCTGTTGAATGGGTCCAATTCGCTCGTGTCAATATCGTCAGCCCGGCATATATTACGACAGGAATGCTGAGCGGCGCTCCAGACCAAATGAGAGACCCTTGGAAGGGAAAGACTCCGATGGGGTAAGCTTTTAATCCTTTTTTTTGGATTTATTCGAGGATTACTGCTGAATATTGCTTTAAATACAGACGAGAAGGTACTGTAGGCGAATGCAAGGCTGCCTATCTCTATTTAGCCAGCGACGCATCAACATACACTACTGGATCTGAGATGATCCTCGATGGGGGGGTTAGTTATCTCCTCAAATATGCTACTATTTGAACTCATTGGTTTCTAACTTAGTATTCTAGTATACGTGCGTTTAAAGCATCTCGATGAAAGAGCCCCACAGCACCTCGCATCCTCAAAGTTAGCATAACATTTTTTGCTAAGTTAGCTTGGTGGTATGTGGCGGAACCGCGTTCAGCTGTTAAGACCTGTATACCCTGCTCCTAGGTTATCTGCAATTATAAGAATTTTTTCCCTGTTTCGTTTAGAACGATAGATCTATATGCATGTCCAATAGATTTAGCAATTTTACGCCTTCTATGCTGTTATTAACAAACTCTGGGGAAATAAATTGGTCACGAATGTGTTTTGTACCATGTTGCTATTATGCGCTGCTGTGATTCATATCTCTCATCCGATATGTTTTGCAGGAAGCGCCTTGAGAGGCATTAGAAATAATGATACGATTCTAACACTCTATACTTTCTCGGAGCTTACGAAAACATCTTCAAAGCCATGTCATGGTGGTCCGACGATACGATGCTCACTCTATACAGACAAAAGTCAATAGAAGCTAATAAATTATAAACTAATTAAGGGGTTAACCTAGAAGTTTTTGTACACTTCCGTAAGCTATTTTAGAAAAAATTAACTGTTAATAATTTCTTTGAGAGTCCAAACCCTTTGCTAACATTCTAACCTACGTGCGCTGAGTTGAACATTAGATCTTGGTTTATTCGCCCATATGTGGTTCTATGGATCACGACTACCGTTCCCACCCAATTATTAACCCAGGACCTGGCAAAAGAAGAAAAAAAACAAGCCAATCTCCGTTGTGTGGGGTGCTTAAATCTACTCTATCATCGATCTTAAGATCGGGTTAGAGAAAGGGCTCTTCTAAATTTTTGTTTTCCCTGCTTGGTATTGTGGTACAGAATGCTTCGTTTTATTGCAGTGATTTTTCCATACTGACATCTTCCAGACTAGCGCTAGAAGGTTTCAGAATTTTCTAGTAAATACGGAGTTCCGCAAGGTGGCGTGCATACACTAATCTTTCCTGGTTTCCTGGTTTCCTTTGGCTACAGGACTATTTCTTCTAGAAAGATAACGCATTTAACACGATTCGAAGCATTTGGTTATGAAGGTTGCTTAAGCCATATTTGGGAATATGCTTGGGTAATATCATAGTTAGAATTTCTTATTATTGCTTAACTTCACAATGCCACCTTAAATTTAATAGTAATGCAATGTACTCAGAGAAAGAAAGAAAACAGCGAAAACTCTGTGATGCGAAAGATGAATAACCATAACTGTAAATATGGTGCCCCTATAAAGCCTATTAGTTAGACGGCAGTAAAACTAACTAGCGCATGCGACCAGACTTCAAGACCTATCTAGTGTTAGTGGTCGAGGAGGTGTTATTATCCGCAATACGGGAGCAGTTTCTTTATTGTTTTTGCCGGGTCCGATCAGCCTCTAGTGCAATAACGTGAAATTTAATTAGCCCGGAGATTAACCCCCACAATTATACTACATTGTCAAAATTACTTCGTTCATACAGACGCTCTGAACTAACGTTAAGCCTTTAGTGTGATAACTCAAGAAGCGTACTCGGACCTAGCCAACTTCTATAGAACTTCCGACAACTAGCACTTATACAGTCAACTAATAAATAGCACTTTTCGGGTGCAGGAACCTAATACTCAGTCCGGGATGCGAACCAGAAATTGGAGATGGAAATCAGCCTGTTCTAACCTTATGTATATATGTACACATCCCGTTGAATTATTTGGAAGTTTCAACGTTCGAGGCTGCATTGTCGTGATATCTACCTGTCGCTCAATATCGCAACGAACGCCTCCCAAACTACAGTGTAGGCGGACAATCTTTCGATCGTTGCATTAGTCTGTCAGATGCGGCTGACGTACTAGTATAATGGACGGCCATAATCTTTCTCAGCCCAATGGTGGCAAGAAAGCAAGATATGTCTAGGGTCAAGTCCATGCATAGATTCTAGTCTTTCTCTAAATATTGGCTGCCTACGTACGTACAACTTGGTATGCTAACTTAATTTTTGCCCAAAGGCTCAATGGTAGCATGTTGAAGCCACAAAAACAACCTAACAACTAGTATTCCGCTAAGCTTCGAGACTAGTATTCCGTTGTTTGAAGCTAAATAACGCCGCTCTATTATTTTATGGATGTCCTAGCCGACATATGGCGCTGGAAGTATGTGTAAAGATAATATTTCTATGCCCTATGATGTAACGCAAACCTTCTTCGCTTTGATATTGCCCTCTAAGGATCCATTGTACTGGTACATACCCTTCATTAAGAGAGTGAAGTTTCAAGCGACCCCGAATTTAAATATCACAGACTGACCAACTCTAACTGACTAGGATATCGTTGAATCTTCAAACATTCTCTCATACGACGGAATTCTTAGCCTACCCTTCACTTGTTCTCTACTTCAGTGCTATGCTCTCAATCCTCACACCCAATTTACCTCCTTATAACATATAAATTCAATTGCTCTCACCGCTATCACTGTGGTTAAACCCAACGTATAAATTTGCTATAGTATTGTCGCCCAAAACTTCTCCAATCAAAACTCTCTTGCTGCTGTCGCTCTATAGCCAGCTTCGTAGTCCCCATGCTCTCTATCAGAAAAAACAGACACGCCTACGACCGATGCCACTCACAAAAACTCTCGCGTAAACGCGAGTTTGCAAAAGGACCCTACAATCGATGCGCAAGGGCGAACACCGAATGTTATATTACCCCAAAGTTAAAAAAGACAAAACAGCCTCCTATTTCATTGTTTGATGAACGACCGCCATCTAATAAAAGGCCAGCCGAGCTTCAATGTGGCACTTTGGGATCCCAGGGTTTCTTTTGTCAACCTCATGATGTAAGCCAGCCGCCATTAGTTTTATACTTGCTATTTCTACTCCGAAAATCTTAACTAACGCAACAGCCTAATGCTTAACTTAAGGGAATATGCAGTCCTTTCTCTAATTCCCCGGGATTCGGTTTTGACTACGAAAATCAAATCTACGGCGAGAATGATTACGTATATAGCCCTAGCTTGGACTTCCCCTGCGAACCATTTTGGGCTCAAGAAGAAATCAACAATGCGTTGAATGATGAAAATGATACCAACGATATGCTACCGGAAGCCTGTGATGGGAATGGCATTTCGGCATTCAAGCCGAAGATTATTCATAGCCCTCAAACATATCAAATGGGTTGGGACTTTGCAAGTCCAGAGTCTCCTCCGGCGCGCTTGCCACGCAATATCCGGCATCGGCATTTGGCATCATCGCATCAACTTTCAAGCCCCACAATAGATTTCACATCCTTCCACGATACCTATAACCAAAGTCCTATCCAATCGATGCATAGGTCCCACGACAGGCGAGAGCATGAAAACACCAGCGAGCGCTCAGTATACATTTCTTCAATATACGAAGAGAGCAACCCCATTGCGTATTCTAATTGGATTTATAACTTGACGGGGCTAAATGAAGGTCTCTATTCTCCAGTAGAGACTGGGCACCGTTCCGACTCGTTTACTGGAGAGCACTCAGAATACCCGCACTACGGGTGCTCCAGATATTGATAGAATCAACAGTTCAGGCGTTTCCGCGGCAGATTGAGTACTTAAGTACTCATACTGTCACAGCGGTTACTTGAGATCCATAACCAGACTTGGCCGAAACCATCTCCCACGGATGGCATACCTAGCAGCCCACTCTCTAGGATCTAACCACTATTGCAGAACCCGCCCTTGCTGCAATCAAGAATTACGAGACTGAAATATTACGAATGATTAGATGGATTTAATCGTCGAATAACACAAGGAGGAGTGTACTGCACATCTTATCATTTTATGCTTCTCGGCCGCATAGTTCTATTGGTCAATTGAAATGTAGTGCCGCAGCTGAGAAAATTGGGAAGGGGAATTTTGGGGGGAGGGGTTGTTATATCTTAGAGATCGTCTAGTTATAGAGATCGAGACGAGGCTTGATTACGGCGTCGGTTGGGTGGAGTTTGTTAGGTCTCATTTATAAGCTTAAGCACTTCATCTTTATACATATTTGCATTTAATCAGAGGGCCGGCTTGTTCTACGTTACATATTGTTTCTTGTAGTCGCATTTACCATCTTATAATTCAGTTGTAAACACAATATGTCTCCTTGGCCAGCATTTCCCTTCAATAGTTATATCTTGTTCTCTTTTGTCAGTAATTTTTCTCCTACAAATCATATTATATCCCAATATATTGAATACCTGAAGTTCGCATCAGTTTCAGCTCTCTCTCTGGCTACCAAAGCCCACCAAATAACAGAAAACCAGAAAACAGTGACCAGTAGGTTGCCTTTTCTCCACTTAACCTATAGCTATTCGTATGAATTGAATGAAGTATGCTAGCTACCTTACTTCATTTACCGAATTTGCATTCCAAAAAAGTAAATCTAGGAAGCTAATTTAGTGGCATGGCTTAATTGACCATCTGTATACCTAAACCAGAAGCTAAGACTAAAGCTAACATTCTTGACCCGGCTTCATCCATCTAGGTGAGGTTAGCTCATAGATGCCTCCGCACGAACCCTAGATGTAGGTTCGTCGATAGCCTTCCGGCTTGGAGAACCTCTCCAAGCACTGGAACTTCGGTGATAGATCATTTCCCGACACTAGCTCAGTATGAAGATTAAGATTATAATAACTCAGAGCATCAAGTCGATATTTAGTATATCCTATACAGCCAAGATAACAGATAACGGAAGTAAGAGATTTGATAGGGCAATTCACATATCTTCGTCGCTGAGAAACCACTCGTTGAAGTAAAATATCCCACTCCGTTTCTCCGTACACCCAGGGCGCCCGGTACATCGGAACTGCGGCAGGGCAAACTTTTTCGACTTCCTAAATGAATGTCAGGGGTATATGGCCCAGATCTTTCAGTGGTTTGAATATGCGGAAATCCCGTAGTTTTTGATTATGCATACCGTAGCGCTGAAGCTTACAGCATTCAGGTTAGAAACGCATGTGGTGATTTAAGCTTTCTGGGATATTGGGTGCAAGATAAATACTTGAACGCCTTAGCATTTCGGCGAATTCTTACTCTAAACCCAACTGTGTGATAGATTCCGAATATGGCGACATCGGGCGATGCATAAGTCGTTCTATTGGACAAATAGTTGCTCCAGTTTATGTCAGCTTTAATTAGGCATCAATTATCACTGCCGGCGAAATTTCTTGGTAGTAGTTGGTGCCACACCTAGTAAGGCTAGCTGTTATGCAAACACACATAAGCCATTATCCCAAAAAATAAACCAAGTTTTTGCAGATAGGTTCAAATTCCTTTTCCCATAGCCGAAAATTAGGATGCCTATCTGTCGATACCTTGAAGGTACACGAATCATCGTACATTTAACAGAATCATAAGCTATTGCCTGGTAGGATGCTTGAGATTCACATATTTCCAAAAGATATTCATGACTTCTGGAATCTAGTCTCAGCGAGGCTCTAGGGCAATGGATCAGTTTCATGTTATCCACCCTGCGACTCTTGATACTATTTGTAGCTCAGTATTGCAACGCCCTCAAAGAGTCACCAAACCTGCCAACAATCATCCCAACATAGTTGAAAGAACTATGGCTGTCAACCTCAAGATTAAGCAGCAGCACTGCTGATTCTCTTTCCGCTACAGCCTAGTTAGATTTCTGTGGATATCGCGCAATGGAGAATAGCATCTGTGGGTTTGATTCCAAAATTGAGGCTAAGATTGAGATTTCTGGATATGAAATGGCAAGAGTCGAAGTCTCGGGCGGCGAAGACACGCCTTTGAATCGGCAGTACCAGTCAAGCTGCTATTCAAATAGCACAGTATCTCACAGCAATGGTGTGGCAACGGTTGGCAAGACAAGAAGTTGTTTTGCCGAAGAAGTGAAGTGGCTCACCAGAGGGTGTGGCGTCGACGCTGTGTTCAATTCGCTCTCCGGAAACATGCTCAGCTTCTCATCATGGGAGAGCATTGCACCCTTCGGTTACCTCATATAAATCGGGAAGAAGGATATCCAAGCCCAGAACGACCTTCCTATGGCCCAGTTCGAGGATAATTGTTCATTCAGTGCTGTTGATTTAGGCCATGTGTTTCTACAAAGACTCAAGCAGGCTTAAGAAAGAACACCTTGAAATTACCTTTTCTCGTAAACTAGACGCGAGGCACAAAGTTTACGAGACGACCTTAGAACCGTTCACTCTAATGACATTTTCAAAGGCATAGAAGCATTCAGACTAATGCAGGGTGGAAAATCGACGGGAAAGATTGTGGTTGAAACCAATCATGGAAGTCATATTGAGGTAACAATCATCCCCTTCGAACTAGCTATAAAACTTTCGACCATTATTGCTAAAAATATAACTAGGCCGTCCTCAAGGGAAGGAAAACCGCAAAGACAGCTTCTCCAATCAAGGGATATCTTCAGCTTAGTATGGTTCTCAGGGTAAGCATCTCAGACCCGATTATTCTTTGACTTGAAATATTCCGAATGTTCCCTCGCTCAAAAATATCAGATTTAACTTACAAGTTGAAACAAAATACTGATATGCTCTCCAGAGTGCCTTGTTCACAGATACGACCCACCAACAGTGGACAGACACAACCGCCGCCAAAGTTGCAGAAAAGTTGGACCCTCATTAGCTACGCAAATTCCAAAAGATATGGAATTCTTCCTGCTCCTTTCTTAAGTTCCGTGCAAGGACTGATAGGAAGCAGAACTTAAGGAAACTATGCCGCAGGGAACAGGTATCTAGATGCTTTATTGCAGCATCGCGTATCCAATGGGATGAAGGCAGTTGCCATCCAGCTAGGGTTGGTGGATTCTGATGGGTACCTGACTGAGCACGAGGACGAGAAAAGTCTATTGCTCGGACAGAACACGTATCTTCCTGTGCAACGTGAAGACTTCCATGTTCTCATGGACCGTTATTTTGATCCCAGTTTGCCAATCCCAGAGCGTCCGAATGAAGCAACTATCGTAGTTGGGTTGAGATTGCTCTTCATTGATCCAGAATTAGATCCTCTTGGAACGAGTTCCAGAAATTGCGCTGCCTAACAGAAGAGGCTGCTTCTAGCGGCAAGGATATCCAATCGCAGTTCGCTGCTGCTAAATCTGAGCAGGAGGCAAATGATATCCTGATGACTGCTTTGACAGAGCGGCTCGCTTCCACGATTGCAGGTATGGACCCAGAATAGATGGACCATAGTAAAGCGGTATAGGCATATGGAGTTGATCCGTTGCAGACTATGGAGTCGAGAAACCGGTTCTTGAAGTATTTAAGGTCAGACGTCCCAACGTTTGAGATTCTGAGCGCACCAAGTCTCACAGCTCTTGCCCGTGTGGCCGACTGAGGTTCGATTCGTGCGAAATGATGGAGCGAAGACAGGTATTTTATTGCAAGATACAGTGTGATTCCTACGTACATCCTATCTACTATGTGCAAAACTATTATCATGTTATCGCCTTGTATTTCTGGAATCGCGCATATGCCATCTTAGTCGATAAATTGTCACATATATTTTTAGTCTATCGACCGATAGATCGAATTTAAATTGCCTTTTTAAATCAGCTAGTTACATGTTCTTATAATCAACTCGTTCTGCAAAATGTCTATAAAATCTGATATAAGTCCTAGGGCCAACAGTGACGCAGGATTGAAGAATAGTATGTGTCAATACAGAGGTAGTACAAAGAACCGGCATCCCCCATTGTATGCCAGTGACCGCTGTGAATAATAGAAAGAGCGATCCGATTCGACAGGGTTACAAAAGTACGTCCGGTGATTTGGCATCTCGATGGGTGGTTGCAGGATTGTGCCAAAATGTGGATTTTTATTGCCGTCATTGTGTAACACGTAGATAAAGGTTAAACCTGGACTGAGACGGTTAATCATTGATATCATGTATCGATGCTAGGTGAAGCCAAGGGTCATGCGAAAATAGGAATGTGTGGCCATGCGCGGCTTTCTCGTAATATCCCAGTATTGATATACCAGCAAGTTTCATGAAGTCCTAGAGACCCTAGATCTATAGAAATTTATTCAGTTTAATCGATTTTGACAGCCATGTTATAATTATATCTCGACCAAGTAATCTAGCAACCCAGTATCGTTATTCGCTGGAGCATAGAATTAATTCAAGCCCATTCATGAGTATCTAAATTCGGAAAAGTGGTTCCGTGAGGAAGCGCATGGCGTCCCTGAGAGGGAATATGCACGACCCCCTGACCAGCTATATTTCGATACATCGCCCGATGGCATGATCCCTTCGCATTCCTTCTCACATCACGTTAGTCGGATGCGGAATTTAACCTCACGTTTTCAATCCACCTGTCAAATCGAGCATCTTCCTATCATCCTATCAATTTTTGCAACCAGGTTCGATCAATTGACGCTGAGCAGCCCGGAAGGGTATTAGCTGGTATCGAAATTAATATCGATATCGCCACCTATCTCGTCTATATCGCCTTTTTTTTCTTCATCTAGCTCCCACTTTTGCCATCTCAGTCTCCCTCTCCTCGTCTTCGTCCTCGTCCTCCTCTGTCTCCTGGCCTCCGGAGTTCCTGCCGTGCTCCCTGCCATCTATCTGGCATCGTTGGTGTCTAAAGTTGGAGGTTTGTTCGATTCGCCCGTTTTGGCGCTTGGTGGCCCAAGCTGGGAGCCCCTTACTTTAACTCGTCCGCCAGCCCACAGCCAATCCCTCAAAACCATCAGACCGGACGACGCTACGCCAGGCTGCGAGACTACGCGAACGTTGTCTATCGGAGGTCCCCATCTTGGCTTCGACTGTTTGATTCTTCGATCTTTAATTGACCGACAAGACAAACGGCTGTCGACGACCGGGTTTCATCGTTAACCACCTCCTCGATCAAGGCCGCTACCGAGCTACCTGCTCGTACTCGATCCGCCGGAGCGCTACCTCGTATCCTCGTTTCTCGCTCTTTTACGAACGACGGGGGGACAGGCCTTTCAGCTTGGACCTTCTTCTAACGCTTCTCGAGCATCGAATTTACATTATTAATAAAAACTACTCTACGCTACTCCGTACTATCCCTCCCGAACCACCTTCCGAAACCGCCTGCTATTATGGCCTTTACCCTCTCCGAAAACGACTCTGGTGTATCCGGCTTCAGTACTAAAGACAATAAATCCAGTATCCATCGTCTCTCCTCTAACCGCCCGTCCAACGAGATGGCCACAAACACAACCACCACCGCCGCCTCTTCCATCACCGGCGACACCGCCACGAATCGCAAATCCACTTCTTCGCAAAAGGACTCTTCCTCCTCGCCTTCGCATCCAAACAACACTTCTAGCCTCCAACACTCTCGACACGAATCCATAGACTTGGAACTTGAACGCGGTCTCAAACTCGACGACCTCCGACAGCGTCGTGCGCAGCAACTCCCGCCGGTGTCGCCCGCCAGCCAGTCCCGCGATGGCGCCTCCAGCATCCACTCCGAATCATCCACTTCCTGGGACCCTTCACACCCTTGCTTTCCTCACGTAAACCCGCATGTCCCCCAAGACTCGCCACTTGCCGAGTCGACAAAAATTATCCGAATACCCAGGGATTTCATGATTCATGGCGACACTGCCCCAGCCTTCTCAAACACGTATCCGAAAATTCTTGAACCGTACATGGGAGAGGAAAGGTTTCGAAGGATCGTCAAGAGGATAAACGCGGAATTATATGAGGCGTTTAACCCCTGGAACTGGCGGAACTGGGTGGATGCTTCGCTGGGCGTCCTGACATTGTGGTTTGCGGAGGATATCTTTGGTACGGAAACTAAGAGGCGGCTGAGAAAGATAGAGACTTTTCTTGAAGAACAGAATAAAGAAATGGAAGATATTCTAGAGAGATTAAGGAAAGGAGAGGCTGTAGAGGGCGAGAGAGGCGAAACCAGAGAGGGAGAAGATGGTAGCGTGCCAATCAGTGGCTTAGCCAAGCTGATCCCGTTGAGAAGAACGGGATATATGAATGTAAGTTTCGTTAGACCATCACCGCCTCTATCTTGCATTCTTGGTAGCGGATGGCAAGCCGCCTATATAATAATGTGTGATACTAATATACGCTCTCGCTGCTACAGATCGATATACAAATACCGAACCCCTTCACAGCAGACTCGGAATTCGGCGATGACGATATGGTTGAATACTCTGCGCAACCGACACCAAGAGAGACCGGCATGCCGGCGAGCCCACGAGATCATATTGGCAGGTGATCTTCAACCGCGACAGTGGTTTCCAACATTGCTTTAAATACGCTGCCTGTTTTTCTTTGCTGGTTTACCTGGGAGTTTTTATTTATTTTCTGGCTGCCCTCCCTCAGGAGGAATTAATGATTCGATGCACGATGCACCACACTATGCACATAGCTGGCTTTTGTATACCTACTTTCACACCTTTATACCCACCCATACCACCCTTCCGTTCACATTTCTTTCCGCCCTTATTTTCGCAAGGTTACTTGGCTTATTCGTATTTGAGTGCTGGCTGGATACCACTTACTACGTCTATGCAACCACAACGTGTCTTTGGAGAAAACCACGCGCATATTGCCCTTATTTGCACACATCAATGTACCATTACACCTCTACCCTTCTTCCCCACCTTAATAGTTCAAGATGTTCCCTTCACGAAGATATATTCACTTCTAAGCCACACCTGTTTCCTTTGTACAAAATCACGGAGTCTGGTGTAATGTAAAATCAAAGCAGCACTACTTTCTTCTATCAAATTTTTCATTGTCCTCGTTCTCTTTTAATTAATCAATTATATCAACCGTCTTATATACATGTTTAACTTCCCTTTATTTTATTAGTAGAAGTCTCTCACAGCTCTTTTCGAATTACCCACGCACTTGGTTTCTCCATAGCTAAGCCCATGTGCGGACGTATTTAAGGTGAGTCGAAATTCTTCCTCATAATTAATTATATATGCATACTTAATATCACATCGCCCCTCCGTCCGAAACTCAATAATTGACCTTGAAACACGCATCAGACTGCACCCTTTCTGTAACATTAAAACTGGGAAAACCCTCGCCAAAAAGCCCATTCTAATTCTGTACATCGCAAGTAGTGAACGTGCAATCTATAAATATTGCTTCTCACAATGTAAGAAGTGATTCCAACCGGCTGTTCAGTATCTAGTTTCTCTGAATATATGGCGCTTTAGTATTAGAAAATCATGAGTTTTTTCTCTCTCTACCATCATCCTTATTTACTTAGTGTCATGAATTTCTTCGCGTAGATTTACCTTGGATAGTCAACATGTACTTCAACCAAGTTTGCGATACTAACCTTCTCCAACAGGGTCGAAAAGGCTTTTGCCCACTCCATTATCGCCACTACGTCACATGTTGTGTCTAATTCCATCCTTCTAATGTAATAGGAACAGGATTTGGGCGGTGGTTCTTGGTATTGTGAATCTTCTGCTGAAAATCCTTCATTTACGCTCTTCCTCAGGGTTGCACCTGATAGCCAAGCGGCGAGGACCTCTAGTTTTACACAAGTTGCATCCACGGAACCAACTTCATCCATTAGTCCATCTTCCAACGTAGTTGATAATGGTATGTATGACTCTGGTACTTCCTTTTCCACTGACAAAAAGTATGCATGGATCATTTTTATTTGGTTCAGCCCATTTGAAAATATGTTTCCACCATCCCAAGATGGTGTATTGCTGTGGTGTCCTGAATAGTGGGCTTGTTTTATCGATAACCATATAGTCTCTTTTCAAGGTTAGAGTCGCTCCTTTGCAAGTTAAATGTGATTGACATAACATTAGACTGAAGGGTAGGTATTTCTATACCATATCCAAAGTAGGCGGACCGATGCCCCTGTGTACTGATGCCAGTCCCCGAATATCTTAGACCCGTTATTCTTTGTCGTAGTTTTCATATATCTAAGCTTATAATAAGGAATTCAAGAAGGTCTTTTTAGTGCGTGGACTACATTTTCGGGGCGAGCCTCTGAGGTTCTCTACTGTCTCTTTTCCCGTCTTGCGGACAAACCGAACACCGAATCCCTATCGGGGGCTGATGGCAAGATATGCTTGCCAAGAACGAGTTCATATAATTGCGATCCAGGTCGTAGATCTAGAATAGCCATATCGTGTACACTGATGGTTTATGAGAAAGATTACCTGTCCTTTCGTCAATGAGTGGTACAATATCTGATTTATAAACACTTTTGTAGTACCTTCAGACTTCAGTATTCGCGCCTGTCACATGTGGTGGATAAATATGAAGTAGCCTAGGCCCCAAAGTTACATATAGTTCCCAATTTTGTATTCATAAATGCAATTTTTCTTGGGCTTTAATATAGAAAGCTTTATCAGAATCAGAAGTGATAACTTGTCATTCCGTTCTTATTATCTGGTAGTCGCTAAATTGCATCCAACCTCCTGCTATACTAGTATCAAGTTAGGTCCAACTTCTATGCATCAAGCATATCAAAGTGTATTTGAGATAAGTATTCTTCATCATTATTTAGTTATGTTTCTAGCAGAATAATAGAATCAGAACGGATTGTGCATTCCTTGATCGTCGGTGCTGAACCTCCTACTTAGAAACCATAGCTTTGCAGCTTGGTTGTTAGTCTATTGGAGGATATATTTGATCATCTAGCTATCATACGCCGAAAACCGATTTAGGACGATATTGTTGTTGTTTTGGTTATGGTAGCTGTTTTGATATGAAGAAGTCTTGTTTCTTTAAGATAGTAAATATGACTAGTATATAAGCATACCATTTTCTGGATGAAGTATTGAAGAGTAGCATAAGGTTAAAGGAAAGTTACTAACGTTTCCTACGTATTCTAACTCATCATTATTTCTAGATTTCTGTGGTTGTGTTCAGAGAGCCATTTATTCAAGATGTGACATAGAAGATCATGAAAATCATGTCTCGCCTATTTTCTCAGTAGCTGTATATAATGAAGACTTTTTGTGAGCTAAAGTACCCTCAGCAATAGCGTGCAAGGTCTTTTTCGGCATCTTATCTGTCAGAAAAGCGACGTGAGAAGAACCTTGGGTAGTATGTGATAGGTATTATATAATAGTTATTACGTGAGGAGAATTGCGTGGTGGGATGATGATTGGGATGAAGGAGGAGGAAGAAGGAATAAGGGGGTGTCCGACGCGTTCTGACTGCTCTCTTGAGCCAAGCGGTCAACCTCAAAATCCCTCATGAATACGGTGTTTACCACTGGGCCACCCTCTATGGGATGACACCAGATCTCCACATTTGTCTTTCTCCTCATGGTAGGACCGGCAACAAAAATTTGAGCATCATATGTATGCCTGCGAATTTTAAGACTGATCGATGGAGAACGCCCTATGACAAATAATAGCCGGATATCTGTGTATATATATGTGTAGTAAGTGGCCAAAAGTATTGATTACGTGGCGTTGATATAACTGAGAATAGTAGTAAGGTAGGATGAAAAGAAGAAGAAGAAGGGGAGGGAGGGAGGGAGGGAGAACAGCGAAATATATAGCGGTGCTCCTGATACTTCTGTGTTGAGCCTGTTGTATTGTAGAGCACATTTGATTGGCTGGCGCAGAAGCTTTTGGTCCAATGTGGCCAGTTCGTAGCGACACCGTTTCAACATCAAGAACATTCTCCTTCCCTCTCCCTCCCCCCACGATACCACTACCTCCCGCCCTAATACACCAGTATCCCAGCTTCATTCTAGAATATACTCGATACTAAGTCGCAGGCTTATTAGCATCTACCTACCTTGTCAACTATTGTTTCTCAAACATCCCAGATAGTCCCACCAGAAGCAACCAAACCTATCGATAGCTTAGCCTAGCCCAGCACTACATCGTCACCAGGAGAACAAAAAAAATGGACTCCTTCACCCTCCTTCCTATCACCATTGACGAAATCTCCAAATCTATTACCGCCGTTCCTACAAGCACTCCGATCCCAGACCTCTCCACCCACCTCTCAGAACTCAACTCCCTTCATCGCAATCTTCTCCAGTTCGACAATGCTATCCCCCCACCACCAGGCCTTATAAACCCCAAACGCTCCGCCCAGATCAACAAACTACGAGAATCAGGGAATGCATCCTTCAGAAAGCAAGCCTTCGCTGAGGCCATCAAACTCTATTCTCTAGCTCTCGAAATGTGCCTGGGCCGCCCGTATTGGGAACAATCTGCTCTCGTCAGAGAAGAGGCGTCCATGATATATTCGAACCGTGCACAGGCAAACATCGCAATAAGGAGCTGGGCTGATGGTATGTGCGATGCTGAGATGAGCTGTGGTCTAAAGCCGAAGGACAACGTCAAGGCCTGGTACCGACGGGCGCTATGTTTGAAGGAGATGAACAAGCTCGAAGACGCCAGAGAGGTGCTAGAGATGGGATCTGAGTGGGAGGCAGAAAATCAAGGCAAGACGGATGGGGATTTGAGGGCATTGCTAAGGGATGTTAACAAGTTGCTTGAGGAGAAAGAGAAGGCTGCAGCGTAGTTCAAGGTCAAGAGAATGGGTTCACGCGGATTTTCGTCTTTCTAAAAAACATCGTTGTAATTGTACATAATATACTTCCAACCCCTCTGTGTTTTGCGTCTCTTGGTTTGATATACTTGCCGGCATTGTGGTGTTCATTGGCGTCTGAATGCGATTCTCCATCTGTTGTAATAGAACCAAATCTATCGCATCGCATAAAACCCCCAAAACTATAGATTCCACCATGGAACTCTTCGATATTATACAAGACATTACTCCACACGGTTACGAGAACCTTACTTCTTCCGCATCGGCATTTTGTTCTTAGGGAATACCAACGGCAATCTCAAAGCCACAATCTTATGCTCCCTGCCTTCTTCCCTACTAACCCCCATCATCTTTAGCAGACTCTCCTTGACCGCCTCAACTCTAGCACCTATCTCTCTCGCTGCCATCTCCAATTCCTTCCTATCGATTTGCAAATCCTGCACCAAATCCCACAGATCCATCTTCCCATCCTCCTCAACCTTCAAACACAGTATCAGCATCCAGCAGTATAGTTTTGTAAGTTTCGTTTTCGGCATCTGGCGATCATTCTTGTTCTGATTCCTGGCATCAGTGAAAGTATCGATTAAATGTGTAATGATAGATTTGTCGTCCGCCTCAAGGGCATCGTAGATTTTCGGTCGATAGAGAGTATTCGAGTAAGCTGCCATAAACGCCCGATGGAAATTAATCATGTGCTCGATATACCGTAGTACCTTGAGCCGTGTATTGACATTCGCCCCAGAGTCGATAACTGCACGGATACGGCTGGCAACGTAATGTGGTGATATTCTGCAACCTTCTGTTAGCAAACCCCTCCATAAAACACCCCAGGCGAATACAATAGTCGCAGACGTACGTAGACTCGACCTCTCCACCCTCCCTCACACTCTTCTCCCAGTTTCTCACGCCAGCCAAACATCCATCTAGCACTCTTTTCTCCACCATCTCGTGTAGTCGATACACCGTATCGACCGTAAGGCCGTCTTCATCTGCATGCACCGGCGGCAGGTACTTGCTGTTCCCCTGTCCATTCCTCAAGCTATCACTCGTAGGCAGCAAAGCAGTTGCCGAATCCACAGCCGAGGATATCGCAGACACCACAGCCTCTGAAGCCGTGCTTCCCAGTGAACTAGCGGTAATCGCATTAAGTTGCTCGTCGAGAAGTGCTTTTCGACTTGTACGGTTACCAAAGGCGGCAGATAGTGCTTGACGGGAGTCCAAATGCTGTACACACCACATCTCGTTAGCTAGTTTCACAACATATTGTATTAATGAAAGGGTACACACCGTCCCAGTCGACGCCTTGTCCGGAATCACCTTCTCCTTCAAAGATCTGACCTGTCTACGTACGTGGACTAAAGGCGCAGGATATACATCCACGCTCGCAGTTTCGGGATCGTACACACCAACATAGTACCTATCCAGTCCCCCAGTCTGTTAGCTCCTCTGCCACCAATATATGTAACCCGCCGCTGTTAACGGGTGTTATGGGCGCAAGCTTACGAAAGCCCTTCTTCTCCCTCTGTTTTCCCATCATATTCAATCCTAGCCGTCTGCGCATGAAGAACGTATTCCGTCTCCCTTGCTTCAAAACGGGTTCCTGCAGCGGTATGTCTCGAGACTCTAGTCTTCTTCGTGAATGCGTCGAACTTGAGCTCGGAGGGGAGTTCGACACCGTGGATTGAAGCTATATGATACCATCCATTGATTCGATATTCGTTAGCCGTAGGGTATATAGACAAGGGCGGGTATAGCGAAATGGGGCGAGCTAGGCGCACCAAGAATTGGGGGATGGGATCCCGCTGCTATGGGGTTGACTTTGATGTATTGTGAGGATTGCGATCCAGATACTGGAATGACGGGGCGGGGCTGGCCGTTCGCGTCTCTTTTTCGCTTGCGTTCTCGCTCAGGGGAGGCCATTGCGCTTTCAAATTGAGGGGATGGCGAGTCTGTTAGGGTCGATGATCGTTGGTTGGAGATGATGTTTGGCTGTCGCCAATTGAAGATCCAAAATTTCATGTCGGAAAATTTCGCTTGGCGCTGCAGGGCGATATTTTAAGCCGCATCTGCCGCATGCCAGCATCCCACCTTGTTATGCGCCAACGGTTCAATATAATCACTAGGCTTAACAATGACAGTATACCATCATGGAATGATAAGAGAGGTCAACCTCTCAGTTACCGGTGTGTAAAGAAAAAAAATATTTACAATCGTATAAAACAGCTTGGAGGTTAAGGATATCAACGGGAACAAATACAAAAAACCATCCTTAGTGAACATATTACACCAATGAACTCCAATGTGTAAAGGGAAACTCATTTAGGAAACTAAAGAATTTGCGGAAAGGGGGACCCGAAGAGGAAGAACAAAGCGCATAAGGAACAGAGTACATAATAGTGCTCGAAGGCGATGGGGAATCGAAGATTTCAAAAGAAGGACGGACAGATATCATCGTTTACCAGAAGTGAAAGCTTGGGAACTTCGTAATTCGTAAAATTCCCAGTATAGAAACCCGAACTTTTGTGTGTCGAAAACAGGAAGCGGGAAAGGGAGAGGAAATGGTAAAACTGAAATATGCAACAATGGAAAAGCCACAGACGCCCGCGCGAGATGCAAAGAGAACGATAAGGATTCAGAAAATGTTAAACATCATTACATCACCCAGTATTACCCTCTGCACAAATGCGAAGCTTTCTACAGCTGTTAGTTGCATTAACACTATATATTTCCTCACATCCCTCCAATCTTGCCAAATTGGAAGCTACCCATAGGATTGACTCCTTGCTGGCTGCTTTGCAGTGGTGGTTGAGCGTAAGGGTTGATCTGTTGCTGAGGTGTCATAGGTCCTGGTGTCATGCCTGTGTTAGGGACAGATGGGATCGAGCCTGTGGGAGTTGATGGGACTGGTCCGCCGTTAGTTTGCCCACCCTGCGATTGACCGTTCGTGTACTGAGCTGCGCTGGCAGTATTAAGAGTTGGCCCTGAAGTGCCAACACCATTCAGTCCCCAAACTTGACCGCTATAGTGAAATCGCTGTTAGTCACTACATCTCACAGTAGCAAGGAAATGACCAAACGAACCAATACTTCTCGTCGTCAATCTTTCCTTCAAAATGCCTCATTCTCATCGCAAAGAAAATATGACCTGTGAGCAAGCTGTCGCTACCAGCCTGGTGCTGAGGCCCGATTCTCTGAATACCCATGTCATCCGCAATATCCTGCAAGCCTCCCTTCAACGTCTTTACAGTCTTCATCAAATACTTAATGTCATAGAGGGCAGGGAAAAACGTATGGAGGTATTTCCGAAACTCATTTTCTTCAGCAGGAAGCGCTTGGCACAGCATAATCTTGACAAGGTAGCCAAAATCATAGCCACTGTGGAAGGAAACCCATTTGACATTATCGATGAGAACGAGACCAGACGAGATTAATAGTTCCCCAAACTGCGAAACATTGATCCCATATTCTTCGTGCCGCTTGAAGTCGATCCCAGACTTAGTAAGCAAATCGATGGACTCCTGAGCGTACATGTCGTCTGCAAGCGAAAACTGAAAGTTGAACTGCCAAGTCGAAACCGGTTCCGGGGTTTTGCCTTCTTCGTCATAAAATGTGATGCCCAGCTGGATTATCTTGAGCATGTCCACGTTACAGCGAAGGGTCTGATAGTGATAGTCTGCCTTGCTACGGAAGCCACCAATTGGACGCGCTACTATTCCAGGGAATTCGGTATCCTACTCATTCGGTTAGCAAAAAGCGACACTCTAATATCGATATAGCCGATTCATACCATAGCGATGTAGGGGTAGTCCTCCACCAGGTCTCTGAGTACTGCTATCTCAGCCTCTAGGTTTCCCTTCCACACCTCTCTGATAGCCGTCGCGGCAGCCGCGGCGGCCTGTTGCTGTAACGACTGTTGCTGCTGCGAAGTCGCCTGTGGATGTACAACCGATTGAGTATGCTGCTGCTGCGCGTGCTGAGCATGAGCAGCTTGTTGTTGCAGCGCTTGTTGGTGCTGCGACTGTGCTTGGGCGTGTTGTTGTTGGTGGTGAGACTGGTGCTGCAGGTGCTGTTGATGTTGTTGATGCTGCGGCTGCATCTGGTGATGTGCGAGATGGTGAGAAGGGTGAGAATGGTTGCCGTGAAGGAGATGCTGGTTTCCGAATGGAGATGGGGTATGCATGGTTGGGCCGAAGCCCGTGCCTCGAGCTGGAGGCATTATGGTAGGTCTGTAGCGGGCTGTGGCGGTTATAGGTAAAGATTAAGGAGCAACCAGTGTTATCTTGATAAATACGAGTATCGAAAGACGAAATTCAGATCCGAAGGATTGATTGTACGCAGGCGGTCCATCTGATGGTTTAGTGCGGGGAGGTTGTTTTTGTTTAGGACAGGAGGGAAGCCATCCTAATATCGAGTGATGTAAGTGATAGAGTCGTGATAGTCTGGATTCGTCCCGTCTGTATCGCCTGTACACTAGATCAATACGCTTCCTCGATAAAGCTGTTGTTTGGGGGATTATTTTGTCGTCCTTTCGCGATGTGGTGATGGTTAATATCTGTTGTTAAGAGGATGGTGAGAATGTGGATGTTCAAGTTCAGTTGCAAATGTGTGGTGGATTGTCTGCAACGGCTGACTAAGCTCTCCAACCACTAACTTCCACCAGCAACGACATCACCAACGCAGCCCGATCACCTTGAGTCCAATCCTCACCCGACATTCCTCTCCAATCGGCCTACGTATACGTTGTAAGTCTCAATCTTCAAGAATATGCACTCGTGGTTCTAATTTTATTGACTGTAGCACAATGGTCGACAAATTCAACCCTCAGTCCCTCCTCCGCGCCGGACGAAATCTGCAAGATCCCTGGACCAGACGGTATTATTCACCTTGCTGCTAAGAAAGAGCACGCCCCTAAGAATTACAGCGGTGCTAACTTTTGATCTGCAAATCAGCGAAGCATGGCGTTACACCGGCCCATTCACCCGCATAAACCGCTTCCGAGGAATCTTTCCAGGCTTCGGCATCGCATCGGTGGCATTCGCAGTATACTGCGCTGCTGAGTACATGTTCTTCCCGCCAGTGACACACGGGGTGCATGAGGAAGGACATGGAGGTGGTCATGTTTAGATTTGGATCTTCAGCCTTGTATAACAAGGGCGATAGGAATAAATAGGCATCTGAGAGGGGTAACTAGACATCATGAGGTGTGAAAGCCGAGCCATTTAGAGGTCCATGACGGAAGATATCGATCCGGTCTCTGCCTTTTTTTTTTACGAACCCCGAATGGAATTTCTTGGGGAAAAATGACAGGGGGCTGTTGCGAAGGCCTTTACAGAGATTCAATCCAACAGACCCTACACCAAAAGACCCATAGTGTATTCCACTCAAACCAGCGATTAGCTTGATCCTTACTCTTAGATAGTGAGTTTGTACATAGTAATACTTCGCCTTCGGTTGTACATTCGCAATTTATCCTCATGTACTTTCATCCGATATTGATGCGCTGAATATTTTCGCCACAAAACCGCACTGCTTGCTATGCTGGGCTTAGAAGCTATTCCACACCTGCCAAACAAGCACCTCCCATGGTTGTATTTTTCAAGACTGCCACCTGACATGGGCACAAGATACGCATTCAGTAAGACCTCACTATAATCACTCTCGGGAAATCAATGTCTGGAAAAGTTAGAAATAATCGCTATTTCAGTGTTTTTTTTTTATCTAACAGTAGGAGAAGGATAAAATAGCCGTGTTTCCTGCTTTTGATCGAGAACTAAACCTCGTAAGATAGGCATTGCTATAAAGGTAAAAGAGGGTTGAAAAAGAAATGTAAAAGAGGGAACGCCTATTTAACATGTGGGCTAGCCTTTTGTAACTTCGAATAAAACATAAAAGCATAAACTGAACGAATTCCTAGGAGGAAGGTCTTATTTTGTGTTTGTCATTCGTCTTCTTCTTTTCTTGCAATGAAAGCAAAAACAAAATGATTAGTAGGGTGTCAGTCCGGAGGCGTATTAGCGATTAAAACTTATACGATATGGTGGGTAAAAGACGCACACAGTGTGAAGGGGGGGAGCTAAATGTATAAAAGCAAAATGAATCGAAAAAACAATGCCTCCCAAATACCATAACATGCGGGTTAGGTACCCAACTAACCCTACGGATTGAAAATTCAACCCCTCATTATCCACATGACAATCATAATCCGCGATTAGCTTTTTCTTGCATCTTCCTCATCGCATCTCGATGAACTTGTAGCATATCTCTTTGCTTGAACCTCTCATCGATCATTCCGTCCCTCATGCCTCTATCCATCTCCTTCTGCCTCTCGTACGCATTCATCATGGCGTGTTCCTGCATCATGACGTTCCTACGATCTTGAATGGTGTTCGTGGTCCGCGCGCTGATGACCTGATCTTGCATCAACGACTCTCGCCATTTTCGCAACATGTTATCGCGACGATCCGAAGGTGCCAGTTGAGGAGGGCCCTGGGGCGAGGATTCAACAGCTCCTTGTGGAACTGGAATGGATGGCATGCTGGTGTTTAATTGGGACATATAAGGATTGAAGTTTGACTGCATTTCCATTGATGGGACACGGCTAGAAGGACCCATGCCACTGATCATGCTAGCGGCATAGTGCGTACCGCTGCTACTCCGTTGGGGCTGGTAGACTGTTGGCGATGGAGTCATGGAATTTCGTTGTAGCAAGCTGGTCGATGAAGCGGATGGTGAGATTGTAGTTTGGAAAGGTTGGGATTGGGTAGCTGATTGGTTGTAAATAACGTTTGTTTCAGCGATTGAAGGGAAAGCCGGCGTAGCCTTGAGCATGCTTTCACGCTTTGTGAGGAGAGTCTCGCACATTGGGGGTGCCGGGGACGCCATCCGTTGTGGGAGCTCCATGCTGACATCCTCAGTCGGGGACTCAACAACAGTCTGCGAGATGATCGGTGATGCGAATGGGAGCTGGGCAGATCTGGAAGGGGGCGGCGAGGCAACGACGACGGTAGGAATTTGTGACGCAGGAGCAATCATCTGCAGCGGAAGTTGTTGCATGGAAGCCGAGGCCTGCATAGCTACTGATTGTGGCTGCGACATAGGAATGAACGCAGGTGCCTCTCGGATTGTGCTAAGTGTGTTGCTCCTGCTAACATTCACAGACCCGGCCTGCATCGAGTTGTATGTATCACTCCTATTCAATCCTTTGATTGGTGGAGGCACCCTGGGCGACGATGTACCCTCTTGCAGCTCCATAACATGCACAGGGGCGGCCTTCTCTTTGACGACTTCTGGTGCTTCAAGAGGCTCGATGTCATCGTATTGTGGTTCATCAGCCGGGTCCAGGTGCTTAGCCCATTCGCTAACTCGGTAGGTCTTGACAATCTTCGATGGTGGACGGACATGCTGGAGACTTCCGTGTCGTAATGGAGCAGCAGGCCCGATGGCTGGACTTTTTGCTTCCTTCTTGGATTTGGGAACAGTCAGTTCGTTGCCTTCTCTAACAGGTGAGGTAGGAGCAGTTTCATCGAGAGTAATAGAACCGACAGCAGATCCCCTCCGTGATTGCGGTAATGCTTTCTCAGCAGCTTCGGAAAGGGTGGCTTCTGGGGCAGGAGAAAGGGACGGCCGTCGTCCTGATGCGGTATTGTCAGCTTCAGCTATCGAAGGCGTATTCTTAGATGACTCTAAAGCATTCTCTAGAACCTTCTCCGATAAAGATTCGACCGGTGACTGTGATTGAGGTGATCCAGGAGTTTGCTTGGTAGACTTGTTGGATCTTAGCGAACCCTTCCTGCCTAAAGAAACGATTGACAATCTTTTGGAGGATCCCCACGAGTTACGTCGGCCCTTAAGAGACAAAATAGATCGTCGCTTGCTATTTTCGTCACCAACAAGTGGCAGCTCATCATCAGATCGTGCATCTTCTTCATCGTCGAAGACTCCGCCAACTGAAGATGCAGCGTCATCATGTGGAATTTCCAAAATGTCTTCTAAAGGTGCGATCGAGGCAACACTGATAGCCTGCGAAATTCTCTTGTCATCGCGAACAGAATCTGCAAATGTGGCCAGCGAAGAAGCGTCGTCGTCATCGTCTTCTTTTGATGGGTCGATGATGACAGTGTGAACAGTAGTGGGTGCGGCAAGACCTTTGGCGGAGCCGGATTCGATGACATGGTCTTGAACATCGCCTTTCTCTCGAATTACCACGGCGGGTGCGAAGAATTGGGGTACAGGTGGAACAGAAGGAGCGATCGTTTCGGGAACGGGAGCGGGTCCAGTCTCGGTTGTACTTGCTGGGTCCTGAACCTGCGACGTTGCTGTTTCCGTAGTTGGTTGCGCTGTTGCATTTTCCTCCCGTGCGTGAGGTGGAACAGGGGTGGTCCTGGTCTGGCCTCCCAATCCAACCAGTTCGATAGTTTCAGTTGCTACGTTTTTCGAGCTGCTGCCGTCTGTAGAGTTCTTCGAGCTTTGACCCAATCCTGAATCGCGACTTAGATGCTTCTGTTTCAATTCACCACTTGCATTCGGGCTGTGCTGATCATCAGGGACAAGGGTCGTTGTCGTCTGCGACTTGTCACCATATTGTTTTTCCCAAGCTTCACGATCCTGCTGAGCAGCTTCCTCAACCCGACGACCATTCTCAGACTCCATAGCTTCAACATCGGCTAGGCGTTTTTGGCGCTCCTCTTCACGTTCATTGCGCTTCTGTTTGATGACCTGCCCTGTTGAGTTGTTAGCATGTTGAGTAAACACTTCGTGTATTCTTGGACATACAAAGTTTCATCTGAGAAATTATCCCAAAGCAAGTAATGATGACGATGGCAGCGATCTCAACTCGAATTCCTCTCGTTAGAGGGAAGGAATGGGTATCGAGGGGGAAGATATTATCGTTCAGGCCTATTAGTGTTAGCACGCATCATGCAGTAATCAGGGTGCGTCAATGCCTACCCCAGACGTATAGCCAAAACTCCTTCAGCCCAGCTCTCGAGAAAAAGTCGATTCCAAGCACAGTCGCCGTAGCTCCAGAAAACGCAATGGAGAAAATCATGCCGTAAGGTCGAGTAATATGGTGCAGTGCGAGACAGAATAATCCTAGACTGAAACAGAGAATGAAAATAATCTTTTGGTATCCTCCCTGAACGAGACCACCTGGCTTCAAAACGAGGACTATGCAATCATTAGCGAACGTCGAGTGGTTTTTCAAAAATGGAAACTTACACCACTGGGCAAGACAGAAGCCACCAAGCAGACAAGCTAAAACTTCGGTGACTTCAGGAAATATTACTGCTACACCACCAAAAATGCCACCAGTGATAGCTACGGCAGCGACGTATCCTCCTTGCAAGGTATTTGAAGCTGGAGGGTTCATTACATATATGATCAAAACCGCAACTCCTAAGCTCGCAAGAAGGGCAGTGCTTAGAAAGATGTGTATTCTAACAAAGAACGTTAAAATTGACAATTCCCTCCACCAGGCGAATTCGGATGCAACAACTTACTGCTTATGCCTGACCCCTGCCAGTGTATAGGGGACGCCGGCAACCAAGAGCAAGAACCCGGCGAAAGCAAAGGCAGGCGTAAGAGGAGGCGTATAAGGCAATCCATTTTTATCAGGAACGACACTTGTCTGAACAACGGTGTCATCCCCAGAGACTGTAGGCGCGAGCTCTGTTTGCGTTGGTGGCTCAACTTTTGGCGATCCCGTTGTTTGCGCCTGTGCGTTAGAAGTCTGGGGTTCCTTTTTCGTAGATGAGGTTGTGGATTTGTTGGATTCAGTGCGAGATGGGATATCTTTTGTCTGTTTGTCCTCTTGTCGCTTGCTCAGATGCGAAGCAAAAGCGGCCTTGTCGGCAAGATATGTTACAACGATTCCTTTCTCCACAATAACAGCCCTAGTATCCCGAATCGCATAGGCAGAGACCGTTTGTAGTAGCGTGCAAGCCGCAAGGCCAACACGGAGCCAGCTAGTGGCCCTCATCGTGTGGTGTGTTTAACGTCAAAAACGAATGCCGGTTGTCGGTCGATGTCAGAGAGAATAGGCACGGTTTCTCGGTGACAGGGAGAGTTGGTCGATGCCAAGTGATTTCGTAAAAGAACGTCGATAAGGAACAGAATCGGTTTAGGAGAGGTGCAATGTATATATATCAGAGCACGATCATGAAGTATAGAATATGGAAGAAGTAAGGAACGCTGTCATACAATGATTTCACTTGGTTAGTTTTACTTCCGAGACTGGCTATTTCAGCATCGCAATGCTATAATTGGTAGAATCAAAGGGCGCCAATTAACACTCACTGGTGAGCAGCTTGTCTATAGGAGCGTCCAATGGTGGTTGACGTTAAAGAAAGATCCGTGATGGTAAGGAACGATGGTGGAAATGTGTTGTTTTTGGGTGCTATCTTGCCCTGATATCAAAAGGAATGACTGGAGTTGGAAAATTAGCAAAAGAAGAATAAAATCAATCAACTAAACGAGAGACTGCCAGCATATTTGCACGGAGAAGCCGCACAATTCACTGAAGAACTATCTGAAGAAATAAAAAGAGATGGAGATATGTCAGTTGCGGAAAGGAATGCACGCAAGGGAAAAGAAAGGAAAGAGATCGGTGACAGGATCGAAAAATAGCAGCATCACTCTGCGACGACGAGGCATGCCTTTGGGCTGCAGAAAGTTAAATTACGCCCGCGTCATTGGTTTCGAAGAGCGCGCCTCTCAATACCTCCCCTCCTCTCGTTCATGAATTCGAGGCCTCCTCCCGGGGAGCGACTAGAAGAAACAGCCCGCTGGATGGGCGCGGCAGGCCAGCAACAAGCATCCAAAAATCCGATGCAAGGACCTCATGTCTTGTTCCTGCACTTCAAGTCTCGGCCTGGTGTCCGATTTAATATTTGCTAGTCATGCTAAAGCCTATCACGGTTAGGCTTAAGCTAGACATCAGATTCGAGTTCGATCATTGGTCGGGGCCACGGTTTCTGAAGACACCGTGCGAGCGAAGGAATTGGTCCACACACACCAACGGCCGGGTCCTCTATCCAAGCTTTGCCCTTCGTCTGCTGCAGGAACGGCGGTGGGACCGTTCTTCGGGGCTAGGGGACATCGGCAAACATGCCTGGCTCCCGCGATGGCCTTCGATACAGAGAAGCGGCTGGTAGCTTAGCCCCCCAATTTCACCGTTGAATCATTCTTTCTCAGACCTGGTTTAAGTTCACGTTTCTTCCGATTCTTTTCTAGTTATTCAATACTCACGATCCAGACCTGAGTGAACGCTAGACGGTCTAACATCACTTGGTCAATTTCTAGATCCATCTCAAGTCGGAAGCGCTATAGGATTTCTCGAAAATTTCCGCCCCCCACGAGGGGAACCGATACCGAGATACCATACCTGTACTAGTCCTAGCACTAATCAAACTCTACATCAGGAATTTTGCCGAACTGACGGGATAGGTGCCCTTATACTGACATGTTATCTCGCACTCGCTTCCCCGTGACCACAATGCCGATGAGAATTATCATAGGACAGCGGGCGCCCCGGAATTTCACCACTTCAAAGTCACACAAATAGACAATTTTACCCCTCTCTTCAGCTCCCACACAGCTGTCGTCCCACACACTGCCCAATCAGCCCGGGCAGGTAGATTGGCAACCTGCAGCAATCGGCTGGCGGGACAAGAACAAAAGAAAATGCAGGGCTAATTCTGACCATGTCGTTGTTTAAGCGAAATTAGACCAGACTCAATCGAAACGAACCATTCCTACGGAAAACGTGGTTTCTCGCCTGAGCTCACCCCCAAATTTATTTTCTGTGACCCCTTCAGGGGTTTTGCCTTCTTCATTCGAAATTGGCCTTCGATTCTTCTTGACCCCTCAGACGACATGGAGCTGACCTTCCAGCCTGAGTGGGGTGCAAGCGAGCTTGTTTTTCAGATTTGCTCTTGCTCCTTTGTTCCCATTATTAGATTGGCCGTTAGTATTATCACTATTCCCTTAGACCGGCAAAGCAAACCCGAAGCGCAATGACCTGCAGGAAGGAAGGAACTAAGAAAGAAAAAAACGAAGCTTACGAGCGCCTCACTGTCAGATTTTTAAGATTTAAGGCAGTCTCATTGATACAAATCGAGGGGCCTAATTTGGTGACATCTGGCTCGCGGCTTGCAGAAGGCTGACCCGAAAGCAGGTCTCTCGGTAACAGCGGGGAAAAAAGCTGACAAGGAAATCGCGTTCGAGTCGCGAGTTGCTTTCTCCGCGCTCAATAATCACAAATTTGACTTGCTCTGGATAGACGTGATATACTTCCCGTATTGCTCATAGCAGACGTTTTGCACTCGGACCAGTTAAACAATTCTTGCGCTCCCAACCAACCAGCCAACCCAACAGTTCGTCGATGGTTTGTGTAATTTCATGCAGTCGCTTTGCTGTCTCAACTTATAATTTGTCTTGTGTAACGGGCCAGATCCGTCAACCGCCCAAGAGGGAAAAGGAGGATAGTCCGGCACTTCAACATTCTGACCACCCCGAACGTCTCCACTGTCCTAACCAAACCTCCACTCGCAAGAAGAGAAGAAAACTCCACTTCATGAATTCAGCCAATACAATCCGCGAAATTTCAAACTACTGGAATCACAATCACAAAAATCCCCTCTTTGCACATTCCAATCATCGCTCCTCGATCTAATCCAACCTGATAGGAGGGCAATCTAGAGCCAGATACGGAATGCGCCGTCAAATTTAATCTTAAACATTCAAGGTCCACCCCGATGAC
The DNA here is from genome assembly GCA_036971435.1 of Dactylellina sp. 'tibetensis'. Taxonomy (NCBI): domain Eukaryota; kingdom Fungi; phylum Ascomycota; class Orbiliomycetes; order Orbiliales; family Orbiliaceae; genus Dactylellina; species Dactylellina sp. 'tibetensis'. The sequence continues at coordinate 562,371 of JAKDFA010000013.1, forward strand.
CAGCATCATCTCCATCCTTGAGAAGCACTTCAGTATTCCGTCAGCCCTGCGCATTGATACGGAGTGGGCGACTTTTTATCGATAGTGGCTGGGGAAGCCCAGAAAAGCCTCTCTATTTCTCGCGAAAACGGCTACCGGATAGTATACCTTTTTCGGCCAAAATATTAATTTCTTAAGGTAATTAAACGATATCAGTGAAGCACGAGAATTCTTGACGCCAATTTTTCGATTGGCAATCTTCACATCCCGTCCCAAACCGTCAATTGCCATGTTCAATTGTCTAGGTGTTTTTTTCTTAAAAACAAATTTCAATTTCTACTGTCTCAAATAATATAGATGTGTTTATCGTCGGCGTATACTATAGCTGGAATATAATAGACCTTTGAATCAACCCACACGTAAATGAAACCCTCCCGCAAGGTTTCATAGTTTCACCAAAGTCCAGAGTCTCGCACGCCATTATTCTATATATAAATATTACAGCAGACGTCTCGGATATTATAACTCACAATATATACTATAACAAATTTTCCTTGAAATTTCAAAGCGGAGCGTGAAAAGGAAATGTATCACCTTCAGTTCAATATAGTCGTTGTTCTCATAGCGGCACCCAACTGCTGTCTGATAACCTTCCAGATGCATATACCTAAAGGGTTGAGCCAAACTTCAATTCCCTGGCATGGCCACTTTTTATTAAATCTAATGAGGATTTAGAGATTTCCAGGCAGCAGAGACCTATCCCTAGACTGCCCTAATGCAACTTGCACAGTCTTGCACGCTCTCATAAATGACAAATCTGTGACATGAAGATACTTATCCTAATTGAGATAAAGAGAGCATATGAATCAATAATCTAATATAACAAGAAGATGAATTAGGCATTAAAGTCTATTCAGAGTAAAGCTATTGAAAACCCGCTAATCCACTAGATTTATCAACCTCTCAAATGCCAGAACGAAAGCAAAGTCCATAATGATAATAACCTGATTGTACTCCACGAATGATGCCATTCCCAAAGCAAATGCAAATATCGAAAAATATCGATCCCATAATAAAGAAGGAAATCTAAGAAACCCCGTAAGAAAGCAAGGGGTCGGTGATTGCCGCAAGGGGCTGCGGAAGTCTCTCACTACTCAGCGGCTACAGGTAACGGTTGCCGAGATCACGAAAGCAGGGAAAGAGAGGAGATTAGAGAGTGTTTGTGGATGAAAGAGAGCATACCAGATTACCTGCATACAACCACTGAATCCAGCATTGCATGCATGACAGCTGTTCATCGAAGCCCCAAGATTGCAAATGCACTATCTCTAAAGGTCTCTCTGCCCGGCATCGCCCCTATCTCCTCCCTGTCCGCCAGTGATACTCGCCGATCCCGTCTTCTTCTTTCCGGTCTTCCAGGTCCCCTTCCCCCGTGCCTTCGCCTTCCCCGCACATCCAACCTTATCAACTTCATAAACAACGATACCCCGCCTCCCAATAACCCTACTTATCGTCTCCTGAACCCCATCATCTCCAAAATCCATATCATCCAAATTCAGGTGCTTCCCATAACTCCAAACCTTCCTCAACACCATCTCCCCAGCAGCTCCTTTCTCACCAGGCTCTTTCACCCACCTATCCAACGCAACTGCGCTCAACGGCGCAACCACGAACCCTCTCTTCTCGCAATATGCCTTCTGAGCCTTCATCCCTTCTACCGCATTGACAACTTTATCCACCTTCCCCCCCATCAAATCCACAGTATCCACTCCTTTCCCGTTAGCCCCTAATAACCATGTAGGCGGCTTATAAGTCTTCCACCATACCACAGTCCCTACATCCTCCACCTTACTGAGGTATAGCTGCGCAGGTACAACCCCACCCTGATGGTACACCCCCATCAGCGTGCCGAAAATAACATTAAACAACGTCCAGACGGCCATCCACCGTCTCCGCCAGGTTTGTTCCCGCGGTAGTTGGACTGAACTTAATATCAGTGGTACAACGGGGATGAGGAAGCGTGCTTCCTGGTGCGCTATGCAGCTTAACACTGCAACGCCGGAAATGGCGGATAATAGTGGAATATTTGTCTTTAGCTTCTTTAGATCGACGGAAGACGGAAGAAGGAAGAGAGCCGGGCCGAGAAGTTGGGGTATGTTTATCGCTATATGGGTATAAAACGGGTGAAGACCGTGCTGAGCGAGGTTTTCTTTTGAAGAGTTGTAGATGATGTTATTCAATGGTGTGATTATCAAGTCGGAGAATGTGATGGATTGGATAGGTAGCTGCGTGTAGAGGTGGGTATCGAGGACGACGAAAGAGGCCGTAAGGAGAAGAGCTGGGAGGGTGAAAGCCACAAGGGAGAAAGGACTGCGACAGTTAGGTTAGCTAAGTGCTATGATAAGAGATAATAAGAGTAGACATACTAAGTGATAAAATGCTGTAGCAGTGAGATTCCTGGTAAGATTAAGAATGCTGGGAAGGTAATGCGATTGAATGTGCCAAAGACGACAAAGAAGGCGAGCATGATGGAGTTCCTGATCGATGAACCCTACTCCCACATCCCGGTTAGCAACCGATCGCTATATCTCATGAATAGAATACCATATTCTAAGGGATTGCCAACATTTGCTGTTATAATCCTCCGCATAAACACTAAGCTCCAGAGTAATATAACCGTCTCGACGCTATTCGAAAACGAGCGAGTCTGGATACTCCACGTCACCCACGAGCTTGCGGTAAGCAACAAACCTCCGTTCGGCATCGTCGCGGACCCCAATTCCAGTAGCGCCCAGTCTTCGTACACCATTGAGAAGAAGTAAAAAAGCAGTCTGACGGCATAGAAGAGCATCGTGGGACTCGGATCCTTGCCGTTAGCGATCCATTGTAGGAGTGTCATGGGCATGGCGTAGACCCCGAGTAAAGGGACATAGCTGCGTATCGGTGTGTCGGACGTGAATTCCCATGTTTTCGTGACTTTCCAGCCAAAGTGTTCACCTGCAGTACCGATAAGAAAAAAGGTAAAAGAAATAATGCTGTCAGCGAGCGCTCACTTTTCAAAGGATGAAGATGAAAAAGGGGAGCTCAGGGTTGTTTTTGCGAAGTGCGAAAACAACCCCAAATGACGTCGTGTTTTTGTTTACCTGCAACAACTTCTGGACCCTGAAAGTGCTCGTCTGGATGAATGTAAGAGGGCGTGAGAGCTAAATACAGCCGAATGAGGGCGAGGCAGAGGTATAACCGTCGTTTCCACGCCATAATTCTGGCCTTGTGGGTGGTTTCGCGATATACGTTTTCGTGCCGTCTTTAGTTCGCTGAATATTTCCGAGTGGTGGTTTGGAAGTATCTATATAGTCACAGAGAGCTAGCCGAGGGGCACCGATCCTTCGCGAAAGGAGGTCTGAAAGACGGGAGGCGACAGGTTTCGCAAGGAAAAGATCGCGAAATCGAGTGTAGTCTGACGGGAATGAGTGCTATGTATTTGGACACGCGCGAAAAGAGTAGTCAGAAGTAGGTGGTAGTAGGTGGCTGACGAGCAAAGTGTGTATTTTCTGTTTGCAGGATCAGGGCAAGAAATTTGGTCGGTATGCTCTGAATGTATACAAGCAGCGATGCGCCCTGCAGGTGATCGTATATGTGAAATATACCCGGGCGAAATATAATTTGCAATGTAAGCTCTGGGCACTTTATTTCCCTGCCTCATCAGGGGCAACTACAGCTCCGACTGGAGCGGGGGGTTCTGTTATTATTAATATTGCTATGGTCGGAAAAACGCACGGTGATATCAGCTAGCTGAAGTCATCTGCGCTGCGCTAGACCAATGTCGTCCCTTTACTGGCCCTTGGTGTTTGTGCCCTGATAAGATAGCCTCTAGCCAACCAGAGCGCTCATCTGGGCAAAACGCTCGTTCCGGCTGACGAGGCGTCATTGGATCACAAGCAAATCAACGGCAACTACGCGACATCTACACATATTCTGTGTGCGTTCATTGCTGGTGAATTTATTACACATCGGAGTGGGTATTCGAGATATTCCTCTACAATAAATTAATATTTCGAGGTTGTGGTGTTGGCGTATCCGAATGTGGTCACCCGATCACAAACACCAGACGACCACATGCCTTTCCATCACCACAACCATCTCACCGTTGACGAGAAGATCTCGCATTTCTGCTGGGATTCCACGGTCACGTTGTCCGTTGCGCCTTTTAGATGTGCGGTGCTTTTAAAATAGAATATTTGGTAGCGTTGTAGCATTTCCATTCTGCATTCCATATCATAGGAAAATATCCACACGAAGAAATATATCGAAAGCGACAGACTAAATACCATCACGGCCTGCGAGAAAGAAACCACAGTTAAGGAAAGTTAGAAGGGAACAATTGAATCAGAGTTGGAGCAATTTTTGGTTTTCATTATCAATACATAAAGCGTCCGGATCATGCCATTTCGCCCTTTCAATCTTTCTTTTTCCTCCGCCTTGATTTCGTTATAGTCATAATAATTATAAAGAAAAAAGTAAAAGGAAAGCTTTAAAAAGTAAAAAGAGGAAACACCAGGTTGTTCTCTCGTCAACCAATTCGTCCTGTGCATGTCTTACCCATCATGTCGGTTCCGTGGATGTGTGAATCCCTATTATCGATGATACGTCGGTAAGGAAATGTGCGATTGTTCATCCTCCCCGTAATTGGGTTGTCAAATTCGAACTGAGTTTGATTTGTTCAATTCATCGAATTATAGGTGTAAGAAGAGGGGTTTCATGTCGGAGATAATTCGAGGAAGGATTGTGATCAATCGATATCAGGAATCAAGGCGAAGAGGTAGGATCGAGAGCGAGACGTTTATTTGCTGCAATCACACAGTTAATATCAAATTCTAAGGTGGGGGCCACAAGATAACAGGCTGGTACTTACGAGCGGGCTCTAGTCTTTCTTCTCTTACGCTTTAATCTGCGAACTCTCTTCTTTCTCCACTTTGCTCTCATCTTGTCGGTTTCTGTCACACGAGTAAAATTGTATCAAGTTAGTCGACGGACATTAGGTTAAATTGATGTTAAGACAGGTAATGTCGGAAGTTATTCCTCAATCGAATGGAAAGTACGTACGGTATTGACTTGATGAGGTTGGTTGATGATGGTTGTGAGATGGTAAGAGAGAAGAGAAGAGGGACCAGCAAGTGAGGTAATGGACAATAGATGGTTCACCAGAGCTTGCCTGTGGGGCAGATGCCAAGACATTGCGGTTTAGCCCTACATCACGTGAATTGCAACACAAAAAATGCAACATTGCGGGGCAGCAACGCATTGTTCCAATAAAATAGGGCATTTTAGTATCAATACTCTAGGCCGAGGAAGGAAGGGTCTGGTTCACGAGACCAATCTAGGCTGGTCTCGTAATATTTTGGGAAGTTTCTAGTTACGAGACCACTCTAGGTATATTTCAGTCTTATAAATAAGGTATAGTTAAATTAATTTCGGGAACTATTCTTACGCATTGTTAAATTTACCACTGAATATCAAAGGGGAAACTTTATATTTCTTGACTTATTGGCATTTTACTAGGGTAGATAAGATCACCTACAAGTTACACCAAGCCACCTTTCAAGTATGCGGATCAGGATTGGAATTAACCATGGTATGCTTGATAGTCTGCGTGCAAGCGGTGAGGGAGTTATAGTTTTACCTGATAGGGACCCAAATTATTTCACTAGTAGACAATACTGTATAGGGTGGATTATACTAGCAAGCTCGGGACTAAAAAGTGTCTTCTTTGGAGAGAACGAGAACCTTCGAGCGGGAGAATAAATGGTTTTCATTCTGCTATCTACATTTAACAGCTATAGCAGAAAAATACCAACACGGTTAATATCCATATATTACAGGTTGATATAGCGCAAAGAGTACTTTGATTCTTAACCTGTAAGAGAACCGATTACGCGCAAGACGATTTAGCATCCACTCGGCTAGTTTTACAAGACAACATCCACTAGTGAATGATCGTGTGACTTCAAAGAAAGCTTTGCTAAGGGTAGAGTATTAGCATTATGGTTTTGTGAACTAAGCATTTGGATATTTGTGACTTCATGATCCTCCTCTCATACTCTTCCTCGATATTCAACATGGAATCTGGTCTTGGAATCCAGCCCGCACAAAGCACACAATTTGGTGCTCCTCGTGCGGTTGGGCTGCGAGACCAATAGAATCCGTAGCCCAGTTTATCACTCACCCCATTTGTATCACACTGACTATTACTAAAATCGGTCATAACCAAAACATCCAAGTGTTCATCCGTTAGTTGGATCTATGGAGCTATAGAGAGAAACTAATAATGTGTTGTTCCGGCCCTTCGCGAATGCATCGCATAATGAAAATAAGAGATTTTGGTCTGTCGGACTGGGTGATCCAATTAATCCATTTGATGGAGGGATGAAATATCGCGGCTTCGTGGGGCTAGGAAAAGCGAGGCTACATCCCGCACCTAAATAGTAATCCTCGGATTGACCGTTTTGAATGTTTCAGGCTTCTATCTACTTTGCCGCCCGGGTGATTAATATTCACATGGGAAGATTTGCATTTGTCTCTCTTGTTGAGAAATACTACATCTATATCTCATATGTTATATCTCAGATGCCGCTCGAAATCGAAATCGGCGGCTGACACAATTCCCCAATTTTAATTTGTAGAAAGAGGTTTCCTGATTGTTCCCATTCATCCCCGCACCCTGCTGAAAGCTCACTGGCTCACAGACTTTCCGACATCAAGAACTGAAATCCGTCTTACACATTAGGAAATCAACAAGCCTAGGAGTGGAGCCCGAAAATGCGACTTCCGAGTGCGACGGCTGCAGGATTCAGAAACATTCGGAGTAAGCGTCCCCCACAGTTCGGCCTAAGATCTCCAATTTGTATCAATTCTTTTCGTTCAGCCGTACGCCTCCTCACTGGATAAAGTGAACATCAGCTAATCACAACAAGTGGACCTGCAGCCCCAATACTCTTTTCAGAGGCCAAAAGTTCACGAAGTGGTGGGTAGGATGCGCCCAAAAGCCATTCCGAAGTGCGAGACAAATCAGCTTTCAAGATAGCCGGGTGGGGCGACGGCTCATTTCTCCAAAAAGGGTGCGGCAGAGATGCAACACGGGGTCGAATGGGCTATCCAGCGCCCTCATCCGTGTTCCTCCCGCATCTCGAAATGCGTGCAGAGGTTGAAGAAGCTGAAAATACAAACCCCCGTGGTTTTCAATGGGGATAATACGATATACTCAAGGAGTACTTAAATAAGCCCAATGGCGCTTCATTTATTAGATACGACTTGTTCTGCAACATAGGAGTCTCGTTCTCACAGAACGGACAGCGACAGATTGTCACATCTACAATGCATCTCTTTAAAGTAATCTGGACCTTTTGCCTGAACATCTTTGACTCGCCGTTCGAGTCTGACTCCCAGCGCCCTGTCCCTGTACCAAACGAAGGCTCTTATTCTCTTCCTTACACTGCAACTCCGCCATACGAGCCGGGGCACACATGCCCAGAAGTCAATCGAACTAAAGATCTTTACGGCGAGGCTCTTATACCTGTTCTGGATGTAAAATGCAATAGCCCAGATAACCGTCGGAGTTGGACCACTGGATATGATATCAAAACAAACTACGACGATGTCAACAATGTACCAGATACTGGTGTTGTTCGAACCGTAGGTTCTAACCATTCTGGGTTCCCTCCCTGTTGATACTAATCCCCTTGGTAGTATGTATTGATAGCCGAGAATATGCCCTGGGCTGGTGATGGATATCTTGCCGAAACAATGCTGTTTAATCGAGCATATCCTGGGCCTTTAATTGAGGGAAACTGTAAGCAGCCCGTCACTACTCAAGTATTTTTTATTCAATTCGTTAAATATAACTATCGCTAGGGGGCGATACCTTCAACATCACCGTTATCAACAACTTGACGAACCAAAACGGGACTGCTATTCATTGGCACGGTATTAGACAGTTTAATAACAGTTGGGCCGATGGGTATGTTCCTGTATGAGGAGCGCTTCGCAAATTTCGTCGCTAATTATATTCCGATTAACTCTTAGCGTTCCTGGTGTGACACAATGCCCTATTTCTGTAAGTTGAAGTTGAATATCCGTATTGTAGACATCTTTAGGAAAAACTTAGCTAATAGATCTGATTTACAGCCAAGACAACAAATGACCTACACATTCAAGGCCACCCAGTACGGTACATCTTGGTATCATAGTCATTTCTCACTACAATGTAAGATTTCCATCATGCACTATTCCAGCTAGACTACTCGTGGAAATACTGGCTAACTCTGCTCGAATGATTAGATGGTGATGGTCTCGCCGGCCCAATGGTTATCCACGGACCCACTAGCGTACGATATACTTCCTGCCTGTTTGCATACTGCAACCAAAGACTAATCATGGGGACAGGCCAACTATGATGAGGATCTCGGTGTCTTCATGATCAGTGACTGGTACCACAAAAGTGCTTTCAGCGTCGATTTCAGACAACGCCCAACACCAATTTCCAAACTTATCAACGGCAGAGGAAACTTCACCGTTCCCTGGGGGTTCGAATGGTCAAACCAGACTTTCTTCAAGTCAGCGAGAGCTTGCGATCCAGAAACCGATTTGAAATGCTATCCAAATGATGCAAAAACCTTTTCGGCACAAAAGCTGCAGAGGGGAAAGAAATACAAGGTAAGATCCTAATAATATGGCAGAGATACATTCCAATAACTAACAATTTGCTTTCAAAGCTTCATATCATCAACTCCTCGGTTGCTACGCACTACACTTGGTGGGTTGAGGGCCACATTGTTACTGTTGTCGCTGCCGATTTCGTCCCAGTCAAGCCATATAAACTGGAACCGAAAGGAATTCTTAATATCGGTATCGGTAAGTATATAACCCTAAATAAAACCCGCTTTGAGACTCACTTTCGAACGATAATCTGAAACTATAATCCAGGCCAACGCTACGATGTGATCGTTGAACTCAAAGAAGAAACCCGCGATAGCTCGCAAACAGATTTCTGGATCAATCTTCGCAGCTGCGACAGGCGATGCATCGGCTATCCCTTCAAATGGGAACCTAATCTCAAATGCACATGGCCCAATGTCAATAAAACCCAGTGCAATGTCCCAGACAAATGGGCAGAATGTCGCCAGGCTTTCCTGCGATACGAAAATTATGATAAAACCACGTTGCCCTCGCGCGACGATTTAGTCGTCGACCCGGGTTCCCAAGATTGTCAAGACGAGCTTCTGTTCTCGTTGCAACCCGAGGTTCCAAAGGAGGTACCGCCGGAGTTTATCGAAGTGAACGCAACAGATACTATTGGATTAACGACGTTTGAAAGTTGGGATGCCTATGGTACTACCTACACTCACTGGATGATACACAATGATACGTTCAAATTGAATTGGACAAACCCCACTCTCTCCATTCTTGGGGACGACAAGCCCATCCTTGATCCGCATTACGCCCCATTCCCGGTACCCAAGAAAAAGAAATGGATGGTCTTGATCGTTGACGGCGACTATGTTGTTAAAAACCCAGATAATGTCGAAACCCCCGATTTCCGTAGGATTAATCATCGACCTACCGGTGGTCAACACCCGATCCACCTCCACGGCCATGACTTTATGATACTTGCTCAGGAGGAAAGGAACAGCACGAAGGGGAGACCTACAACACAGGATATCATCAATAAGGTTAACGAGAATGTTTACAAGATGCGGCATCAACATAATTCGACTATGCCACGTAGGGATACCGCTCTCCTCCCTGATAAGGGTTATTTGGTTCTAGCGTGGGAGAACGATAACCCTGGCCCGTGGTTGATGCATTGTCATATCGCTTGGCATGTAAGCAATGGATTTGCCTTACAATTCATTGAACGGAAGCCAGAGATCATCAAAGATATAAAGGCAATCGGCAAGTGGAATCAATACACGGATCGGTGTAAGGATTGGAATATATTTGCGAAACATACCTGGGTGGAGTCGCATGATTCTGGAGTTTGATTATTTTGCTGTTATTTAATGTTTACATTTACCAATAGTGCACCAGTCTGCTTTTAATAACTTCCCTATCATTTGGATTTCGAGTTTAGTGTCATCATTCCTTTGCATAGAAAACAGGAATAAAATTTGGGTTTTCGTGCTAAATTTCTCCCTATCGATGGTTCAAATGTGTTCCAATAAGTACTTATATATTGGTAGATTCTACAAAGTGGGTTTAACAAGGCTATGGTTCGCAGTATTTTCCAATATAGATCTAGTATCTAATACCGAGACTTGACAGCAATAACATAAGGGACTTTCTTGTCTTTAACATTAATGCCAAATCACTTGGAAGTTATAAGTAGAGGATACTAGAGGTAAGATAAAGAGAGATGAAAATAACAAAACTAGGAGCAGAGATTCGCGCAACGCTCAACAACCACATACGTCCAACAAAAGGATTAAGGTGTTAAGAAAATTCGTTATCCGAGTACATAATATTCCAGCACCTCTATAGTACAATACCGCTCGAATCCGTACTCCACATCTAAATCCCATGTCTCTGTTAACTAATATTTTCTGATTACTTGGACGGGGGTGGAACTTACTTTGGAGTACCGTTCGCTATGCATTCAGACCGCCTTATTCCTATTTAAATTGCCCGCCAGATAACCCGAAAACTCCAGAGCATAATCAGCGAGACAGCCATTACGAGTGTCAAGCCCTTCTCTGAAAGCAAGAACTTCATTAGCTTGTCAGTATCATCAATCTGCCCTGCGCCGGTTTGAACCAGCATCTGAATTTGATCTATCGGCATTTTGGCAATAGGACCAATAAGTGCTGGTTATTGATTGTACGAGTCCGGTTTCAACGACGGTTGTGTTCTCGGCGAATCGTAGCAAGAGGATACTCGATCGAGTTACCCTGTCTAAGGAATAGAAGGGAATATGAAAGCAGTCGTCTAGGGAGAGAGTCCAGCGGATGGTGCCAAAGATCCGTAAGCCCCCTTCATCTCCGTAAGGTGCTTACAATGCAAAGCAGGATATAAGCGCTGTAGTGGTTACAGCTCGCCTAGGGGATATATCTTTGAGAGGTCTGCGACGGTCGCCACATATTAGGAATGGCCATCATAACCAATAATGATCGATGTTTGGTAAGGTTTGTAGACTGACATACAGTGTAGCTTATCGGTTGCAAGTGGTCAGCCGCGCGAGCCGCCTTTTGGTAATGGATATTGTCGTTATCGTTCGGGTTAATGAAGTTAAGGTGCTTCTATTAGTCGAGCTGGTGTGCCATCATCGAGCACCGTAATTTCGAAATAGTTCGCCAGCTTCGTAGATTCCAGCTTGAACAAGCTGTTTTCGCTTATCGTGACTAAAGGATCCGGGGATGATATCGCAAGATTGCGGAGTTGATGGTGTTGCACAACTAGTCAAGATAGTCGTCGACTCGAGGATTTAAGATCCAATACTTGAGAAAGAAATAAAAGTGTGATGTCGTCGTCGCAAATACCTGATACAAGTCCTAGAAGAAGAACGAAAAATAGGAAGGAAGATCAACAGAACTAAGGGAGCCCTAAACCGGAGGGAGTTTTTTCGCCTCTGTAAACCAGGTAAGCCTCTTCGAAAGCTCACCTCGCAAAAGCTATGACCCAACCCTCGTTCTAATCATGCAAACATGCCCTTTAAGGTTCCTTCTTCCCCACTGTCTGCTGCGAGTTACATGCTGCAGCAGGCCTACGTAGTGGGTCTGGCTTGCATGGAAATGCTGTCATACCATTCGCCGACAAACGCAAAGGCTGGCAAACAATAACCAATGCCTTTTGGCCCGGTGGTTGCACAGCCTCGATGGATGGGATGCAACAAATACGTCGGAGCTTATCACTTGCCCAATATTCTTTACCAAAAGGTTTTTCATCACGTAACAGCAGGTTTTCCATAAACTGAGGAATATCTCTTGCGGCGCCATTTTGCTATCTCATCTTGGTTCCTTGTACTGGCTGAGGTATGTAACACCGCGGCCAGGTACCATGTTAAGTTAAATGAGCTTCCGAGGATTATACAGTCGTAAAGACTACCAGTATTTCTAACCTTGGGCGATGATATTTTCCCTTTCGAAGCTCCCTATGGTGTGATATTGAAGGGGTCAGTAACTATTGTCACCTTCAGATTTTCTAAGATCTGTTAGCAGAGATACAAGGCGTATCGACTTACCGATCCGAGATAATCAACATGTCAACACAAAAGAATACCTCATGACTGCAAGGCTGAAGGATGAAGACTGATAACCTCGCCTTCTGTATTTAATATATCCGTGATGGTCTTCCCTGGGTCCTTGAGTATGGCTTCCACTATTCCAATAATCTTCCAAGCCTCTCTCCAGCTAACTTTTTCCTCCGTCATTTCCAGCAGGTCCAGATATCGAGTGTGATGAGGTAGTGCGTATCTTTCGTGAATCTTGTTTGGGGGTTTGATATTATAGCTATAAGCTGGGCGATCTTCTGGTACCGGCTTTGAAGCTTTATGGTAAAGCAATCTGAGAATCGTGTCCTCGCATTCTTTGCTTCGTTCACCGATGGTTATGATTACTAGGTTTCCGTCCTTGCTGCCAAGAGGAGGAAATCGTGATAGCATTGTCTTCCCGCGGATGATAATGTACAGGCTCCATGCGTTCTGCTCTTCTTGTATGCTGGTACTCAATATCCTGCCTTGTATTGGATACACAAATTCCGATTTGAAAGGCATTAAGATCAACTGGTGGTCGTTGAATTCTTTGTCGTTGATCATGATATGGTTCTCGAAAGTCCATTCTAACCTCATTAGCTCCTCAAGGAAAAAGGGAGTGCATATTGTTACTGGAACTAGAGGTTTGAGTCTTTCCTTTGCCTTGAAAAGATAGGTGGCGATGAAGTGATGTTTAAACTTGCTTGGATGCCAACGAGCTGTCCTGATATCCATAGTAGAGGTTAGATTATTAGTGCGTAAGGGAGAAGTCCAGGTAGTCCTAGGAGGTCTCAACGCTGGGTTTCGGAGAGTCTTTGTGGAGTAGGAAGGTGGTGATGTTAAGGTTGACATTGGAATTGTAGCTGTGATGCACTTCAACACAAGCAGAGACACAGATTCTAGATTCGAAGTCGGGGTTCGACGCCGTTGCCTCTTTTGAAACAACATGAATGAAAATAAGTACGGCAACTGACGATGATTATTAGCAATGGTCGAACTCTGGCTTACTTGGTGCTACCCGACCCCTCAAACCCACGTAATGTAGATATCAGGTGATAATGGCACCACTTCCAGGGGCTTCTGGCTATCTCCGTACGATCGAGCACCATTGAAGATTTACATCGCGCTTGATGCCTTCCTGCAGGAGGATTCACGGGGCTCACGACGGCCTATAGATAGGGTTGAGGTGCCAAGGCACCGGCAACGAGCCATTGATGGGCCAAGACGAACGGCCACTCACAGGGATATTTTATAAAATTATAGAATATAGTCCAACAACTATATAGCTTATTTGAAAGTTAGGACAAGAAGTGTCGGGTGCCGGTAAAATTAGGCGTTATCGCAAGCTCATATCTCAATAATAAACCAAAGGCAGTTAATATTTAGATGGTCTCATCTCCTTAGTTTTTATGGCTCGTTAAAATTTTATTCTACGCGTATCCCAACTAGAACAATCTCCAATTAATCTTGAGTATATCGTATCAGCGGGTTTATTCAAGAAACATGCTGGAAATTTTAAACGGAGAAGTCTCCCTGATGCGGATTAAATAAGTGTGGCCGCGGATATCATTACAACGGGTCTAATGAGCCTTTGGAACTATTAACAAAAGAATCGGGAAGTAACGTTATGGCCGTATTCGGAAGCTCCCAAGAAAAACGCCTGGACGAAAATAAAATAAAAGAACCCCTCCTGAGTGGCTTGGTCGATTGTACCGGTTTCAACTTTTTTATTGGATTTCTCGCCTTAACAGCAGATGAAGCAGCACTCGACTAACTCGCAGATGGCTTCACACGCGCAGCATGCGCATAAACCGAAGCAGCTAGAGGCAAATAGTTAGGTTGAATGATTACTTGAAATATAGCGGTGCTAACTAGTTTAACTTACAGGCCTGCTAGGCAACCTTTTCCGGCACCACCGTCGTTATGGCGCCCTCTATCATCGTATGGCTGATGATGCTGCTGATGCTGCTGTTGATATTGCATACCACTTTGATCCTATAAGCCGCAATTGGTAAGATTTCCGGATAGTTAAATTGCATTCCCAAAGCATTAATCGCTTTTTGATTGCCTGTGTTCTTGAGATTAGGTACATACTGGAGGATAATAACCTTGCGGTTGCTGACCGTACCCTTGTTGGTATTGAGGTGGCTGTTGTTGGTGGTAACTCTGCTGTGGGTACGAAGGCTGCTGCCCCGACTGCGCATAGTAATCTGCTGACGACATTTTCCGAGACGTGTAGGAAGTTTATGTCGGAGGATCAGGAGATGAGTGTGTATTGAGGTTTTTTTTTATTCGAGTCGCGAGAGAATATTCGAATGTATACGGTGCGGTAAGAAAGTCCAAACGATCGCTGCAACACGCTTAACGTTAATAAAATGCGAATGTGGAAGGCCTGGATGCATCTAAAAATATATCCCTAGAAACACCTCATATCGCAAGAAACTTACTGACAAGGCAAAAATAATGTGAAATGCAAGTTTGGGTAGCCTGGTGAACAACGAGGAGAATGAAATAACGCTGAGCAGTTCGGAGGGAAAAAAGAGATACGGGGCAAGTAAGCCGCTTTATAGATTCCGTTAGCGTCCCAGGCGAGGTAGCCGGTAGCAGTGGGAGCGAATTTGCTTTCTTCAGGCTAACAAGGGGTGTGAGCCTAGTGCCTAAGCCTTAAAGGGTCTTTTTTCGAAATGCGAGAAACATGGAGGTCCCGAACAGACGGTACTTTACATGTCCTCCCCCGAACATGCATATCAGATGATCATAGGTCAAAGATTGCCGGGTCCCATCTGCATTTCCTTGTGCATGAAGCCAGCTTTCCTGAGATGCATATCTCGCTGCATGGAGTGGACTGCGCCAGCACCATCACCGTCACTAGCGGCCTCTCGAGAATTAAGATACCCGCGGCCGATTCTCGAGCACTAGGGAGAAACAAGCACTGAGTCCAGCGACGAGGTTTTTTTCCACTCCCTTGCGAAACCTTTGGCTCGCTGCTCTCTATGTTTCAGCCGAATGCTTGTGCCTCCCGAATCCACCTTTGAGTCTACGTAATCCGACCCTGGCTGTGTCAGTCGGGATCCTGGTGGCCAAGAGCCTGAAACTAGTATGGTTTGGCCTTGTCAAATCTTGTTCAATCTTTTGCGTGGCTCAACCAACCACTCAGATCGCGATATTTGATGGCCACTGTGGCGCACCGGTAAGCATGTGCCGAACTAAGTGCACTACCCAACAGAGAAGGCGGGTGGGTTGTTCGTCGGCCTGACCTTGGGCATCTGACAAGACATCTTGTCTGGTCATCAGAACCCTTCGTTTACGCCAGGTGAACAGAATTATCCACTTTCCGGGTTTGTGCGAACACCATTTGGAAAGCAACTCTTCAAACTGCCATTTCAATCAAATTGGATTTGGCAGGTTGCATGGCTGCGAACTGTTGAGAGCTTTTGTGGCCAGAACTTACTAACAAGTCCTTTACCAGTCCTCCGCCCTATCCCGTATTGACTCGAAATAAAAATAGCCAGTCGAGTCAGCAATTTTCGCTAAGGCTACTTGTGGGTTACGTGAGACTTTTCCGGTGCAACAACGTATTCTTCGTACGAAATCTAAAATTTGAGTACTTTGCTGCGTACGACTCAGTGGCAGAACAACATAAATTTGGAATCAGCCTTTGGCTCTGCACCTGTGCTACCGCAACAACCCCCCAACACTGTTGAACTGGTGAATACTTGATTGATTGAATCTCTATTCCCATGTAAAATTCCTTCTATCTCATAGTATGTGGATGATGTAATTCACTTATATTCACAATCCCCTCATAGACAACACGTAGCCACCCAAGTAACCTTATTACAACGTAAACCTGTACTAACAAGCACGGCTGTGCAAGTTGTGCAGCGGTTGTGAGTCAATTGATGTCAAGTTGTCTAAGAATTCAACTTGCATCTCAAATCCGCAAGGCATATGATATTTCCGATATAACCGCCTACGAACGTGTTAGATAGATACATCGAAATTTGCATGCGAAAATTAAAGGCTCAAGATATCAAGTCTCGCAAATGTCAGGCTCAGAAGCAGAAGCCGCAAGCTAGCGGGCGTAATATGGAAGAACTCACGAAAATAATAGAGGGCGCATTTGGTCACGAGACAAGATAGAGGGATATAAACAATTTCTTTAGATTTGATTGTGAATGGAATATGTATGTACATAGAGTAAAACCAGTGCTTTGTGTGGTGTCTGGCGACCAAGACCAGTAAAACCATACCAAGTGTTTTGTTTCGTAAAGACTGGGAACGAGACTAGGTATTACAATCCTCGATATTTATACTTTTTTCTCTTGATACCCAAGTTATGCCACACCATACAGACTTAATGAGCTCTAACTATTATCAATGGCTATTGCCTTGACCGACCCAGAGCTACGTAGACGGATGGTTTGCCCGTTATCCCGCAAGCATTGTGCTACTCCTGAAGACAGGAGGCTATGGTTCCGTATTTGAACGCATCTTTCGAGTCCTAGGAATCACTACCACTAATTAGAATGGAACTAAGAGAATCGTATTCGGATCAAATTATATTCTGAGGCCCATCGCTAACTGCTTTTATATGGATTCAGAAAAATTCATTTTAGCTTGAATCCACAACGCAATACATTTAAATCATATTTGTTCCTAAACACCAATCTCTGGTCGTGGCCCCACAAATGGTGGGATAGTGGTTGGCAAATCATAAGGATCCTTCAGCGCATACTCATAAAACTTAGACGCTTTAAACACCTTATGCGAGTCCACATCCAAATGGATGTCACCAGTGCAGTCTTTGAACTTAAGCCAATTGCTCTTAATCGCGGCATTAGGGCCCGCAACGACGGGGTCATTGACGCGTTCGTAGTACGAGTTTTCAACAAGCAGCTCAGTCTTCCCGCGAGCATAGTTGCCATAGGACGTAACGTTCAACATGTAGTTATTGTACATATGGCAATACTTGAGATTATCGGCGGATGGCCCACGCTGGTTTGTGGAGTTGAAAAAGTTGTCATTTATCTAGCAAATAATTTAGGTTAACCAGTGATCATGAGTTCCACTACTATAAGATAGCGCTCGCATGCTTACTGTCATCTTAGAAATAATATTCTCCGTCCAACCGATACCAAAAGCTTTGTTGTGTTCCGATAAGAGGCAGCTTGATACAGTGACATAGTCCGTGTCCTTCCGAAGGTCGATGAGGCCATCTCTCATTCGTGCGAGCTTCATGCACACTGTTAGCCTTTGCAGGTTCGACTCTCAATGCGTTCTTTAAACGTACCTTAACATGATCAATCCAGATATTAGTTCCATTGTCGACTTGGATTCCGTCCCAATCCGCCCCTTTGCCGTTGTAATCCGTTGGGTCGTAGGTATCACTAATCTCCAAGTTCCTAATAATAATATTCCGCTGACTATTGATATTGAATCCTCCGCCTAACAGATGACCCGATTGGCCGACGCCAATAATAGTTTTGAAGCTCTTTATGGGGATCTCGTATCCCTTTGGTTCAGCGACTATGGTCCCTTCAATCCTGATTATGTACGGTTCCGTTGCGCCGGCGTATTTCCCCAAGTCCGCATGAGTGGTAACCGTAACAATCTTGCCACCTTTGCCGCCGTATGTACCACCGTTTAAAGATGCGAAACCGTGTGCAACATCCTCACAGCTTGCGCAACCAGCTCGCTTGACGTGTGGCCCCGTAGTTGGAACACCACCAACTAGTAACGGAAGGATCGCAAGTAGAGAAGTGAGTTTGATCGCTAGCATTGCGGCTATATGAGGAACCGATGGTAGGTATTTAGATATCGTATCGCTGGATTTGCGAATTCGTCGAAAGAGATACGTTCTCGGCAGCACGATGAGATCTAGATGCAGGCGCAATCGCTCGAAGATGGCTCTACGAATATTTCCATTGCCACGACTTTTATACTCGTTCCCATCCCTCTAAGCATCCTGATTTATCCTGTTAATTGTCGAATACACTAGCAGTTGAAATAATTCCCGATTTCAGCATCGTAACTGTGGCACCTGGACTACCAAGACGGAATAACTTATTGACCTCGCCCATTTCCCGAGCGCAAGCCAAGACCTTTATATGCTTTCCCAAGAGATAGGGTGCCAATGTAACCTGTTGAATGTCGATCGAAATATCCCGTGGCCCAAATTAACCCTGCTGGGCATTGAGTAGGTCCATGGCACCACTTTTTTTTTGGTTCCAACAAGATAACCGGAGTAAGCCTGAGCCGGAACCGAGGATTCGAAAGCCACCGGCACGATTAATCGATTCCTCGATCTACCCCACAGTAGACCAGACGTGATTTTTCCGTCCCCGGAATTCACAAATCTAGCCAATAATTCGTACCACGGAATCAGTTTGCAGGTTACCAAGAAGCGAGTTCGGCTAAATCCCGGCTAAATAACAACAACCAATTGATTAGATCATAGCTAGATACAGACAAGACCAGACCAATACATCCACAAGACAAAATATTCAAAGCTTGAGATTAAACCAAGCAAACCAAGAAACAGAAACGTATGAGCTATCTTGGCATATCTTCTCAGACCTCCATTATGCCAAGTTTATCTGTATTATTCCTCCTCGTTTAGCCTAGAGCTTCCCCGCAGTTCGCTGACATAACGAACATCTAAAGGATCCGTGGGATTTCCTTGGTGGAAGAATTTAACTTATAACAATTTACGTTTATTGATAACGTCTCTACTATTTCTAAATATGAGCGGGAAGTTACGTGATGAGAGATTTATTCATATTTTAGGTTGCCAAGAGATATTCTTGTTAACTGTAAGACCTTAGCCAATGGTCTTCTATACTAGGTTGTATTACTATCTATCTAACTTAAAAAGGTTTAATTTCGGCGCAAGATATTTCAAAGACAATCCTAAATTGTACCCAAATCTAAAACCCCGACTTCAAGCTTATTGGTAATATTATTGTAAACCAGGCGTCCAGTAAAATATAAAATAGGTGCGGAATTTCATTCAATTTTACTCAACGTGAATCGTCTCCATCATTCAACCAGCTTGTTCTCACATACTATACCTCAATTCGCCTGCATACTTTTTGTGGAAACCATGTTTTGAGCTCCACCAGTTCAGCTACATAAGTTATATTAAAAGGCTAGTAGCACTAATATCGAATAACTATTATTGTAATAATCATTCTGGAATTTTGCTCATTGTGGGTATTATATATCTGTTATAGTGATTTGCTTCAGTATAGAGAATAGAAGGTATTATTTTATTGTAGAGAAACTAGACGTCTTTCTGATCTTAGGTATTCCAACATTTTATGATATTTCCCGCCTTCTCAGGATACAGATACGATAGTTACTGGGAAACTTTGTGTATTGTCCTTTAACATTTAATTCTTGAGAACTCGATATTGCATCAAGAACAGCTGTATACTATGGAACCCAACCAACATTCCCATGTTGTGAGCCATATTGGGAAGGATTTCTCATCTATGAGAACGGACAAATTTATTCATAGTTTGGAAGCGCAGGTTTCGAGGGGATAGGTTTTGATAGGAAGAATAAATAAAATATTTCTAGCACAGGATAAATAGAATTCTATAGATATATGAGTTGATTTCTTTCTTATTTCCATTAATAGAACCAAAAATTTGCATGGAGGAGTCACTAAATGGTTTGGATTCAACAAACTTAGTAGTACTATATGGTAATCATGGGTTCCTTAGCAGCAAGGATATAACACGCATATAATTAATTATAAATCAGTTATAACTGGGTCTTTGATTGCTCCTAATTGAGCTAAAATGGGCTATAGATATATAGAAACTTAAGATGTTTAGTATTGAATATATTCCACATGTTTTGCCGATAACTGCCTTTCCATATAATATTTCTTCTGGCAAGGGGCTTTACGTGCCCCAGTGTCTCAAAAGATGACATACCATTATTTTCAAATCTTCCAGTTAATTGAATATAATAAACGCATAAAATAGTAGTTATACCAATCCGTGTACCATTAGACCACACATGTGCATGATTTTATCCATTGTAGATATCTAGATACTCATCCCATAAACGAAAGCCCCAGTTTTCAAAGGTTGAATAATCATTTCATATAGTAATTTATATCATAAGTAAATGCATAGCCATATGGGTACTCTATCGTCCTATACTCATATGCTGAGTTTGAATATAGCTTCGTTATATAGTCCACATATACTTTTGTACGGGTTCCGTATTTAATACCTTCCTTATGACGTGACCACGGCCGTCTGAATGCTTTTATCTCACAGTCTCTAGGCTCTTTAGTATTGTTCGTAAGACCAGATGATTCATTGATTAGTTCATAAATTCTGGTCCAGCCACATGCACATTGAATTCAAGCTTGGCTATAGTAGTAGCTTTAATAAATATCATTCTCTAATGTGTATAATAGCAGGATCATCATGTAATAGGTGTTCATAAGTATGTACCAAAATTATATTCATGGCGTTTTGCCGTTACAGTAGTATCTAATCCGCTTGCCATATCAAAGTCTTCCCATCCCCTGATATGCCCCGTTTTCATTAAATGTTGCTAGCTTGTGGAATGTTTTAGTGAGGCTCATATTGAATTTTTACTGAAATAACCCCATGTTGCAAACGACCTCGTTGGCCCCCATAACTTGTTCTTTCGCATGGAGAAAACTACTATCTTATAATGCATGAAAAAATAGTAAGAGAATAAGTAGAAATAGGTATAAACCATTCGGTTGTTGGGACTCTCCTGCCTTAATAGATTTATAGTATGATTTATATTTCGTATTAAAGGGCACTGGTCGAGTTTTCTTCTCACCTTCCATTGACTATAATCGTAGGATTGTAATGGTAATAGCCCCGTTAGAATCTATTTGAAAGTGAAAATATATCATGAAGTTTGGTAGACTGCAATGGATAAATAATATCATGAAATGTGTTTGTTCAACATAGAATAGTAGCTAATCGTGAACAATTTCGGATCGTATAGTGAGGACATGAATAATAATTAGTGCCCCTCGATGCATGAAAAGACACACGAATCTGTGTCGTTGTTAATTTGGCAGTACGGCTGACAGTTTGCGGAGCACGAGAGCATATCATTGAAAATTAGTCAGTTGTTGATATTATTATTTTATTAGTATCAGTATAATCCCCATAAAAGAGGTCGTTTTCAACTGCTAAAATGGATATTGGCATTGTGTTAATATTCTCTACTCATTTATCATCCTTTGCGATAATTTGGTTTGATTGGTATTCAGTAAATATTTGTTGCAACATTAATATGATGATGGTTATAGGAATTCCGTAGAAGTATGATGATAGGAAGACGGGGGAATTTTAGACAGAAGGCGGGGATGCGGACGTTTAAATAGATTCGTCGTATAACCAAAAATTTAAACACAAGCAAATTTAGCAGTCCAATCTCACTAAAGGAGGTTCCTATCTATTCCCAACCTATTCAAAGGCCATGATATTCCCAACGAATAACGACAAAAGAAATTATTTTAAATAGCAATAATAGTATACTCCAGCAAATAACCACAAAGGAAAAGGAAGAGGAAACCCAAAACCACAACTTACTAAACCATAGTGAGAAGATTACAATACCACGAACCCCAAAATATCAATCAATCTGTAACTCCAAAAAAGAACCCTGCGTACCTACAAAAACCCAAAAGTCCCCATCCTGTCCATTCGTTTCCTCCTCTTCTCCTCCTCGTCCTCATCCTCCTCACCTTCAACAGTCCCATATCCCTCTCGCCACACCATTTTCTCCACACCTCTCACGCCGCCTGTAACCCTTCTATCATCCTTCTCCTTCCCCTTTTCCCTTCCAGTCCCACTACCACCACTACCCCCTCTTCTATGTCCCAGTCCAATATTAACGCCACTTATCTCGCGTTTATTTAGGGCACCCTCTAGACCTTCGGCCCAGCTACACCACCGCTTGATCACCTCATCTACCCTTTTTACCCCTTCTCTAGTCCCAGGGACTGCGAACCACTCCTTGTGCACCTGTTGGCAGGCTTCACACTCGTGCGGTTTGTTGTAGTACCCATCTCTCAACTCTAGATGAATCAACCGTTCCACGCGGTGTGAGAAGGGTACTTTTTGCGCTGGCTTGCCTGGCTTTCCAACTGGTGCAGATACCATTCCTGGCACTGCATTCAGTGTAGATATAGTAGCAGCAGAAGGAGGTATTCCTCCATTGACCTTCTGCTTCTGTTGTTGCTTTTGCTGTTGCTGGTCTGCACCTAAACCAGGCGACCCCAGCGGGGAACCAGTGGTATCATCCAATGGCAGGTATGGATAATACCTCAGCAGCTGTAGGTTATACCCACACTGCTGACTCCACTGGTGCAACCGTCTCTGCACATTCTGCGCCCGCCCAATCTTCAGCAAGACCCTCTTCTCCCTCATCCCTCCAGATGTGAAACTCGGTCCTCTGCTCCTCCTTTTGGTAGTGGGACTTATGGCGCCAGTTTCATCTTCCTCATCTTCGTCATAGTAATCGTCGTCCACGGCGCGGAAGAGCGCTGCGGAACCAGGATCCTTAACGTAACTATATTTTCTGGGCTTTGTATTACCATTACCAGCGGACGCTGAGGGCGGTGGAAGGGTTGGCATGCCCTTGATGGCTTCGCCAATCGCAGCGCCAGCTCTTTCGGGCGGCGGTGGAGAGGCGTTTTCGTCTTTAAGCCAGAAGATATAGATATAACCCGGCATATCCTTCTGCGAGATTGGTTTCTTCATCTCAGCTGTGATCAATGCACGGGTTTTCGATGAAAGATGGGATGGTAGTGTAGGTGTTATAGAGTTGATAGCCTCAGCAGGTATATCAACTGTTTGAGTATCATCATCTGAATCCGAATCAAATTCCGACGAAGAAGAGTTATCCGGGTCATTGGGGTCGTCCCAGCCATTGTGGATGTGGATATTTGGCGGAAAGACGATGCCTGTTGATTGTGTTGCAGGAGCAGGAGGACTGCTGAACTTTATGTGCGCACTTGGGACAACCATGGTTTGGTTCAATACGTTAGTTGGCGCAACAGGTCTCTGAAGTTGAGGCTGTGGGAGCAGAGGTTGGTTATGCGGTTTAAAGTTGGAATACGGCGCTGTACTCTGCGGCGGCGGCAGCCGAGCAGGTCTCGGTCTCGCAGCCTGCATCTCAGGTTGTTGCTGCTGTTGAGCCTGCCCATGTGGTCTTTGAGATGGGGTTCTATAGTCATCGCCAGCGATACAGCAAAACAGCTGCGCCAGTAATGACAGCCGCTGCTTCGGTCTATGGTTCGTAGGCCTTGGTCTCTGCTGGTGCTTCAGGTCGTCATTCGGCGGGTAAGTGTCCCCTGGCGTTTCTTGTATCCGCCCCATACTCTGCGTACTCAGACGATTCGAATGTACAGCCGGTCGTTTCGACAAACCCGAGAATTGACCGCTCTGAGGCCTTTGTGATGTCGGCCGTCCTTGGCTTTGAGCCTGCGCGTTTCCCTTCTGCTGTCCCTTCTGCCCATGCAGGGCTTCCCATACGGCCTTCCTCCCTTCCTCCCTTCTCTTCGCCTCCTTGACAATTTCTGCATTTTTCCTAACCACTGTATTCTTCTTGACCACCATGACTTCATCATTCCCAATCAGAGTCTCTCTTCTGATGATAACCTCCGCCTGTCCGGGCCCCACCCTTCCATCTATATCCCCTACAACCTCGCTCCCCGCCTCGACACCAAGAATGACCTCCACAAGTGTATCCAAACTACTCCTTCCTTGCAACCTCCTCATCTTCTGGCTCTCGCTTCTATGCAAGACAACCGTATCCGCCGCCTGATCTTTATGCTGCCAGCAGAAAAACTCCTCCGCCGGATTGGCCGCATTCCCTCCTTCATTGTTCCCATTTCCAACCTTATTACCACCGGTACTACTATTGTTGCTGCCCTGTCCACCTTTAGACTTTTTGAACCCGCTAGGTGCTTTAGCAGCGATACTCCTCCTGCAGGGCTTCCCGGTACTTATACTAATACCACGGCATGTAGTCGCTGGATTCCGACTGTCGGAGCGGCCGATGAGGCGTGCGGCAAGGACTTCGGGTGTAGACGAGATGTATGGCATTGTTTTTTCGGTGCCAGACGGAGAGAAAGAGGGGGGACTCGACTCGCTTCCGGTGAGTAAGAAGGAGGAGTGGGAAAAGAGTGTGGAAGCCTGACAACGAAGAAAGCCAGCCCTGTATGGAAAGTGTCGTGGCCGTGGTGGGTGGTGGTCCAGAAGCGAGGGGTGGTGTAATTAAGGGTCCAGACTAAGCAAAAAATGCCAAAGTGATTTGATTTCAAGTCAGAAATGAACACACTCCACAATGAATTATGACAGATAATATTTGCACCAAATTTCGGACAGTTATTATCTTTCTTCTATTAATTTAGAGAGAAAGCTAATAAGGTGACAGGTGTAGCGCCAAAAAGAGTAACGACAGTTTGTTTTCGTCAACTCACCGAAATGCTATGTATGTACTAGCCAGCGCCAACGGCTCTGTTTGAACCAGGCTGGCCGCGCCGCCGCCGCTAAAACCGCAATCTGACGTGTGCTAAGGCCTCCGAGAAAACCACACCCCTCTGAGAGAAAGGTAAATAAGATGAATCAACGATCGATACCTGAGGAGAGAATATGCGAGAAGAGGGTCAAAGAGTGAGAAACCGAGACAATATAACGAATAGCACACACCCTTATACAATATAGGCACCCCCCTCCCCTTCTGTCTTCCATCCCAATCCAGCGAGGCACATCAGAGAAAGCTATCACCGTGCCTGATGCTTGTCCGTTTATACTACAGCTATCGAGACATACGCAGGTAGTGCAGCATAGCGTGCTGCCACACACATGATATCGCAGCGCAGTTGCCTAGACGCAAAAAGGATTCAAGACAAGAGAGACAGGGGCCGGTAGCGAACGAGAGAGGTTGTTATTGATGGGGTTGAAAAGCTCCGCATTGAAAAGGAACATTGCCTCATTCGGCAGCGTGCATAAGCCACACTCAACCGGGCCCCACAGCCACACTCTCCCTCCTCCTCCCGCCACTGCCGCAAGCATCTCTCCCACCGTCTTGCCCTCAAGGCACAGACCCAGCGTAAGAGCCATGGCAATCTAGCAATCACGATAGTGGAATTAGCGAAATCGGCATCCTGCATCCCTCGCACATGCACACATACATACCCATATACACAGATCAAAAAACCGCCCTTCACTCAACGGGACGTGCCTCATTTCAGTTCACGCTGCAGACAAGCGTCCGTGAGTCCCCTCTATATCACTTCATGCTATGATATCCAGAGAGCTCGCGAACAGTGCAAGGCCTAGGCAAGTCCAAAAACAAAGCCCCTATCAATAAGACTTAAGACATGCAGATAACAAGCTCAATATTATCTCCACATATTATAACCGTCACCTTCTCCAAAAATGCTCAACTCGCTTCTCAAAAGAGTCTAAACCCAATTAATTAACATTCAACCCTAGCCCCAGTTGGACCGAGTGAGCAAATTGGTAATGCAGTTCAATGCCCGGGCATGTACATGTACATGCACATACGGCGATTTCCTTCTCAAGATCTTTTGGATATCATCTCTCCTTTCGCGTTCTCGCAGAAAGCCTCATTTCGTGAAAGATCGAGATAGAGAAATAAGTGAGGTTCGCGAGCCATTTTCGTCTAAATTGGCGATTGGTCATAAGGCGGCTCGATTACTTCTCCTCCTTCCTTCCCTTCTCAAGATCTTTCGATCTGTAGTTAATCGAAAAAACATGCATATCGAACCCGGGTCCATGCATAAAAAGTTGGCAACAGGGAGATCTGGTCAAGCCGGCAATACGGCATCCTCTCTCCTCGAATCGTACAGATTAGATCCCTAACGGCATATCCCGTCGCTGGTACCATGAAACCAAACATCGGATGATACTAGCTATTGTTTAGTTGAAATCCTTGCGGTGGCCCTGTCTTAAAAGGTTCCCACATATGCATGTGGTTGAACTCTATTAACGTATTCACCTGGTCTCGTTCCCAGCCTCTACCAAGCAAAACACTTGGTATTATATTTAATTCACCACGAGATAAATAATTTCATGACACACGATATAGATTTCATCTTACAAATCAGCATTAATGCCTTGTGACCTCGTGCATTCATCAGTCCCATTTTATCATGTCCGCGATTCATGCATGCCCAATGCAAACAGATGTACTACCCAAAACGCCTACTTTGTATCTCTCTTGTTATTGTTTTTCTTTCATTCATTCCATTCCTTGTTCTCGGTCTCGCGGGTTTATATAACACAGAGGGAGGAAGAGAGAGTTGTGTCAAGAACAACTGAGAAAAGATCCCTTGCACCAATTCTTGTCTTGTATAAATGAAATTTATCAAAACTAAGAATCCCGTTACAAGAGGCGGTGACGATGTTTGGATGGTGAGATTATGCGAACTTATTCAATATGTAGATGACGCGTGAATGGAATGGAACCTAATAGGAAACGGGGAGAAAGCGAGAGGGTGAAAAAAGAAAAACCAAAGCAATAAACCCTCTAGTCATAAAGATAAACAGCCATGATCTTCATGATTTTTTCCCCTAGAACTTTCGATCTCGGGTGGTGAACAAAGCAAAGCGGAGCCTATGTAAACGGAACGGTGCGAATGAAAACCCTAGAATCGCAGAGAACAAGAGGAAGAGAAGAAAAGAAGGAGAAAAATGGCAGCGAAACGGTTTCTGAAGACACGATTTAACGGCTGTGAGACGGCAGTGTTAGTTATTTGAATCCGTTGTCAATATCTTACGTGAAAAATAATAACTTACTCCTCGGCCCACTCGTTCTCACGACGGATCTGGTCTTCCTCCTCAGGTGTGAAATCGTTCTGGATATTAAATGTCTTTCGGATCTCTTCCGGAGACTTGCCCTTAATCATATTGGCAACAGTCTTGCAGCCGACATCCAAAAGAGGCTTGATATCAAGATAATTGGCGGCCTAAAACAGAAGGGTTCACGTGATTAGTTTTGGGGAACGTGATGTGAATTTGGCGAAATCGGGAAAAAAAAAAAAAAAAAAAAAAACCAGTGGAGGGTGACATACCAAAATGATCTCAAAGAGCATCTCCTGGTCTACTTGCATGAACTTCTGATCCCACTCCTCAATGTCTGTGGATTTTTTGCGGGAGTCGCTCTCGTCGTCGGTTGGTGGTGGGGGATCGCTCTTGTGGTGCTCGCACCATTCGATAACTTTACGTAGAACACCCTCGTTCACCTACAATACATCGTGTTAGACAAGGTTCCAGCTTTTAGACCAAAGATAGAGAGAAGAAAAGAGATGTTTGTAGCGAAAAGTTTGGAAGCTCTGGAGAATCCCCCGAAAAAAAATCGCAGGAAGCTTTGGTAGCTCCTGCAACTCATATGCGGGGTTCTCACCCAAGCTAGAATAGGCGGGGAAAGCAGATACTCACGTTTGGAATCGGAATTGCCTGGTCAGAGACATCGCCACCGACGTCCTCAAGCATATTCTTGATGAGAATGGAGCGCTCAGCGACCTCCTTGTCTGTACATCGGTTTGACGGTAGTTAGCGACGTGTTTGTTGGCAGGTTTTTAGCTTGCCCTGGGAAGCTTCGGAGGTCGGACGAACGAAACTACGGTGTATGTATGGATCGCTTTCTTTCCACCGAACAGCAGCCGCAGGGCGGAGAATAAGAAAAAGGCGACTCCGACTTACCAACAGTCAACTCGACATTGTCGGAAGAGAGTAATTTTATGCTCATGTTTGCGGTTGTTTGGATGGAATGTGGATGTTGAAGGGTGGAAAGAGATGGGACGATGAGGTGAGGTGTTCCTTATCGACAAGAAATGCTGAGTGATGAAGAGGCGATGTCAACAGAGCAGGCCAGACGCGTGTTATCAGTTTTGAAGGGAGGAAATACTGGAAGAGAAAAGGATCCAGATGCGGCGCTGCGGGAGTCTTATACGGGAGATGTTGGTGATGTGGTTGAGGTGGAGTGGAGGAAGAGAGGAGCAGGAGGAGGAGGGCAAGCTGAGCCAAAAGTGGGATCCTTCCCCCCGTTTTAAAAATAGGCCACACCTCCCCAAACTAACAACGACGACCACCAGACAAGCTTCAAGGCCCGACTGCTACTATCCGCTCCCATTGACTCCCGGCCAATATGGCAGAGCTGTTTCCACCGGCTTCTATCCCATTGAGTCCAACTACGCAGTCATCGTTGAGGAGTCCAAACCCTCAAAGCCCAAGGATTCGGCCTTGTCCCCCGTCCAAAGACGCAAGAGCTAACGCTAACCGTGCCCGCTCTGCAATCCCCATGTCAAACATTATGTGCGGACCCAGATCTTAGCAGCATAATCGGGGTGTCTTTCAATACGAGTAAGCCATTAAGGGCCATGTCTTTGACCACCCGAGGCTTCAAGGAATGGCCTCAGGAATGGCTCATGGGCATTCCAGAAACCTTGCCGCAAACTTGCCGTGTTTTCCTCTGCGGGGATAGTTCACTCTCGAAAGAGGCTCCTCAATATGCCATTTTGAGCTTAACTTTACCTTGTTCTTCAAGCAAAACTTACATGGGGAACGTGGAACCGAAATCACCCTGCTGCGGTGACTCAAAGCGAGAAAGAAAAAAATTGTCCAAACTGTACAAACGGTCAGCCTGTTAGACGCCTTACCGCCGCACAACACTACCACAAAGGAGAAAAGCAAAAGAACCAAGACAGCCTTGAAAGAGACATCATCAGGCTGACGCCTGTGACGATTTTTCCTTTGAGCTTTGGCGTTGGCTGCTGTTGCCAAGGCTTTGATTGAGGTCACCAAGTCGCACGTCTTTGTTCCCGTCCACGCGGCACACCCTTGAGACCACCACCAAGCACCTCCAGTGACCACTAGGCACGTACCTTATCACACCTGGCACATCATCCACCCTAAGTCAGGGACCAGCTCTGTGACGAGTAATACTTCGTATTGGATTAGACAGTAATATAACGGTAGCCGAACAAACAAACATATCATCTCATTTCTTTGATCGATCGAGGTTCAACCGTTGACAACCTACACCAATTTAACAGACGCAAAAAAAGAGAACGAGCAGGAGAACGAGCAGGAAAAAAGAGTATTAGTATAGTACACGCGAAAAGAACCTTATTAGAAACATCTGCGGCAAATCATAATGCCACCCATTATTAAACAAATATCTGTAACAGAGCATTGGCCAAGGTTCTTTAAAAATCGTCCTCGGGATAAAAAGGCCGTCTTGCTCTCTGGTGTTTAATTAAAAATACATGGAATAGAACAAACAATAGTCAAGTAATTCAGAATCAATAACCTCTTCCCCTTTTTGTCTAGACTCCTTGTAACGCCGTGATAATATGCAATATATGTAAAAAGAGAAATGACTGAAAGGTCATCACCTGTGACCTGGTTCGTGGTTACCATCAGAAATTGTAAACCTGCTAAATGCTAGGACGCTATTTGGTGGTAATCCGAAAGAGAATATGGATAGATATTCGGCTTTGTAATCGAGAGACAGTAAAGTAAGTAGAAGACCGATCAAAGCTCGTCCGTAGTGAATTATAACGTAACGACTTGGTGTGAGGAACAATGCTTTTATCGCCCTGGGTCGCCACGATATCGGGGATCATGCGGAGGATTTGGGTTGAAGAAACCGGGGCTTGGGCTTCGTTGCGGTAGAGCCTGGTATGCTGCAGGAAAACGCGTACTTGGAACAGGCGATGGAAGCAATCGACCAGGACTGGAAAGAGCCGATGGTGGTGGCAGTGATGGCACACTGGATCCGGCGCTGAGCAAAGGAGGTGGGCTTACACCAGGTAGATAGTGGTGATGTGTTTGTAGTGGCGAGAAAACAGGTCTATCCATTCTCTCAATCGAAGGGAACCTTCTAGATTCGCTCCATCGACGCGACTCGCCGTTCCCTGTAAATCTACTTCTTGATTCGGTTTCCGGGTATAGTGATGACGACTTTAAAACATCCGGTGGAGGTGCTGGTCCGCTAAGAGCAAATCCAGGTTCTGCTGATTCCTCGTAAACTCTCGTACTCGACCTGCCATCTGTGCTACCGTCTCCTCCAAAGGAGGGTGCAGGGGATTCAGAAAGGACTTTGATCCTGTCTTTCACTGAAAGTACAGGCGATGGCTCGGGTTTCATGAGTAGTTCAATTGATGGCTCGTGTGACGGTCTGTTCAGAGACTCCTCTGGTGCCTCAGGTGGTGCAACCTCTGACTTCTCCCTCAACCGTTCCTGCTCTGCAGCGAGGTTTGCAAGCATATCAAAGGCAATTTTCTGTTCCTTCATTCTTCTAGCTTCTTGAACTTCTTGTTCCAGAGCTTCCACCAAAGCCTCCAGGTGAGCTTGCTCTTGCATAGCTTCTTCTGACTCGCCAACATCTTCAGGTACGTCTTCACTCCCCTCCTTTTGGTTTGTAACTCCGTCATCCTTTTCGTCGATCTCCATATCATTATTATCGGAGAACATCAAGGCTGAGCCAAGCCCATACCCCCGTCCCTTCCATATTTCTTCCAGATCTACATCGATAGTAGACTTTCCCTTGAAAGCAGCTGCGCAAATTGCAGCACTGAGGTCTTCGCCAGTTTCTTCGCAACGGTCGATAATTTTGTCAAGGTCTTCGGGGTTCTGATCAGACCAAGTTTTGACAATGTCAGAAAGGTATGCTCTTTGCGTCGCCAATTTCTCCAATCCCTCCACGACCCCATTGGCATACTGTCGTTGTGACAGATATTCGTTTCGCTCCACCGTTTCTGCAGCCAACTTGTAATCGAGGTCCAACTTGTAATCCGCAATGTCGATTAGTCTTTGGCGGTGTTTGTCGGCCACACGCAAGCCTTCCATGTAGAATGGAGCTGCAGGTCCAGTCTCCGAAAGATACTCCTGAGAGTTCTGGAGTAGGTTGATCGTCTGGTCAAGAAGACCGACGTTGGCTCGTCGAAGGTACCTGTCGAGTTTTCGTTGCTGGCCAACTAGTCTCTGGCCACGCTGGGTGCACCACTCGCGGGTGACCCGGTGTTCGACCCGGAATCCTCTCTTGATAGATCTCTTGATTAGGCGCTTCTTGGCCCTGAGATCTTTGTCTCGCAGTTGTTTTGCGAGACCGATAACCTCAAGGACGTTAAGTCCTTGAGGTATCGCAGCCCGGAACTGACTCGCAAGTGAGTCCACTGGGGCAGGGGGAGGAGCAACCGAAGCCAATGCAGCCTGTCGTGGAAGGCGCTGCTGCTGTAGTTGCTGTTGCAGTTGCTGCTGTAGCATTAGCTGCTGCTGCTGCTGCTGCTTTCTGAGGATCTCGGACTTTGGCGGACGTCCTCGCCTCTTCTGCGGCGGCTCTTCTACCACCGGCACATCCACCCGCTGAGGTTCCAGCTGCGGCCGATCCTCTGGAACATCACCCACTTGCGTGGGGAGTCCAGCGACCGGGCTACTAGGCCCAGCTGTGGGCAAAGGCGTCGGGGCAGAAGGCCCTGCGACAGCATCTACAGTTGGCTCTGCAACTGGGAGCACTGGCTCAACGCTACGCCGAGAGGCGGCTACTTCCTCCCCAGCCGCACCTTCGGAGGTTTTCATCTTACGCCTGCGCTTCACAGGACGTTCCTCCTCAGGGTTGGCCGAGTCGGCAAGCTCACCCTCATCGGCGTTAGAGAGGGTATCCTTTGTCTTCCTCGATCGCTTCTGGCGAGGAGCCGAGGCTTCTGCCTGAGTGGCGATCGTGCCTTCCTCTGAAGACAAAGGACCCACAGCAGACAGAAGGAAAGAAGTTGGCTGAGCAGCCTCATCCCCTACCACCTGCTTCGGACGCTTGGAACGCGGGGTAGATGGCTCTAAGTCCTCTACCTGGCATTCTAGCACCTCGGCGGGTGGAGTCTCAATGAACCGCCTCAACAGCTCAGGCCGGAGGCGAAACGAGACGATTAGAGACGGTCTCTGCACTGTCGGAGCGACCTTCTTTGGAACGACGCGAGAAGAACGCCGAGGCGTCTCCCCTACATCAAGTTCCGCAGTTGGTGCGGCTCCAGAACCCTCCCCTGACGGCTCGGGTTCGTTCTCTCCATGTCCGGCAGCGGGAGGAACAGAGGCAGAGTCGATATGACTTTCCTCCCTGGCCGAAACCAGATCATCGGAGACCACTGCATGATCCTCGGATCCGCCGCTAGTCCGCTGCTGGGCCCCTCTCCTCCGAGTTACCATTTGAAATGGTACTGTAGGGGCTCGGGCGTTAGTACGCCTATGCTCACCAGCTGGGTGCCCATCTCCCTGATGTTGGCGGTCCCCAGCGAACTCCTGCTCTGCCTGGAGAACGGCATGAGCATGCATGGCCGGATCCTTTTTGGGACGGGCCATGACCTAAAAAAATCATGACGTTAGTATTTGGCAAGTATACTGTGAAAACATAGGATAAATTCTTGTCGATTAATTTGCAGCGTAAGCGTAAAGGGGATTGGCAGGGAACCGGCAGAGGAACAGACAACTGCAGCAGAATACTCTTAAAACAAAACAAAAAGGGATACAGATACAAATAAATTCAGAGCGAAAGATGACTAAAGCTATGTCCTACCGAGGCAGTGCGATTGAATAGCGCCAGCATCTCTGCATTCCATTTGATAGGGTGCAAATTTGTGTGCAGAAGGCAAGTTCACCCGCGACGCAATTTGGGTCCCTTGGGTCAGGAGAAATTTTTCAGAATCTTCGTCCTGGGTTTAGTGGCCTCAAATACGCGACAAATTTGATAGCGGGGCTAAAAATAAGGGCGTATAGACACGAGAAAAAACTTCGTAGATGGTTGATATCAGGATGATTTGGGGGTAGAAGAATGAAATTTGATGCTTCGTTGTTTTGAACCTTGCATGGTTTCCTTGTGGCGCATAAAATGCCAGTTCTTAACGGGATGAGCCAGAAAAGGAAGGGCCAGCTGGGCAAATTTGCAGGGGAAGGCGTGAAAACGGAAAGAAAAGACTTTTGGTGCAAACCATGGCTGATTAACCTTACCGGATGCTCGCGCATCCTATTGGCTGGTCGAGCCAGACACCGGGCAAACGGCCAGCTTTGTGGAATGCCGTCAAAGAAGAGGAAGCAAAGAAGGGAAAAAGAACAGGAATGGAGGAACTGTAGCACTCGTATCAAAGACGAGAGTGCCGCTTCCAAACAGACGAAATGGATACTCACTTGCGAGTGTTATTTTTTCTCTTAAAAAAATAACAAAAAAAAGAAGAAGCTTGGTGGTCTACTGCAGGGAGTGTGTTGTCAGCACCAGGAAAGATACCCGAGAGAGCACGAGACTAAGAAGGGCAATGTGATGCAGCAGAGAACAGTGAATGAAACTCAAAAAGAACATTGAATAGGAATCGAAGGCGTATTCGGATGGGTTTTTATCAAGGCCGCGATAGCCTGTCGATGGAAGATGAAGTACTGCAGGCATAGTAAGGAAGAAGGGAGTCAGGGATAATAGAGACAGAAACTGAGATGCCCTCATCGATTTCCGTGATTACTCACATGGCTGGCAGAGTTTGCCAGTTGCAGAATCCGATCAGTGTGCCCGAAGGGATTTATTATCAAACGGAAATGGAAGAGAATATATGTAGATCGGGTCGAAGATGTAGATGTTGGGGGTAGGAGGTAGGTTGTGAAGATGAGGATGAAGAAGAAGAAATGGTTGGAGATGGGATTGATGACGGAAGACGAAAACAGAAAAAGGTCCCCAAAGTAGGCCGACATAAATGCAGCAAAGACGGAGGTGCGTGCTACTCTTAATAGGATGACTTTTCCAGATGAAACCTCGATCCGATGGGGATCCAACGATATCTCATCGTGATGAATTCAAGGGGAAATTGGAAGACGTGGAAGAATACAGATTGCCGTAGACAGGCTGATATATAAGGGATTACCTTGTTCTCAGATACCCAGATAGCTTTGGCCAGCAAAGGCTATCGAGAATTGAATGATGATGATACCAAAGGCCTTGGTTATTTCTAAGAAAAGGTAGTGGGAAAGGTGAAGATGAATGAGAGGGAAGAGTGGAGAGGAAGAAGGTTTTCGCAGTTAAAATTTGAGGCGAATATCCGTTGCAACGAAGACAAGGCAGGTCTGGTATACACCACAACAAACCCGGCAAAACCAACAGAACAGCTGGAAGAAACGACAAGGAGGCATTTTTAGAAGAAAATGGACATACCTTTCTACGAGACTTTAAAATATTAAAGTCTCTTTATCGGGTGGTGAAGTCGTGATGATGATGGAGAGGCGTTGGTGATGATGATGTTTGGTGGTGAAATGAAGCGGGAGAAGAAAGGAAAGAAGAAAATATGTGTGGTGGAACAATTCAAAGGGCCCGCTTTAGCTGCAGAGTAAATTTCAACAACTGAAAGGAATTTGAAACGCCCATCACCAACCAGCCGGGCGATGGACGGGTGCAGACTGCAGCTTCTAAGATAATATTCTTCTCTGGCTCTTTGTGTATCGACTGGTCAATGTCGTCTCTTACGCTCCCTCGAACAATACCTGTCTGAATGAGTTCAGACTAGGACCCCCAACTTGCAACTCGAATTTCCTAGTTTCTGGCTGAACAAGGTATATGACCATATTCCAAATTTCAATATACCGATTACCCGGCTATAAGCACGTTCTTTCGATTAATTGACGATCGGAGTTCTCGTTTAAAGGCATCCAACCGCCATCGTACATATCGTACAGTCTTTTAAATCGGTCACGAATGGTCTATACTTAGATCAATCAACTACGAGCTCGCAAAGTAACGGAAGCCAAAGGAGACGCTTAGACTCGTTTCAGAAACCACAAATGGGGACAATATAGCGCTACACACAAAGTTTGAACAGTCTGTATACTGGTGTTCGTAAGGCGCTATGTTTTCCCAAAACTGCCCGTCAGAATCACACAAGATATCGCGAGGCATTTCCATAAATCCTCATCCGAGAGTTGACATTTCCCGTTCAATTCACCGCCAGCTTTCCGGACAAGTATCTCTCGTATCTACAAATCCAAAGAGCAAGTAGCAAGCAGTTATGTGCTAGCAGGCGTCGTGTAAGGCATTTGCCGTGGCTTCAGACTCCGGTTTGATCTAGGCGACTGGCAGAAGAGCGAATTATACAGCTCAGCGAATATTAACACCAATCTTCATGCTCTATATCGAGAAAAAAACCCCTTTTCCGAGAGGCGCGGCCGAAACGTCAACATGAGATAAACTCCCCTCTTGTGTATATGCTCCCTCGAGTAGTTCACGGTTGTGAGTATCTTTCGAAAATGGCATCTACGTTGGACATCCCCTCGCCCATGGGAGGGAGAAGGGTTTACCAATTGACTCCAAAACGACAGCAAGGCGGCGCTACAACACACCATTTGTAATGAGCTGCCGAAAATAAAGAATTTTCACGCAGATGCATGACAGAACTTTTAAAAGCGAGAGCCTTCCATAGGCTGGGTTTTGCTTGCTGTTACTCTAGGATCAAATAATCTATGACGTTTCTTTATCCCGTACGTACACGTCTGATAACGGTATCTTAATCATGCCACGTTTGGTCTCAGCCTAAATAGAGTTGGTTGTTTTATTCAATCCAGTGACGAAATATTTTTCTAGGAATTTGGGCCTTTAATTTTTCTATCAGGAATATGAGAATATTCGGTTTGTGGTTTAAATGGCCTTAGTTGAGAACCAATTGACCAATCGCGTAAGGCAGGATCTCGCTCGCATGCAAACTGCCCCGGCTGAGCTGAAGGAAACCAAAGATGAACTTTCAAATTTGACATCCGACATGGACCCACTGAAGCAAACCAAATTCTAAATCGCCTTGTCATTAATTAGTTGCGATGAATTTTAGCACACGACCGATAGAAGCAGTTGTCACAGCACCAGGCTCACTTTCTGGAAGCTGAAGTGCATTCTCTCGATTTCGTGGCAATCAGCAGTCACAGGCAGATAGCATAGCAGTCGTCTGAACAACTATTATTCATCGAGCCTCGATGATTCGGCCGTCCAGACATACCGACGGGCCGGGACGATTTGTCGTCCCAACTGGGGAGTTCCCAGCCTTTCTTCAAGCGAGCGTCTATATCCGATTTCCCATCTCCACCCTGCATTTCTAATGCTTCGATGGAGTCATACCTAGCCACCGGCACCCATGACACCTCTTCGCATAATATTCGCAAGCTGCTGTGCGACATTCATTCTGATTCATTGAGTCACCACCATCTGGTCCTATTTCTTGCCGTGTGGGTGGGTTTTTTCGCCTGCGCTAAGCCGAACCAGACCGAACAGAAGAAGAAAAAACAAAAAGTCTTTGCTAAGCAGGCAGGCCAACCTTAATCCGACGGCCCTCATAGAAAAAAAGTTCGAACGATATAAGACTCTCTTCGACCTCATCGCTCTTCTGTTTTGTTCGCATTATCCTCATCAATAAACCATTTAGTCCCTACAGTTGTAGCCGGTGTTCTTATTTCCTTTTTCCCTTGCGTTTCCATAGTACTCTAGCCTATAGAGTTCCCACAGCCAAAAAGCTTTCAACCTCCGCTACCCCTCCACCCCATCACCCTCTAGTACCTCACCCACCTACACAAGCTACACACTTCGCAATGGCTGTCCGCGCACAAGTATGTCCGATCGCTGCGTCCTGCCCCATCGTGAATCCGTACACTAACATGATCCCTTCATAGTTCGAAAACTCCAACGAGTATGGACTCCACCCCGCTTCCCTCATCACACACCTTTTACCCAAATGCAAGAAGACTGACGTATCTCCCCGCAACTTCATAGAGTCGGCGTTTTTGCCACTTTGACCAACTCCTATGCTCTAGTAGCTATCGGTGGATCCGAGAATTTTTACAGGTACGAAACTCCTGGTGGAAGAATGGCGGGGTACATCGACGGAACCGACTCTTCAGCCCCGCTTTCACCAACGACATCTCAGGAATCAAAGTTAACATAGCTGTACCATAGCGTCTTTGAAGCTGAACTCGCAGACGTCATCCCAGTCGTCCATACCACCATCGCCGGCACAAGAATCATCGGCCGGTTAACGGCAGGGTACATACCATCTTCCTTGGTCCTCTCAAAAACAAATATGCGCAATTTCTAATCCCAGAATCTTGTATAGAAACCGCAAAGGTCTCCTTCTCCCCACTTCAACCACGGATCAAGAGCTCGGACATCTCCGCAACTCTCTCCCAGAGTCTGTGAAAATCCAACGAATCGAAGAGCGTCTCTCCGCCCTCGGCAATGTCATCTGCTGCAACGACCATGTCGCCCTCGTCCACCCAGACATCGAACGCGAAACCGAAGAACTCATAGCCGACGTTCTAGGCGTAGAGGTTTTCAGACAAACTATTGCCGACAACGTCCTGACGGGTAGCTACTGCGCTTTGAGTAATCAGGGCGGAATCGTGCACCCACAGACGAGCATACAAGATCAAGACGAACTCAGCAGTTTGCTCCAAGTACCTTTAGTGGCTGGAAGTATAAATCGTGGTAGTTCAGTCGTCGGAGCGGGTATGGTCGTTAACGATTGGTTGGCCGTTACTGGTGAGCACCTTTAAAGATATCCGCTAGTAAACTATAACCACATGAAGGAGGTCGCTAATCGCACTACGAAATAGGTCTTGATACCACCGCCACAGAATTATCAGTCGTTGAATCGGTGTTCAGACTAGGCGAGGGACAAGCACCGCAGAACGTCGAAACCTCGCTCAAGGACAGTTTGGTGGAGAGTTTCTACTAAATATCCAAAAACAAAAATAACAACAAAAAATCTACAAAAAAAAGGAAAGCAGGAGGAAGCCAAGAGAAAGAGGGAGATCTTGGTCATATCTGTCTCTCGGATGTTTTACACCACTGCCAGTTTCTAACGGCACGAACTATCACCGTATCTTTAGATTTCACCGTTGAGATAGCAGGATACGAGGATATCACGATTAATGAACTAGAATCCCTGGGGGTGGGGGGGGGATATTTAGGGCCTTTGTTGAGAAGGAGCTGTATGATAGCCTAACTTTCTTTTTTGGTTGTTTGCTTGAATCGTTATTTACGATACCTAATACATAGACGAAATGAATTGAAGCCCTCCCCTCTGGCAGATATCTGTCTCTCTCTCTCTCTCTCGTTTGCTGCAGTCTATAGCCCTGTGGCGAGGAGACTACGTCCTATGAAATTTTCTTCCTTCAACGTGAATACTGTGCTATAAATCCAATAAATCCAATACAATCCTTGCATTATAATAGGTTGAACACCAAGTTCGATGCCAGGGCGATAAGCGTAATTGAACGTGACAACAATTCGTATTCAGGTTGCAGGAACTGGGAACACTCCAAGCAATCTGACAGGAACCAAACAGTCTACATACATAAGTATCTATATGCATCGCCAGATTCTTGTTAAAAGTTTCTGCGTGTACTTACCAAGGGGTATGGAGGCCCGGTACAACGGAAACCTACTTGAGACTTGCAAAACATCAAACTCCAAATACACCAACCCTACAAACAGCGCAGGACATGAAGGAAGGGTCAAAAAATCGATTTTATTATACTACGAAACTGCGCCTAAAAATACTATTTTACTTCTACCGTGACTAAACCTTTCGAATATAAATGGTTAGCTTAGATGTTGCTGTCAGTCGCTCAGTTCGAAACTCCTCAACACTTATCTGTCAAAAAAGCAACATACTGTGCCGCAGTTTTGCGTTCTGAGAAGGCCTCGATATTCAGATTAAATACACAATATTCGTAAACCTCTTTGGTTAGCCCCTTAAAGAGAAGAGAAAATTTGCATGTAGTTGATTGTTCTGCCCATGTTTATATCCAATGGCATTGGTCTGGAAGGGCATTCGAACATTCTTCTGCATTGGTCAGATCCAAAATTAGTCCCGATACCAATATTCTGTTATATCAGACAGGCTATGATCCACTCGGTCGGATTCAAACCGATAATCCTTCCTGAATGATCTCATTTCAAGGTTGTTATGTATATATATATATATATATTTGAAACAAATTGTTGGGATGTCAAATTTTAAATACGAGTATCAAAATCCGAACCAGTAATTAACAGCTGATACATACACATCCGTCTGAACCGATTCAAATATTCCCCAAAAATCATGTCAATACGTCGATTCTCAAATCGAGAAGAGCAGATCTAGAAATATTCCTAGCCCAGTAACCACTAAACACGATACAGTACAGTATCGATTCTCGATCTCTAGCCTCGAAAAGCAACGATTCCCACAAATACAATCGAAGCGATTCCGGTTTCCGAATAACAAATTTAAAATAACAAACGTTAACCCCACCCCAATGTGCGCAAGAACCACACTCTTCTGCCTCAGCTGCAAAACCGACGACCCCGTCGAACTAGTCTCTTGCGAAAAGTATCCAGATTGCTATTGTTCTAAGGCTGTAACCAAGGAGACTAAATGCTGCCATTACTGCCCATCGCCTCAAAAGATACAAGTTGAAGAGAAAAAGCCGGATGAAGATCCGTGTGCGTGAGATGTATATTTTCTAGTATCGATATCGGTACTGGGTTCAATCATGATAGATGGTAGGTTATGATGCTTCGAGTAATAATCTACTATGGTATTAGTACTTGCTATAGGCGTGCAAGAAAATAGTACTTTTTAATTTTTTGTTTTAAACCCTAGCAAGGGATCGGATCGTACAAAATCTAGCACAGTCTTCAAAATGTAGCAGTTTGACATGGTATCGTTTCCTAGAATTAGAAACATTGTTGATATATTGATATGTTTCGAGTTAAGCAGAAGCCGGAGAATCGTCGACCACATGATTACATGATAGATGTTTTTTTTATTTTTTTTTATCAGAATTGAGACTATCAAACCCTTCGTTTAAACACTCATCAAGAGAAATAAAGCTGTTGAAGCTTCTCTCCCACAGAAATGATTCTGGCTCCTCTGCCAAGACGATATAAGATTCTTTTACTTCAAAGTCCCAGAGCAGACTTCAGCCCTTCGTCCTCGACAAAATCTGTAACTACACCACCGTACTTTCTCGCATCCTTGTCAGATACCGGAACGTTCCCATCGCGGACGACGATACGGGCGTACATTCCCGCCGCGGTAGCAGCTTCGACTTCTATCGGTGGCGAAACGAGGATTATTAGCACGCTGATTTAGTAGCTGGGGTCTCGTGAAGATAAAGAAACCCTGCAGAATAAAATGCAAAGAGCCATGTTTGCGTAAGGAAATGATACGAAGGCAGAGCTGCGCTGGCAGGATGAAGAACGACCGAATTGAGGAGGTGAAGAGAGGGAAGGTAGAAACCCCTAGCAACAGACGAGCACTCTCAGAAACTTCGGAGAGTGAAGATAGATAATCGATGAAAGGGGGAGACTCTGATCTGTATGCCTGGTGGGAGCACAAGAACTTCAGCTCGATATGCTTACATTCATAGCATAAGCTGTCCGGAGTATCTCGCGTAGCTGTTTCATTCCATGAAGCCTAGAGCCCCAAGTGTCCAATATCATCTTGTGATCCACCCCCTCCCCGAACCACACTGCATGAAAGGAGAGAAGAAAAAAGCTGCACGGTGGTCCCTGTAACAATCACATCGGTCGCCTTGTGATCTGAACACCCACGCGTCCGAAAGAAAAGAAAGAAGGAAAAAAAAAAAAAAAAAACCATAGATCGTGAGCTTAAAGAATCCTCCGAACCGAAAAAAAAAGGAAATATCCAACATTTTGGATATCTTCATTTGGATCACCTTGAAGATCCGGATAATCGTGCGCGAAAAGCTTAGCATCGAGCTCCCAATGCTCAAATAATTGCACGCATGCCCATTTAGTGGAAACTCCAACAATCCGAATCCCAAGACTAAAACCCGAAGGGATGTTGCCGAAAATCCATCAACCTGGGGAAACTTAGGGAAAAATCAAATCAAATCATGAAACAGAAAACCCGCTTGACGGTGTATCTTCCAACCAAGAGCGAAATCGTGGCTCAAGAGAACGATCACGGAAAAAGAAGGGATACCAAGAAACATGTAACCTTCCCAGAATCGTCGTCTTGCAGTTGAAATCTCCCCGGAATCATTCCAGCCAACCTATAAGCGGAGGATAGATCTGCCTGCCTTTCCCCAAACTTTTAAAATCTCGTAAGCCCGTCCCACCCTTTCTCTCAAAACTCTCTAAGGTGAAAGAGCGTCCCGATAGTCTGGATAAACCTCTCGCGGTTTTAAAAAAAGTCGAGACATGGTGGAGAATTTGAAGAAGAAAATATGCACGATGTCCACATGAACACTTTTCTCCAAAGGCAAAGAGAATCTCAGAAATTGTAAAAGGTGAGACCCTGCAGAATGTGGGGATTTCGAGACATCAGATAGCTCGCCCCGAAAAGAAACTTGAGCGCTCGCTCGCTCAACTTGCTCGTCCAGAGCCGGAAACCGTCTAGATAGAAGATGGGGTCCGTGATCGGGCCTTTTCGTTCAACCCGTCAAACCTGCTTCTGGCAGGCGGGCGCGTAATCGCAGCTGGAGTGGGTGGGTGTCTTCTTTGCCACGATCGAATCAAAACCCTTTTCTTTAAAGAATCAAAGACATCGCCATCCTAGGATGCCGAAAAAGTGCTACCAGCAAACTCGACTAAAGGAAAGGCTCTGAGGGCAAAAAAGAAGTGTGGATCACGCGAACAAAAATCGTTGGTGGCACCACAACTGCTTTGCCCTTTCCTTTGACGACACAAGCACAACCCTGCATAGTGCATGCTCGCTAGCTCGTTATTGCTTGGTGTCTCTGTCTATTTTTTTTTCGTTTGGGTTGCAAGAAAATAAAAAGGTTTCCTTCGCGAAAGCATTCCAACCTTGTTGGCACTTAGCCGAAGGAAACTAGCAACAACGCCACCCATCTGAACCCAAGAACCCCAGATTTATTTCGTCCAACATGCGAATATAACGCACGAGATGAAAGATCTCGTCGGCGGCGGCGGCGCAGCGGGTCTGTTGGATAAAATCAGGGAGGTACAGTTTTTGAAACCGAGCGTATTTGCGATATTTTAATCAAAATTTTCCCAACAAAAAATAAAAGAAGAATAATAGTGGATCTGTGGGTGGATGCCTCGTGAACGTGGTCTACGCTCCTCGGATAACCAGGAATAGTATCGCAAGTTAACCACAAAGTACATCGATGCTCCCCGTTGTCGACAGTGTAGCCAGTCGGAAATAATGACAAAAAATGATTTGCCCCAATAATATGACTAAGAAGATAGTACATATAGGGTGTAAAAAGCTCACCTTTAACAT
Source organism: Dactylellina sp. 'tibetensis' (assembly GCA_036971435.1). Lineage (NCBI taxonomy): Eukaryota > Fungi > Ascomycota > Orbiliomycetes > Orbiliales > Orbiliaceae > Dactylellina > Dactylellina sp. 'tibetensis'. The sequence continues at coordinate 604,898 of JAKDFA010000013.1, forward strand.
TATCTGTCAAGAATACCCACTCCTCAGGCGTATACCCGGTATCCTTGATGATGACTTCATAGCTCTCCTTTGTCGTCTTTGACCCAGCATTCACGGTATCATAATGCCCACTCAGGAACGGTCTCAAGTTGGGCTGTTCTCCGTTATCCGTGTACTCGAAGAACAGCTTCTGAGCGAGCACGCTGCCAGAAGAATAGATGTAGATCTTGAACCCACTTGAAGTCCAGAGTTTTAACGCCTTGATGACATCCGGGTAGATTGGGGCTTTGACGGCGCCAGAACGATATGCGGTCAGCCAGAGATAGCCTGTTTCGATCAGATGGGAGACATATTAGCTAAAAGCACAAGGGTGTGGGTACGAAGGAATAAAAGTGAAACCAGGCCTGATTGGTCCTATGAATAGCAAACGACGTCGCCCACCCACCACCAGCAGAGACCCCCAAGATAACAGTAGTAACAACCTGCGAGGTAGTTACCTGGTGATGTGTGTGTATGTACTTTCGGGTGGTCAGAGTGGAGTTGGCCTGTGTTGTGCAACTGGCCGATAAGCTCGACAATCACGATTGATGCGCGCCCACCACCTTGACCAGAACGAGCGCCATGACAACCACCACGATCACCAACCACCAGAAAAAAGTGGAATGGTTGGGCCATCGACCGTCTACACCTTCTCTCTTGGCCACCCTTCGCTTCGACGACCACTAATTCTGTCCGGATACGAGGTTACAGGAAAACCCGCAAAATACCTCGGCTTTGTTTCGCAAAGACCGAGTCTCCCCACTAACCTTGTAGATTCTTCAAATATGCGATTTTGACATCATTTCTCGTCAGCTCTTCGACATGGCTGAGAAACTGCTTTGGGTCGCCACGGTAGTCTGGCGGGAACTCGTTGCGATACGGCGCGAAGTCCTCAGTATCCCATTGCTCAGCTAGGACCTGTGGGAGGGCTGAAAGTGTGTATGGGAACTATAAACAAAAATACCAAACATGGGTTAATTAGAATATTCGATTTGCATTATGAAGTTTCTGTCTTTTGCAATTTTTTAATGCAAGCCTGAGATAAACCGGCAGTTGGATAAAAACAAAAAAACAAAAAGGGTATATCCCAGCTAACTGGGCGCCAGCCTCAAATTTGGTTATCGCGAAACAAAACAAAGAGGTGACATCGACTGTGACGGTGGTGGTGGAATAGCCAGTAGCTCTGGGTGGAAAAGACAAGATGCATGTCGTTCGGTTCCACATCATCAGGCATCATGGATCTTGGGAAGAGAGCGTGAACATGGGAGATTTTAGGTGCTCGCCTATCAGAGACACCGAGCTGCGATCAGCTCCGTCGAATCGGCGAGAGGAAGCTGCGAGCTCCAGCACTCCAAGCACTCCACGCACGCACTCCGGATTGTGGATAGGATGCTTCCCTCGACGGAGGAAATATGTCATGGGATCCATATCGTCGAATATTGCAAATATTGCAATGCGTTAGGTCCACGTTGCGGCGATAACCAGGCTTGGGCGAAGCAGGAAGGTACCAGAGGATAGGCTGGATAAAAACCAAAGGCAGGAAGAGGAATAATCCCAGCTTGAACCTTCCAAACAGGAAATCTGGTCCTGTTCTGGAAAGTCCACGCTCTCATCCATCGTTTTTTGTTGAGCGGATAGCTGCCGGGCCTGGACCGGTTGGAGCTTTGCGATTTGGTGCTGCCTGCAATGGTAATTGGACCTCTCCTCGACCAAGCTGTACAACGCAGATGACACCACCACCACCACCATCATGCACCACCACTGGCCACCACAATTCTGATCGCAACAACCAAAAAAGATGGGATGAAATGAAAATTCTTTTCGCAAATCGAGAAGAAGAAAAAAGTGGATCCCAAGCAGGGCTGCGTATTTCAAGATTATCGCAAGAGGGAAAAATATTTTCATCCCCTCCGATGCCCCAAAAAGAAACTGCTAAGCGGCCATCTCAAAGTCAAAGGCAGGTATGATTGATCGCGCGGATGTCGGATATCATGCAAGTCCAGGTCTTGCAGCTCGCAGTTTTTCGTAAAACTCATCTCGTGGACGTAGCTTCCCCCAGCCACCGTCTATGCGATAGCTCCATTCCAAGCTCGGAGCTTCATGTCAGACCTATAGCTGATCGCGAATGAAAATTTGCGAAATGCAGTAGCTATCGGTGGAGAAATATCCAAAACACCATTGCCGCTGCGCGACGTAGCTTCATCCATTTCGACCGCAGGAAATCGAAGAGGCAGGAGCTTCAGGAAAGAAGGAATAAATCGCCTACATGCACAGGAAATTACAGAATGCGCAGGAATTACCCGCAAAGCTAGCCAACGCAGAAGACGTATACGAATGTGAAAAAATAGAAGAAATTAGGTAACTCACCAGTACATCTCGAACGAATGATATTGAAGATACAGTTCCCTCTATATTTTTTTGCGAGATTAACGCGCGACGCAACCCGGACGGTTAGCAAAACTCAACCACAACATTTTTTGCTCTCCGTTTCTTGGCTGTGGGGAATTATTCCGAAGAGAGCAAGTGAAGCTTCATCGGAAATTGGAATTATCCACAGCTTGCTAGCTCCATGGTATTTCTGTTTGTTTGTTTGCGTGTAGCTGATAGCTCCTTTTTGCGAAGCTGTGCTGTTCAGCCAGCATGCAACATTGTGCCACGTATTACCAGTTAATCTCGCCGCGATATTTGCAATACCCGATGTATACGCACGCCTGAGAAAAACGGAAATCGCGTGTTGCATATCTGCTCGAAAGGGAAAACGAAGCATGTGCTAACAAACAACGACAACGACGGTCTAGCCAATCGACTGTTGTATTTTTTCCCCCATTTTGCCCCCCGCAGACTGGAAAGGAATGGGGGACGTGCATAGACACCCCCAGGCCGAGTCGGTCCGATGAGCCGCAGGACCTCCTTTGCCTATCTCTCGGCTAGCATGTAGTGTATAAACGGAAAAAAGCGTACAGACAATTATAGTAGGTACAGCGAATCCCGGAGCGGGCGTCGAGGTAAGCTGCACTGTAACTGCAGCGGATAATAATACAAAAAAAACTCTGCGCTTGGAATGTGATTGGAAGGCTTACCGATGTCCAATAGTATCGCCTTTACCTGTGACATCTTTGTACGTCTCTTTTCGCTTTTGCAGATGCGTTGGCGTTTTAGGTGTGGTTTTTTTGGGGGTATTTAGGCTCCGTTCGTTTATGGGGTTATGATGACGATGCAGTCGATGAGTGGCTGGTAATACTTATGATGACTGTAGTTAACTCTGTCGAGATGATATGATATGATATGCTATGGTATGATATGATGTGATGGCGTGTAAGGCTTTAAGGGAGGTTTCGGTATTTTCCAGGCTAGAGTTTCAGGTATGCTTGTTCCTACGTGTCTAGTCTGATGTTGATGGGGTTTTGGACGTTTAGAGTTGCTGAGGGGTATGTGTGAGGTCTTTTTTTTTGTGACGGCGACGGCGGGTCGGAAGATTTTTTTTCACTCGCTCGATTAGGTTATCTCGATGTCGGATGGTGCATATGGACATGGGCCTGGGGTACTACTGGGCAACACAATGGACGACAGGAGCTAGGAGGGGGCTCTCTTTTGCAACTGCCATGAGTCGGTCTCATGCCTTGATTCATATTGAATGTAATTTTTATTTCAACTGTTTAGCTGTTCAATTGTTTAAAATTGTTTATTTTATTTTTATCGCGAGGAATGCCTCCAGCTGGCACAATCTAGACTCCTCGTGGGCATAATCGTCCGTCTGCATTTAACATGTATACTGCGATAATAGAACCATGCCAACAAAAAAGGTTCAGAATTCAACAAATACGCGAATAGGAATGCCTCGGAGCACATATCTATTACCATATCGTCCTGCCTTGTCCTATCCTGTCATGCAGGCACAGCTCAGCCCACGGAGCATACTCGCCAAAACCATCGACGGATATGTCTGGCATTGCTTGCGAATATGGAGGCAGTGATCTGTCAGGAATGCACATTACATAACATCGTTTCTCGATAGATAATTGCTACAAGGGGACGCCGCGCGTGAGGTTTAGCTGGGGGATGACGTTCCTGCATTGTCAGGAATGTGGGATTCGATTTCGATTTTCAAGAGGGAGAGCCGAGCTGACAAAACAGAATATTATCAATTGCAGTGACTCAATTGACCAAGCAAAAAAAAAAAAAAAAAAAAAAAAAAGAATAAAATAAAGCCTGTGACAATTCAATTGCAGTCGAGCCAAGTGGGAAATGCACTGCCGGCCGGATGCCGGATGAGTAAATTTCGCATCGGAAGCATCCAACACGCCGACTCGATTCCGAGAGTTCCGTTCGGGTTTCTGAAAAAGTGCATCACCGGTTAGCTTTTTTGTTTCTGGGCAGGCATGCGCAGTACAGTGCCTCACAACTGTCGTAATGCGACATCGGGGACACACGACTACAACAAGAAATTATGATTAAACCCGTTTTCAAAGTTTCTCACAATTGAAGAAGGAGAGAATGAAAGAAAAGAAAAGAAGAGAAAAGAAAAGCAGCTAACTTGACTGCTGTATTAGTAAGGTTTACGCGAGTTGAACCCACATATACTTTTCAAGTTGTACACACGCACAAACCAGTGCGTTCCAAAAGCGACTGATTAGAGGAGACTAAAAAAATAGAGATACCTAAAAACACGTGATCGATGGGATGTTTCCGGATGCGGGGTGCATCTCTTACTTTCGCCCCTCCGTTCAGAGCTTATCAGGGGATGGCGGACGGAGCGGAGAGCTAATCAACAAGCAAATAATTGCAAGAAAGCAGGAAAAGAAAGTCAAAAAATCTGTGCCGTGTTTTGTGTCTATTCTCTTTACTTTTTTATATTTTATTTATTTATTTGTTTTTTTAAAGGAAATACTGTCTTATCTTACTGTATACTTTTACTTGTCCAAACATTACACGTCTAGAACTCTGAATCGGATTGGCGTTAATTAATTAACTAATCAACCAAAATGGTTTTTTTAGTCGTATGATCTATATCTGATCCTAGCGAGTGCCGGTTTAGTTCTGTCAGTTAGGATGTTTGTTGGTGCATACATGCGCGTAGACGGTCTTGCAATGTCTATGCGTGCCGTTTGCAGTGTATCTCGTTTGATTAGGGGGGAATGCCCGTTATAGGTCGTAGTTGCGGTGATATAGATAAGGGGGTAAACTCGTTAAAGTTAATCAAGTTACAGAATGATATCCATTGTCGTTTTGACAGGTGGTACATGGGACTTGTGTACTTTTCTTTTCTTTTATTTCTTTTATTTCCTTTTCCCTTCTTCCTGCCGTGTGTGTAATGTGGGGTTATTTCCATGCCGTGATGGATCTGTGAACGGGCCTTGAGGAGAGAGAGACAGAGAAGGAAGGCTATGCTATGATCTGATAGAATAGATGTGCTATAGGGGTGATTTCATGCCTTTCATGCCTCCATGCCGCAAGATGTGCAGTTTGTGGAGCGATTAGCGTTTGGGACGAGGCCTGACCGCTACCCTTGCCCTTCGCATCCTGGGTCGGAGGCCTTTCTTCCTTCCTTCCTTCATTCCTATTCTTTCGACAAAAAAAAAGGGGACATGGTATAGATGTAGATAATCTACGGGGCATTCGTTATCGTGAAATAGGTCACTGATATGGCGGGATTTCTATCAGAGATAATGGTGTGGCCAATATTACCTTTCCCGGGGTATGAACTATCCCAGAAAGGGCTTATCATATACGGGAATAGGTATTTATCTCGCCTGCTCTAACGGTTATTGTTAATCTATTTAAGATTATCTGTTTTTTCCTTTGACGGCTAAATGTTATTGATACCATGGTGGTGCTTGATGACGATATACGAGGGGGGCCTGTGAACTGGGTGTGTTGCGGTAGACGTATCAGATAGGGGAGGAGGTTACAGACAAGGAAGTAAAGTTACCCGCTCACGGATCTTCAGAAACGATGATGCTCAGATTACAGATTAAAAGAATAATGTGATTATGATATGATCTGGGCCTGCAATCATAAAATCTGGGCGTCAAACATTTCGTTCGTTCAGAATTGTACCTCAAGGCGATTGGTCAATTGATTGTTTTTGTTTTCCTCTCCTTGGTTTCCCTCTTTTTTTGATGATCAGAGCGACCAAGCCCGCCCTGCTTCCTGCCAGGTCGACGACGGGCGCGCGGGATATTTCGGCAGAGGAAGCAAAGGGTCCAGTTCGTGGTATGATCGATCATGGGGACATTTTCGTTCAGATCATTCTCCGGATGCAGAAAGCATTTTTTGGTTGGGGTGGGAAACGCCTTTAGGTTGTGCGTAGCTGGTGTCTGGCCTTGAAAAGAAGGTGAAAGAACGAATCGAGGTACCGGGCTAATCAGTCGGCAGCCGAGCCAAAGGAGCCTGGACACTGGCCGAGACCGTTTGTTCCGGTGTCTTTGGGGGCCTTGGGTGTGGGTGGACGAGTCTCCTGATAAACATTTTCTTTATCTCCACCGAGGAGATAGATAGACGGGTACCTACGATACCTACGCACCTCACCATGTTTTTCTTTTGAAACTACCAACGACGGTTACTACGTGACCCGAAAACAAAGGGGCATGTCAGCTGGGTCAAAACAGGAAATTTAAAAGCAGACCAGCGTCGCGCGACCAGCGACAAGAGTCGGCCAGTGAAGGACCCTTGTTGGAATGAACTCGTCGCTACAAGGTCCAGTGGCGACAAAAACAGGTCTCTCTGGCTTCCCCAGTCGTGAATTGACACCTCCGTTCAAACGTCGACGCGCAGAGAGAGAAATGCAGGTGCTGGCAGGGGGGAAGAGAGCGGCCAGACAGAACCTCATCGAAAGAAACGAACAAAAAGCAAAAGAAGAGATACTTGTGAGCAAGCGACATGACCATCCTTTCTTGTTCCTGCGGGTTCTGCAGGATGGCCATGGGGCTTCGGACCAATGATGGCACGTAGCGGGCCCCTTTAGCTTCAGAGATGCATCATTCGGCCACAGCCAGCGACGCTAATGGACCCGTTCCAGCCAACCAGTGTTCCCCGGTTCCAGGCAAAAATAGCCACAGTAGATGTTTGCTTCTTCGAATGAAAAGAGAGAGAGTTTTGGGTGGAAATGACGGTTGTGCGTGTGTGTGTGTGTGTGGCAGCGGCGATGGCGAAATGGTGCCCGCATTCCCTCAAACTCTTTGTTGGGAGAGTCGTCAGCTAACGCTGCAACAGAACGAACCAGAACTGAGGATGGGCCCGGTAATTGTGGAAGGGTGATTGATGATGATGATGATGGCCAAATGTCATTTCTCGGCCCTCTCTGGGCGTCCGCTCCGGATGTGGAGGCAGGACAATCTAATCCAACCAGGCGAGGAATTTGACAGGTTGGGTTTAATAACACGGTTGCAAGTTTTCGAGGGGGAAGCTCTCCAGCATGGCCATGCAATTGCCATGCTGAAAGTAAGGCACTGGTTCTGGTGGTGCAGCGACTAATCTGCGAAGCGAAACAGACGCAATAAGCAACGCAGCGAAGTTTTGAAAGACGGTCGGATTCCAGATGCCTCGCTCGTCTCGACTGGCCCCGACGAAAATGGGTGCAGGAGACCGCCTGTTTCGGCTGTGTTCTCAACTGCTACCAAGCTTCGATAAATAGTAACTCTCCGTGGCCTCGAGCTAACCCAAATCCTCGACGCCTTTCCCTTCGAGGTGCAATAATCTAATGTCCACCTGTAACGTGTTCAAAGAACAGCATAGAATCTGCTAGCAACAGTGCGTAGTCGTAGTAGCAACAGTGACAGGTATAGTTATTTTTTTTTTGTTGGGGGGCAGTGACAGGTGACCGAGGGGGTTATGAGATGATGCTGCTGGTTTCTGAGGAGAGAGCTCTAATTAATGACCAGCTGCTCCGTCATCGAGCGTAAATGTGCGATGCCCTCTCCCTCTCCCTCCGCAGAATATATCTCCTTCGTCTCGTCCTCGTCCGACTCCGTGATAGTTTAATCCTACTACTTCCTCTACTACTACTAATACTAATACTATTGCTCCATCCTGCATATTCTCTACATTAATTCTCATCTTTTCGACACCCTGCCCCCGACGGTCCCCCTAGATTTTGATAACTACTTAGCTTCACAGCCATTCACCTAATTTAGCGTTTTCTGCGGCCAGCTCGCCATCGGCCAGCAAAAGAAGAAGGAAAGGGAAGAAGCAAAAGCAAACAGGCGGAAAAACAAAAAACAAAAAAGGGCGGCAGAACCGCTGTGGAGGGAAGTGACCGACGAGTAAGTACCCCTCCAAAGAGTCCGAGAGAGCAAGAACAAGATGCAAGCTGCACCTGCTGGTCCGGTGTGGGTGCATGGGCTCCACCCCCTCCCACCGCCAATAAAATAAATTGGCCAATTTCCATTCAACAGAGTTCCCCACCCTCCTTGACGATGATGCTGGCTGGATGGCTCGATGATACTAGTGCTGCTGCTGTCTGCTATTGCTGCTGGCTGCTGTCCGCTGGCTGCTGTCTGTCTTGCTGTCGTCCCCCAGACTACGCTGGGCCTGCAGCTCTCAGCACTAATATATCAGACATCCTGCCCGGTGCCAGACCAAACAAATAAACCGCACTTGTCCCTTTTTCCCACCTCGTTTCGACCTCTTCTTCCCCCTTCCTCTCTCCCTTTCCTTCTTTCTGCCTGTTTCCCAGTTCGAGCGCTCCAATCTATCATCTCGGTCTTCTCCCACAACACCTCCTCGCACTCATCACTACTTCCACCACCACCACCTCATCTCTTTCATCCACCTCCACCTCCCACTTCCTCCTTCTTCTCATCCCTTCTTATTCTTCGTACATATTCTCGCCCGTCTGCATCGTCACACTCACATTCTCTATTTTTTCCCTTGCCAGCAAGCCCTTCCAAACCTCGCTAGTCTCGAAACTCGAGCCGTCTCGGTCCAAGAAGAAAAAGAAACAGCCCCTTAGCTCCTATCAACAAAACAACACTTCGAGCACCCGATCGGCAACACCGTCAACATTCCTTTGCCCGACACTCACATTTCAATATCGACCGCTCGATCCCATTCTCCACATTCATCAGAAAAAGTCAGCCAGCCAGTTCTCGCCCTCCCCTCATCATCGCTCCTCCGCTCTGGCGGCACATTCTTTCCAACCAACCGAATAAAATAAATCTCCAAAACCAAAAAAAAAAACGTGTGCATACCATCGACTGCTAGCCGAACGTTGTCCTTCAAAAAGCCCATAGCCAATCCTCCCTGCTCGTCCTTTTACCTACCAACCAACAGATCCTCTGAGAGCGTATTCAGTCTGAGATAAAAGCAACGGGGTAGCCTGGTCCAAAAGGTCCGGAGTCGAAGAGGCTATATCGATCCTTGAATGACTAAGAGAAGCTGAAAGGCACTCGTGGCTCTTTCAGAGTCAAGTCATCTCATCTTCCAACCCGCATCGATATATACATATATGAAAGCTATCGTCGCCCAACAGTGATCCGTTATTCTTATAGCTTCCAAAGCCTCTTTGCTTCACCAAGTCATCCTTATATACCACCCTCGCCGAAACCGGGTCTCGACTTCTTCTCCCGTCAAGACTCTTCTTTAACGACTCTCTCATTTTTATACCCACAATCTCAGCCTTCTTTTACTTCATAGGAGTTTTAAATTTTTGGTCTCTTTTTCAGCAGGGCGTCTTTTTACAGTTCGGAATTACCAAACAACCACCAACCAATACCAATCACAAATCAATCCTCATGTCTCTATAACCAGTCATCAGAATATTTTCACCCGGTGGTTCAATCCGTCGTCACCAATCTATCATATGCACACGATATCAGCAGTTAGGAGTTTCTCGGTTTTTGCTTTAGCGTCGTTCCATCACCATATCACTCTCACGATTCCTCTTCTCTCCTCCCAGGTAGGAGCTGGTTCATCACGATCTTAACACACCTTGGGTAGCCCGCTGTCAATCTCTCCTCGCCCGAGCATTTTAACATTCAATCCTCTCATTTACATATAACATCTCTCCCGCGACATCGCACCTCAAAGCCTCTTTTCTCAAATAATCAAACCACCTCCAGCGAAGTCGCCTTGGCTTGGATCAGGCTTGAACAAAACTTTGAAAGGTCCACTCTCTCTATTATCTTGTGGTTGAAACTACTACGTGTCTCTTGATCTGAAGCGTTTGATCACGATCGATCGGAGCATTGTACAGACACAAACCGACATTGTCGAAAGCTATTATTTAATCTTTAAACAAATATACCGAATAAAGGTCATCATTCATCAATCTTATCAAATGGAGTCTATCCGAGAGCAACTCAAAGTGGGATCCTTCCTTGACAAGTATGTTCCCCCTGAATTGAAATACGAAAGAAAGACTGCTGACTTTTTTTTTAATAGCCGTTATGAAGTTATTTCCCCTCTCAACCATGGCTCCTTTGGTATGGTGTCTCTTGCCCGTGACGTCCGAGAAAATGATTTGGTAGCGGTTAAGTGCCTTGTTAAGCAATCCGTTGAAGGCAGCGTCGAATTTGACGACGATGCCCAGGAGCTTTACTACCATTCTTTGCTCGGACAGCACCCTCACATTGTCAATGTTCGCCATTCCTTTGAGACCTCCACTCACCTCTTCATCGTCCTCGAGTACTGCTCGATGGGTGACTTGTATGAGGCCATCCGTCTTGACCGCGGCCCCTTGGAGACTGAGCACGTTCGCGACTTCATGTTGCAACTCCTCTCAGCCGTTGATTATATGCACTCCAAGGGCGTCTTCCACCGAGACATCAAGCCAGAGAACATCTTCCTTACTCAGGAAGGTGATATCAAGCTTGGTGACTTTGGCCTGGCTACTACGGATACGCTCTCCGACGACGTCTGCGTCGGAAGCGACAGGTATATGGCACCGGAACAATATGATCCCTCCAACGGTCCCTACGAGCCCGCAAAGGCTGACATCTGGGCTATCGGTATCTGCTTGCTGAACGTTCTCTTCGCTCGCAACCCATTTACCATCCCAACCAAAGAGGATCCATTGTTCCGTGACTTTGTTTATGACCGCGAATCTTTGTTCGATATCTTCCCGACAATGTCTGAGCAGACCTACGAGGTTCTCAATCACTGCCTTCAACTCGATCCTTCCAAGCGTTCCTTGGAGAAGGTTCGCCGTGCGATTATGAATGTTACCGCTTGGTCTACTGATGACGAGATCTATGATGATTACTGCATTGAGGACCGTGACGCCCAAGTCACAGCCAGCACCCGTGAGCCCCTTCGCACTCCATCTCTCACGGCCCCTCAGCCAAGCATCGGTGGTGGTTTCCCATGGGCTCAGGCTCTCAACTGCACCCATCAACGTCAACTCTCCACGATTTACGATGAACCCTATGTCGCTGTCACTCCAATCGAGAAGCAAGTCAAGCTTCCAGAGTCCTACGACTCCGGACTTGGCATGTCTATCCCCTCTCTTCCCAAGAAGGAATCTCCTTTCAAGGCCGTCTCTTACTTTTCTAACTCTCGTATCGAGATCATCCCACCAAAGCCATTCAAGCTTTCGGAGATCAAGACCGACACCAAGGCTCAACCCACTCTGTCTCCTGTCACTCCTACCTTTGTTTCCAATGCAAGCATTCCCAGTGTTCCAATCAACTTTTCCAAGAAGCCTGTTTCCTCTTACAGCAAAGCCGACTCTGGTGTTTCCATGAGCTGGAGCGACATCTTTGACGAAGAAGAGGAAGAGGAACAGAATATTGCCATGCAGCGTCTCAAAGAAAATAATGCTCGTACCTGGAGTGCCGACAAGAAGACCACTTCTGTCAAGACCAAGACCTCTTTCACCAAGGACAAGTTTATGGATGAAGTTGTCTTCGGCATCGAAGTTGAGGCTGAGTTTGATGATGATTCCGAATGGGTCACCGGCGGCTGGGAAGACTTCCACATTTAAGGCACGCACGATATCAGAGAAACATGTGTCTGTGTATAGGCCTTTGGAAGCTGTCACCCTCTCTTGCCAATTCCATAAAATTTTTGTGGATATCAATACCCTGGTCTCCTTAATTTACGAGTGGGTCTCTTTAACGAAGCTGACAAAGTCGAGCCGAGTTCTTTTTTCTTATACATACACAAACACTACTTGATACCATGCAACAATACTCTTGTTATCTCTTCTCGGTCTATTCCAATGGATACCCTTTTTACAGCGACAAACAACTACAATCTACAGTTTTTAACTCCCACCTCTTCTCTAGCACCAATTTTCACTTTAAAGATCAACTCTTTATTTTATTAGCGATATTACAAACACTCATACACACTACGCTCCTCATTTCCTTTTTTGGTCTTATGTCTTTTTTTTTTCTTTCTTTTCGGGTGGTCCGGTGTTAAAGGTCCTTTCTACTTTTTGGGGGTTATCTTTTTCTTTCTTTTTTTGGAAGTTTATATCACTGAAATCCAAACAATTGCCACTCGACTCAATGGCTGAATACCAGGTCGGTGGGAGTATCCTGCTCCTCTTTGGTTACCTTCAATCTGAAGGTGCCAGGGACAGGATGCATGTACAAAAAAATTTGAAAAGCTAACACCTTTTTATCAAACTTCTTGGTTTTAGAGCAAGGAACCACTCGAGTATTCTCGTCGTTTTCTAGACCTTCTTTGGAGACAAAGATTGTTTTGGTTTCGCAAGTTCTTGTTCTACCAAGGTTATGCTACACTCTTTACCCAGTTTCCTTTTCCCTTTCCCTTTCATTTTCCTTTTCATCTCTCTGTCTTTCCATTCCCTACCTCTCTTTCAACAAAATTTTCTTAAAATATTTTATTTCAATTCTGGCCAAAATAGAAGGCATTTTTTAAAATTTCGAAAACTTTTTATTACTTCTATTCTGTATACCTGATTGGGGTCTTTTTGGAACCGAGGAGCTACCAAGTTTTTTTTTCACAGCTTGTCACTGAGCTTCTTCCTCGCTTTTCAAGAGATCTTTTTGAAGGGTAAACATCATGTATAAATAAGAAACCAGGACAAACAAATGTATAAGGGAAAACAGCAATTTCTTCACGAAGGAGGTGCATTGGACAATTTTTATCAATTCTTGTTCGCTTCTTGAAACAAAAACCAAAGAATTCACCTCGTTCAGTGTTGGAAGTTGCCTGTTTCTTGTCCCTTTGATTTTTTTCTTATTGGGAACACAAATCTGACCCATTGTTTTTTCTCACTGGGTGGCGTTCTTTCCGATCTTCTCTGGTGTTCATGAAAAATGTGTGCTTGCTATGCTGCGTGCCTGTGTGATCTCTGACCTTGAATTTGCTGCTCTCCGTGTGCTTGACTTTGACTTGACTTGATTTGACCGACTGACCGACTGACTGACTGACGAGAATGCGTGCTTGATGATTCTTTGACAACCGACTGACCATGGAGGCTTTCTGCCAATTGCTACGCCTTTCACGATCGAGTGATTTGGAGCTGGTGATCATGAAATTGAAATGTCAAATGAGGAGAGTTGAAGATACGTGTTGACGATCTCGATCCGAGGATTGCAATCGATGGGATGGACGTTTGCTATTTGATATTACGATTGGCTGATTTTTTCTGTGGCCGTTTTGACTTGATCTTACTTTGCGCTTGTGGTTGTTCGGTTTTTTATATGCATTTCAGGAAGCCAGGGGAGAAAAAATTGTGATAATAGATACATTTGGAGGGTTTAGTATGGGACTTTTTTTGATATTGGGGAGTGTTTCTTCAATTTGCTTTTTGATACGTTTTTGAAAGGTTTCTTTGGCGTTCTTTTTTTATTCTCTTATACTCATTTGATCATTTTTTATCTTGCGAATTTCCCTTGCGAAACTGTTTACTTGGTCTGGAATATGGGAGGTATGATACGACAGCGATGGCGACAATGAGGAGAAATCTCTCGCACATACAGTTTTATACTGCAAAAGCAAAATACCACACAAGCATATACGGACGGACAGATGAACAATCAGTCAATCGACCATGACCAAGCAGCCAGTCAACCAACGGGAACAGGGAGACGCCTGAGAATATCCGATTTCCTGAATTCACCGGATATCACACATGTGCAACGCCTGCACCGAATCAAAGACCAAAGAGAACATTATATACTATACTCCATGATAGTATGATACAACAATCGGCAACGAAAGTCAAGAATTCAACATACCTAACCAAGGGCATGAAAAAAAACAACGAAATGGGCACCGCTGCGCTCGATAGCTCGATCTTCCTTTACGAAAACTTCAAAAAAAAGAAGAAAAATATGGCAATATTTACGTTATGTTACGTTAACGCAGCACTTTCAATCCACCACAAGAAGGAAACTTCCGGTATACGATTTATCTTTCAAATCTCAGTTTACGCTCTGTTGAGAAATCATCATTCCGTAGATCACACTCTTCTCTCGGGTTCATTTGGTCAGATCAAATGAGCCTTCTTCGAGCATTCTTTATATCGGGAAATCGGTATAGCCTCGTCTACTCTACTCTTTGTTGCGAAAGCAACTTCAAACTCTACTCTACTCTACTCCTCCTTAATACAAAAACTCTCGACTCCTCACCCACCTCCTCTCCCACCGTATCTTCATCTCTCGCCTCTATATATTGTTTCTTAATTCCCCCTTCTCTTTTCATCTTCATCTTCCTTCTTGTCATTATAGTGCTGCTCTCATCTTAATCTTTTTCTTCTTCAGAACGGCGGGCGTCATTTCCTCTTTTTTTTTTCCCTTCTCTTTCTTGTTTCGCGGCTTTTCTCTTTTGCTTTATTTCCCCTGGCGCGAAATCCCTCGTCTCCTATTTTCATCTCATATCGATTCGATCTGAAAAAGCAGTTTATAGACCATCTCCAAATGATTTTTTTCTTGCTTTCACAACTCTCCATTTTCATATACAACATATCAAAAAGGATACTCTCAAGCACTCAGCACACGGAAGTTAGCGACGGACGGTCAGGACATACATGTACAGAAAAATACACAAACATATTCGAGAATGTATTTCTAATTTACAATTGTTTATATTCGGTTTGAGTTTAGCCGAGCGCCGATGGTAACGTTCGAGAAGAAGAAGTGAGAAAAAATCGGCGGGTCGATTTTCTTTTATT